>CM062814.1:697149866-697845278 GCA_031772625.1 Pinus tabuliformis | reverse complement strand
TTGGGAGATTAGTTACTTACTTCTCAGTAACTGAGTTGCAGTGCAACAGTGGGCAACACGATGCAGCATGATAGAGGAGGTGCAGTGCGGATGCAGTGTTGGGAGAAAGGACCAATAACATCACGATGCAGAGGGAGTTGTCGTACAGATGCAGCAGTGGCAGTGGCAAAACCATGGCACAATACAGGATGCAGCAATGCATAGGATGTTTAGGCAGGAAGGCTAGCATCAGCACAGGTACCGATGCTGGATGATCAGAGTAATACTCAGTGAAGAGTATTGCTATAACACAGTCTTGCTAAGGGAGTGTTGATTTGGGGTAGTATTGGATGTGTTCTAGCCACGAAATTTGTGGAGAGGTTGGGACATAAGATCTCCAATACTCAAAAAGGTTTGGGCAGGTTCTAAACAGATTAGGAATATTAAAATAATTAATATTTTTAATGGAGTCCCTAAGTCTAAACTTAGGGAAAATAAAATATTATTGTGTATTAATATGAATTTGTGTTAGAGTGGTCCAAAAGACATGGATCAAGCTAGATCTAATCTTAGCCTTTGATTAGGGACTTAATCTCGGCTGTTGATATGTCAACAAGAAAAGTATAAGAGGAGGTTTGAGGGTCACTTGGAGAACACACCAGAGTGATCAGTGATTTTATTCTCTAGAGCGGGGTTTGCTAAGAGAGATAGAATCAATGATCGGAGAGCAGCTGAGGGCCATTGAGTACAGAGAGGCAGAGAGGCAGATATAGTGCTGGGAGAGAAGCAGAACAACCAGAGAGAGAGATGCAGGAGCAGCCAGTGCTCACGCAGAGCCACGCAGAGGTAGCTAAGTGTTGGGCAGAGCACCAGAGGGGCTAGCGCAGCTGATGCAGGACCTCCTAGGGCTAACGCAAGCCAAGAAAGGTTGATGCAAGGCTAGCGCTAGGCTAGGAGAGGCTGACGCAGTCCAGATTGGGCAAATGCTGGGGTTTCTGGGACAGATTGGTGCTGAGTAGTTGTTGGAAGGAATATCCAGGGTTTCAGCTAGTAGATTTTTCAGAAACTGAGAGGTATTACTGCCAAGGAAATTCTCTGTTGGGTAGGCCAGTGTCGGCACCCAGATTGTACTATGATATTTCTTAATAAGAAAACCCTTAGATAGCTGCACCGGTTTTTCCACATTGGGTTTTTCCGGGGACATTAGTCCAAAAATAATGGTGTCATATGGTGTGTTTGTTCTTGTTTCTTTTACTAGCTGATCTGTAATATGTTTAGCATGCACTAGTGTTTATTTTCAGTGTTTACATTGTAAATAACTTGTTAAGGAAAATAACAAGTAGGTAGAATAAATTAGATAAAGTGCATGGAGGGTTTCTAACTAAGTAAACTTAGAAACTTCAACAAACATAATTATCTTATCTTATCTTATTATCTGCTAAAGATGTTCCTTCCCAGTTTCCTTTATCTGTGCAGACCATATTTTTTTTGTGAAGTGACATGACATGAATATGTGTTAGACATTCTTCTCAAGCGCTTTGCATAATACACAAATCCCAGGGCCATGCCAAGCTCTCCCTCAAAAGTTATTCCAGGGAAGTAATGTGTTGTTGAGGATTAGCAGCAGTAATATCCTGGCTTTTAGGGAAACTTCTAGTTTCCACAGAAGATGCCAGCTCCAGTATAAGATGCCGTGTTTACAAGTTGGGATGTATTCTGTGAAGCTATACGTCCATCAGCATGATATATGAAAACTTAAAAGTTCAATGCGATACAGTTTGTGTATGTTACAGTTGTGCACACAAGAATCTCCCAGAGGAAAGGGTGAGTTCAGATTATCTAATAACAATTCACTTAATCATCCTAAGAAGGGAAATCTGTGACATCTTCCATCTCTGTTTGAAACTAGGAAAACCAATTGATGGACCTTCTAGCGCTGGATGAATATAGTAAAGAAACCTTAAAACCAGAAACGATTATGTAACTTGCAATAAGGACCAAGCAGATGGTAATATGCAAGATAGGAACTGACATCCTTGAAGGAGATGCATCCAGGAATGTGATACTTTGAGGACAATGCACCGTGAGCATAAGAAAATCACAACCTACAACCTTACAGTTGCATGACCTTGGCTTAGCAAACTAGTTGATGAAGAGGGTGGAATTGCACAATTGTATTACAGTTCTATGAATAATATGTGTGTTTCCTAGTTCAATTATCAGTTTTACAATCTCAGCTGCATTTCTTTGGAGCAGACAATACTCCATTTTAATTTGTTACTGTCGTTTCTTATTTTGCAATTTTGTTTGTTTGCGAAACTTGGTGTTTATCAGATTTTCTTTAAAATTGTAAATATTTTTTTAATCTGTTTATTACCATATGGTATCTATATCTTAATAATTTGGTATATTTTGAAGACCACCATGACATGCAATACAACTAGAAGTTTGCCATTTCCATGCATTTATTACAAGAGTTATATTGAGACGTAATAACTGATGTAGTTGCTTTATATTATCCGCTATTGTTGCTTGCAGCTATGAGGGAAGATGTGGGTTGCCAACAAATTTTGATGCAACTTACTGCTATGCTCTGGGGTATGCAGCAGGAGTACTTCTTCATGCCGACATACAGGACTCATAGCTTCGGTTTGTTTTGCCTCCTTTCCCTCATTTTCCTGGCTACTGCTCTGATCTTGTGTTTGTGTTGATTTGCTTACTTAGCTTGAAATCCATGAACTTAACTGCGAAACATACTTGTGACAACTAAATATACGATTACAGATATGGCTTGCCTTTAGTTTCATTTTCAACGGGAAAATTTTAGTCATGTCACATGGGGTTCACCAGAGCTTTTTGTTTCAGAAATTTGAGGCATTTTTTTGCTTCTAGTTTTTTATAACTTGATCATGTCATAACTTTCTTCAATAAATAAAGCAAGAATATGTTCATGCAAAGTGTTATTTCTAAGTTCCAAACTTGCTTGACATTGTTGTAATTTATTTACTGTCGTTTGAATATATATATATATATATATAGACACTCAAACAACAGTAAATAACATAGCATAAGAAGCTTTGCAATGTTTTGTTTGTTGAAAATAAAAAAACCTGAATGTTTTACTATATAGATTTTAGATAGAAGGACCTGTCACCAATCAAACTAGCAGGGCTGCCAAAGTTCTTGCAGCTTGTTAAAAATTAAAATTGGCAGACACAGGACAAATGCCTGTTATCACCTCAGCACAAGTCCCCACAATTTAAGCCCAACTTCCTCCTTAAAGGCTATGGAAGGATTTCCTTAAACTGACTTTACCAAACAAAGATTGAACAATGCTTTATAGGGTCTTGTGAAAATTTCACTACTGAAATCCTATTGCAGTAACTGGAATTATTTCCTACTGTTAATTAAACTAGCAGTTTATTGCTACGGCAACAACAAAATAAACACACTGCAATTTTCACAACATATTGCGGAAAATAATAGCGTTGGAAAACAAGAAATATGCTAGCATATGTTGAAATATGTAACTAGGTTCAGTCTTCATAATGACATATGTAATCATGATTTTATGTATTTAATGAAAAGAGAAAAATAAATTTATTATTGTTATTCTTGAGACATGGGCTTCATGCACAAGGGAAATTTATTTTTAGTTCAAGCTCCCATTGAGAGCTTCTAGGGCTTGTCATTGAATCTATAAGTCAAGAGAGTCATTGTCATGTATAAAAGACCCATTTGGGCATGTTTCATATTGTAAAGAAAAGTATTTTTGAGTCAAAAGACCCTCTAAGACCTTGTCATAATGCAAAGATCAAGTCAGTCTACACACATGGACAAGTCGGCCTAAAAGGACCAATTCAACCTAAAAGGAGACTTCGACCCCACTTTGGACACACTCCTCACTCACACAAGTTCGATCACAAGAGAGAGAAAGGTGCGAAGAGAAGAAGGATGAAGGAAGAAGAAAATGACAAGATCTTTGGATTTTTTGGGCTACTTTTCTCCACACGTGCGAGAGGATTAGGGAACTTATTGCAACAGAAGAGCCGAGTTGCAAAAGTCGAATTAGGGCATCTTCAAGGATACTTGCAAGCCAAGTTCTCTAGGAGAGAAAATCAACTCAAGCGAAGAGGAAAGAAGGAAGAATTTGCCATTATTTCCCTCGTGCAAAGGCCAGGGTTTCTGCAGAAGAATTTGTTGGGCACACTGAAGTTGTAGAAGAATCTATTGGGGATCGAAATTGCAAAAGTTGTTGGAAAACAGTAAATGTTTGACTTGGTCTTGGAGGGTCTTGGTCAAGGGTCATATGCCTTGAAATTCGTGAATTGAAGGTCTATAAAAAGAGAAAAATTCTTGTGGGTTTTCCTCTCAGTTGGAGAGGTTTTGGCCCTAGATGATCGCCTATATTTTGTGTCCTCTTGTCTTATTTTTATTTATGGTTTGGTAGCTGCTTGATGAAGAGAACACTAATAATAAACATTGAAAGAAGCAGCTAATCAAGTTAAGTAAAAATATATCACAAGCAGTTATCAAAGAAGAACAATCACCTAATCTAGCTGCCCCCAAGATTTCTCAACAACACACACATATGAAAATTGACACACTTATTTTTGGACAATTTTCCTCGGAAAAACCCAACTTGGGAAAACCGGTGCAGCAGCTGAGGGTTTTAATTACTATGCAGCAATGAAATTATCTGAGTACAATCTGGATGCTGAAAACTGACAATCCTGCGGAGAAAATATTGGCAAAAATTATCCGAGGGAAATTACCCTCTCTGAGCAATCCCAACACTTGAATAACCTTGAAAAACTAGCTGTCCAACTTGGCCTGTGCAGGCTCTGCATTACTTTGGAGTTGCCTGCCACACGTGCTGCTTGAATCGATTGCCAATCTAACTGTCCTACCTGCTGTAGACTGGGAAAATACTTCTCTGGCACTCTGGAAACTCTTCCTGGCTTCTGGAACTGAAAACGTCTTCCCCTCCAACAAAATCGAACTGCTCACTTGAGGGTTTGCGCAGCCTCTTGGAGAAAATCTCAGCCTCTCTGCAAAGTACTCACCATGTTAGTTTTTGTAGCATCAAATGTGTTCTAGCCACGAAATTTTGTGGAGAGGCTAGAATACATGAGATCTCCAAAACCCAGAAATCGTTTATGGAAATTTTACCCTGAAGTGTCTCAATTAGATTATTAACCAATTTTTAAATATTTCTTAAGTCTAAACTTAGGGAATATGGTTAATTAATTAGTATTAATTGAGATAAGACTTGAATCATCTAGAAACTCACACAGATCGACCCAGAAATGATCCTAGCCATTGATTAAGTTTTAATCTTGCCCGTTGGTGCTCCAATAGTGGAATATAAAAGAAAGTTTATGTGGTGATGGAGATCATCCAGTGCAGATACTTAGTTGCCCAGGTAGTTTGATTTTCTCAATAGCAACAACTCAACAGAGAAGATAGAGCCACAAAGTGAGTAACATGTGGAAGAGGAGAGCAATAGCATTCCGGGAAGAGTCGAAGGAAGGAAGGCCGAAATCTTCAGAGGGCTAGCGTAAGGATTGCATAGAGGCTGATGCAGGCATCTTAGTGCAGAGGTCAGGAAAGCTATTTCGGAGGTAGAAAATCACTGTGGGGTGAGAGAAAATTCTCACAAAATTTTTGCCAGTGTTTTCTTTAGATTAGATTGCCAACTGGGCATCTAAATTATTGTACTCTGAATTGCTGTTGAACATTAATAATAAAACCCTCATTTGCTGCACTGGTTTTCCCAAGTTGGGTTTTTTCGGGGACATTGGTCCGAAAATAACAGTGTTATTTTATGTGTGTGCTAGTATTTCTTCCAACGTTTATTTCTTCCGCAGTTTATTTGTGTAGATTGCAGTGATTGATTCAGTGTTTGCTATAGCAAATAGTAAATAAATTGTTAAAATTAATTTAACAATTAGGAAAATTATTTCCAGTTGCTGCAATAGGATTCGGGTTTCCGGATTTTCACATGGTATTTGAGCCTAATTGATCAGCTGGGAAGCTCGGAAGCAGAAAGGAATTTCGCTGTTCAGAGGGAGTAGCAGAATGAAATTTCCAGAGAGAATGCGCAGAGCCTAGAACAGACACTTCGAGTTACTAGCGCAACAGTTCAATTTTTCAGTTGGAGGGAGGCAGGAAAATCGAATTACCCAGATTAGTGATTCTAGCAGTCAGAGGGAGCAGTCGTAGCTTAACTTTTTCGTTGAACAGAATCTTGGTTGGACGTAGAGAGTTTTTGCTGCAGGCTGCAGAGTAGAATCCACGTTGGGAGTAAAAGAGAAATAACACGCTAAAATTGTTCTAGTATAACATTCATGAGACTTTAGATTTTCCTTCTAGATTAGAAGACGAATTTGCGTGCCTAGTAGAATCATCTTCATAGGGAGTCTGGTATATAGATAGTGGAGCTTCAGCTTAGATGACAGGGGTTAGAGTATTTCTCTAACTACAAAGAGGAGTAGATGGATTTCTAGATTACTATGGGCAACAAAACAAAATGTACTCCAACAGTGAGAGGTACCATAGATTTTTAGGGGAGTCAGGAGCAAGCACCAGTGCTTCAAATGTATTGCATGTGCCAAGATTGGGTATGAACCTGATTTCAATATCTTAGTTATAGGATAAGGGGTATGATGTTCACTTCGTAGGGAAGAAAGTGTATGTCAAAGACCCGAGCTGGAAAAAGGTAAGACATGTTGGAGTTCGAAGTAACATGCTGTACCGGTTACAAATCGATTCTCCAATGGCACTGATAGACAATAGTAGTGGTAGTGGGAAGGAGTTGAATGATTTATGGCACAGGAGAATGGGACATTTACATCATGGAGCACTCAAGATGCTCAAAGAAACTGTAACAGGGGTTCCTGAACTTGGAACCAAACACGATGATGTGTGCAGAGGGTGTGTACTTGGGAAGTATGCTAAGGCAACATTTCCAAGGAGTGACAATAGAGCTGATGGCGTGTTAGGACTTATACACTCAGATATTTGTGGCCCGATGTCCACTAGAGCTCTTAGCGGTGCCGAATATTTCGTCACCTTTATTGATGATCATTCCAGAAAAACTTGGATCTACTTCTTGAAGACAAAGGATGAGGTCTTCGATTGTTTCAGAGAGTTTAAAGCTCTCGTGGAGAATGCGATAGGGAAGAAGATCAAGGTGCTTTGCTCAGATAATGGTGGAGAGTATATTGATAAAGACTTCACAATTTTCTGTGCAAAGGAAGGCGTCAAAAGAGAATGGACAACTCTATATAATCCACAGCAAAATGGTGTAGTGGAGCGGAAAAACATAACCATTGTTGAAGCTGTAAAGGTTATGTTATATGACTAGGATATACCCAGATTTTGTGGGCAGAAGCATGTAACACGACAATGTATATTCAGAGCAGGACTCCTCATAGAGCATTGGGGAAGAAAACACCAGAAGGAGTCTTCACAGGGAAGAAGCAAGAAGTCAGCCACCTCAGAATTTTTGGCAGCGTTGCTTATTGTCACGTGCCAGATGATAAAAGGACCAAATTGGATCAGACTATAGAGAAATGGTTTTTTGTTGGGTATAGCGAAACCTCAAAGGCATTTATAATCTACATTCCTAGCAGTAGGAAGATAGTAGTAAGGCGGGGCGTGAAGTTCATGGAGGACCAAGCTTTCAAGAGGTCTTGTGAGATGTTTGCAGGTGATTAGAATCAGTGAGCATAAGCTCCTTTAGTCCAGCGATAGGGGCAACCAGTGGGACAAGCAGGAGGATAGTTATAAGGGTCAAGTACTGTGACCAATACTAGTATTTCCTCAGGTGCAGGAAATCCAAGGAGTTCTCAGCAGATGGAGCAACAAAGACAGGATGAGGAGGAGCTGGTAGAACCTCCCACGACTAGTGGTTGAGCCAGTAGAGAGGTTCGTCAGAAATTAAGAGATGTAGAGGAGTTTATTGGAACTCCTAGGATGAGCAAGAGACAACGCAGACAACCTGACAGGTACCAAGCATTGGTAGCTCAGGTTGCAGAACCTTCTAGCTTTCAGGAGGCTACACAACATCAGGTGTGGATAGATGCCATGGTAGAAGAGTATAGCTCTATCATGATGAATGATGTTTGGAGGTAGTTCCCAGGCCAAAAGACAGATCAGTTGTAGGTTCGAGGTGGATCTACAAGATCAAATATGTGGCAGATGACAGTGTGGAAAAGGACAAGGGTAGGTTCGTGGAAAAGGGGTATGCATAAAAGGAAGGGATAGATTATGAGGAAGCTTTTGCCCCAGTTCCCAAATACACTTCTATCCGGTCAATTATATCTCTAGCAACTCAGATGGGATGGCAGATTCACCAGATGGACATCAAGACAACCTTCTTGAACAGAGTGATAGAGGAGGAAGTGTACATAGAACAACCAGAGGGCTTTGAGACTTAGGAGAGGCGCACACATGTGTGCAAATTGAAGAAGGCTCCCAGGGCATGGTATGGTAGAATTGACACCTACTTACAGCAGATGGGGTTCGTCAAGAGTGACACAGATCCCAACCTTTACTATTTGATGGTAGAGGATGAGCCCCTCATTCTAGTTTTGTATGTGGATGATCTATTCTTGACAGGATCATTAGGGCTCATAGAGGATTGCAAGAGGAACCTGGCAGCAGAATTTGACATGAAGGATTTGGGGTTGATGCACTATTTCCTAGGATTGGAGGTGTGGCAGAAGGATGGGGAGATCTTCCTTGGGCAAGGAAGATACACTACAAATATTTTGAAGAGGTTCAGAATGCAGGATTGCAGACCCATGTCTACACCCATGATTACCAATTGGAAGAAGATAGATGCATCAGATGACAAGGATGTCGACCCCACCTTGTATAGACAACTCATTGGGTCTCTCATGTATCTGGTCAACACTAGGCCAGATATTTGCTTCACAGTCAATACCCTTAGTCAGTTCATGGTGGAACCAAAAAGGGTACATTGGGTAGCAACGAGGCATATTCTGAGGTACATTTGTGGCATAGTTGAGTATGGGTTGAAATATACTTGAGAGGATGACGTTAGACTTTGTGGGTACACAGATGCAGATTGGGCAGGCAATTCAGTGGACAGGAAAAGTACCTCCGGGTACTGCTTCAGTGTTGGATCAAGGATGGTTTCTTGGTGTAGTAGGAAGCAGAAGTCAGTAGCACTGAGCTCTGCAGAAGCAGAGTATATGGCAGCCAACATAGCTATGTGCGAAGCTATATGGCTTCAGAAGCTGCTAGTAAGCTTGTTCAGGCAGAGGATGAAGGTGACTCGTGTTTATTGTGCTAAGCAGAGTTGCATAAAGCTTTAAGAGAATCCAGTGTTTCATGACAGGTTGAAGCACATCGATATTCGGTGTCACTTCATCAGAGATTGTGTACAGCGAGGAGCAGTCCAACTGCAGTATGTTCCCACAGAAGAGCAGGTTGCAGATATACTCGCGAAAGTTCTAGGGAGAGCTAAGTTTGTCTATTTCAGAGAACAAATGGGTATGGTGGAGAACCCGTTTCAGTAGCAAGGACATGCTATTTTGGATGTTGCAGTTGCAGCAACAACTAATGAGAGGGAGTTGCAATGTTGGAAGCAGTATGGCAGGGTTAGCAACAACCAGACATCAATAGCGTAAAAGGAGATGATGTAGAGACAGAGTGTTACTACAGGAAGCAACAACGCTAGAACACATTCCTCACTAAGATGGAGTGTTAGTTTCTGTAGCATCGGAGGTGTTTTAACCATAATTTTTTTTAGAGAGGCTAGAATACATGAGATCTCCAAAACCCAGAAATCGTTTTGGAAATTTTGCCTAGAAGTGTCTCAATTAGATTATTAACTGATTTTTAAATATTTCCTAAGTGTAAACTTAGGGAATATGGTTAATTAATCAGTATTAATTGAGATAAGACGTGAATCATCTAGAAACTCACACGGATCGACCCAAAAATGATCCTAGCCATTGATTGAGTTTTAATCTTGGTCGTTGGTGCTCCAACAGTGGATTATAAAAAAAAGTCGATGTGGTGATGGAGATCATCTAGTGCAGATACTCAGTTGCCCAGGCAGTTCGATTTTCTCAGTAGTAGCAGCTCAACAGAGAAGATAGAGCCACAGGGTGAGTAGCAGGTGGAAGAGGAGAGCAACAACATTCCGGGAGGAAGTTTTCAGTTCCCGGAAGAGTCGAAGGAAGGAAGGCCAAAATCTTCAGAGGGCCAGCATAGGGACTGCGTAGAGGCTGGAGCAGAGGTCACGGAAGCTATTTTGGAGGTAGAAAATAGCTGTGGGGCAAGAGAAAATTTTCACAATATTTTTGCCAGTGTTTTCTTCAGATTAGATTGCCAGCTGCATCTAAATTATTGTAATCTGAATTGCTGCTGAACATTAATAATAAAACTTTCATCTGTTGCACTGGTTTTCCCAAGTTGGGTTTTTCCGGGGACATTGGTCCGAAAATAACTGTGTTGTTTTATGTGTGTGCTAGTATTTCTTCCAGCGTTTATTTCTTATGCAGTTTATTTGTGTAGATTGTAGTGTGATTGATTCAGTATTTGCTGTAGCAAACAGTAAATAAATTGTTGAAATTAATTTAACAATTAGGATAATTATTTCCAGTTGCTGCAATAGGATTCAGGTTTCCGAATTTTCACACACTGGATCTGGAAAATCTTCCTTCGACCTCACTGTCCCTGATGCCAAATCTGTTTCCCAATCCTCATCCCTTGAAAAAATTGCTGCGCAAGTGAACTTATTGTTTGAAAATGTGGGCTCTGTGAAGTGTGCACACCAATGATTTTCTGCAAATCTGCTTCCCTTGCAAAGCAATTTGCAGTTTGGGTTTTATTTTCTCTCCAGCTTAGTCTCCAGTATGGGTTCCCATATTGTGTGATAGATTCTCTGATGCTAAATCTGTTTCCCAATCTGTGTCCCTTGCAAAAGTTGCTGCCCAAGGGAGGTTATAGTTTGAAATTGCAGCCTCTGTACTAACCATTGAAATTTTGTAAAGCTGCTTTGTATATTTCCACTAGTCGAGACTCCAGTCTGGTTTCAGCAAGATTTTCCAGACTAATCGGTTTTGGCTCTGGAAAATCTTTGGTGTGAGAATTTATCAGCAGTGGTTGTGCATCATACTCATTCACTTACTGGGTTTTAGCTACATGTTTTATTGCTATTTTTTTTATTGCATTATTTGCATGATGCTAGCGTTAGCCTTGTTTTGCAGGTTGGCAATTTGGCAGCACCAGCAGAAGACTGGCTAGTTGGTGGAACTGCTCTTACACAGCTCATGGATGTTGAGAGACGAAAAGGTGCAATTCAGAAACTAATTTTAAACTGGAAATTTATACAATATAGGATGGTCTGGAGGTGAATTCAGTAATGTAATCATTATTTTCTAATGACACTTGACCTGCGAGATAAATTTTTAAAAATGGATTTGGTCGATCTAATTATTTGATACAAAATATCAACCTATCATTGGACTTGGACTGTAGTGAAATAGGTCAAAACATTGTATTTTTTTGATTTTGCCATTTGCATAGAAGTACACTGCTGTTTGTATGAAAAACTTGTTCTTTTGAGTCATTCATTATCAATTATTTGATGCAACTCCACAGGGACAAAGCCACTGAGACTAGCACATTGGTTGATAACTGTACTTGGGTGCATTTCTAACAAGACAGCACCATTGTGCTGCCTTATTTGTTGTTGGCTCGTGGCATTTCTATTGAATGTTAATATTAGAGCAATTGTTTTTCATGTAAAGATAGATAGACCAAGTGCTATTGATTAGTAGCTATGATTGGTAATTAGTTGATAATTAGAGGTATGGTTGATGTATGAGAGTAGTAAGCAGAATGCTAGAAAGATTGTTTGAGCCCAGTATTGTTATATAAAGGTCTCCCAGTGTCCTGTCAAGCAATCTTCTTGAATGCGATGAAACAAAAATGATTGTCTGAGCCCAGTATTGTTATATAAAGGTCTCCCAGTGTCCTGTCAAGCAATCTTCTTGAATGCAATGAAACAAAAATGTTTCAGTCCTTAATGAGGCAATGTCTGGCTGTTTCTTTGTTTGTTTACTGTAATGTTCCTTCGTTAAACTGTTCTGTGGTTATGAAATCAATATCTTAAACATTAACTTTTTGCCAGAAGAATCTAGGCTGGACAGTGCGAAGAATAATGAAAATTTGTATGGGTTTTTGTGAATTTATGTGGTGGCTAAGAATGGACAATTAAACAAGGAAGCAAAGCAAATCAATCTGATATCAAGAAAAAATAAATAAGCAATCTGGGTAGTGTAATGACCATAGAACGATTTGTGCTGAGGGATCTCATTTTCATTAAAGATGGATTAGCAATCCAGGAGACTTATGTTGGATTGTACAATGTAGATACATAATTGGGGAAGGTGGCAGCCACACTCTAAAACTGTCACCAAAAATGGTATGCCGAGGTACTGTTTCTCTAAGAAGCAGTATGGAAACATTGTTTCTTTGATGTTTGTTTGGCTATGGTGGCATTTGGATAAAAGATGTTTAAACAATGCAAAGAAAAGAAAAATCAAACACCAATTACCATGATGTGAGTCTAATTTGATTTACAACACCAATGCATCACATATGTTGGATTCAGAGTGTGGTGAGAAGCATGGAACAGGAGTGTCATTTCCTAACAAAACTCAAGAGTGTTTGATATATATATTTTAAAAAACACATATAATGCCAAACTAGTTACAGAAAACATGAAAACATACATATTTGTGCTACTTGTAGATTAACTATGCATTATTACAAGTTGCAAATGTCATTGATCCGGATTGGATCAATATATTATTTGTCATCCATCTCGATGCTTTTAGAGTGGAAAATTTGGAGGAATCAGCTTGCAGGGTCATTTTTACTGGTGTTCCTAGTTTGGAAAATTTTGGGTGAAAAACTATAGGAGCCATTTTGAGGCCTTAAATGATCACTTTTGTGGTCCCAATCTTACTATGGACCTAGATTCCAATGATGCAAGAATCACCTCAATTGGAGCTCTTATGAGAATGTTATGCCTCTTGGAAGTTGACCTATTGAAATTGACTGCCATAATTTGAGAGGATGCCACATCAGCCCCTGTTACTCATGGAAAAGGGGCTAGCCACGTGGGAACTATGAAGAAGACTCTAGAAGGGTTGAGTTGTAACTCATATTGAGGGTTGAATGGGTCAAATTTAACCCCTAGTTGGCTATTTGACTGTGTTATAACTGGGCCACTAGGAGGAAAAGGGGTTCCATTCTATTTGAGTGCATTTTGTTCCATAGATGAGAAGAGTAGTTGAGAGTGGATAGAGAGAGAGCAAACATAGAGGGTTTGTGTACTGTAGCAGCCCACAGGCCACAGGTCTCACTTCTTTGTACTTGCATCCATTTCTATTCAGAGAAAGAGAGAGCAGAGCAGCCTTACCTTCTAGCTGGGTTTTCTCTCGTAAGGGTTTCCTAGGTTATATCATGTGTTATTAGGGTTGTGAGTGATTGTATTGGTGTCTGTTCTTTTTTTCCGTATTTTATATATTGCATGCATAAGCTTAGTACAATAATTGATGAATCTAGAAATCTAAGGAAAAATTAACCCTCATAGTGTAGATTTTGGATTTTCATTATATCTTCATAGATTTGTTGTGACAAACTGTCCAGTGGAATATCCACAACAGTTTACGGATTAATCATTAGAGTGTGAACCATTTAGTATCAATTATATCAAACATGTGGCAGTGACAGACTTATAAGGTTTTACCCCTGATTGTAGGAAGTAGCATCTGAATTTCTGAAATGAAAGAGGCCACCATGAACAAAGAGTTATGTTTACAGATTAGGCCATATGCCTAATTTACGAAATAGATGTTAGAAACTGAGCCCTACACTAAATTGAGATGAAATCTATGACAGGTAGAGAAATGTAAAAATAAAAACAATTGTTCTAATCTACAATCTCCGTTTCCTTCCTCTGGCCATGAGAAACTTGTACTTTCAATTGCCATGGTCTAAAATTTAGGTACCACCACAAGCTACATGACCCCCCTGCAACTGTGGAGGTTTTGAAGCTAAACTTAAAGCACAAGCTGCTGGAGTCGTAGTGTCTGAACACACTTAGCTCTAAGACCTTGAAATACAGGATCATTCTCTAAGTGCTCCAAAACCATTGCTCCATCGGAATTTGTCCCGAGTCTTGTGTATTTGCCTCTTCACAATTATGGGACAACATCCTCAACTTGTAGTACACATAACCAATTTTTTACCTGATCTACATTCAAACATTTTTCTCTTCACACTATGGATGACGCTGTAGGTGCTTCAACACGTCTTTGTTGAAGAAGTGTTCACAACCTTACTACCAAATGCTGCAGCTATATGAAAGAACTATGATGCATGTTCCACCTCTGGAAAGGAATCATCTAATCTGGATTGCTGATTGCATGGATAGAACTAAAGACTCTACAGCCATTGATGTATTTGCTCCATTGCTGTTGGATAAAATCACACTGACCCTTGTCAAGGACTAGTTTCTCCAGTTTGAGCCTTTGAATCCATGTGTGGTCTTCCCTCACCCCATCGTTGGGCATTGGTGCTTCCAAAAGTGATGTAGAATGATATATTTGGTGTAAGGGTATATGATAGGGCATGGCATGGAATATTTTGCTTTTCCCAACATTTTTCCACCTCTTTATGAATAATGTCATACAAGTTTGCATATCTAGCCTCAACAATATCCTTAATCTAGCCTAATAGGATGTCCATTGCTCATACATCTCGCTAATGACTCATAGATCTGTATTTGCACCATGAATCATATTATAAATTGGCTTGGTGAACTATAGAACATACCTGACCAATGACCAAAATTGACCATCAAGAAAGGTTTCTCACATATGATAAGAATGTTCTCTATTGGAACATGTGGCGTCAATCACTTAAATGGCTTATCCGCCACCATATTAGCCATGCCCTTCATACTTCCAATAGTTGTTTTAAGGTGAGGTAATAACAACCATTTCTTGTCCTTGCAAACTTAAGCAATTGCAATTTAGACCAAGTGTGGAACACTTAGTGGATAACACTATAAGCGGGGATGATTTTTTTTTTTTTTTTTTTTGTCTATATATTCTTCCCTTCGTTGTACAAGTTCATTGTGTGCACCAAACAACTAGACCAAAAAATGTGAGGGTGTCCTTGTTGAATATTTGCTCCTATTGCCTTACAATTATGTGCATTGCTAACACTGAATTGAATCATAATGAAGGGGCCAAAGTCTATAATGATTTTTCAGTGAAAGTTCGACGATATTAGGTTTAGTCTTATCAATCATTGAGTAGTTGTGGATTGCAAGAAAGACTGCATTTATATTTGACACACAATGCACATTTATAAAAGTGGTTGTGTTGAATATTTGTTTGACCGTAGATATAAGAAATACCCCATGTTTTCCCCACTGATCAGTAAACCTTCCTTCAAATCACTGGGTTTTTATTTTTTCCTTGTTTAGTAGTCCGGTTCTAGATTTCTTATACCTAGCACTCTTGTATCCTTTAAGAGCATTGTTGATGGCCTTAATCATCCCTTGTCAATAAGGGGATCTCCTGTCAATAGTGGGAGTGAAGAATATTAAATGGTATATTAAGTGGGAGTGAGGAATATTAAATGGTACATGAAACTTTACTGCTCTTGCATCCACCTCATCTCTACCACCAATATCAAGGAAATTTGTGATTGTTCTCCTTTGACCCTCTACATGTGAGGTTGTTTTGTGGAAGAACCTACGGAAGCATGTGCAACAACATTGGCATATGGGGTGGGCTCTTAATTTTGGCCCATAAGTTCACTAGTTCAAATAGATTCGTTTTGAGAGGACCTTTGATATGTGGTTCCCAAAGAATGCCTTTTTAAAATGCAGTTGCATGGGTCAAGTCCATGCTGGAGAGCTTGGAGATGGGGAATTTGAAAGCCCTTTTAAATATATGTGACCAAGGATCTTTATGATATGGTTAAGCACATCATTGACATTGCCCCTTGCTTGAACAAAAGTGGATGGTGAAGGATCCTAAGGAATGCTAGTAAAGGGGATGTTATTGCATGTTGAAAGAGCATTCTTTTTTTAAGCACAAAATTTGGGAGTGACTTCTACTCCATCGAGGGTTGGTTGAGAGTGGGGTTCACAGAGCGGGTGTTACAAATGGTACGGTGTTTTCTTTGGAAAGGATGAAACGGTTGCACATGCTTTTTGGAGATGTAAAGCTATGAAGTTGTTTTGGACAATTTCACTTATTTACTTCTCTCATGTGACACTTGGATAATTTGGGACAACTGCAAATCATTGTGGCATTCAGTGTGGTTGATTGCTGTTGTCTTTGTGTGGAAGCATTGATGTAAAGTTACATTTCAGCCTTCAGGAGGACTCGTCATCCTTCAGCCTAGGGAGTTTGAGGAATTTTAAGCAGGAGTTGGCAATGCTTGTGAGCATCAAATCTAAGGCTTGAATCCCTCTCTCTTGGTGCACAAGCACATACGCTTTCCTTTTTGGCTTTTGCAGGGCAGGATTTTCCAGGGACCCCTGTTTGTGTGATGTAACTTGACAAGTTCCTTGGTCTGCTTGGACCTTTGAAGTAATATAAGCAGCATTATCCCCCCAAAAAACTGGATCTGATATGTGGCTGCCCTCAAAGTCGATTATAGGTACTTGCACTTCATATTATCATTTGATGATTGCATCTCACAATTCCATGAACTGAATTAGAACATATCAATGGATCTCTGATCTTCAATCACGGATAACTAGAAGAAATAATATACTTGACAAGTATGACCATCTCTAAAACATTTGCGTTAATGAAACATCAGAAGAAGAGCCTCTTTTACCCGTCATATTAATTTTATGTCCATTATTTAGTTTTTGAAGAATTATCTCCTTGTCAGACACATGATGAGTGCTGGATTTTTCTGTTATTTGTTAGCATCATATGTTTTGAAAGATTTTAGGACTTGAAAAATAATTTCCACGAGATAGGTTTTCCAGAACCTTGAAAAGTCCAGAGTCTAGATGTATGCAGCATTGTTTTTGTTGAATCAAACTTGTCTATTTATAGCACTAAAACGAAAGGTATCATGGTTGTTGATGAGTACACCAGTTTAGATCCATCTTACCTCCAGATTTATTAAGTATCAATAGGGATTAAAAGGAAACTAAGATGCAAGTTTCTATGTGCTTAAAGGATCCTGAGTTAAGACTCTCTCTGTCTCTCTCCACACATATAATATGCTTGGTATTCAATTTTTAAAATTTTCCTTTTTACATTAAAATATTTTTATATATATTTTGATTTATAATGATGAATGTTAAGACGCCTCCATACTGGTTTGTTATTTCATAAATATTGTGTCATAAATACTGTGTTGGGCCAACTTATACCATGCGTCATGTCAGCATTAGGTGGATGTTACACATCTCCCTCATACTATACTGTAAAATGCACCTTCCTTCCTTTGGTGGAACTAGTATATGCATATTTTAAGAGCCTTTTAGATACTTTATGGGGAAATAAGTTAGAGGGGGAGATAAGCTTTGAATGCTGATATCCATATTTGTGGTCTATGCAGGAAAGTTCAAGCCTGTTATTCAGAAAGCTATGGTGGCACTAGATGGTAAGGCGACATTTTATCGTGTATTTCATTTAAAATTTAAAACCATAGTTCCGAACGAGAAATGATTGATATTCACTTTTATGTGTTTCTCGTCTTCAATGGCATAAAAAATGAAAAGAAAGGAAAAATATATTCAATGACGAAATAGGGAGATGTCTGATTGTTCATGTGCGAAACAAGGAATGAATTTTGAACTCAGTCGCAGAGTGTTTTTCTTGCTTTCTTGGGCCACTTAGTTCTTATGAAATTACAAAGTGCTTTACTGTGACTTGGATTTGAATGTCTATGCCAATGCCTTCTCAATTTCAGGAGCACCGTTCAAGAAGTTTGCTTCCTTGCGGGAAGAGTGGGCTTTGCAGAATAAATACATCAGTCCAGGTACATGTTAGAAGTGCATGTTCATATGATAATGTATTTACGACTTTATGGGGCCGGCATATATAAAATTTAGTGATCGAAACAACTAAATGTATTTTTACATGGGATATCAATTGTTATCACTAAGAAGAAATCGGTTTGTTTCTGAATAGGTCCTATTCAGTTTTTTGGCCCGACTGCAGACAACAGCAACTTCACGTTGATGTTAGAACTTGGAGCAATGGCTTGACTCTAGAAGTCCAGGTGTCAAAACAAAATCGCTAAAGTTTTGGGGTTCTGTAATATTTGGGTTTGGGTCATATAACTTCTTGCATTTTGGGCTTAGTTGTAACAGCTTGAAATAATAGTTCCCCATGGCCGCAAGGGTGTCCACCAATTCTTAATCCTGTGGTTCTGATGCGTCATGTTTGGCAGAGCATGCCCGAGGAACCATGTTACTTCAAGGATTCAGGAATTTTTCCCGAATGCACTGTTGGTTGAACGAAGCTCATGATTGAAGTAGATGCGTGGTAACATTTTCTTGTTAGTTTGTCACTCTCGTCCGCCCTCTGGTTATGGGTGAAACACTGAAACGTTGATAGCTTAGCCAACCTTTTGGAAAGGTGGCATGCTTGTCAAATTTCAAATAAAATTTCCATTCTTTGGTAGAAGCATATGCTTTACCCAGTGCATTTGAGACAGACGAAGTATGCTATAATTGTGTCACTTAGAGTAATATGCTACTTGACAGAATCTTTAGCAATTTGGTTTCTGTTATAATACGAGAATAGATGAAATACACCTTTTTATCAGGCGATTATGAAGCAGTTTTATTATGCGAGAATAAAGTTTCCTTGTTCAAAATAAGTCCGTTGTGCCTGTACAGCAGGAATTTAAACAGGTATGGCTTATACATAGTTAATACAATCCAATACAGAGAGGCATGTTTTGAATATTTTTTTGATTTAAATTATGTCTACTTCTTAAAATACTTTCGTTGCAAACATTCCTAAGGTGTATAGATAAATTCAGAGTTAGTAGAGTCGACTCCGAGTATACGTCAGCTTTGCCTGAAGACTTCTGATTATTAAGTTTCTAGAATATGCTCCGAGATTGACTGAGCTTCGTTGAAGAGGGGAAGGCTTGATTCAGTCTAGGGAAAAACTAGAAAGTTGATTTAGAAATTAAAAAAGAAACAAAATAAGAACAATTTTCTTGGAAATGTATTTTTGATCACTAAGAAAGTTTTCAGTGCCCATACAATGACAAAATTCAATCTCATTCCAAAATATATAAAGATACCATACACGACGCAACATCATGATTTTGGACAGTCAGGTTTGTTGGTTTTCGGTTGAGGAAGTTTGGCAATAAAAGCAAGCAGAATGGATGTGTTTTCATGTTCCGTATTTTATAGATAGGCAACTAAATTTTAGCAGTCCCCAAATCAATCTGGATCGTGTTTGGATTTATGGTGTTTGTGTTCTCAAGTCAAATTGAAAGTATTACTTGAGGTCGAGTTCGGCGGAGCTAATTTGATTCAGATTCCTCGAGGAGCACAATCGCATAGAAGGGTATGTGTTTTCATGTTCCGTCTTTTATAGATAGAAAACTAAATTTTAGCAGTCCCCAAATCAATCTGGATCGTGTTTGGATTTATGGGGTTTGTGTTCTCAAGTCAAATTGAAAGTATTACTTGAGGTCGAGTTCGGCGGAGCTAATTTGATTCAGGTTCCTCGAGGAGCACAATCGCATAGAAGGGTAGACCTGGACTTGGAAGAACATTGGATGGTTGTAGGGCAATGTGGAGTTTTACATCGTTTAACTTTTTTTTTTGGTTTAATACCAGTTTAGATCTATCTAAATCTTCTATCATGCATCTCGAGGTGCAGAATTTGAGCAAAGGTTTGCACCTCGAGAGATTTGATCCCTCTCGGCACATGATAGATCCGGATTTAGATGGATTTAGGCTGGTTCCAGCTGAAGGCAGGGATGTCATATTTTTAGATTATCATTATTATGTATATGTTTGAGATAAAATTCATACATTAAAATTTACATTATGTTTTCTTTGCCTGACATGACCATATAATTCTCTTCTTTAATTTAGTGTATGTTGCTCTCCTTGAATGGTTTGTATGTTTGTGTTTGGATGTTTTGAGTGGTTTGTGTGTGTTTATGTTTAGATGCTTTGAGTGGTTTGTGTGTTTGTGTTTGGATCTCGATAATAATGTTTGTGAATGTTATAGTTTTTGTGTTATATTTCTGTGTATGCAATTGTATATTAGTAATTAGTTAGTGATGAAGGCAGACAATCTTGTCAATAACTTGCGGGAGGATTGATACTGCACATTTATTTCATTTAATTTTAGGTATTACAATTTTTGACAACTAATTAATTCCTAATACTGTCATTCCAAGTATTACTAAATATATCTTGAAGAGTAGTTTTAATTTTAAATTTGTTCAATTACCTGAGTCCGTTGAGATGATAGATGTTGATAAGAACTTTAATAATGAAAAATGATGCAATAAATTGTTTGAATGCAACACGACAATGTAATAATGTTGAATGGAAAAAAAATGTGAATAATAAGAATATAGTCAATTACAAATAGTCTTCATTGTGATCAATCTCAAACTATTTTCTTATACTCTTTTTATTGTTACTTTTTCCATCTTTTCATATTGATTATATGAAAAGTGCAGTTGAAATCGTAAACCATTCAAATCTTTAACTCGAGCTATTGTAGTAAAGATCTTTCCTTTTCTCTCGCTCTCCAATATTAATAGGTTGAATTACTATAACACAAAAGTCAATGCACATTGTCAATAATTTTTGTGTTTGCACTAAAATCAATCACATTGTTAATCCAATCACATTAAAAATTAATGTACGATCATACATCCAGTTACATCAAATCAAAAATCAACAAATATGCATCTAATATGAGCAATCAAATACGATTAGAAAAAAACATCTACACTGGAATCAATGCATCTAATGCAAACAATCAAATCTGATTAGAAATCAACATCTACACTGAAATTAATTCATTTAGTGCAAACAATCAAATATAATAAGAAATTAACATCTACACTGAAATCAATACATCTAGTGCAAACAATCAAATACAATTAGAAATCAACATCTACACTGAAATCAATGCATCTAGTGCAAAGAATCAAATAGAATTAGAAAACATCTACATTGAAATCAATGCATCTAGTGCAAATAGTCAAATAGGATTATAAATCAACATTTACATTGAAATCAATGCATCTAGTGCAAACAATCAAATATCATTAGAAATCAACATTTACATTGAAATTAGTGCATCTAGTGCAAGTAATCAAATAGGATTATAAATCACAATCTACAATGAAATCAATGCATCTAGTGCAAGCAATCAAATATCATTAGAAATCAACATCTACATTGAAATTAGTGCATCTAGTGCAAGTAATCAAATAGGATTATAAATCACAATCTACAATGAAATCAATGCATTTAGTGCAAGCAATCAAATATCATTAGAAATCAACATTTACATTGAAATTAGTGCATCTAGTGCAAGTAATCAAATAGGATTATAAATCACAATCTACAATGAAATCAATGCATCTAGTGCAATGAATCTTTTGCCCTCTCCCCTCTCCATCTATATTTCTATCTCCTTCCATCTCTCCTTCTTTGTCTCTCTATCTCAGCCCCAAACAGAGACACTTTCTCCATCTGTCCCTTGTCACTCCCTTTCTCTCTCTATATCTTTCTTCTCCCCTCCCTCTCTCCTCTTCCAACTCTATCTCTTTGTCCCTCCCTCTCTCCTCCTCTCTCTCTCCCTCCCTCTCTCTTCCTCTCACTCGGCCTTCCTCTCTGCCTCTTTCTCTCCCCCCACCACTCTCTCTCTCTCTCTCTCTCTATCTCTCAACCCTGCCACTTTCTCCCTCCCTCTCTCCTTCTCAGCCCCCTCCATCTTTGTGTCTCCCTCTCTCTCTTAGCCTTATCTTGCTCTCTTACTCTTCACTTTCTATCTCTCTTCATTCCTCCTCTCCCCTCTAATTTAGTTTACCTCCTTTAGGGTAAATAATCAAATAGGATTACGAATCACCATCTACACTAAAATCAATGCATCTAGTGCAAGAAATATTCTTCCCCCTCTCCCCCTCCACATATATATATATATCTCTGCTTCTGTGTCTCTCATCTCACCCCCCCAAAACACACATGCTCTCTCCTTCAATATTTATCTCTCCCCCTCTTCACCTTCAATCTATATCTCTCTCCTTCTGTCTCTCTTTCTTTCTATATCACCCCCAAAACATACACACTCTTTCTCCATATCTCTCTCTCTCACTCTCTCTTCTCCTTCTTTCCCCCCTTCTATCTCTCTTCCCTCTTGCTCTCCTCTCTCCCTCTATGTCCAACTCCTTTATCACTCCCTTTCACTCTCTCCACCTTTCTCTTTGTGTGTAATTTTTCTTACCTCCCTCTCTCTTCGCCCTCCAACTCTTTCACTATATTGCTCCATCTCTCCTTGTTTCTCCCCGTCCCCCCACCCTTCTCTCTATCTCTCCTTCGTCTTTCTATCTCACCCCCAAACATACACATTCTCTCTCCATCTCTCCCTTGTCTCTCTCTCTCTCCCCCTCTCTACTTTTCTCTCTCTGTCTTTCTTCTTTCCTCCCTTTCTCTCCTTCCAAGTCCATCTCTCTATCTCTCTCTCCACCTCTCTCACTCCATCTATGTTTCAACATATATCACCCTATGTCTTTGTTCTTGCCTCCCACATATATCTAGAGTTAATATACATCATGATATATTAATATATATCATAATATAAAAATTTTAATATTTTATTAATTAAAATTTATTAAGTTGAAAAATATTAATATTATATTTAATAATAATATTAATATGAATATTAATCTTTCAATATTAATATTAGATTTAATGATGTTTTTTAACATGATATGATAAAAAAATCTATAAAATTACATCAAATGAATATTGAATATTGACGCTGAAATATTTGTGTATAGAGATTTTAATAGATCCATAGCATATGATTTTCCTTTTAAAGATTCATGTTACAAATAAACATGAACATTATTTAGATTTATAATTTTTTATTTTTATGTCGGCCGACATTAGCTCAAATTTAACTTTGAGCACGAACACACTTACACATCATACTGGGCTGTAGAATGAGCCTCTTGGAGCAATAGCTATCACAACTATATAAATTAAATGGTTGATAAATGCACTATTAAAACACTATTTCATGATATATTTTATATTTTCAAAATTAAAAATATTGTGAGTTTAGATTTATCTTTAAGATGGATTTAAGCGGGCTTATTTTACCCCTTTAAATAAGCTATATTCCACATGAATATCATAGATTCTCAATATGATGGGTCATTTTTATTTTGCTATTTTTATTTTTATTTTAACCAAGTTGAAATATTTACATTACATTACATTAAGTTACGACATCTCTACCATACTTATTTTTATTTTGACCAAGTGAAAATGTTTACATTACGTTACATTACAACATTGCTATGATACTAGGCTGAATAGCATCTCAACACAATAAAAATTAACTAAACTAGCAAATGCACCACATGTTGCAAAGGAAACATCGTAAGGCAGTGGCTAAAATTTCTGCCCAATTAATTCCACAATAACTATATCTATGTTTATTTCAATTGCTTAACACCATTCCTCACTTTTGAAAATTGAAGCATTCTGGTTTATATCTTCCTCAAATAATGTGAATTAGTCTATTTGATTATATCTGGCATCTCAAATAGGAAGATCTATGCGGGTCTTTTGCATCCATGTTAATTTACAGTTTTTTTTGTCTCCAGTTGCCACGTGATAACAAATACTCGTCTTTTGAAAACTGAAGCATTTTGGTTTATATCTTTTTCAAATGATGTGAATTAGTCTATTTGATTATATCTTTCATATCAAATAGGAAGACCTATGCAGGGCTTTTGCATTTGTGTTAATTTAAAGTTTTTTTTGTCTCCAATTGTCATGTGATAACAAATACTCGTTCTTTTGTTAATTTATATGCTTCTTGGAAAGATTTCAGAATTTCTTGGTATACAACTCCATGTTTCATGTCATGATGCTCACCTGCTATATGTATATATAAACAATGGTTATCGATACACACTATGCAGTGTGTTTAAAAATATCGTTTTGGGCCAAGGATAAGTCCTTTGGTTTCCATGCACCAAGGCCTTTGGCTTCCATGCATTGTCAACATGATCACACTGTGTAGTTGATTTTTTATTTCTAGGGCTCTGAGACAGTTTGTGCATCTTATCAACCACTTGTGATGTTGTCATTGCACGCACTATACTTTTTAGTCCCAGTGACTTTTATGGTACTTTGTTGAACAATAATACAATTATCTTATCTTGTCTTGGAGTTGAAAATGCCCAAGGTAATATAATTATCTTATCTTGTCTTGGAACTAAAAATGCCCACAAAGCAGTGTGGATGAGATAGAAAATTCCTTCATGGGTTTGTCATTCACTATAAAAGAAATATTTAAATATAGAAAGAAGCCACTATTTCTAGCAAAACATTTATCAGTGTGGATGAGATTGAAAATTCCTTCATGGGTTTGTCATTCACTATAAAAGAAATATTTAAATATAGAAAGAAGCCACTATTTCTAGCAAAACATTTATCGAAGTTGAAAAAGAACAAGCCAGGACATATGAGTAATATTTCATCATTTTAAGATAAGGTAATTTCTCTTCAAAACCATCAAAAAAGTGTTCTTCCAACTCAACTTTTGTTATCTCTCGCTTTCAAAGTATTCAAAATGGCAACAATAATCCCATTCCAAAACTGAGAAACAAATTTGTAGACCAGGAACCTCAGAACCTCATGCAACAACAAACAAAATAATTCTCTTTTCTATTCCAATAGAAAACTTTGTGGTTTGGGGTCACCTTGCCATTTTCTATCATCCAGGACAAAACCGACCGAACAATTCACTTAACCTGGCCTGGAGATAAATCCTTTGATTTTCCTGGAGTAGCAGGAAGCACTTGCATTCAATAGCCAACGCCTGATTTTCCCTTTCTTTCAACAAGGGGGCATGGTCTTCCTTTCTTCCATTTCTGACCTCAAATAAAATCTTCTAAACCAACTTTATGCTTTTTACTACCAAATCCAGAAATTGCTAATAGACCTTGCCTTGACTTATTCAAACATTCTATTTTTCTTTCCAGATCCACCCTACTGGAAGAATGCTTAGACAATGTTTTGTCCGGGAAATATGCTTGACCCTGCAAATCTATACCATTTGCTAGATTCTCGTATGACTGTCTACCAACTGAGCATATATAAGGTGCTTGATCCTTCATAATTTCCCCATTACATAAGCTTTTGGTGCATTCTTTTAAGGTTATTGAATTACCAGGAACCTTGGATAAATCTTTGTCTGCACAACCAATTTGAAACCAAAAATTTGCTTCACTATATGGAACCTCAACTACTTCATTGACTACAAAATTTAGCTGATCACACAAATAATTAGCGTTGTAAGTTGTTAAAGAAGGTAGAGCACTGACAATATCAAGACCATTGATGAAAAACCATTTCAACAAAAAAAATACGAAGGAAACACACAATTCCCTCACAAGATATCAAGCCTTTTGACTGTGGACAATTCTCTTTTCTATTCCAATAGAAAACTATCTGATTTACCATTTGCCAGATTCTCATATGGTTGTCTACCAACTGAGTATATATAAGGTTCTTGATCCTTCACAACTTCCCCACTGCAGAAGCTTTTGGTGCATTCTTTTAAATTTATTGAATTACCAGGAACCTTGGACAAGTTTGTCCGCACAGACAATTTGAAACCAAAAATTTGCTTCACTATATGGAACCTCAGCTACTTCATTGACTACACAATTTAGCTTATCACACAAGTATGGTTCCTCAACACAAACCTTCAGTAATTTATCTTTGATGTGGTCTATTGGATTTTTCAAATATTCACCATCAATCTGAACAACCATTAAAGCATCTGAAGCAACACTAGAATCAAGTGCCTCTTTTGAGTGGAGTGTTTCACAGGGCCTCAGTTTGATTGTCTGGGATCAAGCTAGAATCTACTTCTCTTTTGCACTCCTGATCTTAGGCCAAATGTTGCAATCCACTGGAAGCTAAACATACTCTTGTATATTGAGACTGTAAGTCTTCCCCACTTCTTATGTAATGGCACTTTCTATCTCCATCAATGTGCTCACACAACTGTAGTTCCAAAGCTTTTGCTGCATATCAAAAGGTTATTGTTTCCTCTCACCCAAATGCTTGTGAACCATTTTTAAGTTACCAGAGAAATATGAGAATGACATCTACTTCTCAAGTTTTCTCTCTGAACCCAAATTTCTACCATTAAAAAAAAAAGAAGGGGCCATATCCTACTATCTCACTTTTTTAATAGAGTTTTGAGTCAGCTGATTCACTTAACACTTGAGACAAATTGAATTGAAAGATGTTATTAAACCTGATATGACAGTGAGGGACACAAATAAATACAGGCCAAGCATGGCCTTATTCTAATACACTTTCTATGCTAAGAACTTGTGCACAAAATAGTTGAGATGTCAACTTACACTATAGATCACAACTAATTCATTTCACACTCTAAACAAATTGAATTGAAATATGCTTTTAAACTCGATAGGTTAGTGAGGGAACTCGATTTCTATCTCTTTGAATGTCACTGTTTTTTCTTTTTCTTTGTGTTAGCTGGGGTTCAATATCATCATCATCATCATCATCTAGAATAAGGCTATCTTGAAGTGGCCATAAATTTCCTTTCTTATAAGGAGTTTTTCTTCTAAATCCACCAGTAAGATACAGAAAAAGAGCTCCAGTGATCTTCGTAATAGACTTCAAATGTGTACAAAGAACTTTCTGAAGCAAACCGAACACTCGAAAGAATCATTCTAACTTTGTTTTTAATATAAGAAAATATTACAACTAAAGAAGTGGATTAATATTGTAGTGTCATCCCAAGATATCCAACCATTTTATCATGTGCATTAAATAGATCTCATCCACCACGTTCGACCAGGAAGCCAATCATTGAGCTTTTCTTTTAAATCCACCAGTACGATAGGCAAAAGGACCTTCAGTGATCTCCACAATAGACTTCAAATGTCTAAAAAGAAATTCTTGAAGCAAACCCAACCACCAAGGTTTTTAGGTCAACCAATTGTTTTCAATGTTTCCAAGCATTACCCATAAGCAATCATTATTGAATCTCTGAAAAACCCAAAAGAAAATGTGGGTGGAAAATGTTGTTAAAACACTAACCTCGTATATATTTCTTTATAGGAATTGTAAATCCCTTATGAAACCAAGATCTTCTATTTTTATAACCGCCCTTTGCTTATCCACCAAGAGACAGTGAGGCTTCAAAACCCTACACACCCAAATCATTGGCGTTGTAAGTAGTTAAAGAAGGCAGAACACCGACAATATCAAAACCATTTCTTATTTTTATTTTACTCTTTTGCATGAAATGGACTCGAAAGAATCATTCTAACTTTGTTTTTAGTATAAGAAAATATTACAACTAAAGAAGTGCCTCCAACCATTTCATCACGTGCATTAAATAAATCTCATCCACAACCTTCAAACAGGGAGCCTATGATAATATAATTTTCACTTAGCATTGTGGCTTTGCAATCAAGGTCAACAATTTACCCTGTTTATCATCCAGATCATGGGAAAGTTCTTGAAGGGTTTTCTGCAAGGTGTTTTCCTTTACAAAATACATTAAGGGAAACATCATATGTGCCCTGGTCTAGGATTTAGAAACAAATTTCAAATGAAAGGAAGGTGGGATGCTAGAATGCACATAGAATGCAAGATTAATTAACCAAAGCATTTTAGACCAAAAAAATACGCTGAAAGGGCTTGATTGACATTGTAGCAAATGTGAATTCTATTGATTAAGCACAAGTTCCAAGCCCATTATCCAATTTTTCTCAGAATGTTGGGGAGGGTCATTGTGACAATAGAAAACCTCATAACATAGAAAATTCATCTCAGATGCGCTTTAATGTAAACTCTAGTCTCTGTTTGCTCAATGATAAGTCGCGTTACAAATTTGTCTATGCATTATCAAATGTAATAGTTGTTCTTTAGCATACCATAACATAGAAATTCACCTCAGACACTCCTTAATGTAAATTGTAGTCTCTGTTGGCTCAATGATCATGTGCATTACAACTGTCTGTGCATTAGTAAATGTAATAGTTGTTCTTTAGCAAACCACAAAACATGTTCCAATAGTTGTTAAGAGAAGAGGAGTTCAATACAGAGCGATTGTAGATTCGTTCATTTGATTGAACAGTTGAATGTCTGATTTGTGCCAAGAGGAGTTTGGATTTGTTTAAAGGAGATTTATCCTTGACATGGTGAAAATTTGGGGTTTTGGGAGGGGATCAAAACCTTTACAAATATAATGGGGCCCATCTATTACAAAAGGGATGGAAAGGAACAAACATCCTTCCTTTTACTCTCTTTTAGGGACTAATAAGCCTTGTGATGGATGCCAATGGGATCAAGAGATGTCCCAACATTCATTTTCACATGGAGCACCCCTAGTACAACCACGTCCCTGTGCCTTATTGATCACAATTTGCAAACATGATATCCCTGAGGTATGGCCTTGAGATTGGATTTGTTTAAAGGAGATTTATGCTTGACATGGTGAAAATTTGGGGCTTCGGGAGGGGATCAAAACCTTTACAAATGTAATGGGGGCCATCTATGAAAGGAACAAACATCTTTTCTTTCACTCTCTTTTGGGGACTAATAAGCCCGATAATGGATGCCAATGGGATCAAGATATGTCCCACATTCATTTTCACATGGAGCACCCCTAGTACAACTACGTCCCTATGCCCTATTGATTACAATTTGTAAACAAGATATCCTCGAGGTATGACCTTGACCCCAAAATGCAGGGGACAATGCTTTCACACCAATAATCGACATTAGTGTTGTTATTTTGAATCTAACTTGACATATACTTAGGACCTACTTTCAAATTCATGAATGCAACAAAATCACACTTGATAACTTGATTAACAAGGGATACTTGTAAAAGACCGCAATTTATAGACTTTATTTCCTAGCGATCAAAGAGGGTAGAATTTAAAAAATACAGGGATTGAAACACTCAATTCTCTTGGCCGAATCCAGCATTTGAAGCTAATACCTGCACAATAGGGGATTTCAACCATGTTAGCAAACTCCATATCATTTCCCTCATTGGACACAATGACGATCTGGTAATATGGTTGGAAAGAAACCCAAGGAAGTAAATGTAGCCAAACTCTCAAACTGTCTCTCACTACATTGCAAGGTGGCTGACCAATGGCTAAACTATGAATAAAAATTCAAAAAAAGTACCACCGTCAATTGTTTTTGGAAAAGTAACATGCCATATCTAAATGCAGAGAAGTGTGGTATCTTATTAGAAAAGTAATCAACCATAAGAAGCATTCCCCAAATATTCGGCCATTTCTCATCTCTGGATAAAAATGATTGGAATTTGGAAGCCCTCCATTTTATAAAATGGATTACACGGTTATTTGAATGTAATGATGATTTTGTCGTTGATGTATGTACGCTTTTCCACTAAATTCCAGAACATACATATTAATAAAATGTTGTAGGTCGGCCACAAGATAAAACAATTTGCTGACAACTTCACAAAACTCATGAAATTATGAATACAAAATTTGTGACAATTTCACCTTTGTCATGGAATTGTAAGTACAAAATTTGTGCTTAGCCCGCCATCATGTCAAATCATTTCCTTTTGATTTTTGTATGAAGTACTTTCTCGGTTATCGAAGACATAATAAAGGAGTAGTTTATTTGTGAGATATTTTTAGTATGGAACATAGGAAATTAATAACGAACAAGGAGGCTAATGCATTACTGACAATAATTTGACCATATTCATCATAGCTGTAAACATGATGTATCATACATGTGGTGGATATTAAATCTTTGCAGCTTCAACTATAGGATGGAAGGCAAACCCTTTTGTAGATTTCTTGTGCACATAGACTTGGGCAACAAATTTTCCAACAGTTGTAGCCATTGAAACTGTAGTTCGCTGGAAGAAGCAAAAAAGCACATAGAATCGAGCAACAAATTGCCCAACAATTGTAGCTATTGCAGCTGTAGTTTGTTGGAAGAAGCACAAAACAAAGGAAATTAATAATGAATAAGGAGGTCGTAACTAATAACAAACAAACTGTCTTTCCACTTCTCACACCTCTCTATCTTCCTCGTCGCCTGCATAGTCAGCTCAGGGGCTCTTTCACCGCGTAGAAAGAAGGTTATTCGGAGTTCGAAATTGTTCAACAAGAAACAATCCTCCTATGTGGGCTATGGGATGACCAAACAACCTAGGTACATGTATGTCTCTTAGAAAAGGTAGGGTTTCATCATGCAAATATGGTTCCACCTTGGTCGCCTGCATAGTCGGCTCAGGGTTTGTTTCACCCCACATCAAGAAGGTTATTCAGAGTCCATTACACGCCCTAACTATTAGTTTTCTCTTAACTATTAACAATTAATTTGATGACCTAAAAAACTTCAATCGTCTAACATTCCATCTGATGGTGCAAACCGGTACACAGTGGAAACTAGAGGAGTTTTTCTCAAAGTGAAATGTCTTACGGCGTAATTATAACTTTATTTAAAATTAGTATTGATTATAAAAAAATTAATATACAAGTTAAACATATATACATTTAAAAAAACATGAAACAAGATTTTTCACTGCAAAGCTTTACTTTTACTTTACTATGGAGGTTCTTAATTTGTACATTGGCTTTGTTATAATATCGTAGGCTAATACCATGATTTCCATACCACATGCTTAAAAACCCATATCTCACTTCCTATGATATTTGTTCTTATGACTTTTATAATTAGTCAAATTTAATTAAAAAAGTAAAGAAGACATAAATCTTTGGAGATAAATCTCAACCATTGATTTGTGTATACAATGAATATTCTAGAATATTTCATGGAGATTAAATTCCAATCATCCACTTATAATTATTGATAATTAAATTAGAATTCTAAAAATCTTATTTCAAAATAAAGATTCCTATCAACATAATTATTGGTAAATAATTTAAAACATAAATATCCAAAATGTTTTCTAATTTAGTATTTATTGTCTATATTCTTTTATTAAAACATGAATTTTATAATAATATAAATAATCTAAAACATAATCCAAAATATCTTTAATATTTATCATTTATATTTTTTTATTAAAACATTAATTTTAATATATATATTTGATGAATTAGGCTATTCATTTACATTTGCTTGATAACATTTTTTTAGTCATTCTTCACGGATATTATATTGGCATTTTATATTTAGTCATTATTTAAAGATTTGAAGTATTATAGAATATTATATTTTTCTATGGAATTTTGAGACAATTTGCTTGACGTTGTGAAGTTTAGGTATAATGATAGCCCACGTGAGACATCTCAATCGGTAATGGTTTTGTTAGTGATGACTTTGGTCCTTTTCAATAGGTAAATTATTTTGTTAGTGAGGATTTTGGTCTTTAGAGTTTTTGGTTGTTTTTTTATCAGTGAAAAATGTAATCATGTGTAAAAAAATGTTTAGATATAATGATGTGATATAGTTACTATAAATTAATATAAATTTACATTAAAGCAATAAAAAAAATCACTAGAAAATATAATAATGAAATAAAATAAAATAAAATAAGCTCACAAAGATACAATAATTTAAAGTATATAAATACAATTATCTTCTTTGTAGTAAAGTGTCTTTGTAGTAAAGTGAATAATAAGATAATTGTATTTATATAATTTAAATTATTGTATCTTTGTGAGCTTATTTTATTTTATTTTATTTCATTATTATATTTTCTAGTGATTTTTTTTTATTGCTTTATTGATATGTTCTAATCTTTATTGTTACATAAAATTAAAAATATCAAAATTATGATTGAGCAAAATCAATAAGTGAGAGATGAATGACTTGTTAAATAGAATTGGGAGATGAAACAAGATGATAAAATTGATAGGTTTTTGGTTTTTTTTGTTTTTTTAAGTAGGTGGTTCTTGTAGTTGTAAGAATGAAAAAAGAAGCTGTAATGTTTTAGAACTATTAGGACTTGTGTTTATTGAGCATTTTTACTATGGTAAGTAGGCTACATTATATTGCATATATTGCTCTTGCTTGTGAGTGTTCTCTAAGTGTGCTCTCAAATTTTTTTGGCTAGCTTTTTTTAGTGTGTTTTTAAAGTTATTGGGAAGCTATGTTCTATGTTAAAAAGGTTGATGAGGGAGGGATGGTCTCTTTAGGCTAGCTCTTTTTAGTGTAACAAGACTTAGTTGATTGGGAAGGATGGTCTCTTTACGAGACTATTACAATGAAGTTTCAATTTATATGTCGAAGCTTTATCTTCATTCCTTATTTGGGTACATTTGCCCAACATCCCTGTTGAGTACCATAATGCTAATTCCCTTGATATGTTCCACTATAGGAAATTTGAGGTGTAAAAAGGGTTTCTAAGGAAAATAATAATAGAAGAAAAGCATGTGTCACACATAGAAATTATAAAGAAAACAAAGAACAATTAATTACAAATAAACAAGACCCTTTCACTCCTTTTCACAAATGAATAACTATTGTTAAACTAAGAACTAACTCACATGAGTTACATAGCAAAATGGGAAAAATGACACCTCCTAAGATTCATTCGAGAAAAAGAATTTGTAATCTATGCAAACTAGAAGATATTGAAGAGATCTCATTTATTTCTAAGATACTTTTTACATGATGATATTAGATATTCTTATAGTTGTAAAATTTGAAGCCTTAGGTCACTGCTATCTCGTGTGTGTGTGTGTGTGTGTGCGTGTTTAATTAAGCAAATCAATTCTTAACTTATTTAACAACATAAATAAATATTTATGAACATGCAACAATAACACATATAACTGGAAAATGAACAACAATGCATTGATCAACAAATAATTACCACTTCAAATCAGATTTTAATTTAACTATTCCAAATTGACAAATGAACCTCCATATGATGTCAAACTAATAACTGTATAGTATACACAAAAATTCTGACTTGTACTTTCCTGTTGGACAATTGAGAGTATGTTTGCGTGGACTATTGCTTGACCCTATTTATTTAACTATTTGTATTATACTTTGGCTTAATACTCGACCTCAACTCCTCTCTTGTGGTTTGATTCGCTAAATTAAGTTATCTTTGACCTCCTGAGTCTTCTTGGTGTACAAAAGGCATGTTTTCAACTTCTCCAATCTTGTCCTATTTTTTATTAGAGAGAGAAATAATCTCTTGAATCAATTTTAGCAAATAATTTATCAATTATTAGAAATTAATCTCCTTAGCAAGAATTTAATCTCAACAATAAGGTGTACGATTAAAATTAGATCAATTCTAACTCACTAATATTTTAAAATATTAAGAATATTTCATTTAAATTTTTATGACAAGGAGAATATAGGAAATTTAACTTTCATTTTTATTTATTTAAGTGAATTTACAGGACGATATTATTGTTGAGAAATCTAAAGGGCAATAGTTAAGATGATTTCTCTTTTTATGATAACTGCTTGTGATGTCTTTTTACTTTTTCTTACTTATTAACTTCTTCACTTATTATTATGTTCAAATATCATCAAATAACTACCAAAACAAGAAGAAAAATTGTACACAAGAACAAAGAATGTAGGTTGCAAGCCAGGGCAAAAACCTCTCCACTTGAGAGGAAAACCCATAAAATCTCTTCTCTTATAGATTCTTCAATTAATGAATTCCAAGACCTTTAGGCCAAGACCAATACGCTCCAAGACCAAGTCCAACCTTTCTGAATGATGTGATTTCCTTGTCCAACTCAAACCCAGTCAAATCTCTTCCAATAGCACAACTTTGAACCCCAACTTCAGAATTTCGGCCCTGCAGGTCTGAAAATTTTGCCCCCCTGCAACTGCTACTGCATCCACACATGTGAGCAAAATTAGCCTTCCAAGGCCTCCCAACAACTTCAATTTCCTTGCTTCCTTGTCTAGGGCTAGTAGGTTACCTAGTAGACCCTTCTTCCATCAAATTTTATCCTCTTCCAGCAGATAGAGAATTTTGACCTTGAAGCTGCAAACCCAAGATTCTATTCTTCACATGTTTGAGAGAGAATTAACCCAAAAATGATCTTTCTTTATCCTCTTCCTTCTTCACTTTCCTTCTTGATCTTCTCCTTTTCATGAATGAGTGAGTGATGGATGTGTTTCAAGGAGGTTGAGTTCCCTCCTTTACATAGGCTTCTCAAGGTGGACGCGGCTCCTCAAAATAGGCCGACTCCCCAGCTGCCAGGACGACTTGGTCTTGAAGGGTATTTGGACATTTTTAATGACAAAAATAATTTTCTTTACAAGTTACAATGTGCCTGGTGGGGTCTTCAACTTATGAGAATGACTCTTTTGACTTCTTGACCTAGGACAAATCGTAAAAGCACTCAATGGGTGCTTGACCTAGGACAAACCGTAAAAGCACTCAATGGGTGCTTGACCTATAAATAAAAGACCTTGAGCATGAAACCCATGCTCCAAAATAATAATAATTTTTTTTTTTTTTAATAATACACAAGAATCAAAAGTACATTTCATATTTATGAAGATCGAACCTAGTTACACATTTTTCAACAATTATTGCCTACTTTTACTTTGTGGTTATTAGAAGATTTCTTGAACTACTTCTCACATGTTCACACTTAAATTGCATAAGAAGCTTGTACACGAGCTATATTTATCAACACTCCTTTTAGCAAAGAAGAAATTTTGCACCAATCCAGGTCTATATATGAATGCTTTAAACTACCATTTTGCTAAGGGTCTAGTTAGAATATTAACAACCTGTTGATCTATGGATACATATTGGAGGTCCAATGGTCCCTTATAAATAATGTCTCATATGAAATGATATTTAATGTCTATGTACTTGGACTAATCATGAAACTTGGATTCTTAGAGTTTGATACAATTCTAATTATCACAACAAATCATTGTTTGATTCAACTCTTGATCAAAAAAATTGCAAACAATTTGCAAAGCCAAATGACCTCACAACTCACTGTGTATGTTGTTTATGTTGAGATAAGTGCCACACAAGTTTTATTTTTGTAGAGCTAGGATATCATCACTAATCCTAAATTAAAGCAATACCCTAAAGTTCTCTTTTTCTTTGCTACATTGTCTTCCCAATCTAAGTTTGTACACCCCTACAACTTCACCTCATCATCTATAAGAAATCTCAAAGCATACTCCATTGTGATCCTCAAATACCGAAGCATATGTTTTTCTACTACCCAATGCTCTCACCCTGACTTCACCATGGAACATATATCTAGTCAAGTGTTGACCAAATACATCAAGGAACCTATTAACTACCTATACAACGTGGGATCCACCAACTTTAAATTTGAAGCTGTCACCTTTTTCAGATTGATGATCATGTGTGTGGCCGTAGGTTTGCAATTCTCCATTTAAAGTTTATTTAGGATTTCAAATATACACTTACCCCAACCAAGGAATATCTTGGTTTTTTATAAACCTCAAAACTAAGAAGTAATGCATTATAACAATGTTCACCATCTAGAAATAAACTACCATATCTGCTTTACACCTACAATGATCTTCTCAACACCTATAAATTCATCTATAAATAACACCAAAATATGCAGATCACTCCCAACATGTATATAATATAAGTTAGGATCTATGTCATTTTTAGTGAAGCCCATACTCAAAAATTATCCATCGATCCTAGAATACCATTCTCTTAGTCCATACAAGGATTTCTTAAGCTTGAAAACATGTGACTCCTTCCCATTTATCTCAAAACCTGAGGTTTCTCTAACTGCTGCAAGTTGATTAGGAATTTACATTATTTTCACCAAGTGCAATATCATCTTTCTATTTATGTTTTGACTTTGGAAGAGGCTAATGAGAGCATCAAACATCTCCTTTGTTGTTTTCTTCTTGAATAGGTGATGAATAGAAATATCCTTTACGGTATCCAAGGTCAACCACTTGTCTTTGACTTCCTTATTCTTATATGCTGCTAATTGTTGTAGATTTGTAGGTGGCATAACTACCTTCTCGACGATATCCCAAGGATTGTTTTATTCAAATAACAATGTTATGCTAGCTTTCTAGGACAAGTAATTGGAGGCACCATCTACTATATCCTCAAATATGAGCCTTTTTGATGCCGTATCTAAGATTTATTGCCTAAACATCCAAAGCTAAAAATTAAAAGAAAATAACAACCCCACAAACCCTTAGACTCCTAGAATTAAACCTATCTATGATAACATGTAAGTTTTCAAGTCTTAGGTGATTTCTTTCCTATGTTTCTCTAAATTAAATAAATTGGATATGAACTTATTTAACCACTAAATTAAATATTTCTGAACATGTGGCAATCATAGATATCGTTGAAAAATAAAAAACAAAGCCGTAAACACAATACATATATAATTACCCTTTCAAATGATGTTTTCATTTAAATATTTTAAGCTTAAAAGGAAACCAAAACATGTTATCGAACTAATAGTTGTACTATACATACAAAAAAACATATTTACACTGAGATAAATATGCCTGCCGAATAATTGAGAACCTGCTTTCCTAAACTACATTAAACAATGTTTGACCCTATCTGTATGCCTATATGAACTATACTTTGGCCCACTTCTTGACCCTGGCTCCTCTCCTATGCTTTGAGTATGCTCAACTAATCCATTTATAACTTCCTGAGTCTTCTTAGTGTATGAGATATGTGTGTTCAACTTTTCCCATCTTGTCTTATTTATGCATAAAGAAGGATAATTAATCTCCTCAGCCTGATTAACTAATGACCAAAAAATTTCTTAATTATGAAAACCACTTTACTTCAACAATTAGGTGTACGGATAAGATTGGATCAAATCTAAGTCACTAATATTCTAGAATCTCTAGAATATTTCAAGATTTCTTAGACTAAGAGAACATAGAAAATTTGACTCAATTTTATTTATTTTAGTGAGATTATAGGATGATATTTTTTTTCCTATTTTACTAAGCGATTATTAGAAGTTGTTTCAATCTATTTCTTGAAAGCTCAATTTCACACCTAACCTATGCAATAGGCTCTTTCTTGAGTTATATTTCTTAACAATAGTGATATCTACAATCACTTTGGTTCATCACAACTAAACTAGAACCGTAGAGTTCTTAAACTCAAATTTAAACAATTGTCTTAAAAAACAACTTTATTATTTTAATTTTCTAATTTTCTTCATTCACTCCCTATTTATTGGGTTGGACAACCTGATGGTCCTCAACATTGCAACAATAATGATGCAGCTCCCAAGGGTCTCAACTTTAATTGTCAACCCAAGGTTCGTACAAACTTAAGAGGGGCCGACACTACATGTTCAACAGGCACTATCTCTTCCCCTTTGTTTAATTTTATGTAGGTGGAAGTACTATGATGGAATCTGATTTTAAAAAGACCAATATAACTATTCTACACTACAGGAAAAAATGAAATTGTAGGAAATGAAAGACAAGAAGTAAACTTGAGATAATTGCAAGAAAGGAAGGAAACTATTCTAATTGCAAATAAGTAAAAACTCACCTTTCTATCTTGTAATGAAAGCAAAAAATCTATTGAAATAAAAGCTTGCAAACAATAAACCCTAATTTTGTAGGAAAAAAGAAATTTTAACAACAGTTTAAATAAAGGTACCTAAACAGTCGATCTACCTCTAAATTACATTCTCAAGGTTCCAAGAGAATTTTAATACATCAAAGAAGGTAATTCATGAGTTAGATGCAATTATGAGCGAGTTTTAAAGTTGAATTACAAACCACTACTAGAGTCCTTGTTTTGCTATAAGAGTCAGTACAACAAGTGGGAAAATGTGCTAAATGCAAGGTTGGAAGGAAAAGAAGCTAAGGAAAGGTTGTAAAATGGTAAGCCACACATGTCCAAGTTATCACATTAGCTGTGGTAGGGCCTATCCAACAATATACAAGGCTGTATCGTTCCCTATATCTGCAAAATAGGGGACTACGCAAAGACAATAAGCAATGGATGATGGAAAATAAATAAACAACAACAAATAAAGTGAACTAAATTCATAAATAAGAATGCTATTTTGAAAAATATAACCACTACTAATATTATCATCTAATGCTCAGATACTTTATATGGAAAGATTGTTCATAAATTATCTAAATAACCATGCATAAAAGTAATGTTTGGAAACAAGTTGTAGAGATAATCAAATTCATGAAAAATAATGGTACAAGAGGCATCTTGAGCACCTATGGTGGTCCATAACCCAATGAATCTCAAAACCCTTAGGAAAAAGGCAGACTAAGAATTGAAATAAAAAATTACTTCCATTAACTGATGAATTGCTTGTACATGGCAAAAGTTGCATAAATTAAGTTTTAAACTTTTCCTAATTCTCTATGTTGTTATTCTCTTACTTCTACCTATTCTACTGGGAGACTCGAGCTCTCTATTTATAAAAAATGGGTAGGGGGAAACTTCCTTGAGGGGAGGACTGCTTTCCCTCCAAATTCCATAAAACGCTGGATCATGTTTCCTGGGTCACCATGCAACAACATGAAGGAGTATTTATTATCCTTAGCCAGCCGAGTTGGAAATATTCTGTATCAGGGAGCAGGCTCTAAGAATATCTTTGGTTGGATCTCCTCAAAATCTTAGAAAAATCACCTTAATATCCCACACAATAGTCATGTTAAGCAAATAATGTATGAAAAATCTCCTTGACCCTCCTAAGAACTCATTAATATAGGAAAGTGTTATTGAGTGAAAAAAGGAAGGTTTAATGTATATTTTATGTGTCTAGGAGTTGTTAGATGGTCCTTATGTTTTACTTATTTGGGAGGCCCATCATACCCCACTATTGGAACTGTTTCTCACCCTTTGAGCAACTTACTGTTCCTCCCCCTTTGCTCTTCCTCATTCATTCATTTGACAACCTATTTGACATTCCATGCTGAGCTATATGTGGTTGTGTCTGGCGGGTGGAAAAAATTATTTTGTTCAATGTGCTACCATTCCCTGGACTCCTCTTCCTAATTATGATGTTCTTGGAGCCTTAGAAGTAGGGGTGGATTGAATTTAAGCCTAATCCATAAGACTCCAAGATTTTGAATAATCCTCTTATAGAAAAGAGTCTTGGCAAATTCAACTTGTAATCTATTAGGAGAATGGTGTTCTCTAATTTTCATGTTGTGGGGTAGCTCTTTCCATCTCCTTTTGCAAGCTTGTGAGACTTCTTCTTCCAACAATCTGTAAATATCTTCAAAGTGGAGGATGACCTCCAGTTACCTATGCTTGTAAACTTCCACTACTTTAGGACCTTCTACCGGGATTGCATGAGTGGAGGTGAGGATGGATGGATTTGGGTGTTCATGTCTAATCCATAGTGGCTCTTTCAACTCTCCATCCATGGTCCTTTTTACTTCTTCAGCCCTGATATCCGCATGCCTTAGCCAATATGCCAAGGCCAACAATTTTTCATCCCCCACGTATGGATTTGGGTCCCATATGGTCAAATCTATGATAAAAAGGTTGTGAAGGTAAAATTTAACAACCTTGGCTTTGTATTCTATACTGCATTGTAGGCAGAAGTTAGTGAAGTCCCTGGTCTCCTATAGAGAGATGGTTCCCTTATATGCAATCCTGTTTATTTGAATTCAACACCATTTATCTTTCAGGAATAATGAGTAAGCCTTTGAAGGTTGTCTGTAATTAACTTCCTCTAAAGAGAGGTGGGCCATGGTGCCTAAAGATATTTCCAAGGTTTCAACCCGAGTGCCCCTTGCTTGTAACAATCCTTGTGTCAGCTATAATTGGATTTTTAGTAGCTTGTTTTCTTTCTCAAAATTTTCCCTCCTATTTGCTTCATCCATGCCTAGGAAGGTCATTTATTCTCTCATTTATTCATATCATTCTCCATTCTAGTAACATTGGCCACTCCTTTGGAATGGGCTATTATTATCCATCGGTGAGTTTCAAATTTTTATTTATCCACCTATTGACGATGTTGAATGCTTCCAACATACAAGGGGTCTCCCAGATTTGAAGACCCAATTAGACCTCAGACTATTTGGCATTAGAGCCCCATCTAGATATAAGGTCCGACCACCATTGCAAGAGATTTTAAAGGAATGCTTTGGTTACAAAACATACACAAGAGATCATGCACATAACTTTGGGGTAGCAAGTATGTAAGCTTTGTGAGGCATCAAGTAGAAGGATTAAAAGAATCTTCCACACGACAGACATAAGAGACGAGTCTCTAATAGGAAAGTATTAGTACTATTCTACGAGAGACACACGAGAGAAATTGAGAAATAACCATTGATTAACCTGCAAATTAGTTCACAAGATAAAAACTACCATATAAACACATAACAACACCCATTCAACAAGGTTCATAACCAAAGCAATGAAATAGTTCATTTTCTTTAGTATGCGTAACACAAAATATACTACAAACATCTAAAGAATAATCTTATAAAATTTACTATACATGCATGGAAGAGTGTTGAATCTGGGAGCTTCTGATAATCAATGAAATATCCAAGTACACTGTTACAATGATGAAACAATAGCTCCAATAGTCGAACATGAAGCTACAACTTGCTTCTCCGAAAGAATGATCTTATCCCTTATGAACTACTAGAGAAGCCAAGGCCAAATATCTAAAAGTACAAGCCCTTTGTTTGAGTTATGAGGGCTTATTTCTAACAAATTTTAATGAAATTTGAGCTTCCTCATGACTCTTTAACTTCCACAACCTATGGACTTCTATGTGACTCTTCACATTCCAAATGTGTCTCTTGGAATTCTTTTTCATTGGGATTTTATTCATAAAAGACAAATTACATCAAAATGGTGGCTGTATAGGACAAAAATATAATAAGACAGAACATTCCTTATGTAGGAGAAAGAGACAAATCAATAGCTTGAGCATGGAGTTCATTTGTGTAAGAGTGCCATGCTCTGAAATCCATTGCAATAACTTTAAATCTGATCGACATATCTGCAACATATCACATCTTTACCTCCAATGCATCTAATAATATGGATTTGGAGTTTGGCTGTATGTTATTCCACATCCAGGATAATGTCATGTGATCTTTCGCTGGCCTACTTAAATACTATATAATAGCATTCTTGGTAATATCCAAGCCTTCTTAGTCTATTGCTTGCATGATTTGTTCAATAAACTATTTTATCTCTTGCATGATAATATCCTTGCTTCTTATTTCTCCAAGTGAACCCACCAAAGGAATTTTATGTTTCTTTTCTAGGGAATCTAAACCACTATGCATTCAAACATAAGAAACTATGGTGTTTGTCGCTTTTTCACTAAGGTGGGTGTAGTTCTGAGTGTGAAGCCTTAACTATGTTTTATCCACCTCAATAGCCAATATGTCTTTCTTGACCAACTACACAGGAACATTAGGATACTTGACACCCAGATCCTACATCAAAACTACAACTATGCTTGTAACCTTTAGAAACTTCAAGATCTCTTGATATTTCTTCTAAATTATGATCAAGGGTGCCATCACCTCATGCAAGAGAATCATATCACTATATAGGCGCTTCATGATGTCTTCCATCGACTTCAATTCTTCAAGTATGGCCATCCGTAGCTCATCCCTGCTAATGTTAGTAGAAGACAACCATTTTTGTTCTGCAACAAGATGATCAACCTGCAGTTTTGCGACAACCAACTCCTTTCACAACTGTGCATTCTCATTCACAAGATACTCTGAATTATCTTGCAATGCTATTGCAAATCCACATTTTCTACCATAATTAATTGAGGATTCCTCCTGGTATTTGATGTTATCACTCGTTCTGTGGCTATGGGTACTGGATGATCAGGGTCATTGGGAAAGTAACTTCACCTTTCTTGTACGATTTTATTCTTTATCTAGTCGAAGGTGAAACTAGATATATACATATACATAACCCTATCATCGGGTGGAGGAACAATTCCCATTTCACTGAATGATAGATGGCCACAAGTGAGACGAGGATCTGACTGATTGCTTGGCTCTTTTGTAACCGGTTCAATGTCTTCATCCTCTTCCATTTCAGCTTCAATATCACAGACCATTTGTTCTTCCTCCACTTCTTGTGCGTGGTCCTCTTATTGTTTTTTATTCAAGTCTTCTTCCTGCAACCTCTTCTATTGTTCCTCTTCTTCTGCTCTATTCCTTTCCTCCTCTGATTTTTTCTTCTGCAAGAGTTCTTTTTGTTGTTTCCTTTGAAGCTCCTCTACTTTCCTTTTCTTTAGCAAGTCATCTTGTTTATTCTTTTCTTGATTTTCCTTCTGTTTACACTCCTCCTCTCTCTTGTGTTCTTCTTCTTGCTGCTTCTCCTCTTCTAACTTTCTCTTTCCTCCCGCTCTTTGTTTCCTTTGCTGCTTTGACTCAGTTGCAACTTTTCTCATTGAATCAGCCTTGAAATTTTTACTGCTCTCTACCACTAGATCATGCTTTAGCATCTTTATGGGTGCTATAGTTTTTACTTGGGGATTTGCTTCCTATTGAATCTCCTCCATCTATACATTTGGTACCTTTGGAGCCTAGGAGGGCCTTACCTTGTCTCCTGGTCGTTTCTTCCTTAGTGCGTTGTACCAGTTCTTGATCTTTTTTGTCTTCTAGAATAGTCATTAGTATATACGAACATGTATATTGTATCTTATTACAATGTTTCCTGCAAACATTCCTGGAATCATATCTGTGAAAGCCCATTGTTCCAAAATGAAGGTGTCTGTGTTCTTCAATTTCAACATCAACTGCCTTAAGGCTCTTAAGCTCATACAGTCCAATCTGTAAAGGAAAAACTGGCAAAGGAGCCTTCTTCCTCCTCTAGAGCTGCATATACAATCCATTGTTCAATTAATAAGCTACCTCCTACAAGACCACCTTATTGGTCACATACCTCAACATAAGGTGAGGGGTTGTCTAACACCCAAAGAATCTAATTTATATGCCCCGTGGTGAAGAAAAACAATATGCAATATCATAGAGTGCCTCTTTCACCCGAATAGACATGGAGGGAGGTTCAATATCAAATATCATCTTATACAACTCTGCAAAAAAATGTTCAACTTGTTGTGTATATACTCCTGAAAAACTAACTTCTGATAACAGTCTATAATGAAAGCAGGCAGTCGACTTTTCATGACGGGTCTAGCTCCACTTCATTCCCGTGAACTCATAATGGGCACAGATTCCATCTAGTAGATAAGTGGACATGTAGAACTCTGGTGATAGTTTGGATTGGAAAGATGTTTTGGCCTAATGTATGTGAAGTTGAAGTTCACGAGAGAGGATATCGATGTAGTTGAAGACTTTGCCTCCTGAAACAACTAGGTTGAGCAGATAAACCCAAATCTCATTAAAGTATTATGCATTCTTCTTCCTATGTAATCTACAACACATCACCATGAGATATTGGTAAACCTTTCTAAAATATTTGGTCGGGTTTACTGCACTTGGTCTTTGGCAAAATTTTTCAGGCTCCTGTCACCATGACTTGAGGATTTCCTTGGTATTCATATTTGCCCAAGTTGCATAGAACTGTGTATTCAAATATCCCTTGGGGGTTACCATCTTGTAATAAGAATGTATGTCATGCGGATGGTAGGTGGCAATATCATTTCCACTTTCACTATTGAGAACTATATTCTTTCTATCCATATGTAGCAATATCCATTCAATAAATTCTACACAAGTCATCATTGGGAATCTTCATGCCACTCTATGTATCCTGGACCTCTTAATATTTATATACAATTCCATGTCTTCCAAGTTTTCTGGGAATTGCTTTTGCATGAAAGCATATTTCATGTCCTTCCATTGAACTTTCAAGGATTTATCAATGAAGGACCCTATGTCTGATAGGGTAGGAAGATTTGGATTTGTATATTCCACTGCCTCCTTAGTGCTAGCTTCTGAAGTTTCATTTGAATTAGCTTGTCAAGTGGTAGGAGGCATTGTTTCTGTAGAGGATTGAATACAAATGTATTATATATATATACACCTGCAAGTGGAAAATCACCCATAACAAATAACATTTAGTTTCAATAAATCCCCTAGCTATCACATGTAAATTATTCAAAAGACAATGATTAAGGACAATATTGGGAAATCTAGAAGCATGAGCCTATTGTAAGTGAGATAAGGTAGCTTCACTATGCCAAGGAAATGAAGAGGGCGCATGTCTGGATAATAATAAGTAGAGAGGGCTTGAATGAGGCTTAAAACAATGACATGCACTCTTGTGGAGAGAGAGAGACTGCTTGGGCGCAGGGCGAATGATCTGAAATGGAGAAGATTAGAAATGTTGTGCTAATTCCCCATTTAGAATAAAACCCAAGATGCTTATCATTTGCTTATCAAGTGCTTAGGGATTTACCATTTTTTCTTAATTAACTGATTCCCATGAGAGTTTTTATGTAAATGTTTTAAACAATTTAACATAAAACATATGCCGAAGAACAACAAAATAACAACAAAGAACATCAAAATACAACACAAAACACAAAGATTTGATGAGGAGTTCACCCCTCCTAGGCTACATCTCCTTGGTCGAGCTTCCAATGCTTGGGCCTCTCTGTTATGCTCAAAATTACAACAAAAAGTGTGTTTACAATGCTCAAATTCCTCTGAAACATGTCTCCATGAGTTCAAAATGCTAAAAAATGGCTATCTAGCCTCTTTTTGCCTCCAATTTGGATAAGGACTAAAGAAGTTATGTCTTCTCCTAGTTCTCCCACTATTTGTTCCATAAATTGCTCCAAAACTGGCAGAAACCCACATTTCCACTCCAAAATCTGCTAACTAGGAGAATATTTCTTCGCACCATGGGCCATAACTTGTCAGTCGTATCGCAAATCACAATCGACGAGGTTTGGCGGGCTGAAGGTTTTGTAAACACGACAGAATGTTGTGATAGCGATATTGCGGACCCGATGGGGGGTATAAACTGGAATTCATAACATCTTGCATCCGTGCAATCTATCTCTCATCACAATCGGCAATCGGTGTGGGAACATAATTAGCGGTATCGACGGACCCGAGGACATATAAACTGCAACACATAAACGTATCGCGTCCGGGGTCTTATCACTATCGGAACTCATCGCATTTTGCTATCGGTGGATAATCCCTGTATCATATATATATCAGCGGGTACTGGGTGCGATATGCGATTGTGATATATTGCATCGCAACCTTGACTCTGCAGGGGGCTGATTCTATAACTCCTCCTTTCCTGTGATTGCGATACCGCAAATCGCAATCAACATTGCCTGGGGGCCGATTCTTAACCTGATCCACCTGTGACCTACGATATGTGATATGTGAGGGCCAATGGTGACTTGCCACTTGGCGTCTCCTTATTCGCTAGGACCTTTTTCCACGTAATCCTACCATGTATATAAGTCAAAATTGAACTTTGACTTGCTCTAACTTTTGCATACGAGCTCAGATTTGAGTGTCATTCGCACCATTGGATCCAAAATGATGAGCTATTCAATCTGAAGTTGAGTTTAACAAGATTCTGACACTTTGATTTTTGATCATAGAATTGAGCACTTGATCACTCCTCCCCATTGGAAGCCTTTTGGACCCGAAAATATTATGTTCAGTTATTCAATAGATGAGGGTATTGTTCCCTCACCTTCCCCTCTTAAACCCATTTGACCTTTGATGGATTTGTACCTTCGAGAAGCTATAATCAAAATTTCCCCTCTTTGATGACATCGTTCTTCTATCAAGTATGGTGTCTTGCTGAAGCTCATCAAGAAATTCAGGAGAAAAAACTTCAATTGATGGAATCTGTATACTTTCTCCTTGATATTCAATAAAAGGAGGCTCATAGAATCTCAAATTTTCAACATTAACAACGGAATAAATTTTCATATATGAAGGAAAATCAAGCTTGAAAGCATTATTACCAATCTTTTCCATAATTTTAAATGGACCATAACAGATTGGTTTTAGCTTTTTACCTTCACCTTGAAGCCTTCCTTTGCTAATATATAGCCAAACTTCATCACCTATTTGAAACTGATGATCCACATGATGCTTATCATGCCTTGCCTTATACTTGCCTTGACTCTTTTCTAGTTGTTCTTGAACTGTTTGGTGAATCAACTAAATTTTCTCAATGAATTTCTTTGCTTTGTCTATGTCGCTATGTCCATCTACAAATACATCTTTCTCAATGATGAAATCCAAAGGCGATTTAGGCAAATAACCAAGACATGCCTCAAAATGCGATGTTAGAGTAGAAGAGTGTTTTGCTCGGTTGTAAGCATGCCGAATATAATGCAATTGTTCATCCCACAACTTAGGATGTTTGTTGCAATATCCTCTTAGAAAATTAATAACTGTCATGTTAACCACTTCAGTTTGACCATCTATTAATGGCTGGAAGGTTGTACTTTTCTTCAACTTGGTCCATCGAGTTCCATAAAATTGACCAAAAATTCCCAACAAATCGGGAATCACAATCACTTATAATAGAAGTAGGTAATCCAAAATTAACCCATACATTTTGAAAGAAAAGTTGAGTTGTTTGTTCAGTTGTAATTTTTTTTTATAAGGCATTAATATGCACATCTTGCTGAACCTATCCATAACTATGTACAAATAATCATGACCTTTTCTTGATAAAGGAAGACCTACAAAATCCATAGAAACACTCTCCCATGGACGTGAAGGCACTAGAAGTGGTGTGTACAATCATAGTTTCCTATTACTAGGCTTACTGACTGCACACAATGAACAACCTTTGATAAAATGTGGCACATTTTAAAGCATACGAGGCCAGTAAAAATACCTTTGAATATTTTCCACTGTTTTACTTGGACTGAAATGTCTAGCAATAAGAGAAGTGTGTGCTTCCCTTGTGACATTTACTCTCTCTCCCTGTGGGACACAAAGTTTTTCCAAATGATACAACAGATTATCATGTACATGGTAGTTTAATTCCTCAACTTGGTGGCCTTGACTCAAGTTTGAATATACCTCTTGAAAGTCAGCATCATGTGCGTATTGTTCAACATAACTTTCAGGCAAAACATAATTATTCTTGAGTAAAATGGCTACATTAACAACCGGTCTAGAAAGCATATTAGCAACTTTTTTATAAATACCTTTCTTGTACTTGATTACCAAGTGGAATTTTTGTAAGAATCCCATCCAACAAAAGTGCCTTGATTGCTGCAATTTTGTTTGAGATTGCAGATATTGCAAAGGTTGATGATCGGTGTGAATAATGGTTTCTTTTCCCATTAAGTAATGCTTCCATTTCTTCACAGTTTGCACTAACGTGTAAAGCTTTTTATCATACTAGTATAGTTAATAACAACACCATTAAAAATATCAAAATGAAATGAAATGGGCTTACCATGCTGTAAAAGAAATGCACCCATGGCGTAGTCACTTGCATCTGTTTGTATTTCAAATGGTTGTTTCAAATTTGGCAATGCTAAAACTAGGGCTGAACTGATCTTTTGTTTTAAAGCATCAAATTATTTTTGTTGTTTTCCTCCCCACTGGAAGACAACCTTCACGTTGGTCAAAGCATGTAGTGGAGCTGCTATGGAAGAGAAATTGGAAATGAACTTCCTCTAATACTGCACTGCTCCCAGAAAACTCCTTACTTCTATGACTGATTTGGGTATTGGCCAATTCACAATGACCAAAAATTTAGAGGGGTCAATCTTCAGCTCACCTCCTCCAACTATGTGGCCCAAATACACTAAGGAAGTTTTCTCAAATTCACATTTAGACATCTTCAAAAATAATTGTTCTTTTCTCAAGACATCCAACACTTTCCTCACATGATTGACATGATATTCTCGTGATTTGCTGAATATCAAAATATCATCTAAATAGACAATTACAAACTCATCAAGAAAGGATCTTAAAAAATCATTCATAACTCTCATGAATGTAGCTGGAGCGTTGCAAAGACCGGAAGGCATAACTAGCCACTCAAACAATCCCTGTTTGTTTTTAAAAGTAGTCTTCCAAATATCCTCCTCAGTTATTCTAACTTGATGATATCCACTTATCAAGTCTAATTTAGTGAAATATTTTTCATTCTTCAACTGATCTAGCAAATCATCTATTCTGGGCAATGGGTATCGATTCTTTATGGTAATTTTGTTCAAAGCTCAATAATCTACACACATGCGCTAGGTTCCATCTTTCTTGGGTACCAAAACAATTGGCGAACCACATGGCGAAGTAGAGGGATGAATTACACCTTTATCTAACAATTCATGGACTTGTTTCTTAATTTCTAAACTTTCCAAAATTGACATTCGATACATACCGATGTTTGGGAGTGGACAGTCTTGCTGTAGCTGAATTTCGTGCTGAATTCCCCTTTTTGGTGGCAATCCATTTGGTTCTTGAAACATGTCTCCATATTGATTGACCACATCAACCAATTCATCTTTCAGCTTCATGTCACAACCTGCAAAGGATTCATGCTCCGTGTCATTCTTCTGCTTGATCATAAGGAGCACAAGATTCTTGCTGGAATTACCCAGTCACTTCATTTTCCCTATGCTTGTTAAGGCTAGATTAAGCTTCCTATGATGGGTTCTCACAATATACTCCACTCCATCTTTGAACAAATGATATTTGTTCACGAATCTATGGGAAACAACTTTCCCGTCATACAAATACGGGCTTCCCAACACAATTCTAGAAATATCCAACGACACAACATCTAATTCAACTTCATCAATGAAATTGGAAGTAATAGCAAACCTGAAAACACATTTCCTTGTGACCTGAAGATTTTCATCCTTGGTTATCCAACCCAATGGATACGTTCTATGATGAGGCACGGTTTCCAGATTCAATTTATTGACCAAGTTTGTAGAAATTAAATTTGCCTAAGATCCATTGTCAAACAACGTATCAATCTTGGTGTGTTTGGAAATAACTCTGATATGGAACAACTCAATTCTGTTTTCTTCATTTGAAGCATTGTTGGAATTATTTTCTGCGCTGGTGCTTGCCACAAGTTCCTCTTTGCTTGCATTTGCCACGAATTTTCCCTTAGTGACTGTGACTGCAATATTGGTTTCATCACCTGAGTCAGAACCCAAGTCTTGTTGTACAACGACGTTGGTCTTCTGTTTCCCTTTATTGCTAAATTTATTTGGTCTTAATTGAGGATGAAGCTTCCAGCAATTCCCTTCATCATGACCCTCTTTGGAACAATTCTTGTACACGGGTTTCTCCCCTTATTTCTTAACATAAGAATTTTTCTTATACTTTCCTTTGAAAGTCTTTCATTTTGCACCACTCTGGAATGGCTTCTTCTTACCTTCTTCTTGTACATTTTCCCCTCTTTCTTCGAGGTGTGTAGCTTGAACACAGACCTCATCAAGATTCGTGGGATTAAACATAAGAATGGTGTGTCGAAGATAGATATGAAAACCTCCTATGCATTTCAGTGAAGTATCTTGTGACTGTAAGTCTACTCTTAACATAAGAGCTCTTCTCCTAAAATCTTGCACATTGTGACCTTTTAACTGTCTAAAATTTTGCCAATTCATGATATCTTTTTGCATATGGGATAAAGGGTAGAATTATCTTTTTATAGTAGCAATGAAATCAAACCAAGTAATAGAGATCTTGCCATGTTTTTAAATCTCCTCTTGGGTCTTTGATTCACACCATACAAGTGCTGCACCCTCCATTCTCAATGAAGCCAACTGAATTTTGATATCATCCTCTTGAAGGTTCTGAATTCTACAATACACCTCCAACTAACGAATCCAGTTATCCAACTTTTCTGCATTAACTTCTCCATTGTACATAGGTAACTCGAATTTAACATCAAGCTTTAGAAAAGGTGATTTACCAATTCCTTTTGAAGAATGATGATGAGTATGAGTAAGGGTTGTATTAGTGGAAGAGTGTGAAGATGCTTTTGAAGTAGAAGATGAAGAAGATGGTGGAGAGGGTGGAGGCTTGTCTCCATTCCCATTACCTCCTCCTGAAGAGCCTTCTCCTTTGGGAGGTTTGGAACTTTCTCCTTGCAATCTGCTATTCCTCTCTTCATAGAGGACCTTCACCATCTCTTTCATATCAAAGAAATCCTTTTTGAAGGTCTTCTCATCTTCTGTCATGATAGGTCCTCCTTCATGAAACATGATCTCTGAAGACTCAACTACAACTTCTACAACTTGAGGATGTAATGGTGTAGATGAATTTGGAAACCTTTCTCTTCTTCCCCTTGAACCAACTTTAGGGTTTCCAACCAACTTCCATTCTCCTCTTTTGAGTTTTAACCTTGTTAGCATGACACAAACTTGCAAACAATTAAATCCTTCTTTCACAAAGCAAATCTAGTAAGCAAAAACTAGTGCTCTGATACCAACTTGATCTGAAATGGAGCAGATTAGTAATGCTGTGCTAATTCCCCATTTAGAATAAAACCCAATATGCTTATCATTTTCTTATCAAGTGCTTAAGGATTTACCATTTTTGATTAATTAACTGATTCCCATGAGATTTTCTTATGTAAATGTTATAAACAATTTAATATAAAAAATACGCTGAACAACAACAAAATAACAACAAAGAACATCAAAATACAATACACAACACATAGATTTGATGAGGAGTTCACCCCTCCTGGGCTACATCTCCTTGGTCCAGCTTCCAATGCTTGGGCCTCTCTATTATGCTCAAAATTACAACAAAAGTGTGTTTACAATGCTCAAATGCCTCTGAAACGTATCTCCATGAGTTCGAAATGCTAAAAAATGGCTATCTAGCCTCTTTTTGCCTCCAATTTGGATAAGAACTGAAGAAGTTATGACTTCTCCTAGTTCTCCCACCATTTTTTTCCACAAATTTCTCCAAAACCAACAGAAACCCACATTTCCACTCCAAAATCCACTAACTAGGCGAATATTTCGCCGCGCCATGGGCCATAACCTGTCGGCCGTATCGCAAATCACAATTGGCGAGGTTTGGCGGGTTGAAGATCTTGTTAACACAACAGAATGTTGCAATAGTGATATTGTGGACTCGACGAGGATATAAACTAGAATTCATAACATCTCGCATCTGGGAAATCTATCGCTCATCGCAATCGACAATCAGTGCGGGAACATAATCGGCGGTATCGGTGGACCCGACGACATATAAACTGCAACACATAAACGTATCGCGTCTGAGGTCTTATCGCTATCGAAACTCATCGCATTTCCCTATCAGCGGATAATCCATATATGATATATATATCGGCAGGTACTGGGTGTGATATATCGCATCACAACCCTGACTGTGCTGGGGACCGATTCTATAACTTCTCCTTTCCTACGATTGCAATATGCGATATCGCAAATCGCAATCGACACTGCCTAGGGGCCGATTCTTAATTCGATCCACCTATGACCTGCGATATGAAATATGAAAGGACCAATGGCGGCCTACCACTTGGTGTCTCCTCATTTGCCAGGACCTTTTTCCACGTCATCCAATCCTACCATGTAGACAAGTCAAACTTTAACTTTGACTTGCTCTAACTTTTGCATACGAGATCAGATTTGAGTGCCATTCGCACTGTTGGATTTAGAATGACGAGTTGTTTGATCTGAAGCTAAGTTCAAAAAGATTCTGACACTTTGATTTTTGAGCATAAACTTGAGCACCTAATCAGTGAAATCACAGTGAGCAAGGACTAGACACACTAATGCTTGAAAGTGCACAATGCACTTGGGAGGCCTAGTGAGGGTGCAGTGCATAGTTTTGGTGAAAAGAGGTGCCACACCATTGCTTAAGAATGCACCATGTTCTCTGGAAGGGATCCTTTCTTCTAGGTGCATTTTTGGTGGACATAGGGTCCCTATTTTCCAGAAGTGCGCTTTGCTCAAAGACAGACTCAAATTGCTAAGTGAAGGTCAACAACAAGTTAGGAACATAGTAACAATGAAAGAGAAGGGTTGCAAGTGTTTATAGATTCAGTTGTAATCATGATTAGAAGGTGAAAGGTCATGGAATGCAAAGAGTCACTAAAAACACCACTTGCGACAACAACATGACACTTGTAGAAGGAAGTACAGATGAAAATGACACTTCATATGCGAAAAAAATTTAAACACCACTAAGGCAAACACGGCCTCGCCAAAAACGACAAAAGCAAAAGAAAGTGACACATTGCAAAAATTACCAAGAATCAATGCACTTGTGACCAAGATTGAAGAATAAATCCTTGTGGTGATAAAATGCGCTCAACCTAGAGTGAACAATGATTGTAAGAATGCACAATGAACTGAGCAACTTATAAAAGAATACACATGCAAAGCAAGTTAATGCATGATCGCCAGTGTCAGTTAATGAGTGAGTTAGTTACACTAAGTGGAGAGGGCCCTATATTGTAGGAATGTGCTCATGCAAAGAAGGAAGAGAACATGTGTGAGAAACAAGAGGGTGCACTTTCTACTGACAAGGAGGGCGCAATTGTTGAGAGCAAGAAGGGCGCAGTTGTTGAGAGAAAGAAGGGCACAATTTTTGAGAGAAAGAAGGGCACATTCTCTGTTAACAAGGAGTGCAATCCCTTTATGGAAAATAAGTTTACTTAATTAAGAGATGGAATTGTGCTCCACTGAGAGATAGAAGTGTAGTTAGGCTCAAGAGGGCGCAATTTACACCAATAGTTCTTGTATGATCACTAAATTTAGAAAGTTCACTTTCTCTAGAAGAAAAAGTTGCACTTTCTTGCTTTTGTGTGGAATACATGTCAAGTGAAGAAAGCTAACACTAAGTCAAAGAAAAACTAGTGCTTTTCCTATATTTAGAAAGATGACACAACAACTTCCAAAGATAAGAACACAACACTTAGGAAACTTTGACCTAGGAGGAAAAACAACACTTAGGAATGATGAAGGGATAGTCAACACTTAGGAAAACATGAAAAAAGAACAAGATGACATGAGATAGATAGAAATGACATTTCATTTAGGCTCCAAAATTGAATAATAATTTTTTTTTGGATGTCGTTTGTCACAACGACAATACTTGGCGACACGCTGGAAGAACTCCAGCTTCTTTGTTTATCTCTTACCTTTATGCACACAGTCTTATCCATTCAGGAAGTATTGATTCATGCAATGAATTGCCTCAATTTTCCATTTAACCTGATTATATATGTAGTTTTCGCTATTCCCTTTGCTCATTCAAGCACATTACAAAACTTTCCAGATCACAATTGTTTTGATCTAGGTGAGGGTAATATAGCAATGCGAGTCATAGATAATCAAAGTCTTAGTTTTCATCTCTGGTGTTGCTCCGCTGCCAACGGGCCTGAACAGTACCCCAACGGAGTCACTACAAGAAGAACAAACATTTCTTCGTTGCTAGTGAGCCTGAACAATACCCCGATGAAGTTACTTGCTTCACCTCTTTGCGTAGGAAGCCTTTCACTTCTTTCACCCTTTATTTTATTTTGTAAATTCAAATATTCTTAGGCACTTATTATTTGCTGGGGTGGAAGAGGGATCTCGAGTTATTGAGAGCATGAGAGATTTCTCCTTCAGATAAGGTTATATATACCTCTGATATTGTTTTGCTCACTATTGATTTTCCCCTTTCATTTCTCTACTTGATTGAATTGACAAGAAAAAAAACATTCAATTAACAAAAAGAGTTTAGGAATGAAGATCCTAAGTAGATGTGAGCATCATGGTTCTACTTATGGCTTCCAGTTGAATGGATCATATTTTCCATCTAGACATCATTGAATTTGAAAGATATATAGGCCCAAACAAAGAAGAAAAGTAATAGGTTAGCCAAGAGTTTCACACCACTACAATTTTCCTTTTCCAAAGTTTAGCCACATCATATCAAATCTTATAAAAAAAACTTCCATGCATAGCTTATTAAAAACAAAGACATGAACAAGTAAAACAAGACAAGAAAAGAATAGGAGATGAAAATGAAAATAAAACCATTCGATGAAGACGAAAAGAAAATAATGCAATGAAACTAACTAAATGAAACCTAACCTAAATTAGAGAATAGAAGATCGGGATTAAGTAAAATGGAATTTCCAATGAAACCATAGGAGCTTCTCCTAACCCTTAAGTCGAAATATATCATCAAGTGAAACCAAAAAAACATAATGTGCAGTGAGAAAAGTAAGCAACCAAGACATCTTCACACAAACACAAAGGTATGAAGTGAAAGAAAATCAGTCTAAGGTATATAACTGATCTATTTGATGGTGATGATACAAATGAAAACAAATGATGCCACAAAAACACCTCTTTGAATCATATGCATACAAATTTTGATCAAACACTTGAAGGTACCTTTTATGAGCCATTGAACTCATTAGGAATGACCCTTCTAACCAATCTGCAATAGGGTTGTAAAAAAAACCATCTTGAAAAAACTGCAAAGAAAAATTTATGATGGACATATCCACATTACAAGCAAGATCCATATTAGACTGTGAATCACATACTGATTGGAAATGATTAGTGCTAGTGTGTGGATCAAACTTGATGATGGATGACGGTAGAGGGGTGTCAAATCGAAATATTTGATAATCATTTAATGCACTCTTTGTTTCTAAGTTACAAATTAAATAATCACATGAAGAAGGATACATGAGTTGGAGTTTATGAAACTGATCATAGATTCTATCTTGAGGGCTAAAGAATTCAACATGAAGGTACCGAACAATCCCTTAAGAATGATTCCACATCCCATGAAAGAATGGTAAGAATGAACTTTTGTGAGAAAGCTTTAATCTGACCAAATTCACAAGTTTCATTGGGGTAGCGAGGACCTGACATAACCATTAGTGTATACTAAAGTTCCTCGACTTCTTAACAAGACTCAAAACTTTAAAAAGATTCCAAATCAAAATTTAAACACATGGTTAGTTCTATATCCGAACAAATTTCATTTTTTGAATTTACAAAAGGACCAAATCAGAGTTTCCCAAATCAAAGGATTCATGGAATGACTGATCTCTAGCAGACATATTGATAAAGATTTGAAAAAAATCATCGGTGATGAACATATGATCTTCTTGAAAACCTTCATTCCATTGTGTTAGACTAACTGATTCACAACCAATATTTTAACAGAAGGTATGTTGAGTAGGAGTAGATGAACCTGACAAAAATTCCTCAATGATTAGGTTTGAATCCAATTGAAAATTATGAAAAGTTAATTCCTCTTGTGAAAACAAAGATTCATCCATAAAAATTGGACAATCATTCAAAGGCATAGAAACATGATGATGAGAACAATGTTTTTCCAAGGGTTCAACATGATTAAAGGATTCAATATCGACAGGTTGATTAACAAGACTACAAGATGAATGATTGGTAGAACAAGGAGAATCATCATCTTGAGAAAGAGAAGAGAGGAAAACTAACTCCTCATTAATGGATTCATTAGCATTAGGAATAGTTGCCAAATAAGATTTTTGGATTTGATTTTTATATTTCCCAATTTGAATAGGAACAACACAAGGTACAGGAAAAGGGGGAGGACAAGGATTAAAAGGAGTTGTAGGTTCCTCCTCTGAAGGTTGAGGTTCCTCTTGGAAAGGACCATCTGACATATATGATTGAAAATACTTCCTTGAGATCCTAACCAGAAACTAAAATTTCTCATCCAAAGATTCCCAATCCACATCTTCATCAGGAAACTCATAAAAAATGTGAAGAAATCGATCAATGAACTATTCTAAAGATTCATTTGATTTCATCCTAAGTTGATCAATTCTATCACACACATCTTGATATTCATATCTGTCAAAGACACATCGAAGCACATTAACCAATTTCTTAAAATAATGGATAGAAGTAGCAGGTAAAGAATAACGCTATTGCTTGGCACGACCTTCCAATGTAAGGGTGAAAAACCTAGCAAGGATTTCCTTCGAATAAAATCCAGTTGAAAAAAAGAATTGAACAAATTCAACCACATAATCAAGGACAATTGTTGGACCCTTTCCATCAAACTTTAAATATGACAAGTTATGTAAAAATTTTGCAGGGATTGAAAGATCCAAAGCCTTTGAAAAACACCTTGGGAAAATGATTTGGGATGAAACCATTCAAGAATAGAGATTCACATAGACTTTACGGGCTCAACTTGTCATATGGCCCTCCTTCTAGCACCAAATTCTAGATAGTGATGGATTCCGCCAACATACAGGGGGTCCCCCGATGTGAAGTCCCATTTAGACCTCACACCGTTTGGTGTAGGAGCCCCATCCAAATATAAGGTCCGACCACCATTACAAGATTTTTTAAAGGAATGCCTTGGCTACAAAACATACACATAGATCACGCACATAACTTTGGGGTAGAAAGTGCGTAATATTTGTGAGGCATCAAGTGTAATGTGTAAAAGGAGCTTGCACGCGAGAGAGATAAGAGACAAGCCTCTAATAGGAAAGTATTAGAAATTCTAAGAGAGACACACAAGAGAAATTGAGAAAGAATCATTGATTAAACTGCAAATTAATTCACAAGATAACAACTACCATATAAACAGATAACAACACCCATTCAACAAGATTCATAACTAAAGAAATGAAATAGTAAATTTTCTTTAGTATGTGTAACACAACATATACCACAAACATCTAAAGAATAGTCTTACAAAATTTACGATACATGGATGTAAGAGTGTCTACTCTGAGAGCTTTTGATAATTAATGAAGGATCGAAGTACACTGTTACATGGATGAAACACTAGCTCCAATAGTGGAACATGAAGCTACAACTTGCTTCTCCAAAAGAATGATCTTATCCCTTATGCACCACTAGAGAATCCAAGGCCAAATTCTAAAATTCCAAGCCCTTTTTTTGAGTTATGATGACTTATTTATAAAAGATGTTAATGACATTTGAGCTTCCTCATGACTCTTTATCTTCTACAACCTATGGAATTCTATGTGATTGTTCACATTCCACATGTGTCTCTTAGAATTCTTTTTATACATTGGAATTTTATTCATAAAAGACAAATTACATCAAAATGGTGGCTATATAGGAAACAACTATAATAAGACAAAACATTCCTCATGTAGGAGAAAGAGATAAATAAATAGCTTAAGCATGGAGTTCATTTGTGATGTAAGAGTGCCATGCTTTGAACTCTGTTGCGATAACTTTAACTCTAATTGGTAGATATGGAACATATCACATATTCACCTCCAATGCATATGATTATATGGATTTGGAGTTTGACTGTACGTTATTTAACAACCAGGATAATTTCATGTGAATTATTTCTGGCCCAATTGCATACTGTAGACTAGCGTTCTTGGTGATATCCAATCCTTCTTGATCTGTTGCTTGCATGATTTGTTCAATAAACTCTTTTATCTCCTGAATGATGAAATCCTTGCTTCTTATTTCTCCAAGTGAACCCACAGAAGGAATTTGATGTTTCTATTCCAGGGACTCTAAACCATTATGCATTTGAACATAAGAAACTATGGTGTTGGTTGGCTATTCATTAAGGTGTGTGTAGTTTTGAGTGTGAAACCTTAACCATGCTCTGTCCACCTCAAAATCCAATCTGTCTTTCTTGACCAACTTCTCAGGAACATTACAACACTTAACACCCAAATCCCACATCAAATCTATAGCTCTGCTTGTAATCTTTAGAACCTTCAAGATCTATTGAGATTTAATATGAATTACGACAAAGGGTGCCATCACCTCATGCAAGAGAATCATCTTACTATATAACTGCTTCATGGCGTCTTCCATTGAATTCAATTCTTCAAGTATGGGTATCCATAGCTCAACTATGTTAATTCTAGTAGAAGACAACCATTGATTTTCTGTGTCAAGATGATCAACTTGCTATTTTGTGGCAACCAACTCCCTTTGAAACTGTACATTCTCACTCATAAGATACTTTGTATTATCTTGTGTTGTTGTCACAAAAGCCACATTTTCTTCCATAACTGCTAGAGGATTCCTCTTGGTATTTGATGTTATCACCCATTTTGTGGCTATGGATACTAGATGATTAGGGTCATTGGGAAAGTACCTTCGCCTTTCTTGTACAATTCTCTTCTTAAACTAGTAGAAGGTGAAACTAGATATATCCATATCCCTATAATATGGTGGAGGAACACTTCCAATTTCACTAAATGGTAGATGGCCACCAAGAGAGGAGGATCTAACTGACTAATTGGCTCTTCTCCAATCAGTTCAATATCTTCATCATCTTCCATTTCAGCTTCTATATCACGAGCCATTTTTTCTTCCTCCACGTCCTATGCATGTTCCTCTTCATGTTTTTTCTTCAACTCTTCATCTTGTAGCCGTGTATGTTGTTCCTCTTCTTGCTCTCTTTTCCTTTCCTCCTCTGCTTTATGCTTTTGCAAGAGTTATTCTTATTGATTCTTTTGTAGCTCCCATACTTTCTTTTTCTTCAGCAAGAACATCTTGCTTCTTCTTTTCTTTCTTTTCCTTATATTTATGCTCCTCCTCTCTCTTTCATTCTTCATCTTGCTGCTTCTCCTCTTCTAACTTTCTCTTATCTTCCTCCCTTTGTTTCCTTTGCTACTCTGCCTCAATTTCACTATTTCACATTGGATCAAACTTGAAATTTCTATTGCTCTCTACCATTGAATCATGCTTTACCCTGTTTCTGGGTCCTACAGTGTTTACCTGGGTTGTTACTTCCTGCTTAATCTCCTCCATCTGTACCTTTGGTACCTGTGGAACCTGGGAGGGCCTTGCCTCATCTCCTGGTCAATTCTTCCTCAGTGCATTGTACAAATTCTTGATTTTTTCATCTTCTAGAATAGTCATTGGTACATATGACAAGGTATATTGCATCTTATTACAATGTTACCTGCAAACATTCCTGGTATCATATTTATGAAAGACCATTGTTCCAAAATGAAGGCACCTGAGTTCTTCAATTTAAGCATCAATCACTTTAAGGCTCTTAAGATCATACAATACAAAATGTAAAAGAAAAGTGGGCCAAGGAGTCTTCTTTCTCCTCTGTAGTTGTGCAGAAAATCCATTGTTCAACTGATAAGCTACCTTCTGCAAGACCACCTTATTGGCCACATACCTTGACATAATATGAGGGGTTGTCTGACACCCAAAACACCTGATGTATGAGCCCTTCGGTGAAGCAAACCAATCTACAATATCATAGAGTGCCTCTTTCACCTGATCTTTCATGTAGGGAGGTTCAATCTCAAAGTTCATATTATAGAACACTGCAAAGGAATGTTTAGCCAACTGTGTATATACTCCTCTAAAACTAACTTCTAATAACAATTTGCAGTAAAAATAAACAAGAAACGTTTCATAAAAGGGCCCAATTCCACTTCATTCCTGTGAACTCATAACGAGCATAGATTCCATCTAGTAAATAAGTGAACATGTAGAATTTTGGTGCTTTTTTGGCTTGTAAATATGTTTTGGCCTATTGTATGTGAAGTTGTAGTTCACGAGAGAGGATATCAGCCCAGTTGGATACTTTTCCTCTTGGAACAACTAGGTTGAGTAGTTAAACCCAATTCTCCTCAAGGTATTTTGCATTTCTCTACCCATGTAATCTGCACCACATCGCCATGAGATACTGGTAAATGTTTCTAAGAAATTTGGTCAGGTAGACTGCACTTGATCTTTGGCAGAATTTCATAGGCTCTTGCCGCCACGAATTAAGGATTTCCTTGGTATTCAAATTTCCCTGAATCACATAGAACTAAGTATTCAAATATTCCTTGGGGGTTACCATCTTGTAAATAGAATGTATACCATGCTGATGGTAGGTGGCAATCTTAGTTCCACTTTCAGTACTGAGAACCAGATTCTTGCTATCCATATGTAATAAGATCCATTCAATAGATTCTGCAAAAAACATTGACGATAATCTGCATGTCTCTCTATGTATCATGAACCTCTTAATATTTATATACTCTTCCCTATGTTCCACGTCTTTTGGGAATTGCTTTTTCATGAAAGAATATTTGATGTCCTTCCATGAAACTTTCAAGGGTTTATCAATGAAGCACCGTGTGTCTAATAGGATAGGAGAAATTGGCTTTGTTTATTCGACTGCCTCCTCAGTACTAGATTCTAAAGTTTCCTTTGAAGTATCTTTTCAAGTGGTAGGAGGCATTGTTTTTGTAGAGGATGAAAGACAAATGTATTCTATATCTGTAACTCCTATAAGTGGAAAATCACTCATGGTGAAAAACCATTAGTTTCAAGAAATCCCCTAGATATCGCATGCAAACTATTCAAAATAAAGTGATTAAGGACAATACTTGGCAAGCTAGAAGCACAATCCTATCAAAAGTGAGAAAGGGTGGCTTAACTAGCCACTTGGAGTGTGCACTGTGCCAAGGAAAAGAAGAGAGCACATGTTAGAATAACAACGAGTAGAGAGGCCCTGAATGAGGCTTAAAATTTTTCCATGCAGTCTTATGGAGAGAGAGGGACTGCTTGGGCATAGGGAATAATCATAGTGAGAAAGGAGTGGACACACTGCTACTTGGAAGTGAAAAGTGCGCCTGGGAGGCCTAGTGAGGGTGCAACGTGTAATTTTAGTGGATAGAGGTGCCACACTATTTCTTAAGAATGTTCTATGCGCTCTAGAAGGGAGCCTTTCTATTGGGTGCAATTTTGGTAGACATAGGGTCCCTATTTTCCAGAAGTGTGCTTTGCTCATAGATAGGCTCAAATTGTTAAGTGAAGGTCAACAACAAGTTAAGAACACAGTAACAATGAAAGAGAAGGGTTGCAAGTGTTTATATATTCAGTTTCAATTATGAATAGAAGATGAAAGGTCATGGAATGCGAAGAGTCACTAAAATACCACTTGCGACAACAAGACGACACTTATAGGGGGAAGTACGAATGAAAACAACATTTCATATGCAAAAACAATTTGAAACGCCACTAAAGAAAACAAAACGCCACTAAAAATGACAAAAGAAAACAAAGGTGACACATTTAAAAACTTACAAATAATCGATGCACTTGTGGGCGAAGATTGAAGAAGAAATTCTTGTGGTGAGAAAATGCGCTCAGCCTAGAGTGAACATTTATTGTGAGAATGAACAATGAACTAGGAAAGTTATAAAATAATTCACATGCAAAGAAAGTTAATGCATGATCGCCACTTATCAATTAATGAGTGAGTTAGTTACATTAAGTGGATAAGGAGCCCATTTTCTAGGAATGATCTCATCATGCAAATAAGGAAGGGTGCAGGAGAGAAATAAGAGGGAACATTTTTTTGTTGACAAGGGGGCACAATTGTTGAGAGCAAGAAGGGCATAGTCTCTGTTAACAAGGAGTGCACTCCCTTTGTGGACAAGAAGTGTGCTTAACTAAGAGTAGGAAGTGTGCTCCATTGAGAGATAGAAGTATGCTCAGGCTCAAGAAGGCATAGTTTCCTCCAACATTGCTATGATCACTAAGTTTAGAAAGTGCACTTTCTCTTGGAGAAAAAGTTGCACTTTTTTTCTTTTATGTGGAATGCAAAAGCTAACACTAAGTCAAAGAAAAGCTAGTTCTTTTCCTATCTTTAGAAAGATGACACAAGAACTTCCAAAGATAAGAAGATGACACTTAGGAAAAATTGACCTAGGAGGAAAACAACACTTAGGAATGATGAAGAAAGGTTGACACTTAGGAAAACATGAACAAATAACAAGATGACATGAGATAGATTGAAACAAAAATTCATGTAGGCTCCAAAATTGAATAAGACAAAACTTTAGTAGTAGCTAGGACACTTGGTTCTCATGAAGCATTCTTCTTGATGCTTATGTAGGAGTAGGATAAGTGATTCATGGCTGAGCAACATAGGAATGGGGCTTTCTTTGTTGCTTGGTTGATTTGTCAGATTTTCATAATTTTGCAGTCTGTTCCTGTAGTAGGGTAGCTTATTCCTGTAGGTGGGAGGCTTGTTCCTGTAGATGGTAGCCTACCCCTTTGATTGTATTTTATATGTTATTCCCTCAAGATGTGTTGGCATTTATTTTATTTGTAATTCTGGTGCCTATAAATTTTGTTCCTTTACATTCTATAGCGCTTCTTTTTATGGATTGAGGGTCTCCTAAATAGTGATAAGGGTAGGAGAAGGAGGCTTTGGATTGCCAGTATACATTATCCTAGTTCTTTTCCTCTGAGTGTAAACAACATGTTGAGCAGGTCTACTTGTCTTTCGCTTTGTGGGAGTGTTGTGTCTTGCTAATGTGGCTGCAATTTCCTTCTTTTCTTCCTCTAGATATTCTTCTCCTTCTCTCTATTCTACAAGGATGGCCATTGAATTCTCTTTCCTCCTCTTATTTGAACTCTTTTTTGGTTTTTCAAACTCTTACAAGGCCTCTAATAATGCTTGTCTATATATATCAATAAAGTCCATCCATGGAATGGTATGCTAAATATTTTCTAATGCATATGTGACTAGTGATATAATCAGGTCGTGATGGGCTAGGAAATTCTTCTTACACTCCTGGACCTTAGTGCTCATATCCTTAACAAATTGGTGGAGGAAGTATGCGATGCTTATCTGCTCATGAGTTGGTAGCTCATCTTGAAATATCAACTAGTAGAGGAGTCTGAATCGGTAAGAATACACTATTATTAGCCTTCCCTCACAAGAAATGTATTTGAGAACATGGTAGGTTATATCATCCCAAGGGTAAGGTAGGATTTCCCTTCTGATCCCATTCTTATCCTCACTTGGATATTCATTAGGGAGGAATAATACTCTCATGGCATTGATAACTTCCTATCTTTCTTCTTTACTCCATTGTACCCACTTTGGGAGGGTAATGACCCTAATGATTGAGTTTTCATCAACATATATTACCGACCCTTTGATTGCAGTGATTAATTCTTGGCATTTATGGCATTGTAAGTCCATGGAAAATTCTAAGGCAACTTCATCATTATATCTAGTGATATTTTCAAAGAAGCCCAACCAGTGACAATTTTCTAGGATGGTTGTAAATTTAGGATATTGATGAATCCTAGTGGTATCAATCAACTTTCTTATGTTGAATCCACTCCCCAGGTGTATGAAAATATTTTTAGGAGTCTAATGTAAGTTTGGATATGTTTCTAGGCAAGGGAAAATACTGTGCCTGTGCTACGACAAGAATTGGGGTTTCCTGTGGCAGTAGGGGATTTTGTCTTTTGTAAAAATGCATAGTTACTCAATTAAATTTGAAATCAATAACTTATCTCTACATAATTAGTATATTTAGCATGTTCAAAGGCAAGAAAAATGAGAGAAAAAATTGATTGATCGTTCGTCTTCTAGTTTATTCCCTTGACACAAAAAATATGATGACTGGTAAATTTCAATAATTAAGTAATAGAATCAACTCCAAGTGTGAGTAAAATTATGGAAAGAGCTTAGAATTATAAATTTTGGAAAGAAAAAGCAACCTCATTAGTCTTATTGAGGGTCTTTGTGACCAATTTTAGTAATTTTCTGTACTCCTGTAGCATGAAAACCCTCCCTCCTGTAGCTGCTTGTAGTCTGTTCTTGTAGCCCTATACTTTCGAGCTCTTGTAGCAAGGGAAAACTCATCATTGGATTTTTAACTCTTGTTTTCATGCAATATGTTAAATGGGAATAGGTGGTGGACTTCGAGTTGATGTCTTTCTTAAGTGGAGATGATTCTAGGTAGTGGATGACGAAATCTTAGCGTGCAACATTCGAGCTAGCCCCACCTACCCCATTGACCTTCGTGTAATTCATACTCCCACTTTATCTTGTCATCAGTGGGTGAAAATGGCCACCTTTTCAAGAGATCATCGATTTTTTCCCATTCATCCTCCACATGTGGGAATAAATTTTAAACAAAGTGGAGTTTTTCTAGCAAACTATTCAAGACCTATGCTAGTTTATATAGCTATAAAAACATTCTCTTTTTGCATAAAAAATATTTTCTTCTGCTTCAAATGAATTTGTAGGGTGAGATTCGGATATTTAATACATGATTCTTACCTTTTTCATGATGTTAGAGGTTTCTTTTTGTGTACTTGCAGGTGTCTTCAGCGTGCTGCTCATGAATAGATAGTCCTGTAGCAACTTACATAAATCTTGTATATGTTTAGGCCCATTTTTTAGAGCTAGAAGGAGTGATTCTACTTATGCTACTAGTTTGGAGCTGCTGACCTTTCTCTGGAGGTTGAATGTTTTTGTTGCTCTAGAACTTGAGGTTGTAGGATCTTTGCAGGTTGCTACAAGATTGTGTAGTCTCCTGTAGCACTCATGGAGGTCCCTCATGGTCACTAAAATATCATTCCAAGTGTCAAAGAGACTTGATAATCCATGGAAGAATAAATGATGTTGATGGAAAGGGTTTTGGTTGTAGCTATGGTGGAGAGAAACAAGAAACTGAGCTATTGCAGGGCTATAAATGACAAATAATGAAGGGGAATTTAGCACCTGATGCTTGGTGATGGAGGAGATAGGTATTAGGATGCATATAGTGCTTTTCTCTATCTCATATGTAAATAAATCCCTCAACCTATGACTTTTTCTTAGAATTGGGTCATCCTATAGCATTAAAGGACTTTCTTGTAGCAGTTTAGGGATGCTGAAAAAAATGTATGGGAAATAGCTAATGATAGAGCTCTAAGTTGGTGGATGTTGAAAGTAGATGGATAATAGTGTAGGAATGCTCTATGGGCTCACTTAGAGTGCCGAAGTTGATGCCTTGGGCCGAATGTGCAAATTGAATTTGGTTACCCTGTCTTGTAGTACTTGCACATATGTTAAGGTGAGACAAAGGCATTTTTTCCTTGTTTTTTTCTCTTCTCTCTCTCTCTCTCCCTTTAATTTTTTAAGGCATATTAGTTGCATCATGGAGGTTTTCAGCTAGTGGGTTTGCCCCAAGTGCCTTGGAGGAGGTTTTTATTAGAATTTATTTATTATTTTTTTCCTTTTTTTTTTTCATTTCAGAGTTACAAATTTCCTCATAGAGGTTTTCAACCAACGAGTCTGCTACAAGTGCCTCAAAGGAGGTTTTTGCTTGAGGTTATTTTTGTTTTCCTTCTGTTGGAGGACTAAATGAATTTGGGAGAACTGGTGCTCTCAATTAGATTCAATTCCTTGTTGATTGAATTAGTAAACTCAACCATGGACAAGGGATTATTGTAGACTTTCAACCGATATTCATTTACCAAGAGTGGAACTCGTTCCTCATCAATAGTCTTGATTTTGGGCCATTACCATAGCACTTTTCAAGTATATAAGGCCTCAACCATCCGGTCATGAGCTTACCCTTGAAATATTTAAACCTGGAGTCATATAGGAGGGTCCATTCACCCTCTTAGAAGGATTCAATTTTGATGTGCTTGTCATGCTAGAATTTTCTTTGCAATTGGACCTCTTTGGTGTGCAATAAGGCATGCATTCTATATTAATCTAGTGCATTCAATTGCTAAAATCTCTCATCTCGTGCATTCAAATTTTGTGTTTCTTCATTATCCCCTCGATTAAATTGGAGGTGAACTGGGAGCCTTGGCCTGTCACCTTTTCTCTTGGAATACTAAACTTATATAAGATATTCTCCCTTAGAAACTTGACCACATTCTAATTTTTTTTTTTTTTTGGCTTTACTTCCTTCATGTCATCCCACTTGATCAAGTAGTCAGTACACATAATGATGTACTTCTTTTGCCTGGATGGGGGGTCAATGGGACCAATGGAGTCCATGCCCCACTTATCAAATGGTTCAAAAGACACTTGAGGTTGGAGGCAAATATCATCCTTTCAATTAGATTTCCCCATCCTTTGGCATTCATGACACTGGGAAGTGTATTTTTGGGCATCCTTGTGAAGAGTTTTCCAAAAGTATCTTGCTTGCAGGATTTTGTAGGCTGTCCTTTTTACAACAAAATGGACCCCATAAGGTCCATCATGTCAAGCTGAGAGGATGTCATAAACTTCATATTCCCTCACACATCCTCTCAGAATCTAATCATGCCATAAATTAGAGAGGTTTCCCCTAATCCAAGTGTAAGAGACACTCTTGCTAACAATCTTACTTTTCTGCCTTGAAGATAGGTGAGGAGGGAATTAACTAGTAGCTAAAAATTGACAATGTTAGAAAACCACGGAGACACTAGTGACATGAAAAAGAGATGCTCATGAGGGAGTTGTTCATCTACCATTTCTTCATCTGTTGACAAGGTTAGTCTTGATAGAACATATGCAACAAAATTCTCCTTTCTACGTTAGTCAACAATAGTTAAGTCAAATTTCCACAATAGTAATAACCACCTAATTATGCAAGCATTCACATATGATTTATTCATTAAGTATTTGTTGCTGCATGGTTAGTGTGCATGAAGACTTGATGACCAATGATGTAATGTTTTAATTTGTTTAAAGAATGTACAACAACAAGAATTCCTTTTCAATTACTATGTAGTTGAGCTCAACATTGGATAGATTTTTGCTAACAAAATAATTTGAATAAGGGAGTTTACCTTCGAGTTGTCCAATAGTTTCCCCAGTCACCCTTTCTAATGCATCTGTGTGGATATGGAAGGGAAAGGTCCAATTTGATCCTCTGAGGGCAAGTGTTGTCATTATTTGTTCTTTAATCCCATCAAATGCTTCTTGACATAAATTTTTCCAACAAAACTTGACATCTTTTGTCTGTAATGAAAATAGAGGAGAAGAAATTTTGCTGAAATCTTTGATGAACCTTCGATAATATCCAACAAGGCATAGAAAACTTCTAAAGTATTTTTGCTTTTTTTAGGATTAGGAACTTTTTGATGATGGATATTTTGTTATGGTCTATTTGGATTCCTTTTGAAGAGAGGAAATTCCCTAAGATAATCCCTTCATTCATTAGAATTAGGAATTTCTCATGGATTAGAGAGAGGTTCATCTCCTTACACCTTTGCAAGTTTTTCCTTAGGTTTGAGAGGCCCTCTTGGAAATCATCCCCATAGGGTGTAAAATTATCCATGTAAATTTCCATTGAATCATGCATAAGATCAGGGAATATGCTCAACACAACCCTTTGGAAAGTGGAAAGGGCATTGAAAAATCCAAATGGAAGGACTTTATAAGAAAATATCCCCCATGGATATGTGAAGTTAGTCTTTCCTATTCCTCAGGATTGATATACATTTTCTTCTACCCATTGAATCCATCCAAAAAGGAGAATGATTTTTTTCCCAGCTAGGACATCGAGAAGTTAGTCAATAAAAGGAAATGGAAAATGATCTTTCCTAGTGGCCTTGTTGATTTCTCTGTAGTCAAGACATATTCTCCATTCACCATTTTTGTTAGGGATAATGACTAGGAGAGACACTCATTCACTATCAAAGATAAAATAGATGAATCCTACATCTAACAATTGCATGCAGAAGGATGTACTCCATTCATCTCTTTATGTTCCCATGTAAATGCATCAACATGTTGTTTTGAGATAGTGAGCAGTTGGTTTTCTTGATCAACTAAGAGAAAGGGGTTGATTTTCAAGGTTTTGGAGGGGATTATTTCTATGGTTTTCACATTATTTTGCTCAGAATCAATGATTAAAAAATATTCCCATGAACTTTATTGAGAACAACTAGGTTTCCCTACACATGAATCTTATTTTAAGCCATCAATATTCATGGCAACAAGGTATTAGTTTTGCAAAAAATTATCAATCAAATTATCTTCATCAATTTTCTTGTCGCAAATGGTGGTTTATAATGTACATATAGGGTAGGATGATGAGAGGAAAGGGTCATCTTATTCTTCTTCTTCTTCCTATACCCATGTCAGAAAGTCATCATCAACAAGAGGTTGTGTTGGTGGCTATAATACAAGATTTTTTCTTGATTTCCCATTGGTGATGGTCATGTTCCCAGCCCTACAACTAATTTTTGCATCAACAATGGCTAACCAAGCTCTTCCCAAGATGAGTGGGTATCCACTAAAATTGGTATTGGGATGAAGGAAAAGGAAATCAATGGGATACTCCCAACAATAAATAGAGACCATCACATCTTCCATGATACCTTTAAGTGCTACCTTGGATATATCAAGTTGTAGCACAATAGAGGTCTTCCTTAGAGATACTTGGGGGTTAAGTTTGAGCATGGTTTCGTTGTTCACGATGTTCACTACAACTCCCAAATTAATGAAAGTGTTTGGAAATTAATTATCATTGATGTGCACATCTACTACTGGGATCCTAGGATCTAAGTACTTGGTGATGATTACTCTTCTAAGAATAAGATCGATTAGCTGCCCTATGACATTAATAGTAGGGGCATCATTTTTCTTTATCCCAGGCCTTCTAAGACATTCCACCTAAATGAACTTGTGGTAGATAGGAACCTCTTTTATGGATTGTAAGAGAGGTATCTTGACACACATATATTTCAATTCTCTTAGAAGTTCAACTTATTTTTGGGTGTGTGCATTGCAAGTTTTCGACATTTTAGGATAGGGAGGTTTTGGTTACATGACTCGAGGCACATGTTCTTCCTTATCTTCCTCAACATTATTTGTTGGAGGAGGTGGATGAACATCTCGAAGGTCCTTCATGGACCTAAGGGTTATTTCCTAGATTTATACAACATAATTTTGGTAAGTAGTTTCTCGACTATAGATTGGTTGAGTTTGCTTTATTGTTGGGATTCATATTTGGCAGGAAATAATTTGTGATTTATTTGGAGGAATGTTTTTGGGTGCTTTAGATTTTTTAGGAGGTGACATTAGGGAAGGTGGTTGGGCCACCTGAGGCCTCCTTCTTGGTGATGGAATACTCCATTAAAGATGTTTACTAGGGTATGGATGAAAGGGAGGAGTAACATTTTGAGGAGGATATGGCCAAGGAGTGGGAATAGGCGAAGGTGAGGGTAGGTTGACACCAAGGTTGATAATGAGAATTATAACTAGTATTTAAAGGAGAGAGGAATTTCATACCTTTTTGGTACTTCCAAGGGGCTTGTGGCCTCTTTTGGTTGAAAAAGCATAGCTGCTTCATGCTCCCTTGTGCTCCCTAGTATACAAACTTCCAAGTTGGAAATCATGGACACTTATCAGTGGAATTATTTTCCTCACATACATAACATATTTCTATGACATTCAAAATACATTCATTCCTAGGATGTCTTTGTTGGCATTATGACATAGGTTTGGCGCTATGACACAGGTGTTGTTTTTGATGGAAACTCACTTAAATGACAGATCACAGTTCAGGCTCTCAGAATGAAAGAAAAAGAGATATACACAGGTTCCTCTTAACCAAGTCGCGTATACACGCGGGTTTGACGATCATAAGGCGCGTATATGTATGCACACACTTTCATGCAAGGAAAAATGTGTACATGTGGGAAACTTATTTTTGTTGGTCCATGGTATTTAGTCCTTGGTATTTGGACCTATGGTTTTGGACCATGGTATCTCGTCCGAAGTGTTGAACCCAGGTATTGGGTCCATGGTATTGATTCTCTATGGTTTTGGACCATGGTATTGAGTAAGGCCTAAGACTATAAAAGGGGAAGGAGATCATTAGGCAAAGGCATTCACTCAAGCATTGAATATCTTATGAAGAGCAAGATCTAGAATTGGGTTATGGTGCATAGCTGGACCTGAACCAAGGAGGAACCTAAGCGCTAGAAGAAGGATAAGTTCTATTGTTGGGTCAAGATCTTAAGGGTTGAATAGTAGTATCTTTGTGTGATTTTAATCTGTTATATTTGGCGCATGACTTGATCTATAAATCTGATAAGTTGGGTATAACTGATGTCTGAATAAGTGAAAAAGGTAAATTATTTTTATAGATCTGTACGTAGGTTTGGCACAACAGAGACGTGTATACACGCTGGTTCACTAAGTCAAAATAGCGTATACGCTGGTTGGCCTTAATACATAAGCATATGCATGCAGTTTCTACATATTGAAGTAGCGTACGTCTCATGAAATATGTTTTAGCTACTTCTGTTTATTGCTGCAGTGTTCTGGGTTTAGGATTGGTTTTTGGTTACTGTTAATATATTCTGGTTACAACATTCAGAGAAGTAATTGTTTGACTCAGTTTTGATTGAAGCAAAGGAGATTGGTTGATGCAGATGTGTTTGACGTTTGATTATTGTTATTGATGGATCCAGTCTGAAAATTTATGAAACGTGGTCCCTGGAAGAAAAGAGAAAGTTTTAGCCTTCTTTAGGTCAGCACCTACATACTAGTACATCAGCTAGTACAAGAGCTAAGGGGGTTGTAGCTCCCTTCTAGGAGAAGTTGGAGAACGGGAGAAGGTTGTAGCCTTCTGCAGGTAGAAGCCTGCGTACTGGTATAAGACTGCACCAGTATAGAAATATTGTAAAAACACGTTTCTTATTAAAAGAAGATAGAGACGAATTGCAGCAGGTGGTTTTCACCCACATTAGGTTTCCACCTTATATCTTGTGTTCATGTGTGTGATGATTTGTTTTGTTTTATTGCACTTGTTTATTGTTTGTTGGGTCTTGAAAATGTCATTCATTTCCATTACACTTTCACTATTATGTCCATTATATCACCTCTATTTCACTACTATGTCACTACATTCATCCCACTTTCATTATCATTGGGCCACATTTATGTTTTTCCAATATTTATTAATTCTAAGCCTTTTAAGTGAATTTGTGGTTAAAAATTAGAAAATAATGTGCATATGCTTATACCTAACAAGTGGGTTGAGATTGTTGACATGTGTAGGTCAAAAGGAGGCTTCTAGAAGACCCTTATGTGGCACTCTAAGGCCAAATTCGAATTTGATTGGAAAGAATCATGGGATCATGAGGATATGTGTCACATCTCCTAATTGTATTGAAACTCTAAGAAGACATGTGTCTTATCAGTTCCTATTTTGATTAGGACTGTAGAGGTAGAGGGAGAGATTCATGGACTCTCATTAATGAGACAGCTTCTCATCTTTTTGTATAAATAGGATATCTCTCTCCTTCATTTGTTAGCTTAGAGTTTAGTGAGCTTGTTAGCTTGTGAGTCTTAGCTTAGCTTGGAGTTTGTAGTTCTTCCTTGATGGCTTTTGAAAGCTTTGGAGAGCTTTGTTGTAATTTGTAATTTTGAAGAATTTGAATAAAGCTTTGATGTTCTCAACATGGAAGGAGATGTGAAGTAGATGTCATGGAGCACATTAGAATGTAAGGTAGAGTAGATTTTATTTTGTAATTTTACTTTGATTTCATTATGTCATTTTATTTCTTTCAAGCTTAGATTTTCCATTCATGCAAGTGTGTTCAACCGGTTGATTGTAGATTAGTTTTTCTTTACATGTTTTTGCATCAAATAGTGACATGAGATTTGCCTCTCTGCTGACTTTGTTTTAGCTTTTCAATTTTAGTTATGCTTTGATTTCAGTCTTATTCATTTGCTTTGTCAGTTAGTTTAGATATCAAATTGCTCATATCATTGACGTTATCTCCTAAAGCCATAGCTTAGACTACTTGGCGAGCTATCAGACTATGAATGATGTGATTTGATTTTAGCTTTATTTTTCTACAATTAGATATCAAATTCTTCATATCATTGACGTTATCTCCTAAAGCCATAGCTTAGACTACTTGGCGAGCTATCGGACTATGAATGATGTGATTTGATTTTAGTTTTACTTTTCTGCAATTAGATATCAAACTGCTCATATCATTGACGTTATCTCCTAAAGCCATAGCTTAGACTACTTGGCGAGCTATCGGACTATGAATGATGTGATTTGATTTTAGCTTTATTTTTCTGCAATTAGATATCAAATTCTTCATATCATTGACATTATCTCCTAAAGCCATAGCTTAGACTACTTGGAGAGCTATCGGACTATGAATGAAGTAAATTGAGTTTACTTTTATTAGTTTGCAGTTTTTGATTTGTTTGAGTTCAATAGCTTAACTTTTATTTATGTATTTAGATAAATAGCAGAGACAGTGATTTCATGATCAGTATTTCATCTTTTGTTTGATTTAAGTAGTTGCATATTTACACTTTTGTTCAAGTACTGATTTGATCAATAACACGTTTTGAGATCTTTTTAAGCGCTAAGTTTTGGAAGTTACCATAAGGGACATAAATCTTGTCTTGAAATCTCTATCCATACTTTACTTTTAAAAGTATTCTTAAGACCTTAAAATAGGATTTCCATTTGCATTAGACACTTTAGGAGATTAACAAGAACAAAACCCCAAAACAAGATAAAAACTATAAAACAACGAAGAAAGAAAAAATGATAACTAAGCACATATGGTGCACCACACTTCATCAGTTTACGATACCCGGATTGATAATTTATGTAGAGCAATTTAAGACGTTAAATTGACTAGACATTTTGGCGCCGTTGCCGGGGAAGTGTAATTAGGAGACCTTATTTCTTACATCTAATTTTTTTTTTTAATTTTTTTTTTAAATTTTTGAGTATGCTCTCCTCATGCACTTCGTGTGATCTGGAGGATCAGAAAAAAGGATTGTTAAGTAAAAAAAAATTAATAATTCTTGAGTATGCTCTCCTCCTGCACTTTGTGTGATCTGGAGGATCAGAAAAAGGATTGTTATGTAAAAAAAAGAAAAAATAAAAAAGAAAAAAGGGAGAGAGAGAAAAAAAGGGGACAAAATAAACTTCATCATTTCATTTGATTCAAAAAAAAAAAAAAAAAAAAACAAACATTGTTTTGTTTAATGAAATGTATATGTATATTTTTAATTTTTGAAAGTATAACATATAATTTTATTAACAAAACAATTTAAAAAAAAATACATTAAAAAGAATATAATAAATTTTATTATTTTGTTTAGTAAAATATATATGTATATTTTTAATTTTTGGAGATATAACATATGTAATTTTATTGATAGAAAAAAAAAAAAAAAAAAAAAAAAAAAAAAAAAAAAAAACCTCCATGAAAACCACGTAGGGCTAAGAAAATAAAAGTTTGTTTTTTTTGTTAAATGAAATAAAATGTAACAGGTGATTGCATTTGGAGTATCAACGATAAGTGAAGGATTGAAATCGTGAAATGAAGCTACGGTGAATTGATGCTTCATCCTTAGTATTGATTTCAACAAACCTGCAATATAAATTTTATTCCATTAGCGCTGAGCTCAATAGTGGAATTTCAAAATGTAGATCAAAATTACATAAACATGTGTGTTGATTTAGGTAAATTTGACAGACATATACCATCTCCAAACACATACAATCAAAGAAAATCTCCATGTGGTAGGTTATTGCAATTGTGACTACTCATAATACTGCTGCAAGAATTTTCCAAGACGCTCATGAATCTGCAAATTCAAACATAGCAATTTAGAAAAAAACGCAAAATAGAGAAAAACGTCAAACTTTGAATGCACGATATGGCCAAACGGGGACGAATTTGGGAAAAATAAAATATGGGTTTTTTCATCAATAGGGTCAATTAGATAACCCAGAAATAGTTTTAAGAAATTCGTGGCGGTTTGAGAGAATTTCTCGGTTCTCTAAAGCCTCTTTTTGCTTGCCGCGTGAAGAAAAACAGATTTTAATTAATGAACAGGCTGTGATTTAATTCGACAAGGGAATTCTGATTTAGGAATCAACTATGCGCTGGCATCTAACTCACTCCACCACGTCTCCCGCCCTTAATGCCACCCATTTGTAACTCATTAACACCTGTTAACAACAATCCCAATTGAATACGACTCTGTTTAGTGATTAACTCCATTACGTGAACCGGTTGGATACGGCTCTTCACAACCGATTGATAGACGTGGCATGGAGCTTCTTAGCATTCAATCTTGACTTTAATGTATAACGGTTTCTCTCCTGACTCGTACTTCAGTTACGACTGATTATATGTATCCAAAAATCACACAACTCTTCTCTTTATTTCCACGTTCCAGAGTTTTAGATTTGGTGTGATCTTATGGGAGTTGGCTACTTTACGTATGCCACGGAGTGGAATGAATCCCATGCAGGTAGTTGGTGTTGTTATTTTTCAGAATCGTCATCTAATATTCCTGGGAGTTGTCTTAAACATGAGTTATGGCGCAGTATATGCATACCTGGATTCAAAACAACGTATTGTTGCAGCATGAAGCTGCACAAATAGTCCAGTCCTTGCTCAGGCCAAACAGCTATGTTATTATCAAGCATGACCTTAGTATCCTTGATTATTTATCAGACTTTATCTGCTGTTTGTATGGGAAGCCTGGGGCTTATTGTGTAGTAACACTGGCATTTTTAGTTAGAGAAGGGATCAATATCATTTTGGTTGGTTTTGTTTCAACTGAAAATATCCGTTTTAAAGATGAATCACTTACTTTTAAAGTTGTAGAAACTCCACAGGAAAGTGTGGAAGATATAAAAAGCTATGCACGACACAAGTATCCAAATATGTATAAAACTAATGGTTGGCTGTCTTTTAGCTGCGGAATGCAGCCTGATTCCGCAACTAACTGGAAATTCCGCAGCCATTTTATTACTTCTATAGGTTATAGGTGTCAAGAGACGAAACAAACCACATGGGTAGCTGGGAAAATGTCAGTACATGGATGGTGTCCTATTCATTTGATCCAAGTCGATGAAAAAGACCCCGGTCAAAGGGAAGTCAAGGTGTGTGTTATCACTAAGTCGCCACATGTCAAGAAAAAAATTAATAATTTTGAATCAATGAAATGAATATGTTATTTGCTCATTTTCTGAAAGTATTGATTATTTTTGGACTAATGATGAAAGATGAATGGCTAATTTTTTTTCAAGATTTTTAGCTACAGAAACTGTGCACATTCCACAACTAAAGTCAAATTCTGCAGCTGTTCTCTAATTCCGCGGCCAGAAAAACCTCATTGTTCAAATCAGCCTATCTTTCTCATACAAAATCAGATTTTTATGATTCAAGTACCATTGCAAAGATCTCAACAAGATCTACACAATGAGAAATCCATCATTAGAGTTTGAAATGGCAAATAATGAAATAAATTGCTGAAAAGAAGCAACATCAACTTGAGGCACTAATTCCAAAGCAGATATAAATTCTTTTGATTTTTCCTTTGAGAACTTGTTTCATTAATACAAATTCTTAGTTTTGTATGTAAATATCATAACTAGAGAGATTGGCCATCTCTCTCCTTTGATAATCCTACATTCCATTGCAGAAGAAGTATTAGTTTTTTTTGCAGGTTCCAGGAGGAAGGACAAATGACTGTAAGAGAATGGTGTCTCTCTAAGAGACCAATTTGTTTCATAAGAGGATGATCAGCAACAAATAGGAAATATGCTGATGCAAAATCAGATCCAAACACTTGAAAGAATTTCAGATACTATTGTCTCCATCACATCCATACTTCATAATAAACCATTCACCTCATTTCACTTCATATTTTTTATTAACATTCACATATACTTTCCATCTCTTTTTGTCCATTCATAACCCATAAATAAAAGCAAGAGGCTCATTCACATGTTTATTGCCCATTTCCATTTCTACTCTCCATTGCCATCTTCCATTTCTTGTCATTTTCATTTCGCAAATAAGCCCTGCTTCAATGCAAATTATTGAGTCCATAGTCCTTTGAGTCTAAGTTCCTTGTAAAGACACCTTGAGGCTTGCATGCCTTAATGGCAAGTTCTCATGCTGACAAACAATGGGAATACATTAATGTCCCTTGTTCGTCAGATCTTCTAGGTGACTCGACATCGGCAAATTCATTCGTACCTAGCAAGATGTGTTTGGGCATCTTGACTCTCATTGTCATCAATGGTGAGAGTTCTCGTGTTGACTAGTGGAATTCATTAATGGCCATTAAGTCAACAATTTCCTGCTATGTTCGACATCAGAACATTTTTTTCACATAGTAGGAATTGTGCCAATGAGTTTTGAAGACATGAAGACTATTATTTTCAGCATTTTGGAGTAGATTCAACAAGTTTTAGTAGAAGCAATAAAAAGTCATCTTATCTCTTTATCCATGACTCTTCTTGTTCAGCCACTTGAAGAAGAATATGATTAGAATTTTGCAGCCACCACATATACAACTCATCGATTCCAAAGGGTAAGTTAAGGTACGTCATTTTCTAACTTTTGATCATAGAATTCCATAAAAAGCTACAATGATAATTGTTGGAAAAACATTAATCTTCCTCATTTCATAAAATTGCCAATATCATCAGTTGGGGGGGGGGGGGGGGGGGGGGGGAATACATTCATATTCATATCTTTCCATGTCCATATCATGTTCCGGAGCCCACATACTTCCAATATATATTAATTATTACATTTTTATTATGAGCATACAATGGTTTTTGAAAAAGTACTTAAAGGATAAATTGGATACAAACAAAATCATGGTTGTCACACAAGAACCAACCATCATGCAATCCAATAAAGATATACTTTGCAACAATAATCAAAATATCATTATGCAAAGTTCAAAAATCAAAATAGAATGCAACAACAAAAAAAATTGGTTGTAACACAAGAACCAACCATGTTGCAATTCAAGTAAAACACTTTGCAAAAATATGAAGTTATCAAATGATATCATGCAAAGTTAAGCCAAAGCTCAAGGATCAAAAGAGTTAATGTAATATATATTGCATGAGGACATGCAATAACTTCAGTTGGGGGGTATGTTGGGTCTTGAAAATGTCATTCATTTCCATTACACTTTCACTATTATGTCCATTATATCACCTCCATTTCACCTCCATTTCACTACTATGTCACTACATTCATCCCACTTTCATTATCATTGAGCCACATTTATGTTTTTCCAATCTTTATTAATTCTAAGCCTTTTAAGTGAATTTGTGGTTAAAAATTAGAAAATAATGTGCATATGCTTATACCTAACAAGTGGGTTGAGATTGTTGACATGTGTAGGTCAAAATGAGGCTTCTAGAAGACCCTTATGTGGCACTCTAAGGCCAAATTCGAATTTGAGTGGAAAGAATCATGGGATCATGAGGATATGTGTCACATCTCCTAATTGTATTGAAACTCTAAGAAGACATGTGTCTTATCAGTTCCTATTTTGATTAGGACTTTAGAGGTAGAGGGAGAGATTCATGGACTCTCATTAATGAGATGGCTTCTCATCTTTTTGTATAAATAGGAGATCTCTCTCCTTCATTTGTTAGCTTAGAGTTTGGTGAGCTTGTTAGCTTGTGAGTCTTAGTTTAGCTTGGAGTTTGTATTTCTTCATTGATGGCTTTTGAAAGCTTTGGAGAGATTTGTTGTACTTTGTAATTTTGAAGAATTTGAATAAAGCTATGATGTTTTCAACATGGAAGGAGATGTGAAGTAGATGTCATGGACCACATTAGAATGTAAGGTAGAATAGATTTTATTTTGTAATTTTACTTTGATTTCATTATGTCATTTTATTGCTTTCAAGCTTAGATTTTCCATTCATGCAATTTTAATTCATGCAAGTGTGTTCAGCCGGTTGATTGTAGATTAGTTTTTCTTTACATGTTTTTGCATCAAATAGTGACATGAAATTTGCTTCTCTGCTGACTTTGTTTTAGCTTTTCAATTTCAGTTATGCTTTGATTTCAATCTTATTCGTTTGCTTTGTCAGTTAGTTTAGATATCAAATTGCTCATATCATTGACGTTATCTCCTAAAGCCATAGCTTAGACTACTTGGCGAACTATCAGACTATGAATGATGTGATTTGATTTTAGCTTTATTTTTCTGCAATTAGATATCAAATTCTTCATATCATTGACGTTATCTCCTAAAGCCATAGCTTAGACTACTTGGCGAGCTATCGGACTATGAATGATGTGATTTGATTTTAGTTTTACTTTTCTGCAATTAGATATCAAACTGCTCATATCATTGACGTTATCTCCTAAAGCCATAGCTTAGACTACTTGGCGAGCTATCAGACTATGAATGATGTGATTTGATTTTAGCTTTATTTTTCTGCAATTAGATATCAAATTTTTCATATCATTGACGTTATCTCCTAAAGCCATAGCTTAGACTACTTGGCGAGCTATCGGACTATGAATGAAGTAAATTGATTTTACTTTTATTAGTTTGCAGTTTTTGATTTGTTTGAGTGCAATAGCTTAACTTTTATTTCTGTATTTAGATAAATAGCAGAGACAGTGATTTCATGATCAGTATTTCATATTTTGTTTGATTTAAGTAGCTGCATATTTACACTTTTGTTCAAGTACTGATTTGATCAATAACACGTTTTGAGATCTTTTGAAGCGCTAAGTTTTGGAAGTTACCATAAGGGATATAAACCTTGTCTTGAAATCTCTATCCATACTTGACCTTTAAATGTATTCTTAAGACCTTATAATAGGATTTCCATTTGCATTAGACACTTTAGGAGATGAACAAGAACAAAAGCACAAAACAAGATAAAAACTATAAAACAACGAAGTAAGAAAAAAGGTTAACTAAGCACATATGGTGCACCACACTTTATCAGTTTATGATACCCGGATTGATAATTTATGTAGAGAAATTTAAGACGTTAAATTGACTAGACACTGTTCTTAAGGTTAATGAAGTTCTGATGCACTGAATAAAGATCAACATTTACTGAACCATAAGTTTACTGCTATACGATGGTTGCTTTAGACACAGTTGCATATATACGCAGTTTCCCATATCTGAAGTAGCGTATACAAATCTAATTGTGAAATGAAAATTAATTGATTTGATAATACTGATTCACCCCCCCCAGTATTATTTCCAACAATTGGAATCAGAGCAGGTCCTTCAGAAGAAGCTTGATCACTTGAAGGAAGATCTATGATCATGAGTAACTACGAAAAAGAGGCATCTATCAGGCCACCAATCTTTGATGGGAGCAACTTCGTCTATTGGAAGATAAGAATCACAACCTATCTTCAATCTCTTGGTACAGAAGTTTGGGATATCGTGGAAGCAGGATATACATTTCCATCAGCAACTCCTACAGATACGGTTGGTAAGAAGCAATATGAAACAAATGCAAAGGTTGTCAATACTCTATTAGGGAGTTTATCTTAATCAGAATTCATCAAGGTTATGCAGCTCAAAACCACAAAAGAAATATGGGACAAGATCGTTTTAAGCTATGAAGGAGACGATCAGGTAAAGCATGCAAAACTACAATCTCTCATAATTCAATATGAAAATCTCAAAATGCACAATGATGAAAGTGTGGCTAATTATTTCTTACGTATAGATGAGATTGTTAATCGTATGAAAAACTTGGGTGAAGAGATAAAAGAAGTTATTTTGGTTGAAAAGGTTCTAATATCTTTGTCTTCTAAGTTTGAATCAAAAGTTTCTGCCATAGAAGAAAAGCAGAATCTACAGAGAATTACCATGTCACAGCTGCACGGAATCCTAATAGCTTTCGAAATGAGAAAAGGGGGACCATCAGATAAGAGAGAAGTCGTATTCAAAGCTTTAGGAAAAGGAGATTACAATGAGTCAGGACATATGTCAGAAGGAGAGGAAGAATCAAACTCTCAAGAACCTTCAACGGGGTTCTGGAAGATTCAGAGGTAAGCTACCTTTCAAATGCTTTGCTTGTGGAAGAGTCGGTCACTATGCAACCAAGTGTCCTCATAAAGATAAGCTTGACAAAGGTAAGGAACCAGTTAGATGGAACAGAAAACAGAATGTAAGTAAGAAGAGCTATTATACATATGAAGACAGTGATGAATTTTCAATTAGTGATGAAGATTAACAATGCAATTATTATAGACTTTTGATGGCTTTTGAAGATGATGATTTCTTGGATGCTATAGATGAAGATGATCTCTATGAAGAAATTTCTAAAATTAAAATATGTTTAGAAGAAAAAAGTATGATCATAGATACTCTGACATTCCAACTTGTTGAAAGGGAAAAACACAATGAAAAGTTAGAATGTGAAATTGTGGGACTTAGAAAAGATATTGAGAAAACAAAAGCTCTTAAGCTTATATTTGCTAAAGGATCTGAAACGTTAGATGAAATAATCAAAGTGCAGCGTTATCCTCTAATCAAGAGAGGTCTTGGATATTCTGAAGAAGCATCTCAAACACAGAAGCCATCCACCTCCAAAAGTTATCTTGATGTAGCAAGGAGAAGTGAAAAGGTTGACAATCGACATCAAAGGCATATAGCAGATCACCAGGTAAATCATGGTCAATCTACTTCAAGGATGAACAGAGATCACCAAGTAAATTGGGGGCAATCTACTTCAAGGATGAACATAAGCTACAAATAACCACAGGTTAATCATTCTCAATTTGCCTCAAGAATGAATGTCTATGGAAACTACAATCACTTGGATGGTAGGTTTGAAAATCACAGGAATTTCTTCAATGGCCAATGTTTTTCTTGTCATAGCTTTGGACACAAAGTTGCTCAATGTGTTGCATACAAGACCCTCATGACTAGAGAAGCACGAAATCAAAGGAGTGTGACTGGGATCATGAAAAGGACCTACAATAACTTTTCTGCTCTTGAAAATGAAATAGAATGTTCTATTTGTAACAATTTCGGTCATGAAGATTCTGAATGCAGGAGTGGGTTTCGGCAAACAAATCAGAAGAAGCAAGCTTCATTGAGTCACAAAACATGGAGGAATAAAGAACCGCAACCAGAAAGATGTGGTATAGCCTTATATGCGGAAGGACAAGAAAATCAGTGGTACATCGACAGTGGATGCTCGAAACATATGACAGGTGATAAAGAAAAACTTCAGTCATATAGTGCCTTAGAAAAGGAAAGGAAGGTCTCATTTGGAAATGACACCCCTGCACTCATAAAAGGTGGTTCTGTTATTTTGAAAGAAAAGGTCAAAGCTGGAAATGTTATGTACGTTGATGGTTTAAAGCATAATCTATTGAGTGTCAGTCAAATGTGTGATCAAGGAAATGAGGTAATATTTCGATCAAATGGATGTATTGTTCGTGAGCTTGATACAGGAGAAACAGTGATCAAAGACATAAGAACTCCAAATAATTTAGACATACTCAAGGGAGGACAACAAAAATGCTATCTAAGCAAGAATGATGAACACTGGCTATGGCACAGAAGATTGGGGCATCTAAGCTTCTCTCAGATAAGGAAAGCATGCAAATATCAGGTGGTTCGTGATCTACCTGACATCAGAATTCCGGACAATACAATATGCAAAACATGTCAGTTTGGTAAGCAAACCAGAACTAATTTCCATGAGAAGGAAGGATCAGCTAGTAAGCCACTTGAACTTGTCCATACTAATTTATGTGGTCCATCCAGAAAAAGGTCACTTCGAGGAGAAGAATAATTCATATTGTTCATTGACGAATTTTCCAGGATGTGTTGGATAGGAATTATAAAGCATAAAGACGAAGCTTTCGAAAAGTTCAAAGCATTCAAAGCCTTGGTTGAAAATGAATCAGATTACAGAATCAAATGCCTTAGGTCTGATTGAGGAGGGGAATTTACCTCGGATGAATTTTCGATTTTTGTGAAGAACATGGAATAATAATGGAATTCTCTACTGCAAGGACTCCTCAACAAAATGGAGTAGTAGAAAGGATGAATAGAACGGTTCAACAAATGGCTTGTGCTATGCTTGATGAGTCTGGAACTCCTGCAACCTTCTGGGGTGAAGCTGCATTTGCTGCCGTTACTATTCTCAACAAGAGAAACGTCCGGGTGAACAGCACTAAAACTCCTCATGAACTTTGGTATGGTAAGACTCCTACAGTAAAATACTTCAAAATTTTTGGAAGCAAATGTTACATCAAAAGGACTAATGAAAACCTTGGCAAGTTTGAACCTAGAGCAGATGAAGGCATTCTCCTTGGTTACTCTTCCCGAAGCAAAGGATATAAGTGTTACAATAAAAGACTTGGAAAAATTGTTGAAAGTATTGATGTAGTGGTTGATGAAGCAGGAAACAATCCAAGGCAGGTAAAATCCGAAGATTTCGAAGATGATGAGGACTATCCTTCAACATCAAATCAGACTAATGATGAAGAAGAAACCTATGAGGCACTAGAAGAACAGATAAGGGTAGAAAAGAATACTCCATCCAGGTATGTCCAGAAGAATCATCTAGAAACTCAAATTTTGGGGCAAAAAGAGGCAAGTGTACAAACAAGAAGAACTATTTCAAAAGCTTCAAGCTATCTAGCATTGCTCTCCTCCATTGAACCACGAAATGTAAGTGAAGCATGCAAAGATGAATGCTGGGTCAAGGCCATGAATGAAGAACTTGAGCAGATTGAAAAGAATAACACTTGGGAGTTGGTTCCTAGACCAAATGATAAGAATGTCATAGGGACAAAATGGATATTCAAAAACAAGTTGAATGAAAATGGAGATGTTATTAGAAACAAGGCCAGACTTGTTTGTAAAGGGTATGCTCAACAAGAAGGCATAGACTTTGAAGAAACTTTTGCACCAGTTGCTAGACTTGATGCCATAAGAATGTTCCTTGCTCTTTCTAGCTTTCAAGAGTTCAAAGTATATCAAATGGATGTGAAATCTACTTTTCTAAATGGAGACTTAGAAGAAGAAGTGTACATTGAGCAACCAGATGGATTCATCCTTGGGAATGATCCAAAACTTGTATGCAGACTCAAAAAGGCTCTCTATGGCCTTAAACAGGCTCCAAGGGCTTGGTATTTTTGTTTGGACAAATACCTCCATCAACAAGGTTTTTCAAAAGGATCAATAGATAACAATATATATATATATATATATATATATAAATTGACAATGATAAATTGATAATACTTGTTGTGTATGTTGATGATATCATCTTTGGTAGCAATGAAGAAACCATGAGTCAAAACTTTGCTTTGGTGATGCAGAAATAATTTGAAATGTCCTTACTTGGTGAGCTCACATATTTTCTTGGTTTACAAGTCCAACAAAACAAAGACGGTATCTTTCTATCACAAACCAAGTACCTCAAGCGGATCTTGAAGAAATATGGGATAGAGGATTTGAAACTAGTATGTACCCCTATGGTAACAGGATGCAGCCTCAGTGCAAATGATGAATCAGCAGCAGTGCATCAACCAAATTATAGATCCATGATTGGAAGTCTGCTCTATCTAACAGGTACCCGACTAGACATCATGTATGCAGTGGGAATAGTTGGAAGATTCCAGGAAAATCCAAAGGAAGCACACCTTCAGGCAGTTAAGAGGATTTTCAAATATCTTCAAGGAACACAAAACTATGGTTTATGGTATCCTAGAGACACAGATCTCACACTTCATGCATATACAGATGCAGATTGGGCAGGAAGCGTGGATGACAGGAAAAGCACTAGTAGTGGTGCATTCTTTATGGGTTCCAGATTAGTATCTTGGTTCAACAAGAAACAAAGCTCAATAGCATTATCTACAGCCAAAACAGAATATGTGGCTGCTGCATCTTGCTGCACACAACTCCTTTGGATGATGCAAACTTTGCAGGACATTCAAATCACTTGTACTCCACCCATCTCCATTCTATGTGATAATACAAGTGCAATCAGTATTTCAAAGAATCCAGTCATGCATTCAAAGACCAAGCACATACCTATCAAACATAACTTTCTCCGGGAACAAGTGCTTGAACAAAAGGTTAAATTGGAATATGTCCCCTCCAAGGAACAGGTTGCTGATATATTCACCAAACCACTGCCCAAGGAAACATTTGAATACCTCAGACAGAAGCTGGGAGTAGTTGATGCATCATCTTGCTGTTGAAGTTATCTGTTTCAGAGAACAATGGTTGTACGCGAGTTTCATGAAGCGTATCCGCATACATACGCCTGTTTATGTGGGTACAGTCGCGTATATATTGGTTTGAAGGAAAAACAGTGGGATGAAAAGAGTCTGATATGGGTCTGACAGAGACCATCTGGCACAGGTTCAGGGGGAGCATATACTTCTAATAATGCATTGTTGGCATTATTTTAGAAGCTCTTGGTTCAATTTCACAGTTGTTTTTTGTTCAGGTGGAATAGGTGCAGAGGGAGATCATAGTTGCCAGTCTGAATGATGTTTGACAGATGCTGTTGATGTTAGTTGCTGATGACTATCATATTCTTGTCTTAGGTATTTAGTCTCTATGTCATTTATTTCTTTTATTATCAAGGTCATGTAATGGCCTATGTTGGTTTCCCCACTATGCCTGGGATGGATGATGTAATGTTCTTGTTTTATCATGTGTAAACTTTTGGTGTATCCCCACTTGATTGGGTGGATGAGTGAATCCCCACTTGGTTGGGGGATGGATGTATGTATGAGTCTTTGGTGATAGGGAGGTCATTTATGATGTGTAGAGTCATGTTCTATCTTGTAGAACATCTTTTTGTAGACCATGCCTACAGTTAGGGGGAGCATGGACAACACAGCAGAGCAAAGATTTCAGCATGTACTCAGGGGGAGCATAACCCTTTGCACTTGATGACAAAGGGGGAGAATGACTTTGAGTGACTTGGGGTTGCCATCAAGTCCAAAGGGGGAGATTGTTGGCATTATGACACAGGTGTTGTCCTTGATGGAAACTCACTCAAACGACAGATCATAGTTCAGGCTCTCAGAATGAAAGAAAAAGAGATATACGCAGGTTCCTCTTAACCAAGTTGCGTATACACGTGGGTTTGACGATCATAAGGCGCGTATACGTATGCACGCACTTTCATGCAAGGAAAAGCGCCCACATGTGGGAAACTCATTTTTGTTGGCCCATGGTATTTAGTCCTTGGTATTTGGACCTATGGTTTTGGACCATGGTATCTCGTCCGAAGTGTTGAACCCAGGTATTAGGTCCATGGTATTGATTCTCTATGGTTTTGGACCATGGTATTGAGTAAGGCCTAAGACTATAAAAGGGAAAGGAGATCATTAGGCAAAGGCATTCACTCAAGCATTGAATATCTTATGAAGAGAAAGATCTAGAATTGGGTTATGGTGCATAGCTGGACCTGAACCAAGGAGGAACCTGAGCACTAAAAGAAGGATAAGTTCTATTGTTGGGTCAAGATCTTAAGGGTTGAATAGTAGTATCTTTGTGTGATTTTGATCTGTTATATTTTGCGCATGACTTGATCTATAAATCTGATAATCTGGGTATAACGGATGTCTGAATAAGTGAAAAGGGTAAATTATCTTTTATAGATCTGTACGTAGGTTCGACACAGTAGATACACGTATACACGCTGGTTTAGTAAGTCAAAACAACATATACGCTGGTTGGCCTTAATACAGAAGCGTATGCACGCAAGTTCTACATATTGAAGTAGCATACGTCTCATGAAATATGTTTTAGCTACTTCTGTTTATTGCTGCAGTGTTCTGGGTTCAGGATTGGTTTTTGGTTACTGTTAATATATTCTGGTTACAACATTCAGAGAAGTAATTGTTTGATTCAGTTTTGATTGAAGCAAAGGAGATTGGTTGATGCAGATGTATTTGATGTTTGATTATTGTTATTGATGGATCCAGTCTGAAAATTTATGAAACATGGTCCCTGGAAGAAAAGAGAAGGTTGTAGCCTTCTGTAGGTCAGCACCTACGTACTAGTACATCAACTAGTACAAGAGATAAGGGGGTTGTAGCTCCATTCTAGGAGAAGCTGGAGAATGGGAGAAGGTTGTAGACTTCTACAGATAGAAGCCTGCGTACTGGTATAAGACTACACCAGTACAAAAATATTGTAAAAAGAAGTCTCTTATTAAAAGAAGATAGAGACGAATTGCAACAGGTGGTTTTCACCCACATTGGGTTTCCACCTTATATCTTGTGTTCATGTGTGTGATGATCTATTCTGTTTTACTACACTTGTTTACTATTCTTAAGGTTAATGAAGTTCTGATGCACTGATTAAAGATCAACATTTACTGAACCATAAGTTTACTGATATACGCTGGTTGCTTTAGACACAGTTGCATATATACGGAGTTTCCCATATCTGACGTAGCGTATACAAATCTGATTATGAAATGAAAATTAATTGATTTGATAACACTGATTCACACCCCCCCCCGACTCTTAGTATTATTTCCAAAAGTCTTTAAGTGCATTGATGAAAGAATATGGCTAATTCCTTTTCTGCCTTGTTTTTTCTCCTGATATGTAGGGTGTCCATATACATGGAAAATGTATGTAAGATTTCGGTCTTCATATCCTCTAGTGTACCTCCTATCTCATTTTTAGTAGTCAAGGAAGAGGAAAAGTGACTTATCGAACTTTTGTTTTCTCTACCTCTTTTTCTAGAAGCACTTGAATGATTTTTGAATACCACTTTGATTTCATCATAATTGAGCTGATATATGTCTCCATAGACTAGTAGGTTGAGTGTTTCCATCACTTATTCCCTGACTCCTCATAGTAGAACTAGATTCGAGTAGTTTGGATCCAAGGTGCAATTATGTGCCCTTCTATAAATAAACGAAAGCCTTTCCTCAAAATCTTCCAAAGAATTGTTTTCACCTTGGACCATTCTGAATATCTCATCTTTGGTATTCCTTAATTTGCAATAATCCTGATAGTTGTTGAAGATTTTCTTCATTTGTTCCCATGTGGTGATGTTGTCTCCTTCTCAGCTCATGAACCATCGAAGCGCTGCATCCTTAAGAGTAGAAGGCAACAATTTGAGTCCTTTCTCATCAATTGAATAGTTATTTCCTACATACTACAATGAAATCAAAACATAGAAGTGTGGTGGCATAGATGGACTAATGTTTTGCATTTTACGTTCTCCATCTATTTCTCTAATAGGAAATGTGAACACTTCTGGTTGTTTATCTTCAACCATGGTGTTGGTGTGATTTGAAGGTCTTTATCCTTCTCCAATCTCCTCAAATATCCTTGCTTTCTCAAAAAGGGCCTCAATGGTCCCTGTGGCTAGGTTAGGAGGCTCATTATAACCTAAAAGGGATTGGATACTATTGGAGGTGGGGGGTTTTGATAATATTTTTTTGGTTTTGTCCCTAACCCTTCGAGGCATAAAAGAAAGAAATATTTTTTTGAAAAGTAGATGCTAATGCAAATTTTTCTTTTTGCATTAGATGAAATGAAAGAAAGAGAATATAAACTAAGGAAAAAGACAATACATACTTTGACACCTCCTCGACAAAAATGCCAAAAAATGATGGCCCCTAGTATTGCAATAATAATGTTGCATCTCCTAAGGGTCTCAACTTTAATTGTTAACCCAATGTTCATACAAACTTAAGAGTGGCCGACACTACATGTGCAACAAGCACTATCTCTTCCCCTTTGTTGATTTTTATATAGGCTTAAGTACTAAGATGAAATATGGCTATAAAAAGACCAATCTAATTGTTTTACAACACTGTAAAAACTGAAATCATGGGATGTGAAGGAAAACAAGTAAACATAAGCTAATTGCAAGAAAGGAAGGAAAAATATTCTAACTGTAAATCAGTAAAAGCACACCTTTTTTTATCTTGCAAGGAAAGAAACACCCTGCTAAAATCAAATCTTGCAAACAATAAGCCCTAATTATGCAGGTGTTGTCGTTGCGAAAAACACCCTCCAAAATTTTGCTTACACTTGAATTTTGGAACCTACTTGTTGGGTGTGTCTTATATTCTTTCCACGCATCATTTTGTTTTATTTATGCGGACCCAATAATAGTTTGGTGGACCTAAGGATGGGGGGCAAACCCAAAGATGGAGGGTGGACCAACCCATGGTTTTGTGCATGGTTTTTGCACATGGTTTTGGGCATGATGGTTTTTTTCCCATGGTATTTTGTAGATTCAGTCAAGGGAACTACAATTATGTTCTAATCTAGGGTTCATGGATTGGAGTTTTATGAATGCTTCAACATGTATATATATGTAATGTAACATTGAAATGAACATAATGAAAAATAAATCTGGTAGTCTCGGTTTTGGGATTTAGGGGAAAATATCTATGTATATTTGTTTTATGTTCTCGCCATTGTATATATATATTTTTTATTTTAAGAATTCATTTGCAGGTAATTTTTATACAAGATTAACACATACATTTGGTATCAAAGTTGTTTCAACTTCAAGGGGCTGTCTTTGCTATTGAGGGGTTTTTCTTGGGCGTGTGGTAGACCTTATTACAATGGGAGATCTGCGGGATCAATTCTTGTTGTGAAAGGAGATGGTGAATAGTGGAAAGATATAGATCGAGAAATTCAATGGACAAAGTTTTGAGTTGTGGAAGCTCAAGATGGATGATATGTTGGTGGATAGAGATTAGTGGATCACTATAGATCTAGGTACGACACCAACAGGAATGTCGACAGAAGATTGGGCGAAGTTAGATCGAAAGGTGAAGAGCACAATACGATTGTGTATCTCATATTTAGTATTGTTTAATGTATTAGGGGAGGCTACAACGAAGGCTTTGTGGGACAAGTTAGGGACTTTGTATCAATCTAAGTCTCTGCTGAACAAACTATTCCCGTGGAAAAAGTTGTTTAACCTGAGGATGAAGGATGGGGACTTGGTGACAAAGAATCTAAGCACCTTCAATACTGTGGTAAGCCAATTGTTACCTGTTGATATTAAAATTTCAGATGAAGATAAGTGCATCAGTATGCTATGTTCTCTTCTATATTCGTGGGATAGTCTGGTTGTTGCTATAGGTAGCAATACAAATACCTTGAAGTTTGATGAGATAGTCTCATCCTTGTTGTCGGAGGAAATGAGATGTTAAAATATGGAGAGCCAAAATGGAGATGCCTTGTCTATAAGAGGATGGTCCCAAAACATAAATAGAAATAAGTCCTCAAGTGGGAGATCTAAATTTAGAGGGAGATCTAAATCTCCAGGAAAAACTGTAAAGGTATTCTAGAAATGCTGAAAAGAAGGGAACTATAAAAAGGATTGTAAATATAAAGTTCTTGAGAAAGGAAAGGGATTTGATGATGCTCCTTATGTAGAGGCGAAAACCACTACAGATGAAGGTGGGGATGTGTACTTGGATTCTTATTCAAGTAAACATGTAGACCATGAGGCGTGGTTGAATGAATCAGGTGCATGCTTTCACTTTACTCCCCATAGGGAGTGGTTCTGCGAGTACAAGAAATATGATGGTGGTGATCTCTTCCTAGGCGATGAGAGGAAGGCCAAAATCATGGGATGTGGAAAATTCAAGCTGAAATTGCAAGGTGGAAGGATTAGAACACTTCCTGGTGTTCTGCATATTCTTACATTGGTCGGAAATATGATTTCTATAAGCAAGATGGATGATGTAGGTGTAAAAATAGTGTTCAAGAAAGATACATGGGATATGGTTTGGGGAGCACTCGTATTGATGTGAGGAGTTTTGATTGGAACTCTATATAAGCTTATGGGTAGCACTATTATTGATGGCTGCAACAATTCCATGGTTCCTAAAAGTGGAACTGAAAATATAGTGGTCTCTGGAGAAAAGACCATGCCATGGAATCAAAGACTTGGACATATTAGAGAGAAGGGCCTTTGAATACTCCATGGTAATGGTATGGTAGAAGGTATGTCTAATTTCTCTATGGATTTTGATTTATGTTAGCATTGTGTATATGGGAAGCATAATCAAGTGAGTTTTCCCTCTGGTGTTAATAGGGTGAAAGGGATATTAGATCTTGTGCATAATGATTTGTTTGGACCTGTTTCGATTCCATCTCTGGGTAAATATGTGTAGTATATGTCTCATTTATAGATGACTTATTGAGGAATACATGGATATATTTCCTTGGAAAGAAATATGATGTCTTTGACAGGTTTAAAGAATTTAAGGCTCTAGTGGAAATCAGATAGAGAAGAAGATTAAGGCGTTGAGGACAGATAATGGTGGAGAGTTTTGCAAGAAGGAATTTTAAGAGTTATATAAGAAGTGTGGTATAAAATGACAAAAGACTACTCCATACACATCTCAACAAAATGGAGCTGCAGAAAGGATGAAGAGGATGTTGACGGAGAAGGAAAGAAGCATGCTTAGTGGTGCTAGGTTAGGACAAGAATTTTGGGTAGAGGCAGTCGTTACTACATGTTACATGTTTAACATATCACCTTCATTAACATTGGAAGATAAGACTCCACATGAGGTATGGAGTAGTAAGAAACCCTCTCTTTCACATTTCAGGGTATTTGGTTGTGATGCATAAATACATGTTCCAAAGGAGAAAAGAAGTTTTATAGTAAATCTGAAAGGTGCATATTTATTGGGTATAAGGATGGTTTAAAAGGTTATAAGATTTGGAACCCAAAAACAAGGAAGGTTGCGTAGAACTGAGATGTGGTGTTTAGAGAGGTGAAATAGGTTATTAAACATGAATTCCTACCAAAGGAACTTGAGAAGATAGAGTTTGAATTTAAGGAGGAAGAATCAGACTCTCCAACAGAACAAGAATAAGAAGAGGAAGAGCCACACACTCTAGTTTTGAGAAGATTAGTTCGAGAGAGAAGAAAACCAGAGAGGTATAAACCATCTTATTTCTAATAAATTACTAATGATGATCACATAAATGTTAGGGAGGCAGTGGATTCAAAGGATGGAAAAATATGGAAGGAGGCCATGGTTGATGAAATGGCATCTTTGGACAAAAATGAGGCTAGGGATCTGGTGGAGTTGCTGACTGGAAGGAAACCTATTGGTAGAAAATGGGTGTTTAAAAAGAAGATGAATGCAGAGGGAAAGGTGGAGAAATACAAATCTTGGTTAGTAGAAAAAGGCTATTCCTAGGTGTTGAGAATTTATTTTTGTGATATTTTTTCTCCTATAGCAAAGTTAGCTTCTATTAGATTAATTTTATCTATTTCTACTTATTTGATTTTGAGGTAGAACAAATGGATGTGAAGACAAGATCTCTTCACGAGGATCTGGAACAAGAGATCTACATGAAGCAACCAAAAGGCTTTGCGGTGAAGGGTAAGAAAGAACTGGTATGTAGGTTAAAAAATTCACCAAGGATGTGTTTTTAGAAATTTGATACATATATACGAGGAATTGGCTTCACAAGCAGTAAAATGGATCACTGTGCATATTTTAAATTAATTGGTGACTGTGTTATTTATTTAGTCTTATATGTGGATGATATGTTGCTGATTGGAAATGATAAATAAATTATCTAGGATTGAAGACCCAATTGTCCTCCAAATTCGACATGAAGTATCTTGGTGCTGCAAAATATATTTTGGGCATGGAAATTAAATGAGACCATGCAAAGAGGAAGCTTTGGTTAAACCCGAGAAAGTATGTTGAGAAAATATCGCAGAGGTTTAATATGCATGATAGTAAACTGGTCAAGGTTCATATTCCTGTAGGTGTAAAGTTATTTGCTGAATAGTGTCCCAAGACATAAGAAGAGGAATAAGACATGTCTCATGTTCCATATACGAGTGCAGTTGGTAGCCTTATGTATGCAATGGTTTTCACCCGACCAGACCTTGCGTACGTAGTGAGAGTATTGAGTAGGTTTATGTAAGAACTAGGGAAGGATCACTGGAAAATAGTGAAGTGGTTTTTCAGGTATTTGAATGGCACTAGTGATTATGGTCTATGATACCTATGAAGACCAATATTGGATAGAGTTTTCAACATCCGTGGCTTTGTTGATGAAAATTGGGTTGGAGATCTAGATAGGGGAAGATCTACAAGTGGGTATGTGTTTAAACTATTTGGAGGAGTAGTCAGTTGGATGAGCAAGAAATAGTCTGTAGTTGCACTTTCGACTATAGAGGTTGAATACATGGCAGCCACTCATGCAAGCAAGGAAGAAGTTTGGTTTCAGATATTTTTTTCAAGTATGGGGTTGGTACGACGAGCTATAAGGATAGACTGTGACAGCCAAAGTGTAATTTTATTGGCAAAGAACCCTGCTTATCATTCAAAGACAAAGCACATTGATGTTCAATATCACTTTGTGAGGGATATGGTTGAAGACAAAAAGTTGTTGTTGGTAAAGGTGGATACTTTTAAGAATGTTGCAGGTGCATTGAAAAAGTCTATGAGCACTGATAATTTTTTTTGGTGTAGAGAAACAATGGGAATTTCAGCGTTGGACTAATGACTAAGCTCTCCTGCGCCCCCTAGTTTTGAGCATGGTTTTGGGCATGATGGTTTTTTTCCCATGGTATTTTATAGATCTAGTCAAGGGAACTACGATTATGTTCCAATCCAGAGTTAATGGATTGGGGGTTTATGAATGCTTCAACATGTGTATATATGTATTTTAACATTGAAAGGAATAGAATGAAAAATCAATCTGGTAGTCCTGGTTTTGGGATCCAGGGGAAAATATGTGTATATTTGTTTTATTTTCTCACCATTGTATATTTTTTGTTTTTGTTTTAAGAAATCGTTTGCAGGTAATTTCTGTATAGGGTCAAAACCTACACTACTAAGGATCTTGTGATCTGTCCTCCCATGATCACTTCATGGCCTTCTAATGTTTTACAAAGTATTAAGTCTTCTTCTAAGTGTTAGATTCACTTGCTTACACATGTTTTGTATTCGATGAATTCACAAACACACATCTTTCTATGCAAGCTTAGATAAGCATCATGCATCTCTTGAAGGTAAAGCTTACAAAATCACTAGTGATAGTGACTGCGCAATCTATAAACACAGTGTATTGGACAACACGTGTCTCCAGTCAGTGCGCACTCTCCATTGACAGTCTTCCTCACTTCGATTGCAATTTTACTTCTATTTCGGTGGGTTTTCTCAACTGTCGCTTTGACGCGTGTTTGTTTTTGCAAGTGTCACTTTCACATTCACGACTCTCGTTTTTGCTTTCATTCACTCTAAAAAGTGTCATTTTCAAGTTATCTTCATTCTGGCATGTGTCACTTTCAGTTTCTTTAAGCCTTTGTAAATGTCATTTGCAATTTTCTCTTACTGTCATAAGTATCATCTTATGGTTGGGGAAGTGTCACATCTAGTCAAAGGGAGTCATTTGTACATTCTTTAAGGATAGTTATGATGCATTCTACTACACTACTGTGTTCCATCTATCATAATGACATGCATTAGACACATTCCCCACGTTTTATGCATTGTTGTACTGGTGTCGTCACTGTCGTTGGAAAGTGTATCTTGAGTGTCACACTTAGAGGAGGATGTTGTTTTTCCTTCACATTAAGGGATCATGTTTATTTTGAGTGTTGAGTGTTCAATGTTGTGTCATCGATAGTTCCGAGTGTGTGATCATGTTCAAGTCATACCTTAGTTTCACCTCTGCCTCACTGGTCCCACACTTAGTCAAATTCTGGAATATTTTCTTCCCTACCAACCTGGACCCTCTTTGCCGCTCTAAACTTTTCATTGTGAAGTTGCAAGCTCCATTCATTCATCCTTACCTCTTGGAACTGCGTTATGTGTAGTCACTACCTCTAAGGAATGTGCATTGCGCAGTCACAGTGATTAACTGCTGCCACCTACCCTTCATAATTGCACTGTCTTGCTTCCCAACGAGCCTATTGCTACACTTTACACAGTCTCAGTCATTAAGATGTCTCCCTGTCTCATTGAATTGCACAATTGAGTAATCCCATTTCCAAGTATCTCCCTTGAATTACACATTACGCAATCATAGTGGGAAAGCCTGCCTCATTATGTTATTGACTCCCTCAACAACGCGATCTTCCTTCTCTTACCCCGAGATGCTGCGCATTACACAATCATAGTCACTAAACCCTCATTCTTGCCTCTTGGAACTACACACTTCACAATCCTTGAACCTCCTCCTTAGCACAATACCTTGTTCTAGACCAACTAGTGCATTTCATGAAGAAGGTTAGACTAGGATATTTCCGGGCTGATGTCGTCTTGTCATGAGTAAATTTCATTTGCAGGTACTGTACTTTGACATGACAAGATGGTTCTTACAAAGGAGGAGGAGGAGACTATGCTAGAAGACACTTGTGAAGTGGGAACCATGAAGAAGTCATCAAGAAAGTGTTAGGGTCCTATAATAATAAGATTCATAATTTTGAATTGACTATGATTAAGTCTTGTAATATTGTACATACTTTTGCTTTCTGCAAAATGTTTTCCTATAATAAAAATAAAAAATGTAACGAGGGTAAGTCCTAAAAGAAAAACCAAAGGACCAAAAGAAAAGGATCAAAAAAGAAAATAAAATATGAACCCCACCAAAAAGAGATAAAAAGCAGATTATGAAAGTGATGCAAATTCAAGTGCCACTACTTTTTACTTTGCCTTGCAAAAATAAGATTGTGAGCAGCTTGTCAAAAATGCCACAATACATGATGGTCAAATAGTTTAATCTTGATTCATTAATGCTTTAAATTTCATGCTGATAGATAGAGAAGAAAGATCTAGCCAAATTGTTTAATCTTGGCAGATCAGTAGTTAGGTAGAGAATAATAATGAGCTCATCAGTTTTTGCTGAGCCATTGGAAGTTATAAGATTATAATTAGATAGTTTTCTTATCAAAGAAAAATAAATAAAGGGTCAGCAAGCTCAAATGCACCCAATAAATGAAGAGAAAATGCTAGGGTAAATAAAGGGTAGGTAAAAGAGGTTTTGGAATGCATAAGGTTGCTAGCTCAAATGCACCTTCATCATGCTTAATCCTATGTTTCATGTGTAGGAGGAATTATCAAAGAAAGAGGACATTCACAAAAGTCATATATTACTTTGGGTATTTACCCTAAAAAGTTCTATATAATTTTAGGCCTGAATACTAAAGGTCATTCACTAATTTCCCCTCATTTCACTAAACCCCTATAGTATAATTTATTAATTTCTCTTCATTACCCTTTCATTACTTATCATTCACTAATTTCCCCTTCTTGATTCCAAAGGACCCTTCCCTCTTCATTTCCCCTTATTCTAACTCATTTACCCCTTGTAAAAATATCCCTTCCCCTTCATTTTTACCTTTTCCCTTATTTCATCTCATTTTCCTTGTAAACCAACTAAAGCCCCTTATCCTAACTTTAAAAAGTTAAATTATATTGGGCCCCATTGAAAAACTCTCCCCGATACCCTTTTAACTCATCCCAAATGTTTTTCTAAACACTTGCTCTCGTATTCCCCAAACCCTTTATATTATTCTAACCTATAGTCCTGCTTTATATATTTCACCTTCCCACTATATTATACCCCCGATCCCTAAAAACCTTAGCATATGGGTTATAACCCTCCGCCGTATAACCCATGGTCCCCACTTCTATTTTAATACCGTCGCATCACTTATCCCCGGGCCCCACCAATCAACACCTCGACTCATACCTTGCAACTCCGCCACGCGATAACTCTCCGATCACCCACCTCCAGATCTAACGGCCCTCATCCTATATCGCACGCTCCAAAATCCGATCTTTAATAGCTCAAAAGCACGCAAGATTCACAGTTTTCCCCACTCGCCTTATGCTACGTGGCAACCCCACATTATATCACATCCTCTGAAAAAATACCACCTACCACTCAAAAGCGGTGCGATGAACTATAATACCACCTCCTCGTGTAAGATGAAACCACTTACTATTCAAACTAAATCCCACACCCAAAGCTTAACCACTGCTGGTTAAAAACCAAAAATCTTCCCTTTCCATTCTTTTTACTGTTATTCTGTTGCAAAGAACCTTTGTCGACCAATTCTAAAGCCCAGAAACTAGGCTCAACTGTTTTAACCCATTCACGACTAGAAGACGCTGCAAACTTTGATTTGAAGCAGCATAAAGACCATTGAAGCCTTAGAAAGCCTCCGTTGTCCCCAGAGAACTTGTCTGCATACCAAATCTTCGTTTTCCAGGTATTCCTGAAAGTACCAGAAAGGCCCTGTACTTAAGCTCTGCACAATATTTATAATAGGTTAATCAATTGAACTAATTAAAAACCTTTCCAAACTAAAGAAAGCCACTGCGCATCCAAAAAACCCTTTTATGCACACTGTATTCACCTTTCGTGCTATTCCAGAGGTCCTAAGCTTACTCCTTAAGCCAGATAGTGATTAATTCAATAAAATAAACAAATTTATGGCTTCCCAAAGATTTTGAATGCAAAACCCCTGCAAAACCCCTCACTTGGATATTGACTACCTCCCATTGGCCGACAAAGATTTCCAGATCAAAGACACAACCTCCACTAGCCATCTATTAAAACTCCACAGCTGGAGTAAAGATAAATTCCTAAACCAGAATGATGACATTCATCTATGGGAATCAAATTTACCCAAATACTTGTTCCCATAGGTATACCAGTTCCCTGAAATCATCCACCTATGCCAACTCTACTATATCCCAAGTCAAAGAGCCATAGTCTCTCTTAACCAGCAAATCTTGTTCACAATCACTGCAGAGTCAATAAATGGAATGTTGCAGATCCATCCAAAGCCTAATGAAACCCCATTTTCTATTGAAAACCTACTTGATATGTACTTAAAGTTGGACCATCCCAAGAGATCTCAAAATTTTCAGAATTTCATCCTAGAAGATGTTCATATTCCTACAGACAGTCCTCCATACACTGCCACCATTTTCTCTGAGAGGGCCAGACAGATTGTAACCATGCTATCTTGTATTCTAGGATATACCACTGATGAACATGTAGATGAGCTTGTACTTTTTTTCCTTCCTATTTTTTGACCAGGTAAGCCTCGAGCTATAGTTTTCCATTCTGCCCAGTTCTTAGCAGACAGAATCCATGATCAATTGATCAGATTTCCAGATGAAAGAGTATTCAAATACTCTTCAATATTGTTCCATATGTTCCTATATTTCCAATCAGACAGGTTTCCAGTTAACATCCAAAAGCTGGACACTAAGGGAAATCCTAGATCTGTTATCTTTTGGACACCCTTAATCCAAAAATATTCCACAGTTTTCAGCTACAAGGAGTTCATTGATTCATTTGTTCACCTAGTGGTTAACATGCTAAGCAGTAGCAATCAACGTAGGGTCAGTGATGAGATAAAGAAAGTTTTACAGTTGTCTAAACACAGTAGAATAGGGGACTGGTATTTATACCAGAACCACACTGAAATTAGGGTGTATGGATGCCAGCTCACTCCCTATAAGCTGCCTAAATATCTCCCCATGAGGATATTTTCATTAGAGTATATCAGGAAGATCATAAATTTAGATGATGTGAATTTTCTGTCAGCCAGGAAGAAAACACAATTCAAAATAAAAAACCAGCTTGGTCCTTTTATCTGCAATAATAGGGAGGCTGGAGAAGAAGCAAAAAATGTTTACAGGAAATGAAGTTCAGTAATAGTTTCAAATGACAGTATGATCCTTTAGGTGTCATAAACAAACTAAGACTAAAATTTAAATTGAGCCCTTTTATGCATGAGTCCAAGCCAGAGATTGAAAAATATGCCAACCAGTTAGAGTGGTTGGAAAACACCTTAATGGATATGGAGAAACAGATGGATACTAGTTCCATTCTACATACTCTAGCCCTACAGGACAACAATGAAAAAAGGACTAGGGAAGAAGGTTCTTGCTCAAACAAGGATACAACAGATGACAGATTTGAAATTATGTACAGGAAGAAGTTCAAGCTAAATCCTGTAAATGAGCAAGAAGAGATAGTTGATACAATTGAGATCATTGGTACAGATACAATGGTCAAAGAGAATACAACTCCAACAGTTTCAGAGGAAACTCATCAACCTTCAACCTCTAATACTTAGATTATTTAGAAGCAGCTTAGTATTGAAGTCTCTTCATCCAGCAAACCAGTGGATAAAGAAAAATACATAAAGGAGAAATATAAATAAATCAAGTTGAGAAATGAAGCATTGAAAGCTGAAACCTATGCCCAATATTTCAAATAGACTCCTAGTGATCAAAATATGTTACTTTCAACTTTTGACCTTAAAACAGGGAAGATGCAGATGACCTTTTTGCAGCCCACAATACAACATCCTAAGTCATTAGCAGATTACAAAAAGATAGAATTTGAAGTTTTGGCCAAGAATGTTCATCCTATAGATCAAATTGAGTTTCATAAGCAAGCAGGAGAAATGATATACTCAACAATGACCAACAAAGCTATGAGTGTACAAAAACTTCAAAATTCTCTAGAGAATATCACAACACAGTTTAAACTAGAGAAGGCATCCTCACAAGCAAAGGATAACAGAATTAAATCACTAGAAGAATTGGTTATTGAGATTGGATATAATCCAAATGACATCAAGGCAACAAAAAAGCTCATAAAAAATAAGAATGAAGACATTGCTGCATTGAAGAAGCAACTAAAATTTCCTCCTTTTGAACATCCACAGACCAAGGAATTTCTAGAGAATCAAAGCCAAAAAGATGAGATGATGGACCTCATTCTTCAGTTAAATGCTCAATTAAAATAAATGGAGAATGAGATGGATAAGTTAGTGCAGGAGAAACAGGCCAACATGGAAGAAGCTACTGCCACTGCTATTCCTACAGTTACTACAACAGTTCCTTCTACTTTGGCAGCTTCAGTGGCCACAACAGCTCCAGTAGCTACAACACTTCCCACTGCATCAGCAACTACATCAGCAACAGGTTCAACAATAGCAGCAGCTCATCCTAGTGATGAAGAAAGTAAATTGATCAAAGCCATGGAAGATATGTCCATCCAAACAAATGAAATAAATAGACTTAAAGAACAAATAAAAAGTCTAGAGGATGAAAAGAAACTGGCTCAAATCATGCATAAGAATGAGACACAAAATTCAAATAGATTGAATGAAAGGATATAGAAGTTAGAGAAAGAATTGACACTGAAAGAGCCACTAGCCCAAGAAAAACAACTTTTATGGGCCAATATCATTGACTTAGTCAATGATATTTGGCCATCTATACAAGTGATATTTGAGTAGAATGATTTGGTCAAAGAGGCTGGTGAGGCAATTCAAAGGGTTAGAGCCAAACTTGGGAATAAGCCAGAAGAAGCCTCAAGAATAATCCAGTTCCTTAACTCAAAGAACAAGTATGAATTTCAGGAGCTTGGAATAGATGACAGAACTGAGACCATACTAGAGGTAAAGAAGGTAATCACCAAGAGGAACCTGATGGTACAACTTGAGGAGAAGTGCCAAACAATGGAGCTAGAAATAGCTAGGTTTATGGTGAAATTTGATGCTTTGAGGCAGAAAGGTCTGCCTAATCCGTTGGTGATTAATGATAAGTTGATGGCACATGAAGACTATGATAAGAAAATCAGAGAAGTGGCAAAGGAACAAGCCAAGAGTTCCTTCATGAAAGGGATTCCTACAGGAAAAATGCTCTATCAGACTTTTGAGAACCTCTTTTACCTCCAGCATGCGGTAAAACATATCTTTATAAACAAGCCTACTTTTGCAAAATACACAGAAACTAATGAAGTCTACAGAAGAATGGTAAATATTAAATTACCAGATGCACAGTCTTGGGAGAAGTTGAATGATTTACTATGAAGATAAAAATTAAAACAGGTAAAAGAGCAATCAAGGTTAAAACAAAAAAAAGTAGTAACAGAGTTTAAAGATGAAAGAGTATCAGTGAAAGGTAGTATAAGAGACAGTTAGCGAGAAAAGCCAACAACAAGCAATAAAAGAGAGACAGCTCACATTAGTTACATATCTGTCTCTATTTTCTTGCATGAAGATGTTTCATTTTCCTTGAATAATTCCTGAACTAGTTTTAGGATATTTTGTAATAGTTTTTGTATAAATACTTCACAACTCGAAGTATTGAGCGGTGGATTGCTGAAAATTTCTATAGTTATATTGATCTAAAAACCTGAGGGTTTATTGTAACATTTTCAAGTTAGTAGACTAGACTGAGTAATAAAGGCATTGCATTACAGGATTCATGTGTTGGGCCACTTCAGTGAAGTATCTTTCATTTGTTAAATTGTTATTTTCTTAAGTATTTCACATACTTACATGTTTTCCAATTTGAATGAAATAACTGGAATGTTACTACAAAATTTGTTTAAGTACACTCTGTCTTGAATAGTTATTCATTTTGATGTTTTCTTCTGATATCCAGAGTAGGGAATTCTTCATTGCTCCTTAGTTTTGATTGAACTCTTTCATTTCCCTCATTATCCGTTTGAGGAATCCTTAACTACTCCTTGACCCCGATTGAAAAACCATTTCACCATCCATCCTAAAAGATCTGAATTTACTCAGCTACCTTGCCCTGTGAACACTATCTTTAGAACTTGATTCAATCCTGTTTTCTTGACATTTGGACTCCATGGCCCAATGGTAAAAAGACATTTATCTATCCATCTAAATCATTGATTCCACCGCCAAATCAAATCAAAGCCCAATCAATCTTAAATAACTAGCCTAAAATCAATTTATTCAACAAAGTTAATTTAAAAAGAGATAGCCCTCTCTGAGCATTAGGAAGGCTAGATCTTGATCTCAAAAGTAGGTTTGGTTACCTCTATTATTTCTTTAAACACAACATGACAACCCTAGGGAAATTTTAGAGTGATAACATAGTGGCAACCATACTGGGGACGAATCCTCAGTTTAATAAATCTTAAAGGAAATTTTAAATCTCATCTTTTCACCTTAAGGCCATTTTAGGGTTACAAAGATTTCATTAAAAAATAAAAATTAAAATTAAAATTCTGGCTTCCAAAAGAACATACTATACCAAGGTACATCCAGATCCAAACCCTACTATAATTGTTGATAATCCAGACAAAATCTTAAGAAAAAACAATAAAGTAGAAAGTCAAGAAAGCATTAGTCAGCTAACCAAAAAAAATTCACTTCCTAAAGAGTTATCAAACTTAGAGGATCTTCAATTTGATTTATCATTTGAGCACCAAATCTGAAACTTCAGTCCATGATACTATAATAGACCCTGCTTTTATTCAATTTATTGAATCAAAGAAGAATACTATACATCTTGATTTAGATCAGCATGTTCTAGACACTTTTGACAAACTTGATGCTTTAACCTCAAATTTGATAAGAGATATAGACGAAGCCTATTTTCAACAGTCAGTTGAATTAGTTTCTCTAATTGTTGCTACTCCTAAGCATTCTACCATTCCTTCAGAGTCTGAAATTTCATCTTTATTTAGTACCACCTCATCTATTATTTCCACTACACTTCATTCCACATAATCATTCATCCCCAAGCTTCCTCTTCAGCCTAGATTTTTATTTCCATCTCCAAATACTTCAAGCTCATCTGTAAGCCCTTCAAGTTCATCTTCAAGCACTACCACTTTACCTCCTTTCCAAGCTAGAATCTTAGCCATGGCTGCCAGATATGCTCCTTTGACCTTGCCAGCTCAACTACATTCCATGCCCCAAGACTACCAGAGAAAAATCTTTCAGTTTGATGGTACTAGTCAATATACTGCACAACAACATGTAAATAAAATGAGTGATATTTTTGAATTACATGAAATTGATGAAGAAGATGTACATATGAGATTATTTGCACAAACACTAGCAAGAGATGTCAAGAAATGGTTTAAAGGTTTACTTGTTGGTCATATTGCTGATTTACCTGCTTTCCATAGATTGTTTATCAATAGATGGGAAAGGAAGAAAAATCCTTTACAAATATTGTATGAATATGAAAACATTAGAAGAGCTCCTAATGAATTTGTTCAGGACTATTGTACTAGGTTTAACAATATTTATAATGCAATCCATGCAAATATCAAACCTCCACCAGACTTGGCACTAATCAAATTTCCTGATGGTTTTGACACTGATATGTCTTACCAATTGAGAGAAATAAACCCTCCAACTCTAGAATAGATGCAGAGTGATGCAGTTAGTGTAGAAGCTAACTTGTTGGCTAAAAGAGCTAGAATGAGGAATGAGAGGAGAGTTACCATTAAGGAAGAACCATCCACTTCAGATGTTAAGATAGATACTTTGGCTAAAAGTTTATAAAAGTTAGTTGATAGATTATAAATTATGGAAAGAAAACCACAATGGGATAATCAACAACAAGGTCCTCAAATAAGAAATCCAAACTTTAGGAAGAATTCCAATACTGGTAAATCTAGAGAAGGGCCACTTGATCAACAGAATAGACCACCTTTCCAAGAAAACTATGCTGAATTTCTCACCAAAATGAAGAAGATGAAGACACTCAGATTAACTTAATGGGAATAAATGATGGTAATACTATTTTTCTTACCCAAGAAGAACAAGAATTATGCATGTTACAACAATTACAGTTACAATCTGGAGAGTCCTTTGATTATAAACAAGGTTATGAATTTTCCATTAATGAAGTTCATAAGCAATATAACCTTAGGAGTAAGAAAAACATAGAAGCCCCTACTAATAAAACTGTCCAAACTCAAACCAAGAAAATAGTGGGAGCTCCTGCAACCAAAGTGCTGCAAATTCTCTCAAGGGAAACCAAAAAAACTTTCACTCCAAAGATTGCAGCCACTCCAAAAATTGTGGACATTATAGATACTGCTGTTAAAACTTCGGCTGATAGTCAAAAATCAGCTGCTGTTAAAACTTCAAAGGATGTCCAAAAGTCAACTAATACTCAAGCTTCAAATGCTATTCATATTTCAACTGCTTCCCAAACTATTCCAGATCAAAAAATTGAAAATAATAAAACAGTGGACACCCAAACAGAAATTGAATTACCAACCAAAGATAAGAAAGAAAAGACTACACAAACTCCAATTTCCAAGGAGGAAATCATTCAATTAGGCAAAACACAAACTCCATTTAATATCCAAACTGAAATTGCCAAATTGAAAATATCAGTTCCTTTAACAGAATTGATAAAAAATGATTCCTACAAAGCCCAAATCACTGAAACATTGAATATAGATGAAGGAGAAGACTCTGTTAATATAAATGATGACCAACCAGAGTTAATATTTGGTCCTGAGGTAAATGGAAAACATGAACAAAGTGGTGTTCCTCCATTCTACATTAGCTTGACTATTCATGATCAAATCTTACACAATGCTATGTTAGATTTAGGAGCATCTCACAATTTAATGCCTAAAGCAATCATGGAAACATTGGATTTAGATATAACCAAACCATACAAAGATCTTTTCTCTTTTTATTCTAGTAAATTTAAATGCCTGTGCCTAATAAAAGACTTGTGTGTCACTCTAGTTCAATACCTAGGTAAGAGTATTGTCATGGATATTGTAGTTGTTGATATCCCTCCAAAGTATGGAATGCTATTGTCTCGCTCATGGGGAGAAAAATTGCAGGGATCCCTACAGTTATACATGTCTTATGCCACAATTTCAGTATTTGGTCAGCCCAAAAAGCTTTATAGAGAAACTTTAATGAAATACATGGTCAGTAGTACAGATAAACCACAGAACTATCCTATTTATTCTGTACATTCTGATATGGATTATTTCATTTTATATGATTTAGACACTGGAAAGGACAATAACATAGTTGTAAAACAAGAACATAAAGAACCGAACAATGATAATATATTTCATGAATCCAGGTGGCACCTAGACTTTGATGGTTCAGTGAACAAATTAGGAGCAGGTGCAAGAGTTTGGATTCATAACATGAAAAATAATCATTTTGAAGGTCATGCCTTTAGATTAAACTTTAAATGCACAAATAACATGGCAGAATATGAAGCTTTGATCTTAGGATTTCAAATTGTAAGAAACCTTGGAGCCAAGAGAGTTTCTATCATGGGAGACTCAGAATTGATCATAAAACAAATTAAAGGAGAGTATTCTGTTAATAAGCCTAGACTTAGCCAATACAGAGAAACTGTTCTAGATCTAATTAAAGAACTTCTTGAAATTGATTTTACTGTTATTCCTAGGAAACAGAACATGCAAGCTCACAGTTTGGCTACTTTTGCTAGCACTTGCAGATTACCTTTTCAGCCCAATCACCAGTACACTACAGAGGTAAGACATAAGCCTGTTATACCTGATAATCTGAAATATTGGCAAATTTTTTCACAAGATTCTCAAATCTATGATTTTATGAATGCTGAGGGAGAGTTCCAAAACTGTAACATAGATACTGGTTGTATAGTAGATGACATCATAAATAGAGAGATAGATATAAATGATGTAAACGTAAGTAAACCCACTAAATTCACTAAAGTAGAAATAGATAACTTAGAAAAAGTAGAAGTAGAAGAAATAGTCAATGATGATTTTGAAAATTTAAATCTTAAAAATAACTTTTTGCCTAAGGGATTAGTCCCATTAGAAGATTTTTTTTGATTCAAATGATGTACCTAGAAAACCAAAAATGGAGCCTTTAAGATCAAACATAGAAGAATGTAACCTAGGAACAGAAGAAAAACCTAAGCTTATTAAATTATCCAAAGCATTACCTCCAGCTGAAAAGCTGAAATACATAAGTCTGTTTAAAGAATTTCAAGATGTCTTTGCCTGGAGTTATGAAGACCTCAAGTCTTATGACACCAACATTATTCAACATAAAATACCCATCAAAGAAGATTAGAAACCCTTCAAACAAAAGCTTAGGAGAATTAATCCAGTTCTTATGCCATTGATTGAAAAATAAGTAAAAAAGATGTATAAGGCACAAATCATAGCAACTATTATATATTTACATTGGGTCTCTAATTTAGTCACCACTAGAAAGAAAACAGGAGAAATCAGACTCTGTGTTGATTTTAGAAACTTGAACAAAGTATCATTGAAGGATAATTATCCCCTCCCTAAAATGGACCACATTCTCCAGAGGGTAGTAGGGTCATCCAAAATTTCATTACTTGATGGATTCTCTGGATACAATCAAATCCTAGTCCAACCCAAAGATCAAGCAAAGACTGCATTCACCACTCCCTGGGGAACTTTCATGTATTTAAAGATGCCCTTTGGATTGATGAATGCTGGAGCAACATTCCAAAGAGAAATGGACATAGCTTTTGCAAAATAAATCCATGACTTTTTAGTTGTTTACCAAGATGATATCACAGTGTTTTCCAAATTAGATAATGAACATCTAGATCATTTGAGAAGAGTATTAATAAAATGCAGAAAATTTGGCATATCCTTGAATCCTAAAAAGACACTCTTTGGGCTAGAAGAAGGTAAACACTTGGGACACATAATTTCAAAAGAGGACATTAGAATTGATCCAGCTAGAATAGAGGTAATCCTAAACATTAGTCACCCTAGGAACATTAAAGAATTGCAATCATTCTTAGGTAAAATAAATTTTCTTAGAAGATTCATTTCTAATTTAGCAGAACTAATTAGAGAATTGAATAACATGTTAAAGAAAGATTCAACACTTAAGTGGACAGTAGAGGCTAAGCAGTCTTTTGAGGCAATCAAAGAAGCCCTTACTAAAAAACCTGTCCTCATAAGTCCCGATTTCAAAAAGGATTTTATAATTTTTTCCTTCGCTTCAGAACACACTATTGCAGAAATCTTGTTGCAAAGGAATGATCAAGGTTATGAGCAACCTATTGCATTTTTCAGCAAATCTTTGAGAGATGCCTCACTAAAGTATAATATAATGGAAAAGCAAGCTCTTGCTTTAGTAAAATCCATAAAGGATTTTAGAGTGTACATTTTATACTCACACATTATTGCATATGTTCAAAATTCAATAGTAAAGGACATTCTAACACAGAATGGGCTTGATGGAAAGAGAGGCAAATTGATTGCCACTATTTTGGAATATGATATTGAAATAAAGCCCACAAAACTAATCAAAGGCCAAGGTTTAGCTAAACTCATGGCCGAATCGAACTGTAAGGCCTTATATATAAATTTCATTGGTGGTTTGGATGATCAGGAATAGATGGCGTATCCATAGACTAGTGAAGAATTTTTAGATTCACCTTGGTATACAGATATCATATTTGTTTTACTGAATTTACAAGCTCCTCATAGTTTATCTAGAACTAAAGGTAGATTCTTGAAAATGAAATCAATGAAATATTGTATCATAGACAATGTTTTTGTTAAATTGTTTATTAAAAGATGAAGCTGACAAAGTCATGGAGGAATTTCATGCAGGAGATTGTGGAGGACACCTATACCAGAAAACAACTGCTGATAAGATTTTAAGGGCAGGTTTTTACTGGCCCACCCTTTTTGCAGATGTCAGAAAATATGTGACCTCCTGTCACAAATGCCAAATATTTGAAGGAAAGAAGAAACTCTTACAATCTCAAACCCATGTCCACAGAAATGCCATTTCAACAATGGGGTCTAGACTTCATTAGTGAAATACACCCATCCTCCTCAGCCCAACATAAATGGATTTTGACAGCCACTGGTTACTTCACTAAATGGATAGAAGCCATCCCTTCTAGACAAGCCACTGACTCTGTCATCATCTCATTCCTTGAAAACAATGTCCTTTCAAGATTTGGATGCGCACAAAAGCTCATTACTAATAATGCAACTGCTTTCAAATCTAAGAAGATGGTAGACTTTTGTAACAAATATCACATTACCCTTGACCATTCCACTGCCTATTACCCTCAAGGCAATGGGCTGCAGAATCCTCAAACAAAAGGCTTGTTAATATCATCAAGAAACTGTTAGAAGACAATAAGAAGACTTGGAACAAAATTTGGTTAATGCCTTATGGATAGACATACTCACTACAAAAAAGTCCATTGGTACATCTCCTTATCAACTAGTATATGGAATTGATGATGTTTTCCCATCCTCTTTAGGAGTACCAATGATGAAAATGATTCAAGAACTGCAGGTAGAATCCAATGATATCCAAAGGAGGATAAATCAGACAATACATTTGCAACAAACCAAGGAAGAAGTCTATGTCAAATCCCAAGTGATCCAAGATAAAATCAAAAATATTTTTGACAAGAAAACCAAAGCTGATGATTTTTACATAGGTGACAAAGTACTCAAATGGGATTCCAGAAGAGAAGAAAAGGGTAAACATGGTAAATTTGATTTCCTATGGCAAGGCCCTTATATCATTTATGGTTACAGAGGTAACAATGCATTTTTCTTGAAGCAGTTAGATGGAACAGATCTACCAAGTGGACCAGTCAATGGTAGAATGCTGAAGCATTACTTGTCCCCAGATTAACATTTGTTGATATGTTTACTTTTCTCATTGTACATCACATCGCAAAGTTTAGATTGGATTGGATAATTACCTTTTGAGGTTGAAGCCCGAAGAGAAGGCCCTAAGCTTTGAAAGGTGTACAATCATATGTATGAATAAAGCAAATCATAGAAAAGCAGTTACAAGGAAAGCACAGTCAAAGTTTCAAAGGCTATTGATCTTAAAGTTCTTGAAATTTCACCAGGAAATTCTATCCCCATGTGGAGCCACTGTTAGGGTCCTATAATAATAGGATTCATAATTTTGAATTGACTACGATTAAGTCTTGTAATATTGTACATAATTTTTGTAGAAATTCTCACTGTAGATCACCTGATAATGTAATATACTAAAGCAAAATACTTGATCTACTTCTACAAACAAACTTGTGGAAGCTTAATCGATTTTGAGCAAGATCAAATAGAACACATATAACAGATGAAGAAGAAACAATGACACATGAACACAGAAGAATACTCTAGGGAAAGCCTCAGCTAAAAACCTCGCTATCTGTATTATCATACAAGTGGAAATATCTCAAGATTACACAAAGCTTTAGCTCACAAGATATCCAGCTCTCAGTACAATCCCTCACTGCTTCTCGTAGACAGAATAGACAGCACATATGCCTTCCTTTAGTCCTCCAAGCCTCCTATTTCCTTGCGCAGTTTCTCCTGGGTCCTCAAGCTGCCACCTGTGTGTAATTACCTCACACACTGCTCAACAAACTCAGAAATAACTGCGCAATCCTCAAGGAAAGAATTCCTTTTGCATGCAAGAGATATCCTCATGGGAATATTCCTACAACTGATAGTACACTGTCCCATCTTTTGATCTCAACTAGGTCACTGTCTGAACTAACATGCATGAGTTATTTATGAGAGAATATTCAATTATCTGAAGTACACTAGTTGCATGCATGCATGCATTGACTAACTGAACTCACAATCATTTCCACAAACTGTTGGAACTAATCTAACTGGACTTAACTCAGTTAACTGAGCTAACTAATTACAACTCAAAGTACAACTCATCTTGATCTCCTTAATTAAGGGATAACTTCCTCAATCAAGGGGATAATTGTTGCATGTCCTCACATAGACTTCCTGTTTGATTTTCTCTAACTAATTAACTCAAGATGAATTAATTAATTATTTTACAAATAGCTGCTGAGCTCAAATTTGAATTTTAATTTAGGGACTAATTAAAATTGGAATGTATCCCGAAATGCTATTTATAGCAATGTTATTTTTAGCACTTCTATATTTAGCATTTATTGTTGCTATTTTCAACACTTTTGCTTTCTGAAAAATGTTTTCCTATATTAAAAATAAAAAATGTAAAGAGGGTAATTCCTAAAAGAAAAATGAGAGGACCAAAAGAAAAGGATCAAAAAAGAAAATAAAACATGAACCCCACCAAAAAGAGACAAAAAATAGATTTCGAAAGTGATGCAAATTCAAATGCCACTACTTTTTACTCTGCCTTGCAAAAATAAGATTGTGAGCAGCTTGTAAAAAATGCCACAATCCATGATGGTCAAATAGTTTAATCTTGATTCATTCATGCTTTAAATTTCATGCTGATAGATAGAGAAGAAAGATCTAGCCAAACTGTTTAATCTTGGTAGATCAGTAGTTAGGTAGAGAATAATAATGAGCTCATCAGTTTAATCTAAGCCATTGGAAGTTATAAGATTAGAATTAGATAGTTTGCTTATCAAAGAAAAAGAAATAAAGGGTCAACAAGCTCAAATGCACCCAATAAATGAAGAGAAAATGCTAGGGTAAATAAAGGGTAGGTAAAAGAGGTTTTGGAATGCATAAGGTTGCTAGCTCAAATGCACCTTCATCATGCTTAATCCTATGTTTCATGTGCAGGAGGAATTATCAAAGAAAGAGGACATTCACAAAAGTCATATATTACTTTGGGTATTTACCCTAAAAAGTTCTATATAATTTTAGGCCTGAATACTAAAGCTCATTCACTAATTTCCCCTCATTTCACTAAACCCCTACAGTCTAATTTATTAATTTCCCTTCATTACCCCTTCATTACTTTTCATTCACTAATTTCCCCTTCTTGATTCCAAAGGACCCTTCCCTCTTCATTTCCCCTTATTCTAACTCATTTACCCCTTGTAAAAATATCCCTTCCCCTTCATTTTTACCTTTCCCTTATTTAATCTCATTTTCCTTGTAAACCCAATAAAACCCCCTTATCCTAAGTTTAAAAAGTTAAAATATATTAGGCCCCATTGAAAAACTCTCCCCGATACCCTTTTAACTCATCCCAAATGTTTTTCTAAACACCCGCTCTCGTATTCCCCAAACCCTTTATATTATTCTAGCCTATAGTCCTACTTTATATATTTCACCGTCCCACTATATTATACCCTTGATCCCTAAAAACCTTAGAATATGGGTTATAACCCTCCGCCATATAACCCATGGTCCCTGCTTCTGTTAATACCCGCCGCATCACTTATCCTCGGGCTTCACCAATCAACACCCCGACTCATCCCTCGCAACTCCGCCACACGATAACCCTACGATCACCCACCTCCAGATCTAACGGACCTCATCCCATACTGTGCGCTCCCAAATCTGATATTTAATAGCTCAAAAGCATGCGAGATTCATGGTTTTTCCCGCCCACCTTTTTGCTATGTGGCAGCCCCACGTTATATCGTGTCCTCTGAAAAAATACCACTAATCCGGACTTAAACAGGAATGCAACAAATTACAGAGATAACCATATACACAAAGATGCAGCGGAAATAATACTTCATTTCATTAATGGAAAATACTGAAATATGCATACAACCAGAAATGGAAATAAACCAGCTAGGGCGATGGTAGCTTATCTCTGAGAAGAGATGTGCGGCTACATGCCTCTCTACTGTTAAAAATTGTGTTACAAATGAGGCTCGAAGGCCTATTTATTGTTGAGAAACAATGGAAAACCCTTCACATCCCAAAACCTAACCCTAGAAGATGAAATGCCAAATTGTGGGCCCCATTTGGGTAAATTGGTACATCAATTTCTCGGGGTCATAACTTTGGCATACGATCTCCGTTTGACGTGTACAATAGCTTGTTAGAAAGATCTATCTGAGCACTACCAATTTGGGAGGCAACATCGGTCCATGGACCCATATTGCCACAGATTTCCCAAAAAACGTCGTTTATGGTCTCAAAACGGCTCCGCAAGTTCAGGACCCAAAAAACTGCTAAAAATAGTAAGTTGTGCTACAATTAACGAAACTGAAAAGACTGAAAGAGACAATTGTGGCGGTCCAAATGGGATAGGTGGGTGGCCACCAACATCCACCTGGATCATTCCTCCCCCCTTAGGAAGCAATGGTCCCCATTGCGTTGAGTTGGAAGCTTCTGTTGAGCGGGGTCTCTGGTGAGCTGTTCTACAATCTTTGATGTGTCCAGAAATGGTGGAAAGCATGGTTGACGATGGTCCACATTGAACACTCGGTGCCAGCGAAGGAATGGAGGAATGTTGTGCTTCAAAGCATTGTTTCCCATAGCCTTGGTACTGGTGTAAGGACCATGTCGGAGTGGTCTGAGTTTCTAATGGGTTCTGGTAAGGTGTTCTCTATGTAGATGTAACCGAACTTTGTTGCCCACCTGAAACTTGTGTGGTACCCCTGTGGGTGAGGAGAAGTTGTTCCTGTGTTCTTTCATGACTATATCCCTTTGCTGCTGCTGCTGTGTGGAGGAACCTGTTGCGGGGGTCATGGATGTAGCAACGATCTTCCCCTTACTTTGGGAGTGAACCAGACAAATGAATTTCCTGGTCTGGGAGATAAGCTTGCTGCCTTTCTTAGCGGTGATCAAAGATGTGGTGGTAGGTGGGGCTACCTCTGGTATTCTGTATAATGAATTATTCAAAGAAATAATGACAGCACGAGGCCTTGACTCATACACAGCATGTCACCTCCACAAGTATGGTTGGCCTAGTAATACATCACAAACATCCAGAGGTGTAACATCACACAATACCTCGTCTGTGAAGGGCTTGATGTTGTATGGAAGGCGACACTGCTGGCAAACTTTGAGATCTCGTCCTTCATGAAGCCATCCGATACTGTACGGCTGGGGGTGTGGTGTAGTCGGTAGGCCCAACCGCTTCACGACCTCTGCTGAAATGAGATTCTTTTGGTTGCCACTGTCGACAATGAATTGCAGCGGTGAACCCTTCACCCACATCTGTGAGTGGAAAAGACGTTCCCCCTCCTTTGGATCTTCGGGTTCATTCTTATGGATCTTGGTGGTGGCAACAGTGGCACTGGGATCCGCATCAATGATCTGCTTCCCTTTGACATTCCCCTTGTCAATTTCTGGCTCAGGGTCGGAACATGCATGTGATTCGGAAGCCTTCAACTTGGCCACCAGCGATTGCTTGGTCCGACACTCACTTGTGTTATGAGTGGGACTTTTATGGAACTCACACCACTTTCCTGTGTCCTTCTTCGGCTTTGTGGTGTTGTTCTTTTCTTGCGGCTTCGAGGGGTTGTCTTGGGTCACCCTGCCTTGGCTTTGTCCTTTGGGCTTCGGATTTGCAGATCCAAAGTCTCGCTTCTTCTGTTTGAACTTTTGCTCGATTTTGACAGCATATCGGTATGCTGTGCCGAGTGAGGAGATGTTCAAGAACTCCATCTCTTCCTGGATGTATCTGTGTAGGCAGCCGCGGTATTTGAGTATTAGATGCAACTTAGAATCTTTGATACCCAACTGTGTGCGAAGGGTATGAAAAATGTTTGTGATCTCTGGCACATCTTGGTCTCGTCCCTGCCGCAGTGTGGTCCATTTGATGTATTTGTCCTCATAGCTTTTGACAGGGTAGTACTACTCCTTGATAGCATCCCAAAATGAATCCCAAGTGGGTGCGGCTGAAAATAGTGAGCCTGTGCTTTCAACCTTCTGCTTGGAGTAGGTTTCCCACCAGTCCTTGACATGGGGGGCTGCTTTGATTAGAGCGAAAACAATCTTTTCCCGACTCGAAAATTCATGAACAGAAAAATACCCTTCTAGCAAATTTAACCATTTATCTACGGCATTTGCGTCTATTTGACCCTCAAATATGGGGATTTCAAAATTGACTTGTACCTTAAAGGGCGTGGCATTTCCAGAGTAGCTGTTGGAAGCCGATGCGTCGCTTCTGGGTAGCCACTGAAGGATCTGGGCAAAGTTGTCCATCATTGCGTTCCGTTGTCGCTCGAGGGCTTCTTCGAGCAAGATTTTGATAGGATCTCCTACCCCCTCGTCTTTTTTCTCATCCGTCATGGGAGGCCGTCGGGATTTGCGAGGCTGGTCTTGCAAAGGTTCGACCAGTTCAAGCCCTAACTCCTTATATCCCGACCTCGTTGGGGACATGCAAAGAAAAACAGAGAAAAGGCAGACCGCTCTGATACCACTGATCCGGACTTAAACAGGAATGCAACAGAGATAACCATATACACAAAGATGCAGTGGAAATAGTACTTCATTTCATTAGTGGAAAATACTAAAATATGCATACAACCAGAAATGGAAATAAACCAGCTAGGGTGATGGTAGCTTATCTCTGAGAAGAGATGTGCGGCTACATGCCTCTCTACTGTTAAAAACTGTGTTACAATGAGGCTCGAAGGCCTATTTATTGTTGAGAAACAATGGAAAACCCTTCACAACCCAAAACCTAACCCTAGAAGATGAAACGCCAAATTGTGGGCCCCGTTTGGGTAAATTGGTACATCAATTTCTCGGGGTCGTAACTTTGGCATACGATCTCCGTTTGACGCGTACAATAGCTCGTTAGAAAGATCTATCCGAGCACTACCACTTTGGGAGGCTCCCCATATTCCCCAAAAAATGTCGCTTAGGGCCTCAAAACGGCTCCGGAAGTTCAGGACCCGAAAAACTACTAAAAATAGTAAGTTGTGCTACAATTAAGGAAACTGAAAAGACTAAAAGAGACAATTGTGGGGGTCCAAATGGGATAGGTGGGTGGCCACCAACATCCACCTGGATCAACCGCCTACCACTCAAAAGCGGTGCGATGAACTATAATGCCACCTCCTCGTGTAAGATGAAACCGCCTACTATTCAAACTAAATCCCACGCCCAAAGGTTAACCACTGTTGGTTAAAAACCAAAAATCCGCCCTTTCCATTCTTTTTACTGTTATTCTGTTGCAAAGAACCTCTGTCGACCAATTCTAAAGCCCAGAAACTATGCTCAATTGTTTTAACCCATTTACGACCAGAAGACACTGCAAACTCTGATTTAAAGCAACATAAAGACCATTGAAGCCTCAGAAAGCCTCTGCTGCCCCCAAAGAACCTGTCTGCATACCAAATCTTCATTTTCCAGGTATTCCTGAAAGTACCAGAAAGGCCCTATACTTAAGCTCTGCACAGTATTTATAATAGGTTAATCAATTGAACTAATTAAAATCCTTTCCAAACTAAAGAAAGCCACTGTGCATCCAAAAAACCCTTTTCTGCAGACTGTATTCACCTTTCGTACTATTCTAGAGGTCCTAAGCTTACTCCTTAAGCCAGATAGTGATTAATTCAATAAAATAAACAAATCTATGGCTTCCCAAAGCATTCTGAATGAAAAACCCCTGCAAACCCCTCACCTGGATATTGACCACCTCCCATTGGCCGACAAAGATTTCCAGATCAAAGACACAACCTCCCCTAGCCATCTATTAAATCTCCACAACTGGAGTAAAGATAAATTCCTAAACTAGAATGATGACATTCATCTATGGGAATCAAATTTACCCAAATACTTGTTCCCACAGGTATACCAGTTCCCTGAAATCATCCACCTATGCCAACTCTGTTATATCCCAAGTCAAAGAGCCATAGTCTCTCCTAACCAGCAAATCTTGTTCACAATCATTGCAGAGTCAATAAATGGAATGTTGTAGATCCAACCAAAGCCTAATGAAACCCCATTTTCTATTGAAAACCTACTTGATTTGTACTTAAAGCTGGACCATCCCAAGAGATCTCAAAATTTTCAGACTTTCATCCTAGAAGAGGCTCATATTCCTACAGACAGTCCTCCATACTCTGCCACCATTTTCTCTGAGAGGGCCAGACAAATTGTAACCATGTTGTCTTTTATTCTAGGATATACCACTAATGAACATGTAGATGAGCCTATACTTGCTTTCCTTTCTATTTTTTGCCCAGGCAAGCCTCTAGCTATAGTTTTCAATTTTGCCCAGTTCTTAGCAGACAGAATCCATGATCAATTGATCAGATTTCCAGATGAAAGAGTATTCAAATACTCTTCAATATTGTTCCATATGTTCCTATATTTCCAATCAGACAGGTTTCTAGTTAACATCCAAAAGCTGGACACTAAGGGCAATCTTAGATTTGTTATCTTTTGGACACCCTTAATCCAAAAATATTTGATGCAGGAGCATTCAGCTGAACAATATCATTGTATCTTAGTAGACATAGGGGGTCTTGTATTTTCAAGGAAGTTGGTTTCCTATGTTTTGAATTCATGTAATTATTAATGTTTTTAGTGATTAGAATATGAATTAATTAGATATTGTGAGGACATTTGTAAATGCTCTTGAATGTAGGAGAACATGAGTGATTAGTGGGAATTGAGAGAGTTGGAAATCAATTGTAACTCTTATTGGTCTCATGATTCGAGGAACTAGAGAGGATTCTTAGGGATTAACTGGAGTTAAAAGTGGACTTAGAGGATATTCAGGAGTTAGTTCAGCAGATTAAGGATCTGAACCAAAATTAGTTCAACAGAACCTTTTGTATAAATGTAAGCCTAAAAGGCATAGAGAGTCAGTAGTTAGAGAAGTAGTTAGTGAGTCATGTAGTTAGTCAGTCAGATTGTAAGCCTACGAGCAGGAGAGGAAAGGCCACTGATATAGAAGATCAGGCCGGAAAGGAATTCACTGTGTAAATACTTGTTTATTAATACAAACAACTCAATTCTGAGTTCATGTGTGTGTGTTGAGTAATTGAGATATTGATTGTGTATGATCTTAAGTTATTCCGTGTAACATAGGTTACATATGCAGAACCAGAGGTGAAATACAAAGAAGAGTAGGATAGTGGTCTTACAACTTTGTACACATCGACAGTACAGGAGGAAGCCTTTAATGTATTAGTGAAGGTGGAGGAAGCATAAAAGCGCGAGCAAAGTTAATCTCATGAGGAGTTGCGTGGCAAAATAGCGAAAGAACCAGAAACCCTGAAGTAATCTGAAACCATAGAAGAACATTGAATAACGAAAAAAATAAAGTAAAGAGGTGATTAGTAACCGCAATGGAGGTAGAGAGTGTACGAGTGCCTTAATAGTGGTTGAAGGCCCATAATTGTTATTAACCGTTGATTGTAAATCCAAGTGCTTATGTCATAATCAACTACGAGGGTTGAGACCTTGATAATCCGCGTGCTTGTTGAAGACCCGCAGACCGTCAGATCGAATGATTATATCAAGCGTGCCTTGATCAATCAGTGGAGGATGGCGATCAGATTGTTTTGATGATCGGGACAAGTGATGACCATTAGATCTAGAGAGAGAATATCAACAAGGGAGAGTGAAAGTCAACATGGGACAGAATTTTTGTTCAATTGCCAAATTGTTGTTCAGTCGGCGAAGTTCTGTTTAATTGGCGAATTGTTGTTCAATCAACGAAGTTCTGTACAATTATGGATTGTTGTTCAATCCCGAGTGTTGTTCAATTACGGATTGTTGTTCAATCCCGAGTGTTGTTCAATTACGAATTATTGTTCAATCCCAAATGCTATTCAGTTGCTGTTCAATTGACGAATTGGAGAGTAACAGACTCAAGAAGGTTATAGGCATGGTTCCATTCTATTTGAAGTCTAGTTGTGTTATCACATATCGCATGCGAGAGGTGATGGAGTCATAGGTCAGTGGGATGCGATATTGTGACAACTGTTGATCTGGTGGACGAAATCAATGGTGGACAGGGCAATCGCATATCGCAGATCGGGAGTTTTGAAAGCATATTCTTAAGAGTCTTGAATCCCGCGATTGTGATAAAGGTATGCATTGATAAATGTGCAGAGGCGAGGAAATGCGATAAAAGGTAAGTTCACGTATGTTTGTGAAAGATTTCTATTATATAAGGTTTATAATAGAAATAAAGTGCGGAGAAGGTTTTACGGGTAAATCCATATATATAACCAAAGAAAGAATGGGGTCGATTACATGCACGGTGCATTAAGGGTTATTTAAAGTTTATGAGAAAGAACAAAGTCTCGATGGAAATGATGGATTAAGGGTAGACTGTGATTAATTACAAATCGTTTCCGCATGAGATTAAATTAAGGGGCCTTGAACCCTAAGTAATGAAGGTTTGACCATGCAAGTATTTGAAGTTCCTGGGACAACGAGATTATGCATTTTGTATGCATACTGTGGGTATTGCAGGTTATTCCTGCGTTAATATTCCATAGTTTTCAGCTACAAGGAGTTCATTGATTCATTTTTTCACCCAATGGTTAACATGCTAAGTAGTAGCAATCAACCGAGGGTCAGTGATGAGATAAAGAAAGTTTAATAGTTGTCTAAAAACAGTAGAATAGGGGACAGGTATTTATACCAGAACCAAACTGAAATTAGGGTGTATGGATGCCAGCTCACTCCCTATAAGTTGCCCAAATATCTCCCCATGAGGATATTTGCATTAGAGTATATCAGGCAGATCATAAATTCAGATGATGTGAATTTTTTGTCAGCCAGGAAGAAAACATAGTTCAAAATAAAAAACCAGCTTGGTCCTTTTATCTACAATAATAGGGAGGCTGGAGAAGAAGCAGAAAAATGTTTACAGGAAATGAAGTTTAGTAATAGTTTCAAATGGAAGTATGATCCTTTAGGTGTCATAAACAAACTAAGACTCAAATTTAAATTGAGCCCTTTTATGCATGAGTCTAAGCCAGAGATTGAAAAATATGCCAACCAGTTAGAGTGGTTGGAAAAAACCTTAATGGATATGGAGAAACATATGGATACTAGTTCCATTCTACATACTCTAGCCCTACAGGACAAAAATGCAAAAAGGACTAGGGAAGAAGGTTCTTGCTCAAACAAGGATACAATAGATGACATATTTGAAATTATGTACAGGAAGAAGCTCAAGCTAAATCCTGTAAATGAGAAAGAAGAGACAGTTGATACAATTGAGATCATTGGTATAGATACAGTGGTCAAAGAGAATACAACTCCAGTAGTTTCAGAGGAAACTCATCAGCCTTCAACCTCTAATACTCAGATTATTCAGAAGAAACTTAGTATTGAAGTCTCTTCATCCAACAAACCAGTGGATAAAGAAAAAGACATAAAGGAGATATATAAATAAATCAAGTTGAAAAATGAAGCATTGAAAGTTGAAACCTATGCCCAATATTTCAAACAGACTCCTAGTAATCAAAATAGGTTACCTTCAGCTTTTGACCTTAAAACAGGGAAGATGTAGATGACCTTTTTGCAGCCCACAATACATCATCCTAAGTCATTAGCAGATTACAAAAAGACAGAATTTGAAGTTTTGGACAAGAATTTTCATCCTATAGATCAAATTGAGTTTCATAAGCAAGTAGGAGAAATGATATACTCAAGAATGACCAACAAAGCTATGAGTGTACAAAAACTTCAAAATTCTCTAGAGAATATCACAGCATAGCTTAAAATAGAGAAGGCATCATCACAAGAAAATGATAACATAATTAAATCATTAGAAGAATTGGTTATTGAGATTGGATATGATCCAAATGACATCAAGGGAGTAGAAAAAGCTCATAAAAAAGAAGAATGAAGACATTGCTACATTGAAGAAGCAGCGAAAATTTCCTCCTGAACATCCACAAACCAAGGAAGTTCTAGAGAATCAAAGCCAAAAAGATGAGATGATGGACCTCATTCTTCAGTTAAATGCTCAATTAAAAGAAATGGAGAATGAGATGGATAAGTTAGTGCAGGAGAAATAGACCAGCATGGAAGTAGCTACTGCCACTACTATTCCTACAGTTACTATAGTAGTTCCTTCTACTTTGGTAGCTTCAGTGGCCACAACAGCTCCAGTAGCTACAACACTTCCCACTGCATCAACAACTACATCAGCAATAGGTTCAACAACAGCAGCAACTCATCCTAGTGATGAAGCAAGTAAATTGATCAAAGCCATGGAAGATATGTCCATCCAAACAAATGAAATAAATAAACTTAAAGAACAAATAAAAAGTCTAGAGGATGAAAAGAAACTGGCTCAAATCATGCATAAGAATGAGACACAAAATTCAAACAGATTGAATGAAAGGATATAGAAGTTAGAGAAAGAATTGACACTGAAAGAGCTACTATCCCAAGCAAAACAACTTTTATGGGCCAATATAATTGACTCAGTCAATGATATTTGGTCATCTATACATGTGATATTTGAGTAGAATGATTTGGTCAAAGAGGCTAGTGAGGAAATTGAAAGGGTTAGATTCAAACTTGGGAATACGCCAGAAGAAGCCTCAAGAATAATCCAATTCCTTAACTCAAAGAACAAGTATGAATTGTAGGAGCTTGGCATATATGACAGAACTGAGACCATACTAGAGGTAAAGAAAGTAATCACCAAGAGGAACCTGATGATACAACTTGAGGAGAAGTGCCAAACAATGGAGCTAGCAATAGCTAGGTTTATGGAAGAAAGGTCTGCCTAATCCATTGGTGATTAATGATAGGTTGATGGCACATGAAGACTATGATAAGAAAATCAGAGAAGTAGCAAAGGAACAAGCCAACAATTCCTCCATGAAAGGGATTCCTACAGGAAAAGTGCTCTATTAGACTTTTGAGAACCTCTTTTACCTCCAACATGAGGGAAAACATCTCTTTATAAACAAGCCTACTTTTGCAAAATACACAAAAACTGATGAAGACTATAGAAGAATGGTAAATATTAAATTACTAGATGCACAATATTGGGAAAAGTTGAATGATTTACTATGAATATTAAAAGTAAAACAGGTAAAAGAGCAATCAAGGTTAAAACAGAAGCAGAGAAATAACAGAGTTTAAAGATGAAAGAGTATCAGTGAAAGGTAGTATAAGAGACAGTCAATGAGAAAATCCAACAACAAGCAATAAAAGAGTGACAACTCACATTAGTGACATATCTGTCTCTATCTTCTTGCATGAAGATATTTCATTTTCCTTGAATAATTCCTAAATCATTTTTAGGGTATTTTGTAATAGTTTTTGTATAAATACTTCACAACTCGAAGGATTGAGGGGTGGATTGCTGAACATTTCTATAGTTATATTGATCTAAAAACCTGAGGGTTTATTGTAACATTTTCAAGTCAGCAGACTAGACTGAGTAATAAAGGCATTGCATTACAGGATTCATGTGTTGGGCCACTTCATTGAAGTATCTTTCATTTGTTAAATTGTTATTTTCTTAAGTATTTCACATACTTACATTTTTTCCAATTTGAATGAAATAACTGGAATGTTACTACAAAATTTGTTTAAGTACACTATGTCTTGAATAGTTGTTCATTTTGATGTTTTCTTATGATATCCAAAGTAGGGAATTATTCATTTCTCCCTAGTTTCGATTGACCTCTTTCATTTCCCTCATTATCCGGTTTGAGGAATCCTTAAGTGCTCCTTGACCCCGATTGAAAAACCATTTCACCATCCAACCTAAAAGATATGAATTTACTTAGATACCTTGCCCTGTGAACACTATCTTTAGAACTTGATTTAGTCCTTTTTTCTTGACATTTGGACTCCATGGCCCAATGGTAAAAAGAAATTTATCTATCCATCTAAATCAGTGATTCCACCTCCAAATCAAATCGAAACCCAATTAAGCTTCAATAACTAGCCTGAAATCAATTTATTCAACAAAGTTAAATTAAAAAGAGAGAGCCCTCTCTGAGCATTAGGAAGGCTAGATCTTGATCTCAAAAGTAGGTTTGTGGCTACCTTTATTAATTCTTTAAACACAACGTGACAACCCTAGAAAAATTTTAGAGTGATAATAGAAAGAATATTCAGAGGCACTAGTTTACGACAAAATACCAAATATCAAGGCCACTTTAAGACTCCATATCCTTAATCCCCTTGGGGGGGTAAGATGAGGAATAAAGAAGATATTTCATGAAGATGAAGTATCAAACAAACCTCTCATGAAGATTAAAGAAAAAGAATCAAGAAGAATAACTTGGAATTTCCATCTCATCATGAAGTCCATGTCATCATTGTCAAGTTGTGACTTGTACTAGTGTCATCGTAATTTCATATGTGTCCATGTGCTTTTCCACATCATTTTTGCATGTAATGATGTAATTATCAAAAGGAAAGGACAAAATGCAATGTGTGGAAGTCCAAGAGTCATATGTGGAATATGAAAAGTCACATAGTGATATATGGAAAAAAGTGTCATTAGGAAAATTTCAAAAGTCATATGGAATTCCAAAGGTCACATTAGAAGTCCAAGAGCCATGAGGGTAACTCAAGAGTCATAGGTGATATGAAAGGTCATTCCTCTTGTCATAAAAGAAACCCCATAAATCAAGCAAATGGATTTTGGAGGCTTATCCTTTGGAGAGCTAGCCTTGGTTTCTCTAGCTTAGAATAGGAAAGAAGATCATTCTTTGGAGAAGCAAGAAGTGACTTAATATTCCACTATTGGAACTAGTGGCTCGCCATTGTAACCATGTTCTTGGATATTTCACCTAATAATCAGAAGCTCGATGAGCCAACACATTTTAATGCATGTATAGTGAATGTAGTAAGACTATTGTTTATATGTTTGTGGTATGCATTTTGTTCACATGTAATAAGGATATTGAACTAGTTTGGTGGATTTAGTACTTATCTTGTTGAATGTGTGTTGTATTTTCTATAATGATCATTGTGTTTATGTGAACTACTTTTCTAGATAAATAATGAATATTTTCATGCTTTCATGTGTCTCTCTTAGGTTAGTACTATTAATTCCTTCTAGAGACTCACTCCTCTTTCTCCCCTTGTGAAAGTTTCCTTTTACACATTGAAATTGGTTTTCCATAGTGTCAACTTACTTGTTTCCTTCAAAGGATATGTGCATAATATCCTATGTTATTTATTGAAACCAAGGCAAACCTTAGATTTATGGTAGCCAGGCCGATACTCTAAATGGGGATCCTACTCCAAACAACGTGAGGTCTAATTGGGACTTCACATCGCGAAGACCCCTTTGGTTGACGAATTTCAAGAACTATCAATAGTTGGCGCTAGAAGGAGGACAAAAAGACAAGATGTGCCTATTGAGTCTCTTTTGAATCTCTGATCTTAAAAGGATCTTCTCCAAATCATACTACCAAGGTGCTTTTCCAATATATCCATTAGTAAACTTTTAATCCCTGATGAACCTCTTTATCACTTGTATCAATTCAAGTTTGATGGTGAGGGTAATACATCCATAGCCGAGCATATATTTCAATTATTAAATTTTTGTGAACCTTATGAAATAGATTGTGAAGATCTTGCTTGTGTGCTTTTCTTCCTCACCATTGAAGGTCGAGTTAAACGATGGTCTCATAGCCTATCACTCTCTTCCATTCATTCATTTGATCAACTTATCAATCATCTACTCATGAAGATTAAAGAAAAATAATCAAGAAGAATAACTTGGAATTTCCATCTCATCATGAAGTCCATGTCATCGTTTTCAAGTTGTGACTTGTACCAGTGTCATCTTAATTTCATATGTGTCCATGTGTTTTTCCACATCATTTTTTCATGTAATGATGTAATTATCAAAAGGAAAGGACAAATTGCAATGTGTGGAAGTCCAAGAGTCATATGTGGAATATGAAAAGTCATGTAGTGATATATGGAAAAAAGAGTCATTAGGAAAATTCCAAAAGTCATATGGAAGCCCAAAGGTCACATTAGAAGTCCAAGAGTCATGAGGGTAACTCAAGAGTCATAGGGGATATGAAAGGCCATTCCTATTGTTAGAAAAGAAGCCCCATAACTCAAGCAAATGGATTTGGAGGCTTAGCCTTTAGAGAGCTAACCTTGGCTTCTCTAGCTTAGAATAGGAGAGAAGATCATTCTTTGGAGAAGCAAGAAGTGACTTGATGTTCCACTATTGGAACTAGTGGCTCGCCATTGAAACTGTGTTCTTGGATCTTTCACCTAATAATCAGAAGCTCGATGAGCCAACACATTTTCATGCATGTATAGTGAATGTGGTAAGACTATTGTTTATATGTTTGTGGTATGCGTTTTATTCACATGTACTAAGGAAATTTAACTAGTTTGGTGGATCTAGTACTTATCTTGTTGAATGTGCGTTGTATTTTATTTAATGATCGTTGTGTCTATGTGAACTAATTTGCTAGATAAATAATGAATATTTTCATGCTCTCATGTGTCTCTCCTAGGTTAGTACTATTAATTCCTTCTAGAGACTCACTCCTCTCTCCCCCCTCGTGAAAGTTTCCTTTTACACATTGAAATTGGTGTTTCATAGTGTCAACTTACTTGCTGACTTCAAAGGATATGTGCATAATAACCTATGTTATTTATTGCAATCAAGGAAAACCTTAGAGTTATGGTAGCTGGGCCGATACTCTAAATTGGGATCCTACTCCAAACAACGTGAGGTATAATTGGGACTTCACATCGGGAAGACCCCCTTGGTTGATGGATTTCCAGAACTATCAATAGTTGGGGCTAGAAGGAGGACCAAAAGACAAGATGTGCCTATTGAGTCTGTTTTGAATCTCTGATCTTAAATGGATCTTCCCCAAATCATACTCCCAGGTTGATTTTCCAATATATCCATTAGTAAACTTTTAATCCTTGATGAACCTCTTTATCACTTGTCTCAATTCAAGTTTGATGGTGAGGGTAATACATCCATAGCCGAGCATATATTTCAATTATTAAAGTTTTGTGAATCTTATGAAATAGATTGTAAAGTTCTTGCTTGTGTGCTTTTCTTCCTCACCATTTAAGGTCAAGTTAATCGATGGTGTCATACCCTACCACTCTCTTCCATTCATTCATTTGATCAACTTATCAATCAGCTACTCATGAAGATTAAAGAAAAAGAATAAAAAATAATCACTTGGATTTTGCATCTCATCATGAAGTCCATGTCATCATTGTCAAGTTGTGACTTGTACCAGTGTCATCGTAATTTCATATGTGTCCATGTGTTTTTCCATATCATTTTTTCATGTAATGATGTAATTATCAAAAGGAAAGAACAAAATGCAATGTGTGGAAGTCCAAGAGTCATATGTGGAATATGAAAAGTCATATACTGATATATGGAAAAAAGAGTCATTAGGAAAATTCCAAAAGTCATATGGAAGTCCAAAGGTCACATTAGAAGTCCAAGAGTCATGAGGGTAACTCAAGAGTCATAGGGGATATGAAAGGTCATTCCTCTTGTTATAAAAGAAACCTCATAACTCAAGCAAATGGATTTTGGAGGCTTAGCCTTTGGAGAGCTAGCCTTGGATTCTCTAGCTTAGCATAGGAGAGAAAATCATTCTTTGGAGAAGCAAGAAGTGACTTAATGTTCCACTATTGGAACTAGTGGCTCGCCATTGTAATTGTGTACTTGGATATTTCACCTAATAATCAGAAGCTCGATGAGCCAACACATTTTCATGCATGTATCGTGAATATAGTAAGACTATTCTTTATATGTTTGTGGTATGCGTTTTGTTCACATGTACTAAGGAAATTGAACTAGTTTGGTGGATTTAGTACTTATCTTGTTGAATGTGCATTGTATTTTCTTTAATGATAATTGTGTCTATGTGAACTACTTTGCTAGATAAATAATGAATATTTTCATGCTCTCATGTGTCTCTCCTAGGTTAGTACTATTAATTCCTTCTAGAGACTCACTCCTCTCTCTCCCCTCGTGAAAGTTTCCTTTTACACATTGAAATTGGTGTTTCATAGTGTCAACTTACTTGCTGACTTCAAAGGATATGTGCATAATATCCTATGTTATTTATTGCAACCAAGGAAAACCTTAGAGTTATGGTAGTCGGGCCGATACTATAAATGGGGATACTACTCCAAACAACGTGAGGTCTAATTGGGACTTCACATTAGGAAGAACCCCTTGGTTGACGGATTTCCAGAACTATCAACAGTTGGCACTAGAAGGAGGACTAAAAGACAAGATGTGCCTATTGAATCTGTTTTGAATCTCTAATCTTAAACGTATCTTCCCCAAATCATACTCCCAGGGTGATTTTCCAATATATCCATTAGTAAAATTTTAATCCTTGATGAACCTCTTTATCACTTGTCTCAATTCAAGTTTGATGGTGAGGGTAATACATCCATAACCGAGCATATATTTCAATTATAAAAGTTTTGTTAATCTTATGAAATAGATTGTGAAGATCTTGCTTGCGTGCTTTTCTTCCTCACCATTGAAGGTCGAGTTAACTGATGGTGTCATACCCTATCACTCTCTTCCATTCATTCATTTGATCAACTTATAAATGAGCTATATCAAGCCTTTGATAAGTATGATTACTGAGATGTTCTTAAAATAATTAACCAAATTAGAATGGAGCTTAATGAATTAATTGAAGATATTTCTAATAGATTCCCTCACCTATTTTATGAATTTCCTGAAGGAGATGTGGATTGGGATTTCTTCAAAGAGGAGTTTCAACGTTTAGTTCCTATCTCTTTGGATCATTATAAATATGAACCCCAAAATAATTCTACTCTCCCAACTTTTGCAAACCATGAGACACCTCTAATTTCAAAGGAGTAACTTACCATTCCTTTTGTCCCTTGTTCTCCTCCTTTTTCAGTCCCGATGTGGGTGACTTGTGATGATGTCGAATTTTGGAAATATGAAAATAAAACTGCTAATCTATCTCTTCAATCTTCATCTACTTTCAATGAATCAGATCCGATGGAGGAAACCTTGGAATGATTTATGAAACCTAGGGGGAATATCAACTCCTCCACTTTTCAAGAAGATATTGAAACTAACTTCAGTCCTAAATTTGATTTGAGTACCTATCATCCTTTGTCATCGCACCTGAAATCCTCTTGAGTGCTAGTGAATGCATGAGTTATCATTAAAGAAATTTTGAGGTCTAAAATGGGTCTCCTAAGGAATATGATAAAATAATAGTAAAAATAATAAAATAAGATTAGATTACATCATCAAATTTTATAGGGAAAAAAAAAACTACTTTTTCAATTCGTAGTTTCAACTTATCTCCCTACGGTTTTACTTAAATTTTGAGCACAACTCATTGGATGCATAATTTAATTCCTCATCCAAGGAGTACCCATGTTGCATACTTTCGATGGACCTTACTACACGAAAAATGAGCAGCACATGAAAAAAAATTATTGCAACCATTTTTTCTTGTATTCATTTTTTGTGTAGCGGAGTCCATCAAAAGAACGCAACATGGGTACTCCTTGGATGAGGAATTAAATTATCCATACAATAAGTTCTCCCAATTGAAATTTGAGTAAAATTGTAGAGAGATAAGTTGAAAATATGAGTTGAAAAAGTAGTTTTTTTTATTTTTTAATCTTTTTACTTTTTTACTCCAAAAATGGTTAATCATCTCCTATGGTTGACATCATCATCTTGAATCCTATTGGTTCTTATTAAGTTGATTTTGGTTGTACCTTTTTGTTTTGAGGCCCATTTTAGACCTAACAATTTCTCTAATGTCGGTGAATCAAATTCCTCTTCACTTAGTGTATCCTGACTGATTTCGTGTGTTTGTTATACTGACATTCCTTTTCACTTCTTTTGATGATTATGATGCTAGTGCAATTTGTAACTAGGTACAAGGATATGGTTTTTCATATTTATAGTGCGAGGGAGATAATTCTATTGTTAAAAGAATTGGTAAAGTGTTCAAACTAATATGTCTTTTTGTCTTCTAACTGAGAATCTCATGCCATAATCAATCCATCTAATCATAATGCTTGTTTTAGTAATTGCCATTTAATTTATCATTTCCTGCCAGCTTATTTGACGACGATTGTTTTACATCGATTAATATTTATGGTTTATCTCAATATTCATATACTTATCAAGAATTTGAGGCACTTCAACCTTCGTTAATGGTTATTTTAGGTCCTCACTATCTTGAAAAAACTTCTGAACATGATCAAATTCATTTTCCCTTGCAAGATTCTCATCCTGATCCTATGATTTAATTGAAAATTCGCCTTTTCGAGGATTTTAGGGTTTTCAAAAGGATTGTTTTGAATTTCATGATCCAATCTATGACTAATTAGAAGAATCATACTTAGCAATCCCTTTGCTAATAACAAGCCTCAATATTTCTTGGTGCTTGCCAAGAAGGACAACACAAATGAAGGTGCATTCACAAGAAGATTTCAAGGTTTGCTTGATTATGATTTTCATCAAAAAGGTAAGATTTCCAGTTGGTTAGAGGTAGTTGATGTGACACATCTTCTGCTGACAAGAAAGACCTTCAATTTTTTGTGCAAGTTAGTCAAGCTCTTATCTTTTATGTTGCACATTGATTTATATCAGCTTTAATCGCTCATATCTTTGTGATTGCAAGTCAGGAGCAATTACGCTAGCTACATTGGAAATTTCATTATACCTATCCATGACCTTATAGATGGTTAGGTTAGGAGTAGGTCTATATACATTCTAGTTCCCTCGCATACTCATCATGCACTCGCTCTCTATCTAGTCTCCGTATTTGTTTTATTTTCTTATTTTTCTCATGCATGTTGTTTTATTTCAGTTCTCCATCTGATTTGTTCTTTTGATCTTGTTTTCTATGTTTGTCATGTCTTTTCTTTTATGTTTGTTTAATAAGAATTTTCATGAAAGGTGCTTCTTTTGGCTCAAAAGACTATGTGGCTAAATTTGAAAAGGAAACAATGATGACGGACAATGCTTGGCTAATAATTTACCTCTTCTCTATTTGAGTATACATATCTTTTAATTCAATTATGTTTGAACAAAAAATATGATTCGTTCTAGATGGAAAACCTTTGGTTTCACTATGAATCCCATATCTTTATTAGGATTTTCATTTTAACTCAACCATGTATTGAATGGTGTTTCGAAGAGAAAGGCTTCCTATGTAGAGAGGTGAAGTAAGAAACTTCACTGGGGTATTGTTCGGGCCTGCTGGTAGTAGAGTGATGCTTGTGTCTCCTTGAGGCGAATCTGTCACAGTACTGTCCAAGCTCGCTGGTAGCGGAGCAACATCGGGGAATGTGCTTAAAAATATTGATATACTTATTATCCTTCTCCCCTATCGAAAAGTTAAGATATTACTAGTCTTATGTTAATGAGTTTGAAACTAAGCAAGGAATAGAAGAGACTATATCTTTAACTGAGATAAGTGGAAAAGCCAGGCAAATCCACATGGCGAATCAATACGTCCTGAAAGATTAAGATGTTTCACTTAAAGATGAAACGAGAGCAGAGAAGCTGGAGTTCTACCAGTGTGTTTCCAAGTGTTGTTGCTGCAACACACACCCTCTAAAATTTTGCTTACACTTGAATTTTGGAGCCTACTGAGGATCTTGCGATTTCTCATCCCATGCTAACTTCATGGTTATCTAATTTTTTACAAAGTATTAAGTATTCTTCCAAATGTTAAAGTCACTTACTCACACATGTTCTGTCTTCGATGAATTAAAAAATTCACATCTTTCAATGCAAGCTTAGATAAGCATCACACGTCTCTTGAAAGTAAAGCTTGCATCACTAGTGATTGTGACTGTACAATCCATAAGCATAGTGTATTACACAACATGTGCTGATAGTCAATGCACACTCTCCGTGACAATATTCCTCAGTTTGATTGCAGTTGTACTTCTATTTCGGTGAGTTTTCTCCACGGTTGCTTTGGCACACCTTTGTTTTTGCAAGTGTTGCTTTGGCACACCTTTGTGTTGCAAGTGTTGTTTTTGCTTGCTTTCACTCTAAAAAGTGTTTTTTTCATGTTATCTTCATTTTGGCATTTTTCACTTTCATTTTATTTAAGCCTTTTCAAGTGTTGTTTGCACTTTTCTCTTACTTCCGCAAGTGTCGTCTTGTGGTTGGGGAAGTCTCACATCTAGTTAAATGGAGTCATTTGTACATTCCTAAAGGGTAGTTATGGTGCATTGTTTTGCACTATTGTGTTCCATCCATCCTAATGACATGCATTAGACACATTCCCCAAGTTTTATGCAATGTTGTACTGGTGTCGTCACTATCGTCGCAAAGTGTATCCTAAGTGTCGCACAAGGAGGAGGATGTTGTTTTACCATCGCATTAAGGGGATCATGTTGATTCTAAGTGCTGAGTGTTCAATGTTGTGTAGTTTATTTTTCTGGGTGTGTGATCATGTTCAAGTCCTACCTTGGTTTCACCTCTGCCTCATTGGTCCCACACTTAGTCAAATTCCATAATGTTTTCTGTCCAACCAAATTGGACCCTCTATACCCCTCTAAATTGTGCATTTCATAGTTGTAAGCTTCGACCATGCATCCCTGCCTCTTGGAACTACTCAATGCAGAATCATTGCCTCCAAGGACTACGCATTGCGCAGTCACAATTCTCAATTGTTGCCTACTGCCCTTCAAAATTGTGCATTATTTCTTCCTAGCCAACCTCTTGCTGCACATTGCGCAAGATTAGTCATTAAGCCGTCTCCTTGAATTGCGGAATTACGGAATCTTGTTTCCTAGTCTCTCTCTTGAATTGTACATTGCATAATCATAGTGGGCAAGCTTGCCTCACTATGTCATTAACTCCCTCAACTGCATAATCTTCCTTCTCTAACCGCTAGATGTTGTGCATTGTGCAATCACAGTCACCAAAGCCTCACTCTTTCCTCTTGGAACTGCGCACTGCACAATACTTGAGCCTCCTCCTTAGCCTAATACCTTGTTCTAGATAAGGCAATGCATTTCATGAAGAAGGTTAGACACAATGGATAGGGGGCAACCTCCTTGGGGGGAGTGACTACTTTCCCTTTAGTATCTAAGAAGATAGATCATGTTTCTTGGGTCACCATGTAGCAAGAAGAAGGGAGTATTTATTATCCTCATCCAACCGAGTTGGATGTCTTCTATAACATGAAGTAGTCCACATAAATATATCTGTCTAGATCTCCTTGAAATCTTTGCAAAATCCCCTTAATATCTTGCACAATAGTCATGTTAGGCACATAAAGCATGAAAAATATCCTTGACCCTATTAGTAACTCATTAAGATAGGAAAAGGTTATTAAGCACAAAAAGGAAGGTTTAATGTAGCTTTTATGTGCCCAAGAGTGCTTAGATGGGCCTTATTTTTTTCCTATTTAGGAGGCCCATTACAACACAAGTCAATTTAAAGAAAAATAAAAGACATCATCACCATAATGTTTTTCCATCTTCTCAAAATATCCATTTTTCTTTCTTCGAAAAATAAAAATAACTGTGGAAGATATTTAAAAGTGTATAAGATAAAAGATGTATGTATCATTCAATATATTTCTAATAGTCTAAAGAGTGCAAAAAATAGAGGTTTGGTAAAAGCATTATATCCATTTCTCAAAAAATTGATTAAAGTGTTATATATATAATGTGCCCAAGAGTGCTTAGATGGGCCTTACTTTTTTCCTATTTAGGAGGCCCATTACAACACAAGTCAAAGAAAAATAAAAGACATCATCACCATAATGTTTTTCCATCTTCTCAAAATATCCATTTTTCTTTCTTTGAAAAATAAAAATAAATGTGGAAAATATTTAGAAGTGTATAAGATAAAAGATGTATATATCATTCAATATATTTCTAATAGTCTAAAGAGCACAAAAGCCATAGGTTTGGTTAAAAGCATTATATCTCTATATATATATATATATATAGATCTATAGATAGGTAGATAGATAGATATAGATATATATAGATATATAGGGAAAAGGCAATCCATAAGGTTTTCAATATACAATGATTGAGTGTACTATTAAGGCACTCCTTAATGTTCAAGTCACACACACACACACACATAATTTAAAAATAGGGAAAAGACAATCCATAAGGCTTTTAATATACAATGATTGAGCGTACTATCAAGGCACTCCTTAATGTTCAAGTCACATGGTCAAAACCTATGGGCAGACCCAACACCTAACCTACAATAAAAGAGAGCAAAAAAGCTTATAAAAATAACTACATATGTATTCAAGATATTTTCAATGTTTAGAGAGTATAGAGAATTGAGGTGAGGGTGAAAATTTATGAAAAATTATCAAAATATTCCTTTAGTAATATCAATTTAATTATAGTTGTATTAAGAACTATATTGACATAGAGGAGTGACAATCAAGATTCATAATTGGTACAAGTGAATGAATGATTCGAGAAGGTTGGAAATGTTACAATTAAGTGATACAATGCAAGGGAGGATGCCAAAGGTGTTTTCAATGGGGGAAGGGGGGTTTCAACCCCTCAATTTATTTAAATCCTTTAAAGTGAAATTGACAGTGGATTCAAATCCAACCCTAGTGGAGAAATAAATGGGAGGAAAAAAGAAAGCTTCAATTTAGGAGGTGAGTAGAGATTTAAAGGAAAAGAGAGCATGCAACAATATGAAAGGTTAAAATATGTCTATTTAGCTAAACTCCAAGAATCCAAGTTATGAGGTCACTTCCATTGATGTTGGAAATTATGTGTAGCACATATGAGATCATGGAATTATAGGGAAATTTATGGGCATATGGTCGTTTGAAAATATTTGATAACCTAAATTAACACTAGGTGGAAAATGAAGGGTCAAATGGACTTAAATCTAGGTTCTAAAGGCTTTTTCACTGTGACCTTTGCTTGTCTAGAATATTGGTAAAAAATCTTCAAGGATAATATTTTTTCAACTAAGTAGGATTACGTTTGTGCTATTAGACAAAGATATTTCCACCATAAAAGAAGAATTTATGGTGGTGCCAATATGTATTCACCTCTATGCATTCCCTAAATAATCTTGGGAGAAGGAAACATTGGAGGTATTAGGAAATACACTTGATACATTGTGAAAATATCATAGGTAATAAATGTGGCTAAGTAGGCATCATATGCAAGAATATGTGTTTTCATGGATGTTATGGGAGAACTACTAGGGCTGATCATCATATGTTATTAGGATGCTGAGTGGGTTCAAACACTCAACTATGAGCATATTCTCTTCTAGTGTCAAAAAATCCACAAACATGGACGCCATTTTAGATACCATCCAATGAATGTTATAGTGGACCGGGAGAAGAATATAGAATTTGAAGATAAGGATGGGTTTACTAAAATCCCAAATAGGAGGAAAGGTTGGAAAATAACCTAACGAGCAAGACATCAAGGAACCGGTTAGATCAAATAGCAAATTCTATATCTTATCTGAGGAGTTTAAAGAACCAATGAAGGGTGAGGGTTCTTCAAAACCTATAAGTAAGGAAGGGACTTAAACATATTTGTATGGAAACCTTCAAAAAAATAGAAATATAGATTCTTAAGAGTTTAATTAGATGGGAATTAAGGGTGAAGAATAAGAAATAAATGATATCAATATAGGGGAGTAGGTATAAGGAGATTCAGAGGGGGAAATGGTCTTCTTGAATGACCAACTATAGAAATTCAAGCACTCAGTGACATTCATGGAGAATAGAATTAAATATTTGTTAGAAAGCTAATTAAGGAAATTACAAAAGGAATCCATCAAGGGATAAGAAAAGAAAGGAAAAATAACGTCATCAAGTCATACCATCATGACCTGAATGGGTTTATGGGTGAAAAAAAATCCCCTAAAGACTCTTAAGAAAATAGGAGGCGAAGGGAAGAAATGAGGACAAAAAATAGTGAGGCAAAAATAGAGGAAACTAGGTAATTGCTAGTTGATTTGGGTCTATTTATTGGACTCTAGGGAAATACTTCTCCACATAACCTAAGATTTAAAAATGAAGATGATCTTGTGCAATATGAGAGGGTTAAATGTCCCAACAAAAAAAAATCCTTCTAAAAACTCTGATTTAACATGAAAATTCAATCCTTATCATGTTACAGGAGATAAGATGTGAGTCAACAACAACGTCTTGAGTTGATAAGAAAGCATCGAGAAACAATGAATGCATATTATTAGAGGTTAAGGAGTGGTAGGAGCTATTAAGACCATTTGGAACTAAGGAGTGATAGTGAACCCTCTTGGGCGTCATTTCAATTTTTTTTGGGTCATAGTCAGTTTGGACCATGGGTTTATCACCAATGTGCATGAGTCATATATCCCTTTATTGAAATGAACCTTTCCTGACCATTTGTATTTGCAGGGAACAACCTTGGGGACTAGTTAGCGGGTTGTAGGAGGTGATTTCAACATGATAATATCTCTTAAAGAAAAAGGGAGGAGTTAGAAAAATATATGTGAATAATTCAATTTTTAAGAAATTTATAAATACACTAAGGTTGATCGATATTCCTACTAGAAATGTTCTCTTACTAGGAATACTAAGAGAGGAGAACCAAATTACTATTCATTTGGATTGTTTCTTGGTCTTGAAGTTTTGTTTTAGACCCATGATGTGATCTCAGTTGAGATACTACCCTTTGTAGGATTAGACCTTTTACTGATCATGTTTGCATAAAAGAGAAATCTTTAGATGGAACGTCTAGATTTATTTACAAGCATTGAATTAGGGTAGTTTGAATGGTTGGATCTCTATGGGACCAAAATGTCCATTTTTCATCATAAAATCAAACATATAAAAGGAAAAATTAAGACTTGGAATGAGAAGGTATTTGGGAATATCTTTGAAGCCAAACTAATGCTGGAACAAGGTAAGGATGATTTACAACAAACCATCATCCTATTAAGCAATTCAAAGAACCTAAGATACAAGGAAGCTAATATTTAGTCGAATGAAATAAATCAAATAGAACTCCAAGAGGAAATTTAATGGAGCCAAAATTCTCAAATCAAGTGTCTTTTTAAGGGAAATAATAGCACTAGATTCTTATACAATTCCCTTATCCAAAGAAGAAATACCAATAGGATTTTATATTTAAAAGAAATATTAGGTGAAAGGATTAAGTACTAATAGGACATATAAAATGAATTAAAAAATCACTTCTCCCAACTTATGAAGGGGCCTGATGTTGGATCAAGAAGAGGTACTCAAAAAATTATTGAAGCTATTTCAAAGTTGTTTACCCATGAGCAAAATCTTAGCCTCAATATGCCCACCTTAATTGAAGAGGCAGAACAAATTGTCAAGGAAATGGATAACGATAAATCTCTAGGTCCTTATGCATTTATGATGGACTTATTCCAACATTGTTGGCCAATTATCAAAAACTATATTTTGGATGCGGTGGAAGAATATTAGGAGTCAGGATCCATCCTCCTGAACCATAAACTACCATGGATATTCCACTGGACAATTTGTCGCAATAAATATAATAAAATAGTCTAAAATCTTTATTATGAAGGGTAAATTCCTTTAGATTCTAGATCTATTATTATTAAAAATTGTTATCTATGCATGAAATATATATATATATATATATAGATATTTGATCTCCTTCTCTAAATGGAAATGATACAAATACAATGGAGTGAGGCATGTGGCTTATATATATTTGATCTCCTTCTCTAAATGGAAATGATACAAATACAATGGAGTGAGGCATGTGGCTACTGGGCTGCTACAAAACACAACCCCTCTCTATTCTTCCTTTTCTCTATCCACTCTTAGCTACTCTGCTCTACTATGGAACAAAATGAACTTGAATAGAATGGAACCCCTTTCCTCTTGGTTGCACGATTATAACACAACCTTATAGCCAACTAGGGGTTAAATTTGACTCATTCAACCCTCAATATGATTTAAAAATTAAACCTTAGAGAGTATTCTTCATCATCCCCCTGTACTTAACCCCTTGTCCATGAGTAATGGGGTTTGACATGTCATCCTCTTGAATTATGGTGGTATAACTGATATTTGAACTTATGGGATATTTTCTCTCTTTCTCTGAATGGAAATGATACAAATACAATGGAGTGAGACCTGTGGCCACTGGGCTGCTACAAAACACAAACCTTCTCTATTTGTCCTTCTCTCTATCCACTCTTAGCTGCTCTTCTCTACTATGGAACAAAATGCACTTGAATAGAATGGAACCCCTTTCCTGTTGGTGGCATGATTATAACACAACCTTATAGCCAACTAGGGGTTAAATTTGACCCATTAAACCCTCAATATTATTTAAAAATTGAGCCTTATAGAGTATTCTTCATCATCTTCTTGTATTTAACCTCTTTTCCATGAGTAATGGGGTTTGACATGGCATCCTCTTGAATTATGGTGGTGAAAACGATATCTGAACTTATGGTAGGCATAACTTTCACATTTGAACTTTGATTAACATAATTATTGCATCATTGGAAAGGTATTTGAGTGTAAAATAGTTCCAAAGTATGAAAAACTACATTGGAAATATTTTAGCCCCAAAAAATGTCATTTAAGGCCTCAAATTAGCCACAATTATTTTTGACCCCAATTCTCCAAACTCGGTCTTGTTGCTAAATTTTCTCCTATATGTTGGTTTTCTTTGATTCTTCCACCCTAAAAGCATAGATATGGATGAAAAATAATCTAACGATACAATATAGATCATAACTCCCCATTTTTGGAATCTTTTGGTCCCTAAACTCTTTTAATGGAATGAGTGGGGAAATTATTCCTCTACATTCTCCCTATCGTACCATTTAACCTTCAATGGAAGTTTTCCTTTCAACTCAATCTACCAAAGGTCATGTTGCCGTTGTCTTGTAGTTCTAGACCTCTTATGTAAAATTGTATTCTTTATCAACTCTCCATGAGCATCTGGTACTAAATCATCTATAGAAGGTAGGATCTATTAATGTTCTTGATCCAACATGGGAGGTTCATAAAGCTTCAAATTTTCTGTATTCACCACTTAGTAAATGCACTTTTATGGGGGTATACAAAGTCTATAGGAATTTTCTGCCACCTTTTATAGTATCTTGAAAGGAAAATATCATATATCCTTGATTTTCTTACAAGGACCTTGTAGCCTCTCTTTGTTTAACTGTAACTATATTATGTCTCCCATTTTGAATAAATTTTTTATTTTGTGTTGACCATGACTAGCCTTGCCCTATTCATATTACTTACTCAATGTCTCCTTTACTTACAAATGGATTTGCTTGATCGTCTTAACAAAGTACTCTACTCTTAAAGGATCCCTTGTGAGATCCTTCCTCACTCCTCGATGTCCATATACAATATCCAAAGGTGAAGGTGGAAAATATCCAAAGAAAGTTTGAAATGGGGACTTATTGATATAAGTGTGGAATGATATGTTATAAGAGTGTGTATATATACCATATTTTCATCCCAAATTTTTGGATTCTTCTAATTGTAACCCCTTAAAGGTTACACCAAAGTCTTATTGAACATTTTTGTTTTCCCATCCATTTGTGGATGAAATTTTTTAGGTTCTTCAACTTCGTGTTCATATTCTCCCACAATGTAGTTTAAAATTCATTGAGGAATATTGTCATTATCTGAAATGATGCTCACTAGCTTCCCAAAGTGCACTTAAATCTTTCCAAAGAATAGTTTGTTGCTTCTTGCCCATTGATGTTCTTTTTACAAGGAATGAGAACATACATCTTGATGAACTTGTCAACTACAATGAATAAGTAGTTATGCCCCTTCCTAGTTTTTGGTAAACCTCCCATAAAGTCCATGGAAATGATTTCCCAAGGCTGAGTAGGTATAGGTAGCATATGGTATAGACATTGTTTCCTATTACCGGTTTTATTGGTATAATAAAGCATACATCCTCTTTCGAACCTAGCTACATCTTCTTGCATTTCAATCCAGTACACATACCTTTTTAAATTGAAATCTATCTTCCCTACACCAAAATTCCCCACAACGTTGGAGGCATGATCCTCTTTGATTAGCCATAGTCGCTCACCTTTAAGAATACATTACTTGTCCAACCTATAGAGTAATCCATTCTAGAGATGATTATCTTATTTCTCATAAGATAGTGTTTCCACTTTTTGACATCTTTTACCAAGATATAGAGCTCCTTGTCATAGGTAGGGTAGTTGAGAGCTTTCCCAAGAAACACTTTATAATGGTAGGATACAATCCTTCCTCCCTACATTAATATCACTCCCATAGAATACCCACTCACACCTATATCCACTTCAAAGGGATGTTGCAACTTTGGAAATGTAAGAACCGATGCTTGATTTCTTTTCTTCTTTAACTCCTCAAAGGCATTTTTTTGACCCTTTCTCAATTGGAAAGTCTTTCCAATTTTTTTATGGCATGGAGTCGTGCTACTACTTCTGAAAGTGAGGCCATGTATTTACTCAATTCCTCTACTTCCGAAATGAAACACCTGATCTCAAAAACGTTAGTAGACAATGACCACTTCATGATGGCCTCCCTCTTGGAAGGAGATACCTTTAACTCATCTCCACCAATCACATATCCTAAATACAACAATAATACTATTCAAACTCACATTTCCTAATGTTTTATAGCAAATGTTTGTTCTTTAATGTCTTTAGCACTTGCATCAAATGTAAGATGTGTTTCTCCTAGGTAGTACTGTATACCAATATTTTATTAAAATAAATAATAAAAAATGAATCTAGAAAGGAGAACCATACGTCATTTGTTAATATCATGAATGTAGTTGGTGCATTTCATAGAACACTCATACAAACCTTGTCTAGTTTTGAGGGTGGTTTTCTACTTATCTTCTTCTATGACTCGAACCTAGTGATACCTTGATTTTAGGCCTAACTTGAAGAAGTATTTTTCTTGATACAACTGGTCCAAATTATCATCTATCCTTTACAAGGGGTACTTTTTGTTGAGCATACTTTTTTTTAACTCTTTGTAATCAATTCACATTTTCCAATCCCCATCCTTCTTTTGCACAATTATGATGGGTGACCCACATGGTGAGGTACTTGATCAAATAACACCATACTCTAGCAACTCCTACAAATACTTCTTCACCACATTTTCTTCCATAATGGGCTACCTGTACAACTCAATGTTTGGCAATGGAGAGTTTAACAATTATTGGATCTCTTGCTCCACTTCCCTCTTGGGTGGAAAACCTTTAGGCTCTTGTAACACTCCCCTGCATGCATGTAGCAACTCATCTAATTATTTCCTCTATTCTTTATCTCACTCATCCAAGCATGCTTTTTCTCTCATTAAATCTTCTACATACTGATTTTATGTTAAAAATAATAAAACATACTTACTAGAATTGATTAGTTGCTTGACTTGGTTGACACTTACCAATGAAATTTTATACTTTCCCTTGTGCATGTTGATGGTGAAGGATTTTACTTCCTCAATGAGGTAGTATTAGTTGTCTCTCCACATGAATATTGCATCCTACAATTACATATAGGGACTCCCAAACACCACTCCACATACATCAAGTGAACACATCTAATTCTATTTCATTAATAAAATCAACATTAATAGCCAATTTTATTTTACACTATTTTGTTTCTTGGCTTTCTAAATCCTCTACCCATCCCAATGGACATGGGCTAGGGTGATCTTGAACCTCCAATCCTAGTTTCTTGACCATATCAATTGCAATGGTAATTTCCTATGATCCCAAATCCAATGGAGCACCAATTTTTGTATTCTTAACCTGTATATTTATTTGGAAGACTTTGGTCATGTCCTTCTCTTCCTATTACTAAAGTATGTTCAAATTCACTCCTTTCTACACTAATGTGTAGTAAATATTTTCATTCACGTATGAGTTTCTTTCCACCCGATTTCTTGAATATGTGGCCATGATATTATTCTTCTTCCCATCTTTCTTCTGGTTCTTCAAGTTGACTTAAGGATGTAGTTTCCAATGCTTATCCTTTGTGTGGCCATCGATGTTACAATGGTTTTTGGGATCTTTTAACTAGTACATCGTGGCTTTTTCTTCTTTTTCTTTACCCCTTTCCATTTCTTCTTCCTTTATTTGGAAGATTCCTAATGTTCCTTCTTCTTTGAACCACTTAACTTCCATTTCTTTTGTCCTATGCTTTCTAAATAGTTTTCCTATACAAAAGCCTCATCAAATGTTATGGGTTTGAAAAACGTCACTTGCTTTCATAGATGGCTATGCAAACCCCTAAATACTCGAGGAGGTTTGGGTTCTTGGGAGAGATACCCAGTAATATTTCCATCTTCCTAAATTCTAAGGTGTAATATTGTACACTCTACCTCTTTCTTTGCCCAAAGTAATGTTACTATATCCATTGATCCTCTACATAATATAGTAGAATTGAGACTTTATAGGAGTTTTAAATTCCCCCAGTTAGTCACTGAATATATTCCTCTAACCTCATATTTTTTGTGTGCCTTTCCCACTAGGTCAGGGATGGCTCTCTAGATTCAAATGATCAAATGAATTTTTTTGTTTCTCCCCTACGCGGTGAACATTAACTGCTACAACCATTGATTTAATTTCAAAGTGTCAATATCACCTTCATACGGCTTGGTGTCAACCTTCACTTCCATCTTGAATATGGACCTTTTTTTTACAGGCTCTTTCTCAGACTCCTACTCTAGTTCTTTTCAATCCCATGATTCTTCCACTAATCTAACCTCTGATTTAGAACCCCCACCTTCTCCAATTTATAGCTTGTTTGGTAGATTTTCCATAAGGAGGTTCATATTACAAATGATATCTACAACTTTCTCTTATAACCTTACAAATATCTCGTCCATTGGATCTCAAGGGTTATTAAAAATATATTTGTTGGTAATGGTTTGGGTTTTATGAATTTATGGTTAGGTAGATTTGTATCCCTTGCAACTTACCATAAAATACTCGAAGAAATATGCTCTTTTACCAATACAATTCGTAAATTGTAGTGTATATTCTACTAGATAGTTCATCACAATAGTTCCAATAAAATAAACCAAAATATATACTATGAAGGGTAAATTCTTTTAGATTCCAGATTTGATATTATCAATTTTCGTTATATATATATATATATATATATATATATATATATATATATATATATATATGGAGAAAATCCAACTATAAGGTGAAGCTACTCTACTCTATATTTCTCTAAATGGAAATGATACAAATGAAAAGAAGTTAGACCCATCGCTTGTGTGCTATTACAAAACACAAACCATCTCCATTATTCTCTCTCTTTATCCACTCTTAGATACCCTACTCTACTATGGAAAAAAATGCACTTGTATAGAATGGAACCCTTTTTCCTCCTAGGGGCGGTCTTAACACAACTTCATAACCAACTAAGGGTTAAACTTGACCCATTCAACTTTCAACATAAGTTACAACTTGACCCTCCTAGAGTCTTATTCATCATCCTAGCATGGTTAGCCCCTTTTTCATGAGTAATTGGGGTTGATATGGCATCATCTTGAATTATGTTGGTGCCCCCAATAAATATAATTTAAGGATTCAAACTAGCCTTGAAACTGGGTTTTGCCACTAAAAATGCTCCTGTAAGCTATTTTTCTTTTATTTTTCCACCCTGAAAACATTGACATGGATGGAAAATAATATAATGATCCAATATGGATCACCTCCAAGATTTTAATTCAACCTATCTAACACTTATTACTTGGGTAAGGAGGCCAAAGGTGTAGATATATCTTTTCCTATATCCTTGTGTAATGTCATATATAAAATCATTTCGAAACAAATTGCTAATATACTTAAACATACTTTGAAAAAAATAATTTACTTTGAATAGAGTGCCTATTGAACACTACAAAATTTTCTATATGATTATATTGGTTCATGAACACATCCACCCCTTGACCTCACTCAAAAATCTAGGCATGCTCATTAAATTGGACATGTCCAAAACCTATGGTAATTTGAATTGTCCTTTTCTAAAGAATATGTAGATATCCTTTGGGTTCTACAGTACTTGGGTTCTTAACCTTGTATAATCAACATTTTTATTGATCCAAATAAATGGATCTCCTTCTCCTTCTTTTGATCCCTTAAAGGGCATTTGTCAAGGAGACCCTATGTCCCCTTTCCTTTACATTATCAATGTGGAGGGCTTAGCAAGGTTTATTTGGAAAGTTGTAACTGAGGAAAAATTCAAAGGCCTATCCCTTCACCCTAATATTTTTCCCTTGACTCATCTACAATTCATGGATGACACCCTCCATATAGACATTCCCATAGTGAAAGAAGCTCTTGCTTTCAAGTAGGCTTTGAACATGTTCATGGAAGACTCCAAGGGCCTAATAAACCAATCAAAATACCATATTTATTTTTTCAATGCCCCTTTAATAATCAAACACAATATATCTAGAATATTTGGCTTCAAACATGCTTCCCTTCCCTCTCAATGTGTGGGAGCATTGCTGCTTCACAAAGCCCTAAGAAATGTGTCCTAAGAAGATTTGTTGGTGAAGTTGAAAGCTAAGATATCTAGTTGGACCTTCCATTTTTTAACTCTATTGGGTATAATCCCCTCATTAAGTTTGTTTCGCAATCAATGCCTCTTTATCTATTCTATATTCATGTGGCTCCAACAAATGTTATTAAGAGAATTAGAAATCCCCAACAAGTCTTCTTATGGGGAGGTTTAGGGAAGGAGAGAAAAAGGGCTCTTGTTGCACAGGAGAAAGTTTGTACTCCAAAAATGATAGGGGGTTAGGAATTCATGATCCTATTATAAAGGGAAATTACTTGTAGTAAAGACTTGGTGGTGCTACATTAAATGGAATAATTCTATATGGGCTTCCATCTAGTGAGCTAAATATACAAGAGGGATTCCAAAAGTAGATCCGGTTTGAATGTATGGAAACCTCCCAAGTCCTCTTATCTAGAATAACACTTGGAATAATACTTAGTTAGTTCAATAAAATTGTTCTTGGGAGGTCAAATGTGGAAAGTCAATTTATTTTTGGGAGGAGTGGCAACATGAGCCACCCCTAGGCAATGAGGAAATGTTTTGTGCTTCCAAAATTTCCTTGACAACCAATGTGTGGTATAAAATCCATCATTTTTGGGATGATAGGGAGGAAGTTATCCTTAGAAAGGGTTTCTAAATAATTATGGTCATAGACTTGCTAGTGGGAACCTCAAATGCTCAAGGAAATGGAATATTGGCTTCAATTAATGGTTATCAAAGCTAGTAATGAAGAAGATATCCTTCAAAGGGGCGATACAGGGGATGGTAATTTCAATGATAGTGAAATATATAGAATTGCAGTGAGCAGGAACATCTTAGGTCATTAGGTGATTTTTGAAGTAAAAAATGGTACTCAAAACAAAAAATGTACAAAAAAATCAATTTTAGAAGAGCCGATAAGATTCAAAATGATGATGTCATCCCCAAGGGTAAATATTTTTGGAGGGAAAAGAAGAAAATTATTATTTTTTAATTGTATTTCCGTTTATATCCTTATAATTTACTCAAATGTCAAGTGTAGGCACCTTTTTATGTAAAATATTATTTCCACATCCAATGAGTACCCACTTTGAATACTTTTGAGTAGACCGACACCAAAAAATTTAAAATACATGAAAAAATGTGTTCCTTGAAAGAAACACAAATTTTAAATATATTTTCATTTTTTTTTTGTGTGGGTCTCCTCAAAAGTATTTACAATAAGTATTCATTGGATGCAAAATTTAATTCCCCGTCCAATATGCGCCTACACTTAACATTTGATTAAACCTATAGAGAGATAACATGATAATATAATTAAAAAGTATTATTTTTTCTTTTCCTTTAAAAATTCGTAAGCCTTATTTTATTATTTTAAATATAATTTTCCTTATGAGGACCATTTTATACCTCAAAATTCTCCTAATGTATATTGAAACTTGGTCAAAAGTATAGAGTAGAGAATTGTGGCCCAAGATATCTTCCTTCTTCTAGATTTTTCTGAGAAAGAAAACATTTATCTGGGATAAAATCATTAAATGAGGATATTGAGGCCCCCTATATGTTTAATGTGTGGTCAATTTGGGAAGTCACAAAAGTACCCCTTTGATGAGTCTTTGGAGGTTTCCATATTATGGGATAAGGAGGCAATTCGCTTTAGATGATCAAATCAAGTTATAGCAGATATATTCAACAATTTTGGGAATTGGAAAATCAACCCATTCAACAACTGTATTTTAAATGAAGTTTGGAACTTGTTCCTAGGATTGATGTGGTGGAATGTGTTGAAGGGGTCTGAGAATATTTTTTAAGGATAAAAATCAACCAATAAGCAAAATTTGGGATATCATCATTGAGAACATCAAGGCAACAATAAGTGGAACCACGTGATTGGAGGAAGATTAGTTCTACTTAGGACTAGAGTTCATTATCTTCGAAAATTGCAGTGATCTTGCTATGCCAAAAATGTGATTCTTAGCTAAAAATACTCTTCCACCTCTATTATGGAGAACTAGTCTCCTCCTTGAACATAATTTCTTAAGTTAATATTTGGAAATGCCTCTAAAGGAAACCCGGGGCCTTTAGTGGTTGGGGGTATTTTGTGATCTGGTAGGCTCCATTCTTATTCTCTTTGAATATAGACTCGATAACAATACCAATAATGGAGCAAAATTAGTGGGACTTCTACAGGGCCTTAGTATATCTTGAAATAGAGTTTTCCAAAATCTGGTCGTGGAAGGAGATTCCCAATTCATTATTACAACACTTGGTCGAATTTTGAATGACATTAATTCATACAAGGTCTCCAATAATTGGAGACTTTTAGTAGGCCTTCAACAATTTGCTAATTTGAACCAACAATGATCAATCATCATTTCTATCCATATCAAACACAAATGAAATTTAGTAGTAGATGGATTTTCTAATGAAGATGAGTTGTCCAAAACTAGATTTATTGTGAGTGGCAGGGATTGGGAGCTACTCATCCTCAATTGTGCCAAACCTATCAGAGTATTAATGAGATGGATAACTTAGACTAGGATCGGGTGGCTAGTTGAGGATAGGGCTTTGTTAGTACAAGGGACATTGAGATATTATCAATGCTCATGTACATGGCCATGTACCTAGCAAAACAATGTAGTATATAAGGTGAAGGATACAATTTTAATGTTGAAGAGGAAGAATGGACAAGCCTGGAGGCTTGAGATGATTCACCAGTAGTGGAGGATGTATGTTATGTTTAGTTCTAATTAATTCCTAGTGTGGAGAAGAGCTTAGATCATCCACCATCAATTGAAGAGCTTGATGAGAACTAGAATGGGTACATAATCCACACAATACTATTATCCTCAAGCGCGTGGAATGGAGTATGTTGGTGAGGAAAGGTTAGGTTGAAAGGGCCATTTCTTGGATGTTAAATTCATGAAGAGAAGTATTGATGATCTGAGTTAGGAGGGTGTCTATAATAATTTATTAAAGGTTTTTTCTCCATTTCAAAAGCTCAAGGCTCTTAATGGTTTTTGAGTTTTTTCCTTGTTTGGATCCCTTCTTTCTTGGTTTCAACGTGGGTCTAGGGATAGGTTGATTTAGTGAAGCTATATGAGTTCCTCTATTCCTTTCAAAGGTTTTTTCCCTGTGGAGTCAATAGTTTTATATTTTTGTATTTATAGGGAAGGATTGGCTCTAAGCGAGATTTCTCCTTTTGGGAATTCATCTGTGAGGTGGATTTTGTTGATTGGATCTATTATTGATATGATTGGAGAAGTTGAGTTGGCTTCTCTCAACCGATCAGGTGTATACCAATCGATGAATGCTCCAAATAATTAGTGTATTTCAATTATATTTTGTGGTTTTAGGACTTGGATGACTGATTTATCCCTTATAATTCCTTTCCCAATGAAGAGATATTCAATATCCCAAACAAGTTTTCTGAGATAGAGTGGCAATGGTTTTGAATTTTTCCATCATAGAGTTTGGGGTAACTTTTGTTGCTTAGAAACCCATTATTTATGCCCATATTATGTGGAAGAATGAAACTCAAGAGAAAGAAAAATATGAGAGGAAGGTTGAGTCCTTAATAAAGTTTTCCACTTCAAGAAATATGACTAAAGTGAAGAGACAAACTATGGAGGAAAATTCAAGCTTCCATAATCAATGCTCTGTGAGGGTTGAGAAGGAAATGGAGAGGTTCAAGGAAAATATATATGTTACATAGTATTTTGCCACACTTCCCATCCCATATCATGAAGCGTCAAAATAACAAAAGTTGTTAGTGTACTCACCGTGAAACACATACAAAAATATCCCTGAAGAAGAGAAGAAAAGATACCTTGAGAGAATTTTGAAGAAGTTTGTCTGAAACCCTAGTTTTCAGGATTTGTGCGTTTTTCACCATTGCTGGCCCATGCTGATGGCCTATTGTAGCATATTGACCTAGCGCTTCCAGTGTGTCTTTTGATAGGAAACCCTACATTGAACCTCTTCTGGCAGTTTTTCCTAAAGTGGTGGAGAATATTCTCTTACTAGAAGCCTCGAGAACGACAAGCTGGATATTGTTGAATAAGGATATGGTCGAGTTCTCCCATTTTGAGTCCTTGATCCTACCTTTAGGGATCTTCCCCTTAAGATGTGGACCTTCTTCCCCCTTATGTGGATCCCTAACTCCCTCTCCTTTCCTATAAATGAAATCCCTTCTATCCCCAACTGGTTGGTCATTTCTTGGTTGCATTCCTATGTTGAAACTATGCCTAAATGCTACTCATCTTACTAAGGAGAAGGAGTGCTTGAAGGTCTTGGCTTGGACTTGGAAATCCACCACAAAGGAGGCTTCCAACATCAAGGCACATATGGTTGTATGCTTCCCTTATTTCTATTAATAAATACATCAGGTGTTTACTTTCCATAAGTGTATAAATCATTATTCATTTAGCATGATATTCCTTGATCTGTCATGTAGTTTATGTTAGAATGAATCATGCTATGTATGATATTGTCTCTTTTGTTTGATCTTCCTTGCAGGTACCTATCCAAAACAACGTAAATAGTATTGAACCTGGGAGCAAGAACGTCGAGGATGACATCAATGATAACTTAACATCAGAGTGAGGTAGGTTATCTGTCTTACTTTGCATTTTCCAACATAAGCTAGGAAAGCCTGCACTTGTTTGTCTAGTTTGTTGCTAGATCCTCTTATAGGACTAGAGAGATCACTTCTGTCCATAGAAGAGATTTTCTTCACAATAATATAACATCAAAACAGTAAATGGTCTGATTCTCAACCACCATAGGAAATGGAGGGATGGGGGAAAGACTCCATATGTGGTTACTTTTGTAAGATATAAAATACTTTAGGATGTTTGAGATCCATTAGGTAGTGAATACAATGATTGTAGAAACTATGGTACTTAATCGACATGAGCTAGCAGAGATCTGACATAAAGTCAAATTTCTCGAGAGAACTTTTGAATTATTTAATAAGGGGGTGTTTGGTATTGGCATTTTTGTCACACAAGTCGAGATGGAAAATGGAAGGGGGTGGTTGGTCATTTGGGCTCAAAGGGCTATTCATCTAACTCGATGGATTTGATAGACAACTTCTAGCCATCTAGCAACACCTAGGACAATTCGAAATCTGATAAAGAGATCTTGGAATTGATAATGGAAGAAAGTCCACCTTCCCCCAAAATCTAATTTATGGCTTCTATTTTTCTTATTCTCACTATGTTTAGTCTTTTCAATTAGTTAAAGGTATTTGTTTTGTTTTGTTTCTTTCTCCTTGCATATGTCTAGTTCGAAAGACAAATTACAATAATGATAATTTTGATATTTTTTTACCAAAGGCTTGATTCCATTGGGACAAACATCCATTAAATACCGATGTATCTTATTTTGTATATAATATAAAATAGTTGTATGTTTTTAGCTTAAAAATTATCATTTTTATTATAAATATTTATTAGATAATTAAATAATTATTATGAATAGTTCATAATGGTTTTTAATAGTAATTATTTGATATCATATAGTTTAAGATATTTGATTAGGCTGAGAGGTTATGGGGAGATGTTGCAGTGGTTGCAAATGATTGTAAAAATTTAAATGTCTACTCAATATGGGAGAGATGTTGTAGTGTTCATAAAACGAAACTTTAAATCAAAAAATATAATAATAAAACATAATGTGGGCTTAATTAAAAATATTAAAAGTAATAAAAAATAAATCGATTGAATTCAATTTTTATATTGTAATTTTGTTTTATTAATAAAATTACAAACAATTTTTACAATAGAATTGTGATACATTTTATCACATATACAAGTCTATATATTTCACAAGAAGAATATACATTATTTCTACTTTGTATATTTCACATGAGGAATATACATATTTCATCTATTACATCAAAATTTGTCATGTCACCCGCAAGAATTGAACCCAAGTGGGGTGGATTCTAATCCTACCTCCCAACCACTTGGGATAACCAATTCACATAGCATTATGATATATATATATATATATATATATATATATATATATATATAGATATATATATATATATCCCAACTAATAGATAAAATGGCCTTTTCAGGGCATTTTTTTGGTTAATTTTAACCAAAATCAAACAAAGAATTTTTGAAACTTAAGTTTGCGTTGTTTAATTTGTATAATTCGAGCGCACCAAGGGTTTTTAGGGTGTTGAATCCATTTATGCATTTAAAAAGTATTTTAAAGAACAAAAAATTACAATCTTGCTTGAAATTGTATAGATGAATTATGGTGAAAAAAACCATTTCATTTATAAGCCCCAAGGATTAGTTGAAGTGGTCTAGAGCCATACATGAATTTATTTGATATTGTTGCTAGTTATTACTCATCATGGGTTCGACTCTCTTTGACTCTATTGGGGCGAGACCCTATAATTAGGGGAAACAATTTACCCAATTTATCATCTGCGACATGTGGGGAAGTACTCAAGGTTTCTCGTGCTTTCATTCCAATATATATATATTCATTTTTCATATAAATTAAAATAATTATTCACATTAGTAATCATTATATTTCAAAACTTCACATTTAAATTTAAGTAATAAACATACAAAAAACAATCATTATAGTAGACTTTTTTTCTAAGTTATATATTGATCTATCCATCTATACATATATATTTTTTTGTAAATTAATACTTTATATTACCAAAATAAATAAATTACATTGCTATAGTAGCTAACCATAAGAGGCTTTTACTGTGCCTCGCTTGTACTAACATGGATTCAAAAGACCAACACTTCCCTTCATGCTCTATGGTCACAAAACTCAATGTACAACTACATCCGAATTACAATAGAGAATACAAAATCCCTTATTATTGGGCTTTCCAAAAAATACCAAACATACATAATAAAAAGACAAAAATCTTGCAGACAGGATGGGTGATTCAAACTTAGAAGATGATATGGGAGCTGGAGCTCTGACACTCGGTCCTGGAGGTTCAACATTATCATATTCACAGCATAAGTGTCCCTCCACATGTGCAAGCTCGACATCCAATCTATCCAACGTGAATCGTTGATCCCTTAACATTCTCTTAACATCTTCCATGGAGGCAAAGACATTATACCTCTCAATTTTCTTTTCCTTCATAACCAACCCGAGTAGAGTTTCCATTTGCCAATGTAAAGCCATTGAATTCAAATATTGCTTCTTCCTTCCCTTGGTGTGTCCAGGGTTCGGAATCCAGGTAGATACTTTGTCCATAATTACAAAATCAGAGTGGGATCGCTTCACCACCTCAACTTGGGTTTTCAACTTGTGAATTTCTCTTCTTGTTTACAGTGACATTGCATTAAAATACGTAGTAGAAAAATCCTAAGCGAAAAGCCTCACTCTTCATTGTCCTTGCAAACCTCTACCCCCCCCTTCGACAACGCATGCACTACTTAGGCGACATGGCAACAGTAGAGGGAGCACACCTGTGACAATTGTTGAATCTTCCTTTACCTGCAAAGAAACATGAAAGAACACTAGACACGACTTCCCCATGACTTAAACCCCACCCCACAACATCATCACCTATCCTCATAACATAGACCACACAATGAGAGGGATACCTCGACAATTGCCCCACAAACTTAGAAACCCCAGCCTCATAACCCCTATTCCCCAACACAGTGAACCATAACAAAACCATAGGGTGCCCAGAGACCACAACTTACAGAAAACCCTCAGAAACAAAAATAAACAAGAATATGGAGAGATGCATGCCCATACTCCCAATTCTTCTAATATAAATAATGAATACTCAAAGACATAACCGAACATACGAATGATAAAGTTTTTAAGACTAGACATCATTCAAATTTCATTACAACCACTCGAGACAACATGCTTAGACTTAACACAGACACCATAAGACAAACAAATTTCCAGAATTCACAGACCCGAGCTCTAGGCATAAAACAAAGTAGTAGACCAAGAAAAGGGGGGAGACGATATGCACCACTTTGCAGGGGTTCAAATATGGGGTATTAATCATCGACTGTTAGGAGAAAAAACCATGAGCTAACTTCCACGTGCCCTAGTTTACCACTCTCCCACCTCCTCAACCATAGGAAACCATCAAACTAGGTCCTTTCCGTTGCCCCATCATATTAAAACCCAAGCAAATTGAACCTCACCTCGCAGAACATGATAACCACTAGTAGCAAGGAGGTTGAGGTTGATTTGAACTTATGCGGAAACACAACATAATACATATATAAACATAAACATAGAGATGCAACAGAAATAAAACTTCATTTCATTAACATCAAAAAACTGAAACATGCTTACATATAGAATGGAAATAAACTAGCTCATGCGATTGTAGCTTATCTCTGAGAAGAGATGTTGCAGTTACATGCCTCTGAACTATGTTACAATGAGGCTCAAGGGTATTTTTATTATTGAACAACAAAGGGAAACCATAAACAACCCAAAACCTAACCCTAGGAGATGGAACACCAAGAGCTTGTGGGCCCCATTGGGGTTAGTTGGGCAACCAACTTCCAAGGGTCGTAACTTGGTCATATGATCTCAGTTTGGCGCGTACAATGCCTCGTTAGAAATATCTCTCTGATTACTAGATGACTTGCTATGGGCTTGCGGAGGTCCTCAAAAAACATCATTTAGGGGGTCAAAACAACTCTGGAAATTCAGGACCCAAAAAAACTACTAAAAATAGTAAATGTTGCTATAATCCAAGAAACTGATGAAACCGGCTAGAGGTCTAGGTGGAATAGGCAGGGGGACACCAATATCCACCTGGATCAGAGGTCTCGGCCTCACTTTTGCCCTTCTTCTCATTGCCGAATTGTTAGAGCACCACCACAAAGAACCATTTAAATCAAATGAAAACCATTTGGTGACATGCATGCTCTTGCATGTTGGGGGTGGGAAACACCCCTTAACATAAATGTCCATCACATCCAAGGGTGACAGCTCAACCCCCAAGGCACCCTCATTAAGACCATTAAAACCCTTATCGAGGATATCCATCTATATATATCATCAATATTATGCATATCACATTAAAAACTAAATGTGAAAATGATATAAATATAAATAATATTATTGAGAACTAGTATAAATCCATATTAACTTCAAATTTACCAAACATGAATGTTATTATTAATATTATTCAAATTACATATAAGCAATAAATTTATTAATTTTTGTTTCTTTATTGAAATTGATTGATTTATTTATGTTGATTCATATTCATTTTATCATTATTTTCAGTCTAATGGACTTTTCTACATTCTCTAAGACGTTCAACTAAATGCTTAGGTTTACGATCCATTCCACATTAGATGGAATAATCATTTGCTTGCTTTTTTTTTTTTTTTTTTTTGGAGGAATTCCAAATTAGATGGGATCATCATATGCTTGTTTTTTTTCGTTGTTGAAGGAATTACTATGATGGTTATAATCTTAAATATATTTTCTTATTACTAGATAATATTAATTGGTTTATAGGAAATAAATAAATTAAAATATTTAAATCTTGTTATTATAATTTTTTTTTAAATTAATTGATTTTGTAATTTAGTAATTAAAAAAATATTATTTTTATAAATCATTAAATCAAAATCAATAAATTTAAATCCGAATTAGTGGATTACAAAGATTAAGATTTCATAACCTCAATTAAATATATTAAAGGAAATATTATTCTCACCATTCAAAACTTATATAACTCTATAACCTAGAGAAATAAACCTAGAGAAATATAAATTTGTAACTGTACCAATAAAATCTCAAAGTAAAATGATTAACAACTTACATTTCTAAATTGTATTACATTTTGAACTTTTCAAATAAAAACAATATTATTCTAAGCCACTCACACTCATCTTCCATACTCCATGTATTAAGTTTGCCTTGAAAATAACTAATTATAAAACTTTTGATCACTTTGTTGATACTACGGGCACCCAACCTCAGAGGACTAAAGTTGAGGACCTGCTTAGAATCTCATATTATAGGCAATTTCTTGGTAACAATAGCACCAAGCAATTGAGATAATTGCAGAAAAAATCATATTCGAGGTATTTTATATGCAAACATCACCATTTCCATCTAATTTATATTACCATAAAGAAAATCCGTTTCTCTTTATAAATAATTTAGTCCATAAATTATATCAACTTCAGTCCAAATGCATTACAAGTTTCGAAATATGTGGTGGAGGACGAAATCCATAGTGCGAAACATTTTAATATAATGAGCCACAACAAGTCATGTTCAAAACAATAAATTGATAATGTCCAAAAGCCATAGGCCAAGTTGTCTAACTATAAACACTAGAGAATAACATTATTAACAATTTGATGGGGATCATCAGGGTCATTAAGGTTGGTTCCCATCCTATCAATAGGTTAGCATCACCCAATGGTTGTGCCCATCCATCATTGGGTTCTCTAATATGGCTAGGGTGAAAGTTAGGAACTATTTATTCAGTGTTGACTTTGGGCTCTAAAACTCCAAAATTGGTTATATGTGTTCTATTCTCATGCAAATATTTCACTCTTACATAATAATTTGTAAGGAAATATTGGTATATTTGAAGGCGCTATCATACTATGAGAAAGTGTGATAAGGATCTTTTCCCATTAAATAACACATATTTGCATTTACTCAAAATTAATTAAATTAGTTAAATACAAATGCATAGCTAGATATAATGAAATATGTGAGCCCAATTGGGATGGTTGCCTAATAAGGAATCCTTCCATGAAATGGATGCAGGAGGTATTGCTAACACAAGTTTGTGGCATAAGCTCATATATATTTGACTAAGGGACAAAGCTAGAAAACATGCTTCTGATTCTTAGCTCTCCACCACTAGGAGTAGTAAAAAATTTTCACATTAAGGTAACTTGGGATTTTTTCATTGGTAGAACTGTATGTAGAAAATCAACGAATTTTTGATTTACTAATATGAGCAATATGAAATAAAAACATAACATAGAATTTCTCTACTAAATGCAGCAGAATAGGAACAAAAATAAAAGCACAGTCACACAATTTGAAAACATAGAATTGTCTAGGGAACCCAACTGGGAAAACCCTCTGCTTGTTTGAGAATAGAATATTATTGATACAAAAATTGAGCAATTGATCTCTTATAAAATACAACTATTTCAATCTAAAAGACACACTTGTCTTTCTTGCTTGTACTAAGCTTGAAACCCTTGCAAGACTGATGATCTGCAATTGCCTTCTATCAACCTGTGCAGAAGCTTCTTTTGCACACTCTTCCTCTCATAAGCTCCATGCACAAATTCGTGTTTCCTATTGCTTGGTCTCACCAAAACAATGACTAAACTTGTGCCTTTTTTCATCCTTTTAAAGGCAATTTGAATGGTTAAAATTAGTGAGTTTTCTAATTAAGGAATGATTTTGTGATTGATTGAGTTAGCATGAGTTAACTGCTCATGTAACTCATCCTATTTTAATTCAACCACTTGAAACTCAATCACTTGTGTTTTTCCTCAATCAACTTACACTAGAAAATCAAGAACTCGACTTTCAATTTTAACACATCAGTTAATTGCATCCTAACTTGTCCTAATTTTAGGGATTGATTCCTAAATTATAGGAACTTGGCATAATTTATAGGGAATCTCCTAATTTTTAGGAACTCAAGTCATGCACAAGAAGGAACTCAATATGGCTCCTATGATTAAGGAACATATCAAGGAACCCTTTTCTCACTAATATTTTAAACACTCCCTCTTAGCGAGGAAGGTGTTCTTGAAAGAATCTCGTCCACCTAGATTTGTCTCCAACATTACCATGTTCTCCGTTGTTGCTGTTGCTCCCTCTGAGCTAGAAGGTTGCCCTACTTTCTTTTGCAAAACCTACTTTGAAGTCCTATTCTTTCCCACCATGCGAGTCCACCACTTTAGTCATAAGTTCCATGTACCATGTGTACTTGGGTGTCTACTTCTTGATGTTGGGAGACTTGACTCTCTTTTGATCTCCCTTAACCAAATCCTCTTCCCACTTGGCTCGAACTATCCCTATACTGGAATTATCAAAATAAGTGGTTACCTCCACTCGCCCTGGGTTATGGTCCCCATCATCATCATCCTGCTAAGGAACCCAACTGCCAACTAGCTTAGACTAAAACTGAGATACTAGCTGAGTCTCCATATTGAGAGCTCTATCATGCTCTCACTCAACCACCACATCTATACTATGAGAACTCCCTACCTTGTTGCTCAAGGAGGCACTTGTCTCTACCTACAATTTGTAGAGATTCTTCCCCCTCACACCTATATGCTTCTTACATCCAAAAGCTAAGTGTTGGAGATATGCCATACCTTTGTTGAAGAAGACATCATATCCCTTGTCCTCAAGGGTAGCGACTGAAACAAGATTCTGCCTCAAATCTTGGAACATAGAGAACATCTTTGAGATGAAGAGGATTCCTTAACTCCCTCTGAAAACTGACAGTACCAACTCCTCTAGCTGCATACATGCCATAATCTCCTAGCTCAATTTGAAACTGCATGTCCTTCTCCTTCAAGTGGCTGAAAATATTCTTGTTACCGGTCATGTGGAAGGAAGCTCCTGAATCAATATACCATATATTGTTATATGTTGAGATTTCCATGCAAGCAATCAATGAGAAATCTTTCTCGAATTGGGCAGAAAATATATCTACCTTCGTTGATGCAACACATGATCCTTTCTGCTCCACTTCTTCTTACTAGGACACTTAGAAGCATAGTGTCCAAACTCATGGCAATGAAAGCACTTGATCTTGCTTAGATCCTTCTTCTTTCCCTTCTAACTAGACTCGACTTCTCCTTGGTCCTTCTTTCCCTTAGCCTTGCTACTCTTACTTTCCAGGACATAGTTCTTCTCATCCTGATCCAGGGGACTCTAGGGACACACACAGGACAAAGAGGGCTTATGAAAGCTCAAAAATCAAAGTGTTTGGATTATGCTCGAACCAGGTTCATGTTAAATATCTCGTCGTCATGATCGCGGTGGTGTGAACGGGTCGTCAAACTGAGTCCATATGCGAAATTTAGGAGCAGTCAAAGTTCAGGTTGACTTTGGTGACTTGGTAGGCTTAAGGAGGCCGCAATTTGGAAAAAAATCTGATCACCGGATTCCGGCCAACCTGGGCCAGCTTCTGGGCAAATTTGCGGCCTGATTAATTTGTGTCCTTCGGCCTAACATCCGAATATTTCAAAGTGGCCTTATTATTATTAAAAATTAAAAAAATATATATAGGAGGTGGTGGGCCATCACCCCCACCACCCCACACCTCATATAACCGATATGTATTAATTTGGGGAGGCCGGTGGGAGGGCCGGCCCCGCCCACGCGACGGCCCCATGACCCAACAAACATTAAAACAAATCAAACCCCCCAATACACGTAATTAATACGCCACCCTTGCGCCAATCCAAATTTAATTAAACACTGCGGAGGATGATGGGGCGGGCCGCCCAATGCGGACCCAAACCCCCTAAAGAAAATTATGTATGCGGTTTTAAAAACGGAAGAGAGTTAATATGGAGGGGTCGAGGTTTAACCACCCAACCTCCTCCTTCTAACTTGGGCCTTATACCAATCTGCCCAAACAAATTCCTTGTTTAATATGCTCAGTAAAATTTATATAAACCTCATTTTCACAGTGCGCCTGCAAGCAGATGGAAGAACCAGGAGTGGGCATGGAAAACGAGGCAATTTTTTTTTAATTAATTTTTAATGCAGGCGAAACCATGAATGAGTGAAATTTCCAAGAGGGTGAAATTTTTGCAGTGTCCAAATTGAACAAATTTTATGTCGATCTTACACCTCTCAGCGACACAAACCTGATGGCGCAGTTAGTTTCCTGATCTGAGTAGTGGATTTGTAGAGGAATCAGAGGAGGGAATCTTTCAGGAATCTAGGGGGAATTAAAAAGATTCCTTAAGCCCCAGATTTTCATTTTCTTAGAATTCAGAAATTTGGCAGTCAACTTTGCACTATTCGACGCCACAAATCTGATGGTGTGTTAAGATTTTCCATTTTCTCATTCCATTTTTCAACCACTTTTTTAAGTGGAGTGCAGGTGTCAGTGTTCATGTGCGAGCAACCATTTCCATGAGATTCGACGCAGCAAGGTTGATGGTACGACTAGCTTCAACAGTTTGACATCCGCTTCTTCAGATGCCCCCTGGATGTGAGGTATATGTAGTGTGTTCATGGACTTCTTTTCCATGCATTGTGTTGCACAGATCCCTATTTGATGCTTGATGTGGGATCTTGTTTCTTATTCATTTTCATGATTCCTGCTTGATATGATGCAGAATCATCTGTGTGATGTACTTGTTGTCATGATTCATCATGTTTTGTTTGAGATCACTTTGTCCTTATGTTGATGGGATACTCATGTTGTCGTCATGTATGTTTGCATTGAGATACCTTTTATGCCATGTGTGTGGGATGATCATCATGCATGAGTTTTGTGTCATATTGATAGGAGTCCTTTTGACTAAGAGTTCCTATAGCGGAACATCTCTTGGAGCCACTCTTGTGTGACGGAATTTTCCTTGTATGATAGTGACATCACCTCTATGTACATCACCACTATTGGCAGCACTTAATGCAGCGACCTACACCATCTTGAGACCGGGGCCCAGAGACGTATTCCCTCCTGGACGAACTTCGTTATCAACGGCTTATGTTTTCATGTGCTGATGATTGTCATGTTCCTCTTCTTTAAAGCATGAAGATGTATTCATTTATGTTCTTTTAAAAATGCAATTTAACACATCACAAAAGTAAAAGGTCTTGGAAGGGTCCTTTGTCACACCCGAACATGGATAAAGTGGTATCAGAGCGGTCTTTGCATTGATGTGAATTGTGAGCATGAACAATGGAACATGCAGTGACAGAGGATGAGAAAGTGATGTACGAGACCATGCTCAAAATTTCCAAAAGGGTGGAAATAATGTATGAAACTCTTCAGAAAGACACAGAGGAAAAGGAGCGATTGCAACTTCAGTTGCAAGCCACGGAAGAGGCCCTAGAAGAACTGAAGCACAACAAACATGATCTTGAAACATAGAATGCTGAATTGAAGATGAGTCTACATGAAGAGAAAGAGGAGAAATATAGTTTGATATGATAGCTGCAAGCAAAGGACGAGGCCTTGGAAAAGCTGCAGTGTGACCCATGTGAGGTAAAATGTAATTCTTTGAATTCATGTATGTTTCTTGATGATGATTTTGCTGTTTTTGAAAATCATACCATAGGAATTGGCTCCAAACTATTGAAGAGAATGGGGTATGAAGGAAAATTCTTGGGCGTTAATGGCCAAGGCATTGTCAACCCCATCAAAGTAGAATAATTACCCCGTTAGGCAAGACTTGGGTATGTTAGAAAGGAAGTTGGGGAATGTGCCAAGACAACTAGCGAACCACCAAAAACAGATGATGAGAAGCCCTCATTAGTTCTTTCCAAATCAATAGAGGAGGTAAAAGATGTTGATTTCCTTTTGGTTTCGTCTTCACATAGTATGATTTTTGTTGGAGATTTGGAGATCCCAATTACAGGGGCAAACATGAGGCTCCTTACGAGGACGAGGCACAAGGAGGAAGAAAAAATTGGTGTTAATAACCAAGGCATAACTCAACCATTGGAGGTTGTGCATAGACCTCAGTTTGCAGGCTCGAGATACACCAAAAGAGAATGCTCGAAGGTGTCAGATTCTTCCAAGAAATCGTCAAAATTGTCGAGGAAAGAGAATGATGGGAACACATCCCCATAATCCCATGACAATTTCCATTGCAATGAAAGAGCTGAGGCAAGCTCTCATCACCATACTTACACCAGAGACAACAAAGAAAGTTATAAACACTCTCGACATTTGAATATTCATTTCTATTATAATCATTTTTTTAATGATGAACGTAAAACATGGCATCAAAATACATGTACCTTTTGTGGATTACATAACCATGCATTTTCTAAGTGTTGGAAAAGAATGGTAGCACACAAAAGGATGGGGCATGAAAGACCCCCTCAACAGTAGGTAAAGAAACATGTTAAGCAGATCTAGAGGAAGAAGATGTATTGTAGTCAATGCGACAAAAGTGGCCATCAAAGAGCCACTTGTTGGAGGCTCCATCCAGAGCAGTGCCTTAAAGACAAAGCGTCGGTGCATGAACCAAGTGAAACGATTGTTCGACAAGCAAAACCATCATAGGGTGATGATTCGTTCACCTTGATAAGTGAAAAATGATTTCTAGATATGTTAGCATTTCATGGTTGTACTTTTGTAAATCATTTGTTGCATTTTAAAATGTAAAAGTGATGATGTGTTTTCCATCACCTTTTCAGCAACAATGATGTCTAGTCTTATTTTGAGTTGCATGTTGAACTGTGAAAGTGATGTCGTGTTTCCATCACTTGTCAAAACAATAATGTTTGGCCTTATGTTTGTAAATCATGTGTTGCAGTGATGATGTGTTTTCCATAACTTGTTGAAGCAATAATGATATGTTGGCCTTGTTTTCATAGCTAGGGTATTGTGTCCATTTTGATGTAAACTTGACCACTGAGTATGTGTTATAAACTTGTGGCAAGTGTGGGGTGCTTGGGTCATTAGTTGGTCATGAAAGTCAAGCATGTAATTTGCAAAAAAATGTACTACAGGTTGCAGAGGTTGCAGGTGTCAGCTCATCACTTAAGGCTTTGAAGAACAAAGGTGAAGGAGATGGAAGCAAGACCTTTCAGGACGCTTGTGGTGCAGACAAGGTACAGAGAAGTTGCAGATTATTTTTCATGCTTTTGGAGGACCAAAATCTCCTCAGTGGGGAGGATTGATCCAGGTGGCTCCAGGGACACACACAAGACAAAGAGGGCTTAAGAAAGCTCAAAAATCAAAGCATTTAGATTATGTTCAAACCAGGTTCATGTTAAAGATCTCGTCGTTGTGATCATAGTGGTGTGAATGGTTCATCAAACTGAGCCTATATGCGAAAGTTAGGAGCAATCAAAGTTCAGGTTGACTTTGGTGACTAGGCAGGCTTAAGGATGCCGCAATTTGGACAAAATCTTGCCACCGGATTCTAGCCAACCTGGGCCAGATTCCGAGCGAATTTGCAGCCTGATTAATTTGTCTCCTTCGGCCTAAAATCTGAATATTTCAAATTGGCCTTATTATTATTAAAAATTTTAAAATATATATATATAGGAGGTGGTGGGCCACCACCCCCACCAGCCCACACCTCATATAACCCATACATATTAATTTGGGGAGGCCGGTGGGAGTTGAACCCATGGCCGGTGGGAGGGTCAGGCCCACCCATGCAGTGGCCCCATGACCCAACAAACATTAAAACAGATCACACCCCCCAATACACGCAATTAATACACCACCCTTGCACCAATACGAATTTAATTAATGGTCGCGGAAGATGATGGGGTGGGTTGCCCAATGCAGACCCGACCCCCCTAAAAAAAATTATGTATGTAGTTTAAAAAAATGGAAGAGTGTTAATATGGAGGGGTCAGGGTTTGACCACCCGACCTCCTCCTTATAACTCGGGCCTTATACCAATCCGCCCAAACAAATTCCTTGTTTAATCTGCTCAGTAAAATTTATATAAACCTCATTTGCACAGTGCGCCCAGAGGCAGATGGAGGAACTAGGAGCAACGATGGAAAACGAGGCAGATTTTTTTTTAATTAATTTTTAATGCAGGTGGAACCATGACTGAGCGAAATTCCCAGGAGGGTGAAATTTTTGCAGTGTCCAAATTGGAAAAATTTTATGTCGATATTACACCTCTTAGCGACACGAACCTAAATTCTTTGTCAATTTCCTAATCTGAGTAGTTGATTTGCAGATGACCCAGAGGATGGAATCTTTGAGGAATCTAGGGGGAATCTAAAAGATTCCTTAAGCACTAGATTTTCATTTTCTCAGAATTTAGAAATTTGATAGTCGATTTTTCATTATTTGATGCCACAAATCTGATGGTGTGTTTAGATTTTCCATTTTCTCATTTCATTTTTCAGCCACTTTTCTAAGTGGAGTGCAGGTGTCAGCCTTCATGCACGAGAAGCCATTTCCATGAGATTCGACCTAACGAGGTTGATGGTACAGCCAACTTTAGCAGTTTGATATCCACTTCTTCAGATGGCCTCTGGATGTGAGGTATATGCAGTGTGTTCATGTACTTCTTTGCTATACATTGTGTTGTACAGATCCCTGTTTGATGCTTGATGTGGGATCTTGTTTCTTACTCATTTTCATGATTCCTTCTTGATGTGATGCAGAGTCATCTGTGTGATGTAATTGTTGTCATGATTCGAAATGTTTTGTTTGAGATCCCTTTTTAGTTATGTTGATGGGATACTCATGTTGTCGCCATGTATGTTTTCATTGAGATCCCTTTTATGCCATGTGGGCGGGATGATCATCATGCATGAGTTTTGTGTCACACTGACAGGAGTCCTTTTGACTGAGAGTTCCTATAGCGGAACATCTCTTGGAGCCACTCCTGTGTGAGGGAATTTTCCTTGTATGATAGCGACATCACCTTTATGTACATCACCACTATTGACAACACTTAATGCAGCGGCCTACACCATCTTGACACTGGGACCCAGAGACGTAGTCCCTCCTGGACGAACTCCATTATCAACGGCTTATGTTTTCATATGCTGATGATTGTCATGTTCCTCTTCTTTATAACATGAAGATGTATTCATTTATGTTCTTTTAAAAATGAAATTTAACACATCACGAAAGTAAAAGGTCTTGGAAGGGTCCTTTGTCACACCCAGACCTGGATCACATCCTCTATCATAATTGATCTCCCTTCTATGATTCCTCTTTGTATCTCTTCATGTATGCAATCAGTCAAAAACCTTTCCCAATTTGGGAAGTTCTTTCCCACTAACAACATCCTAGAACCCTTTCCACAACTTGTGAAGTCCAAGTAAGGCAAAAATCACAAGATCATGATTAGATACAACTATGCCCACTCCACCTAGTTCATCTCATACTTGAGTGAACCTTGTCAAGTATGGGACGATGGGATCATCCTTGCTCACCCAGATACTCCTCAACTTCTCCTTAAGAGAAAGCTTCCTAGTATCACTGGTACTCTAATACAACTTCAGGATTGTATCATACATCTCTAACACTGTCTTCTTCTCATGGATATGAGGCACTATATGACCTTTGACCCTTTCTAGAATGATCCTCTTTGCCTTGATATCATTCTTATTATGTTGGGCCAATTTTTTGGCATCTTGTGGTGGTTGAATAACCTGCTTCATGACTTCTCCCACACCATTATCTTTTAAAAATATCATAATCCTCCCTTTCCAAGCTATGAAGTTTGATGATCCCCCTAGATAATGATATTCTCTCAACCCTTGGTAAGCCATCCTGCTTCCCCTAAGAGCTCTCTAAAAACTTTCCCACTAACAATCTTTTAGTCCTTCACAAGAAACTATACTTAGGGCCTCTGAAACTACCTCTCCTATCAAACCTAATAGTACTTCACATGTCTTCACTTAGGGCTCCTTTTGACACCTATTATTAACCCTTCTCACTACTCTTAAGATGCCAAACACACATTGTCCAACCTTGACAATATCCACTTGGAAAAGCATCAACATGAAGGAACAAAACATACCTTTGAGGAACTACTTGTTCCCGTCCTCAAGTACTCCACTGTTCTGTAGCATACACCTGAGGTCTTATTTTTCCTGGATAAACTTACTATACAATTGTATGCCACCCCTTCTTCAATCTCAAAAAATATTGTGCAGACCTACCTTAAGCCTCCCTTTTTCTTTGTTGTATCTTCTGGTGTCTTGGCCTCCTTAAATAACTATAGAATAGGTATTAGATTCCTTAGTCAAACACCTCAACCCTACTCCAAATCATAGACATGTTTTTTTTCGGCTCAAACACAAAGATTACAGCTCATCCACATGCCTAGCAAAATCACTAAACTCAACAAACTCTCTGCCTAGACTCAACTCTCTAAACATAAAAGGAGATAACAAAAATACGTCCTCTACGACAGGTTGCTCTTGGGTGTGCTATATTTATTTTGATCCAAGCTTTGTACCATGTAGAAAATATACTAAATTTTGATATGCTAATATGAACAATTTGAAATAAAATTTCCTCTCACATAAACACAAAATTTCTCCACTAGATGCAGTGGAATAGGAACAAAAATAAAAGCACAATCACGCAATTCAAAAACACAAAATTGTCTAGGAAAATCCCTCTGCTTGTTTGAGAATTTTGTTGATAGAGAAACTGAGCAATTGATCTCTTACAAAATACAATTGTTTCAATATGAAAGGCACACTTGTCTTTCCTACTTGTTTGAAGCTTGAAACCCTTGCAAGACTGTTGATATTTGTTGCCCTTAATCAACATGTGCACAAGATCTCTGCTGCCTTTATCAACATGTGAACAAGATTCTCTTGCACACTCTTCCTCTTACAAGCTCCACACACAAACTCGTTCTTCCTATTGCTTTTTATCACCAACTCGTGCTTACCAAAACAAAGATTAAACTTGTGCCTTTGTTCCTCCTTTTAAGGTAATTCAAATGGATAGAATTAGTGAGTTTTCTAATTAAGGAATGACTTTGTGATTGATTGAGTTAGCATGAGTTAACTACTCATGCAACTCGTCCTATTTCAAGTCAACCACTTGAAACTCAATCACTTGTGTTTTTCCTCAATCAAATCACACTAGAACATCAAGAACTCGACTTTCAATTTTAACACATCAATTAACTACATCCTAACTCGTATGATTTTTTAGGGGTTGATTACTAAATTATAGTAACTCGTCTTGATTTATAAGGAATCTCCTAATTTTTAGGAACTCGAGTCATGCATAAGAAGGAACTCGCTATGGCTCCTATGATTAAGGCACAAATCAAAGAACCCTTTTCTCACTAATATTTTCAATACTCTCATAGACCACTATAATACAAGGTTGTAGCATCATCATTAGTGTTGTTACCTAATGCATTGTTTTTAAGTTAAAAAAATGAAGAAAAGGCAATGCAAAATTGGCATAATGGATGATGTCATGATTTGTGTAAAATTACATTGTTATTGTATCACATCATTCAACACATTCTTTGCAATGTGTCATATTGGTGATGAGTATAATGACAAGAAATGCAATTTAACGTCAAATTAGTGTCTTTTGACATTGCTTTTTTTTGGTGATCCATAATATTGTAGTTTCTTTGATGTTGTGTCTTATGCATTTTTATTGTGTCAAAGTAGCATATATTTGTATCAATATGTGCATCATTATTTCTTATATGTTGTATCTATGTCATTATTACATGTATGTGCATTAGTATTCAAAACTTTTGACGTAGTGTATCATGTTTAGCATAATCGTGTGGGTGCTTTTCTCCTTATTCTCTGTCTAGTTACTTTATTATACGTAATTACATATATAATATATGCATCATCTACTAAAGTGTAATTACTAATTGAAATGCATAATTACATATATAATGAGATATCTCTTTGTATATGATATTAGGGTATCAACTCATGAAGCCACCACATCTTCCCCTAAATAGGTCCCCAAATATACTAAAACTACACTCATTATTAAAGTTGTGGGATTTATAGGAAGTTAGGGCCCTTATTGGTATCTCATCAGTTGTATTGATATCTTCAATGGTCAATCAAGAGAAAATTGTGTTGACATTCTTTGCACCCTCAATGAGAATTTGGTATTGGCCTAGAACTGGACGAAGCAACAAGCTTACTTAAGCTATACAAGTTCCACTCATAATGTGAAATCGATGCTATATGTTATCAAACTTAAACGGTGAAGAGTCAACTTTACATTGTAATAACATCTTGTTGTGTCACACTAGCGTCATGGTTGTAAAGTTATTATTAGCCAATGATTTTTTTATTTTTATTTTTTAATTAATTTAATTATTTAATTACTTATTAATGCTTCCTCACATTTGTGGATGGCATTCCTAGAAACATTGATGGAGTAGAATAATGCACCTAATCTAGGGTTATTCTAATTGGGGACACGTTCTTACAAACCTAGCCAAATTCCCAACAACATTGGCCACAATGGATTCAAGCAAAGGGAAACCAATCAACAACTGAAATGTCATTGTCAAAAGATGCTCAAGCTACAGTATGAATTTCCTCTATCAATACTCTTTTGCACGCTAATGCTTTTCCTTTTCAATTCTCAAGAAGTGACTACATGAATTCAAGTTTTTAATAATTGGAACCTTATCTTGTCTTGTCTTTATTATTTAGCAAATCAATCATATGAGAATTGATCTTCCCCTCACATAATTGTAAAATTTTCTTCCAATGTTGATATTTTTCCATATAAATTGCCTATAAATATCTATATCACTTCAAGTTAGAAACAAATAGAACTTTGAATTCTTTATATTACTTAAAAACTTAGTCATGTGTAAATTGATCTTTCGCTCTTGCCATTGCAACAAATCCTCAACCATTAATATAATAGGAACACTTTTTTCTAGATATTCTAAATAAACCAACTCATTTTTTAGAATGATTATGCACTTAACAACAATGGAAAAGGTAATAACATACCCTCTAAAGGCATGGCAGGAATGGAAGTCAAACACATATTTTCTTTACAATAACTATTATATTGTATTAATAAAGGGATGAGGCAAGGTACATAAACTAATATATGATTCTCATTCACATTTCCATGTTTTAGGTGTTAAAGTGGAATTTTCAAATTGATCTAAATTTGATTTAACTGCTCATGTGGATATAGGTAGGGATATTATGCTTTGATGGTGTTAAGGTTTTTAATTTTTATATGTTCTTTATGACGTTTAACTCTAGTTTCTTCTCCTCCACAATAGGCACAAATTATAGTGATAATATTTTTTTCATGTACACAACAATGTTTTCATCCTTTTTTTTATACATGAAGTATGCATAAGATTATTGTCTCAAAGGTTGTTTTTGTTTCAATTAATGAATATCTTGGTTAATTTTGTTCATTTTTTTTAAATTGATTTTTCAGTATAATTAATGACATATTTACAAGCTTTTGGGAAATCCTTAATCTCCACACAATCTTGTCGTAAATCCTTGTGCTTGAACCTTGATGTAATTAGTGAAAACAATTAATTAATTTGATTCAAATTAGTTTTTTAATTCATTTCCCAATGTATTCAATAGCACATGTAAAATCTTTGGGCAAACATTAAGCTCTACATAAATTTTCCATAAATGCTTGTCATGGAACCTTGATGTAACATCGAGGTTAGAGAGTAAACATTTATGATAAATTTATTTGATATTTTAAGGTTTGTTTAAGATTTTTGTGTAGTAGGCCAATTATGTAGCAAATGAACGTTACTTTTGACCACAAATATGATAATAATTTTATAGTAATTTGAAGCATCATTAGAACTTATTGGAACAATGTCCCTAGTAGTGTCACAGAATTTTACATTGACCAAGATTGCAAAAAATTTGAATGTAATTCTAGATCAATTGGAATTCTAAATTTTTGTACCATAAAATTTTGACAACCAAAGAGAAATTTGCTACAAGATTAAACAAGATTTCTTTTGTATACACAATATTTGTGCAAGATCAATTTTGGCAAACTTCTTAAATATAATAGTGTTTTGGAAATGAGGAAAGAAATTTAATGCCATTTATGAAGGAGTCCACCTACATAAGCGGGAAAATTTTAGGGGCTAATATTCACAGGTGGATTAATTTAGAACAACATTTATGCTAACCTGAGACTACAAGGTATAGGAGAATCCATGGCAGGGTTTAAGTTTCTTGCTTCTCCAATAAATTTATACAGATTTAAATAGTGTGGCCATGGTAGCATCGCTTGGTTGAGGGTCGGGGATGTTACAAGGTGATATCAAAGCCCATTTTTCAACATTGGGCTTGATTGGGCTAGACTGAAGGGTAGATTGATAATTTTCATGTTTCCCACTAACTATTTGATGAAAGTCACAATGGTGGGAATGGTAAAAATTGACCCTGGAAAGGAGCACCGGTGCTTGGGAAGAACTCCAAAAGATTACAATCACTGTAAGGGAAGAAGACATTTGGGAATTGATAGCCAAAACTAGCCTTGGAGGACTTAATTCATGCATAGGCTCTGATTCTTGGCGTAAACATGGTTTTTACCTTCTTCTTTTTAAATATATATAATAATGGGGGGAAAGGCTCTAGGGAAGAACTCCTACCTGTCCACTGAACTTGATTCTTTTGGGTGGTATCAATGGTTCTATTTAATTCACGATTCATTATATTGTGGATAATTTTTGAGCGAAACTTATCACGGGCCATAATCTGTGGAGGTGGGCCACAACATTATGGAATTAGAGTCGTGACAAGGGAGGATGGAACCTTGATAATGGACCCCCCTTGTGACATCAGTAAATGCGGGGGGGTGGGGGGGGGTCCACGTTTCAATTTGGATCGTTGGATCGATGAGGGTACGATCCACTGTTGGATGGAGCGCATGGAACTAGGAGGAAAAACGCTGATAGTGAACCTCCCTTTTGACATAAAAAAGGGGGAGGGGGGTCTGCTCTTCAAATAAAACCATTGATTGCACAAGACCACCACTGTTGTTGGATGGAGAGGGACCTACATATATAATATATATTATTAAAGTATTGTTGTCGGGAGTGCATTTAGGACTTTGGGTCCATGCCACTTGTCTTCCATGGGGCACATGGGAAATGGTAGTGTGGCTGGGTGGATGTGGGCCAAGGGCGAACACTGCATGGTAGTTGGGGGGGCCTGAACATTACAAGTTAGTTCATAGGGGTGGCAGGGGGGAATAGTTCAGGGGCCCAAAGTCAGTGTGAATAATCACGAAGTTCTTAGAGATGAGAGCCAAATCAAATAAGGAGTTCGACACTTGGGTGAATGTCAATTTTTTTTATGTGCTGACGAGCCAGACCTTGAATGGACCAAACTCAGCCTTGTTAGTGATATGTTGGCCAAAATATGGTTAGGGTCAAAAAAGCGATATTTATGGGTCATGCCCAAACAAGGGAGATTTGGGGTCGGATATGACCAGGCCCAAACAAAGGTTTTTCGGGGGCCATATATATATATATATATATATATATATATATATATATATATATATATATAGATATAATTATATATAGATATATATAATTTTCCTGTGATTAGAGAGGTGACTTGCATGCATGCCAAGTGGAAAAAGAGGTAGGTAGGCTAGTTTGCCTCTAATGCCAATTGAGGGAAAACTGAGACAGTACATGAATTACCAAAAGGAAGCCATATGGAGGTATAGGCAGTTAGCAACACCAAAAATTGGAACAAAATCCAGCGAGAAAAGCAGTTGCAAGAGTATTACAGGTAACCTAGAAATTGAGTTTCAAACCATATAAAGAAAATGGAAAAATAGACCGAACTTCACAAGGCCATAACTTTCAGCTTAGAAGTAGGAATTGGGCGAGTAAGCAGCCAAATGAAATTTGTATCCGAGCTTAATACAAATACCAACCCAAATTTTTTATTTGAGGGAAATATTCTACTGAAATTCTGGGAGAAAGCTACATGAGTTTTAAAGGGGAAAAAATGGTTTAACAGGTTGCAAAATTCTAAAGGGGATAATTTTCATCCCAGAAAAATGAATTACATAAATAGACAATCAATAGAAAGATATTGATGAATAAAACACATTGGTAGACCCAAATTTCTAAGATTGGGTGAGAATTTGGTTAAAATTTCACAGGAAAGTCTACATGTGGTAAACGAGAAAATTTTCATAATGGGAACTAGAAGTGCAAAAAATGCCTAGGGACCTTATAATGAAGAATAAGTGGTTAGGGATATAAATATCAACACGGGTAATGCTAAGACAAAGTCCAATGGCCATAAAGTGTACAAACTAGAATAAAAGGATCTAGAGGAGACTATGAGAAGCCTAAAAATGGAAGTGCTCATCTACAAGGCTAATAATGAGAGGCTAGTGAAGGAACAACAACAAATTAACCACCAAATTTGGTAAATTATGATTTTTTTTAAAGAGAATTGAACCAACAACCTGAGTCCAAACAAGCACATGAATATAATGTTGGAGTCAAGGAAAGGGGTGTGGAAAGTTCAAGGCATTCCACGAGTATTTCTCAGTGACAGTATCACTAAATTACAAGGAGGTCAAGCAAGGGGGTTTACACTATCTCATAATCATGTAGCAACCCTAGTGTGTCACTAGTTAGAAAGACAAAAAGAGGAGTAAACATAGAAAATTTGCAAGGGGAGCTTAAAAAAACTAAACCTTCCACATTTAATGGGGAGCATAAGAAAGGAGAAGAAGTTGAGGCTTGGCTGTTAGAGATGAGGAAATACCTACAACTGTACAATTACTCCTCAAACTTGGAAGGAAATATTTCCATTTACCACTTAAAGGGAAAGGCTAATTTATGGTGGAAGAAATTCAAGCAATATTTCCAAAGGAATATTTATCATAACACTATTATGAGCAAAAAATGCAGGAATTCTTCGAGCTCCAATTGGGAAACATGACCATGGAGGAGTATGGTTGAAATTTTACTGAGATTCTAAGGTATGTTAGCTTCATTAAGGATGCAAACATTAAAATATAGAGACATGTCAGTGGGTTACCATCTCTTTATGGAGACAAACTTAAATTTGATGAGTCCAAAATCCTAGAAGCAGCCATGAGAAAGGCGTGCCAACTGTATGAGCAGAGTAAGAAAAAATTGGTCCTACATAGGACTTTGGGCAACAAGAAGATAAATTTTAAGGAAAAAAGAAAAAAAAGGCTTAAATCCTCACCTTGTAAGAATAATTCCTAAGTAAACCAACATACAATACCAACCCTTAATGAGCAGAAGAGGGTGATCTCTCAAACAAGAAACTTCAGTTTCCACCAATTAAATGTTGGGGATGTAAAGGAGATCATAGATATAGGGATTTTCCTTATAGAACTGAAAATATGAGGGCTATGCACACCATATAGATAGTGGCTACTGTGGAATATGTGGGCAAGGACATTCCAAGAGTCTATGCAACATTAGATAGTAGGAAAGTTGAGCACCAGGAACATATGATTGAAATTTAAGGTAAGCTTAACAATCATCCCATTATTATATTATTTGACTCAGGAGCTAATCATAGTTATATTGACCCGAAATTAGTTTTTTAAATTTAATTTAAAGAAAAGTTAACATTTCAAAGCATGGTTAGTACAACTAGCCATAGGTGCAAAGAGGAAAATAATAGAGTTGGTCAAGGAATTCCCAATTGATATGAATGGATTGAGTAAAAGGGATGAGTTAAGTATAATTTCATTGGGATATTATTATTATCTGATTGACATGGATTGGTTGGAGAAGCACCATGCAAGTCTAGATTTATGTAGTAAATTTTTTACTTGTATTGATGAAGAGGGACAACAGAGCCAAATCCAAGGAGTTCCTAGATCAACATCTATTAGAGAGATATCAACTATGTAGTTGAAGAATAATTTTAGAAAAGGATGCCATATTTTGATATCTCATATGGAGGAACCCAATATGGATCAACAATCAAATTTAGAAAATTACCCAGTATTAAAGCAATTTGTTGATGTATTTGTTAAGATTATCATATTACCTCCAAGGATGGATATTGATTTATGTATCGATCTAGTACCGAGAGTTGTTCTAGTATCTAAAGCACCTTAAAAAATGAGTACTCCAAAAGTCAGAGAGTTGTAGATGCAACTGGAGAAGTTGTTATAGAAGGAATATATATGCCCTGGTGTATCATCATGGCATGATTCAGTTATTTTTTTTTATAAAGAAATATGACACGTTGCAGTTGTGTGTTGATTTCCAACAATTAAACAAAGTTACTATTAAGAATAAATATCCATTCCCGAGAATAGATGATCTATTTAGTCAGCTATAAGAAGCTAAAATATTTTATAAAGTTGACTTGAGATCAGGATATGACCAATTGTACATTAAAGAGGAGGATATCAACAAAAATACATTTCAAACTGGTTATGGAGACTACGAGTTCATACTGGTGCCTTTTGGATTGTCCAATGCACTGAGAGTTTTTATGGGCTTGATGAATGGTGTTTTCAGAGAATACCTGGACACATGTGTTATTGTTTTTTTGGATGATATCTTGGTATACTCTAAATATAAAGAGGAGATTGAACAACATCTAAGATTTGTTCTACAGGTACTTAGGGAGCATCAACTATATGCTAAGCTGAGTAAATTATAATTTTATCAAAGAAAAATACATTACTTGGGTCTCATTATCTCAAAAAAAGGAATAACTATGGACCTAGAGAAAATTAAAGCTATCAAAGAATGGCCAACACCTAAGGATGTAATAGAGGCGAAATATTTTCCAAGATAGCACATCCTATTACTTCATTTCAAAAAGGGGGTGTAAAATTTGAAATTCCATCTGAATGTGAGGAATCATTTCAACATTTAAAGGATTTATGGAACAAATCTCAGATATTGAAAATTGCAAATCCAAATGAGAATTTTCTGGCATGCACATATGTATCTAGAGAGGGACTGGGAGGTATGCTAATGTAGAAAGGGAAAGTAATCTACTATGGGTCTAGAAAATTAAAATAGCATGAGAGGAATTATGTTTCCCATTATTTGGAGCTAACAACTATAATTCATGCACTCATAATGTGGAGACATTACCTGATCGGTAGAAGGTTTGAGTTGCAAAATGATTATTATGGGTTACAAGATTTATTTGAACAAACATATTTAAATCCCCAACAAATTAGATGGCTATAATTACTATATGAGGATGAATTCAAAATAAATTATATTAAGGGAAAAGAAAATAAGGTAGTTGATGCACTCAATCGGAGAGTGCACACCATGAATGCTAAAACAATAAGTACTTGCATGGATAATTTAATGAGAAAAATTATAGAAGCTAGAAATTAAAAGTAACCTACAGTATGGAAGTATACAACCGAGGTACTGAGATTATGGGATAAGAGAAGATGGGAATATTATATATAAAGGCCGAGTTTATGTGCAATATAGACCAACAGTGAAAGAATTAATATTAAAAGAAATGCACAAAGTATTGTATATTGGGAAACCATGTTACGAGAAAACACTTACAAAGATTAAAAAGCTGTATTTTTGGCGAGGTGTGAAGAAATAGGTGGCTACATTTATAGATAGGTGCTTGGAATTCCAAAGGGTTAAGGCTAAGCACAAGCACCCAAATGGCACGCTACAAACAATTCCCATTCTTGAGTGGAAATGGGATGTGGTATCGATTGACTTTATTCCTCATTTTACCAAGACAACAAAGGAGCATGAATCTATAATTGTAGCAATGGATAAACTCACCAAAGTTATCCATTTTATTTTGGTAAAGTTAGTATATAAGGTAGTTCATATAGCTGAAATTTACATGTAGGAAATTTCTAGGCTTCATGGGGTGCCTAAGGAAATTATTTCAAATGAAGATCCAAAGTTCACATTAAAATTTTGGATGGTGTTATTTAAAGGATTGGGTACCAATTTATATTTTGGGCACAACATACCAACTAGAGTATGATGGGAAAAAATTAGGTTAATCAGATAATTGAAGATATGTCGCAAATTTATGTGATGGACAAGCCATCAAAATAGGAGGACTACTTGCATTTGGTAGAGTTTGCATATAACAATGGATATCAAGCATCATTGAAAATGAGCCCATTTGAGGCCTTGTATGACAAGAGGTGTAATATTCCCATGAGTTGGAGTAATCTAGTGGACAAGATTATGGTTTTTTTGGAATTTCTTAGAGATATGGAAGAACATAAGGTGAAAATTAAGTAGAATTTGAAAGCTACCAAATGATGAATTTTGTAGCTATGGCCAGTCTTCATAATTAACATTTTTAGCCCTTGATATGGATGTAATGATAAATTACAAACATGTTCATGTTGATTCCAAAAATAAAAAATTTAAATTTTCAAAAACTTAAATTTTGGCTCCAAAAGTAAATTAGGCCCTCCTACAAGTCAAGTTGGCCCAATCATGAAGAGGCACCCATATGGCTAGCATGACCACTATATATATGTGCCAATTTGACCTCCTCGTAAAGCAAGCAATTTGGAAAGTTTTAGGCTAGCGAAGAGGAAAATATGAGGCTAGTAAAGAGGCAAGTATGAAGCCAATGAAGAGGCAAGTATGAGGCCAAATAAGAGGAAATTATGAGGCCAAAAAAAAGGACAATTTGAGGCTGATTAATGAAATCTTTTGAGCTAGAGTAGTGAATTTTTTCTGAACAAGAGTAACAAAGTATTTTGAGGCAAAGTAATGAAGTTTTCTAAGGTAGAGGAAGGAAGAATTTAGGAGATTAAATTCTCCTGAGGCATAATAAGTATATGAGTAGAACTGCTTTGCTGAAGTAGAACGAGCTAAGGGAGAAGGATGAATTCTTAAGTCATCTTGGATAGTAGAATGAGTTAGTGCAAACAACCTAATTCCTGAAGCAAAAAAGAGTAGACTAAATTCTGATCAAGCCAAGTTGACAGATCAGATCAGGTTGAGCTTGTGGGTAAATTGATGACTTGACATAAGGGCTAATTGTCTAGGTTAGACCAAGGCTATATTGATGGTAAGTTTGACCTTGTATTTGACTAGTTGTATCTTTGTTGAACTTGATGATTTCTCTAAGGAAAAGGCTGTTGGGTTTTCCTCATGTGAGTTTTCCCAAGGTAAAATATTGTGTCTCTTGTGTTTGGATGTTTGTACTATCATTTATGCTTATACTATTGATACATTCTATGTAATTTCTTTAGTATGAATGCAAATGTAAGAAACATTAATGGAGGAAATCATAAGAAGTAATTATCAGATAAGAAGATCCCTAAAAATCAACATGGTATCAGAGTTATGGTGTAATAGTAGCACAAAAGGAGAAAGATGGTTATCTTTAAAAATGAAGTCATAATTAGAAGGAAATAAAAGGTTTATGGCTTGATCTGTGATGAGAAGAAGGATGAGTTTGATCAGAAGCTAGGAAAAATTACTGTGGATAATTTGTACTTTGTCCAAGCCGAAAGAAGAAGGAAAAACACCAAAATTTTGTCTAGAAGAACAAGTTTTGTTCTGTGCAAAGAAAGTAAGTACAAACCCTAATCAACCTTATATTTGGCCTACTGTATAAGGTTAAAATGCATAAAAAGGTGAACTAAAATCCTATTTGAAAAAGACAACAACGAGTATGTTGTAAAAAGTCCAAACTCTATTTGCAATTGATAGAAGAATCTCATCTGAAAACTATTCTAAAGGATGAATTACATCCAAAATAGGCTAAGATCTGTTGAACATTTAGCTAAGTTCTTTTTTGTCTATGGAAAAGGGTTGAAGCCCTAATTTTGAGCTTTAGAGGGCTGAAAGCCTCAAACCCTAAATAGGTCGAAATAAAACTCAATTTGAGAGTTTGTAATTTATCGTTTGTTTTAATAAAGAATGATGGAATGTTTGCTTCATCATTCCAAGATTAGAAAGAAACATCAGACAAAGGATTATCTTTGTAAATATAAGAAACATATCAAGAAGTATAATCAAGAATTATTACAAGCTAAAGGAAATGAATGATTCAATCATAAGAAATGATATATGAAGTTAAAGATATAACATCCTCAGTCACCAAGAAGCCTCAGATGTAAGGTCACCTCAGTGCAAGAATGTTAAAGAATAACATAAATTTGTTGTTACAATAAATCTAAAGAAGTCGAGGTTGTTAGATTGTCATTTACAGAATTTAAAACTACTATCATGTCTTCAAAGGCCAAGTTCTATAAATTCTTAAGGATCTGTGCTTGTGTCACTTTGAAGGACCAATATCATATTGAAGGGTGAATTTCTATTGTCTTGGAGACCATGTCAGTGTATTAGATCGAGAGAGGTCATGTGTAGCCTAGAAGGTGTTGTAATGAAATTTTAAGTTCAACATGAATGAAAGAAAGTTGCTATAGTTCAAGGTTTGATGCCTACTTTATGCAAGATATGTATCAAAGTAGTTCTTTGGATCACGTATTAAATTTCTATGAAAATGAAGGCCAAAGTATAGAACCTTATGTCAAAGTGCTTGAATATTATTGAAGTAAAGTATTTCAAAGTTTTAAATTTCGTGCAAGACTATAGTTTCTTCCTTAGTAAAGGACCATGTCAAAACTGTTTGGATTATTGTCTTACAAAAGATAGTCATCAATGGTATTTTTCATCTTGGTAAGCCTTGAGAGGACAACTAAGGGAAATGGATCAAATAGACTAAAAATATTCAGGCCTCCTAAAGATTGTTGTAACTTGAAATTAGGAAGAAAGTTTCTCTGAAATACAAGCTGCCTTGAATGCCATCTTGTATAACCATATAAAGATTCTTGTCTAAGAATATGTCACTTTGTGGAAATATTATGTCAAGTACATAGAAGATGGTTTGCATTATGACAAAGAAGTATGGTAATCTGATCTCAAAAATTCTTGAAGTTAAAACGGTCCTTCACAAGAAGCTTGATTATAAAGTATGAAGTAAATCTCTTGAAACCCTTGTTACTTGATTATCAAGAGCTAACGGAGGTTGAGTTACTTGATTTGAAAGAATAAAGAAGGTATGAAGATCATATGGTATTGAACATTTTGAATATGGAAAGATGATTTTCTACTAGTATTGCTACAATTACTAGAAGACTAGAATAAACTCTCAATATTATATGAACTACTAAAGAATGTGTGAAACTTCTAAACTTACAATGAAAAAGAGGCAGCTTTCCTCTTCAAGATTGAAGAAGAAGTCCTCTCAAGAAAGATGAGTCACTTGCAGGACTTGGTGTACCCTTATTATTTCTACTATGAAAAAGGTTGATGTTTAGTTGAAAATACATATACATGAAAGCATCATTGCAAGTAATGTTGAAGTAGTGACCAACTCGAGGACCCTATATCTTTTGAATATTTGGGTATTACAAAGTCTGTTGGACATGAAAAAGTGTAAAAATGGTTATTGTAAAAGTAGGGTTTGTAAACCCTATATTAATCCTGAAGCATAATGAAATCCTAGGGTTTGGAGATAGAACCCTATAGATGTACATAGATTAACATTTCCATTGAAAGAAGAAACCCTAGCAAGGAAGGAATGATATCATAATAATGTTGCAAGATGGATGCAAGAAAACTGAATATCAAGAGGAAGTTTCCATTCCCTATAATCCTCAAGAGATAAGTATTTTATCTCTCTATTCTTTGATTATTACTATTGTTTTTGTTATTTATTCTCTTGTCTTTGTAGCCTTTGCTTGGTTGTAATTTTTCTTCCATGGCCTCCCAATGAGGATTGTAGGTACATAGTAAAAGGTTCTGGCAAGCATAAGGAAGAAGTGGAAGAATGAAGCAAAGCAAGAGAACTTTTCCCAGAATTAGTGGTGTATTATCCTAGATGAGATCCAAGTTCAAAGGGAGCAAGCAAATCAACAAGTTTGAAGTATATCTTGATTATGCCAAAGAGAAGTCAATGGTGACTTCAAATTGGATCTACATGATCTAGCATGCAACAATTGGCATTATAGACAAGTACAAAGTGAGAGTTGAGAATAGAAGTTCTCCTAGAAAGAGGGAGAGGATCATGATAATAGGGTTGCTCCAGTTGTGAGGTACAGTTTTTTTAGAACTATTATCATTGCTTAAAATTGCACCAAATGGATACAAAGAACGTCTTTCTCAATAATTGAAGAGGAAGAAGTGTACATAAATATACCTCAGGGCTTTGAGGTACATGAGAATAAGTCTCATGATCAAAGAATGGTCTCACAAATAGACATGCCTGGCTTGGTTTATATTATCTCATTTGTCTCTGACAAAAGCAGAAGGACTCGTGTGTGAGAGGGAGCAGTTACGGCAGAAATAATTTCCTTTGTAAAAGAGGGAGCAGTTAGAGAGCCTTATTTTAACTTCAAAGGGAGTATACCTCTGAGTTTGAGATGATGGACTATCATTGACATTGTCAAGCTAGATAGTTAATGTGCTAAAAGGAAAAAATGATAGAGGGAGCAACCAAAATTACCACAACATGATATGTTTCATGTGAGAGGGAGTACCCAATCAGGGTGACAGGAAAGTAGTTGTGGTGATGGACCCAATCAAAGGAGCCAAGGCATGTTGCTCAACATGGGTTAGAATACCAACACAGTACAGTTGGTCATGACAAGACCATTTATGATTTGACTTTTGTCTTAAATAGTGAAGTACAACTACAGATTCATATTGGAAAAAGAGCGTTGAAGATAGAAAGAGTTCATCATCATTTTGGGCTTCATTATAATTTCTTGAATGAGCGTGAAGTAGACATCTGTCACACTCAATATTGCACAGGTTGAGTATGTTGCAGTTGGATTGGAAATATGAGAAGCAGTATGGCTTTAGAGGCTACTTGTAGGACTGCCTTGATAAGGTGCAGGTGACGATCACGATGACAAGTAAAAACATGGTACAAAAGGAAGCAATGTGGCTTCAGTATTATTCTACAATATAGCATATTTTTTGCAAAGCCTCTATCCTCGAATGAAGTCTACATATAATTTAGGGACAAGCTTGGACTTGTTGAGAATGCCTCTCTTAGTGAGAGAGAGTGCATATGAGATGGCATCATGGACTAATATTCTCCCTGTGTCAAGTATATTGATATAAATTAGGGAGAATGGTTTGAAAGAGGATTGAAATTCTCCTTATGTCAAGTACATTGACCCAAATTAGAGGGAATGGTCCAACAAAGTACTAAAATTCCTCTTGTGTCAAGTATGATGACCCAAATTACGAAGAATGGTCCTGAAGCATCAAGTTTGTTTAGCACCAAGCCCCGAATTACTCAGATAAAGTATAGACTTTGGAGATTCACCATGTATTATAGATATTGACCTAAATGATGGTAAAAAAAGACTTGTTCGTATACCATGCGTCATATAAACCCAAATTATCTTGACAAGTTGACTTTAAATGATATAACATGTGTTTGAAGTACTGACCTAGATTATGGTGAGGATATACCGTAGGTCTGAGGTACTGACCTGAATTATGGTAACTACTTGATGTTGTTGATATACCATGGGTCAAAATGTTTGACCTGATTATGTTAATTGGTTGATGCTATTAATTTACCTTGTGTCACGATTGTTGATCTAATTATGGTAACTTGCATTAGAGAAATTTTGAAGTCTAAAATGGGCCTCAAAACAAAAAATTACAACCAAAATCAACTTTATAAGAACCAGTAGGATTCAAGATGATGATGTCAACCATGGGGGATGATTTACCATTTTTGGAGTAAAAAAAAACTCGTATTTTCAGCTTATCTCCCTATAGTTTTACTCAAATTTCAAGAAGGAGCACTCATTGGATGAAAAATTTAATTCCTCTTCCAAGGAGTACACATGTTGCATACTTTCAATGGACCCTTCTACACGAAAATCGACAAATAAATGAAAAAATGATTGCAATCACGTTTTTCATGTATTCTCAGTTTTGATGTAGCAGGGTCCATCACAAGTGTGAAACATGGGTACTCTTAGGATGAGGAATTAAATTCTGCATCCAATGGGTTCTACCGCTCAAAATTTGAGTAAAACCGTAGGGAGATAGGTTGAAAATACGAGTTGAATATTTTTTTTTCTTTTTTTCCCTCTAAAATTTTATGATGTAATCTAATCTTATTTTATTATTTCCACTATTATTTAATAATATTCCTTAGGAGGCCCATTTTCGACCTCAAAATTTCTCTAATTCTTTTTACCACGTGTCACAATTGTTGACAAGATTATGGCAATTGGATTAAATTGTTATAACCTTTTCTTAGAGAGATTTGTCAACATCAGAACATCTGATAGTCATTATGAATATCTCCCTAGAAAAGAGGGAGTGCTGAATTTTGTACCTATGGTCGGTCTTCATAATTAACATTTTTAGTTGTTTATATGTATGTAATGATAAATTCCAAACATGTTCTTCATGTTGGCTCCAAAAATAAAAAAATGAATTTGAAAAAACTTAAATTTGGCTCCAAAAGTAAATTCAACCCTCCTACAAGTCAAGTTGGCCTTGTCATGAAGTGGCACCCATTCAGCTAGCATGACCACTATATGTGTGTGTGTGTGTGTGTGCCAATTTGACCTCCTCATTAAGAAAGCAATTTGGCAAGTCTAAGGCCATTGAAGAGGAATTTTGATGCCAACGAAGAGGAAACTTTGAGGCCAATGAAAAGTCAAGTCTAAGGCAGAGCAGTGAAATCTTATGAGGTAGAGCAACAAATTTTTTTTGAGGCAAAGGAATGGAGTTTTTGGAGGTAGAGCAAGGAATAATTTAGGAGATTAAGCTCTCTTAAGGAAGACTAAGTATATGAACAAACCTACTTTGTTGGAGAAAACCGAGCTCAGTTAAAAGGATGAATTACTAGGTCATCTTGGGAAACAAAATGAGTTAGGGAAGAAGGCCTAATTATTGAAGGAGAAAATAATATAAAAAATTATGATCAAGCCACATTAACATATCAGATTAGGTCGAGCTTATGGGAATATTGGTGACTTGACATAAGGGCTAATTAACCAGGTTAGACCAAGGTTGTATTGATGGTTAGTTTGACATTTTATTTGACTAGATGTATCTTTGTTGAACTTGATGATTTCTCTAAGGAAAAGGTTGTTGGGTTTTCCCCATGTGGGTTTTCTCAGGGTAAAATCTTGTGTATATTGCGTTTGGATCTCTCTACTGTCATTTATGTCTCTACTATTGAGATATTTTCTGTAATTTCTTTATGATGAATTCAAATGAAAGAAATATTAATGGAATAAGTCATAATAAGTAATTATCAAATAAGAATATCCCTAAAAATCAACACCTGAGATAGGAAGAAAAGTTATTCAAATAAGCATATACTTCACAAAGAATTTAAAGTATGGGATCATGTGTTTTTAAAAGTGAAAGAAAAGAAGAGCTCAGTGAAATTGGGAAATTCTGTCAAGTTGGCAACGAGATACTACAGGCCATTCAATATCCTAGAGAGGATCAACCTAGTTTCATATAGGCTTGCATTTCCTGTATCCATGCACATTCATATATATTTCATGTGTCTTTGCTTAAAAAGTATGTTCCTAGTATTGATAATGTAATTGATTGGCATATGATTTAGGTGGACCTTGAGGTAGACTTCCACTTTCATCCAGTTCATATTTTTTGTAGGAAGGTCAAAGTGCGCCAAAATCGAGTCATCAATATGGTAAAGGTGCAATGGACCATGCTTGGTCCAAGGATGGTACTCGGGAGAAAAAAGATATAATGAGCGAGGAATACCCTCATATTCTTGAATGATATATTGTATATAAAATGCACTAACGATGATGCATAAAATAAGGGGGTGGGGGGATGTAATACCCCTGCTCGATTATGATGATGTAAATGTATGTACAAATATATTTAGGTTGGTGAGCTAGATGCAAGTGACTATTAGGCTGGTCAACCAAGGTAATTTTGGGGGCCTGTGTACCCATGTATATAAGTATACATGTTTTGGGGCTAGTGTGCGGAGGTAGATATGATTTTAATGGTTGTGAGGCTGGAAGGTATGTAAATGTAATCATGATGTAGATAGTACATATATTGTTACAGGTCAATTTGGGCACATCAACCCCAGCTTCTAGATCCGTATTATTAGGGTCCATCAACCCCTAATTTAGTTGTTTTCATTCCCTAATGAAGTTAACCTACATCATGCTTTCCTCCCAAGAGTTTCATGTCACCATTCATCCAAAAAGTGTCCCTAAGGAGATCAGCGCAGGGAGCCTTCTATCAGGCTACAATGCATTGCAGGAACTACACTGTCTGGGTGCTATGCATCGCACCTAGCCTTTGTTTCACCTACGCTGAGCGAGATTCATTGAATTTTTGAAATGAATCCATTGGATTCCTCATCCAATGGATGCTTCTAGAAGTTTCCATATGGATTGAGCTCACTTTTGGATGAGGAATAGGATGAATGAACCTTAATCCATTATCCCTTTCTTAATGGAACCACTTCCCAATTTTGGCAAAGCATTCATGAGGGTCATTAATGGCTTAAACTCCTCCATTCAGCTATAAATTAACCAAGCATTTAAAGGCTTGGAGAGGTTGGAACTTCTTGAGCTAAGGAAATGTTGTTTGAGTAAGATTTGTAAGAGTATTGTGATGATGTAAAATTGTTACTTCATGAGGAGAGAAGGGTTTGAAGCTGGAAGGATGACACTGAATCGAGCATGCATCTACATGGGTTGTAATATTTCCTTCTATCAATAAAGAATTCTAAGCTTTTTCCATTCATGTGTTTATATGATGTATATCGTATTCTTGATTCAATGATATGTTTAGTTAACAGATCATCATTATTGTATGCTTTGATGGGTTTTTATCTCGGCTTGTGTGCAAGTACTTTCCAAGCGAGTTAAGTACGAAAAGGAGTGGCGAAATCGGTCAAAGGAGAGAGGGATCAAGCGAAATTTACAGGTTGGTACCTTTGTTCTTCTTTCTCTTATCTGTTAACTATAGGAAAAGCGATGAATTACTTTGTCTATTGTTTCTAGACTAGCTACTAGGTCTAGAGGGTTAGGCGTTTGAAGAACACTAAATTTTCCCAAAACAAAATGGTGACTCCGCTGGGGAGAAATCTTAACCCTTTTAGTAGCTTATCACCTCCTTAGACACCTTGACATACTTTACTTGTTGTAATTTAGCCTTTTGCATTGAATTTTGGTCAAAATTTGAGGTTAGATGACTCTTGAGTGGCCTCACAGGAATCAGCGCAATCTAGCTTTGGAGACAGTGCTATGCAATGCAGTTAGGCCTTCTTTGACCTACGCTGATCAATAAAGGAATATTGTAATTAGCACAGCTGGCCCTCTTTGGCCTACGCTGATTAGTGTAGATAGGCCCTCTTTGGCCTGCGTTGATCAATCTTGAAATCATTGAAATCAGTGCAGTCTTTAGTGAGAGACAGTGCTCTGCAACACAATTAGCCCCTCTTTGATCTACACTGATCAACCTTAGGTTAAATTCCCACCTTTGGATTGAGTTTTTGCCAAAATTATTCTGATTGCTTGCTTTCTGAAAATCAATGATGCCTTATCTCTGAAAATAATCTTTTCATCTCCTTAAGCCAACCCTACTTTGATTGGATTGATTAATGTTTATTTAATGTTTTCTTTGTCATTATCAGTCTATATTCAAAGTTAGAATATAGTTGATCGATTGTTTTGTTGATAGAAAAGTGTCGTAAAATCGTCATTTTCTTCGAAAAAATGAAGTGTCGTAAAGTCTTCCTTCATAAAAAATCAATTGATTTATTTGTGCATTTGATTTGTATTTTCATTTAAAGTGTCGAAAATCTTCATTTCTTTAAAATCGAAAGTGTCGTACAATATTCCTTTCCCTTTAAATAAATTGTCGCAAATCATCATTTTTTATGAAAAGAGTTCTGAATTGTTTGTCCATTAGTTTTTCTTATTGCATCATTCACATTAAAAGAAACTGAAAATAAAAATATGCATTGTGCATATTAAAGTTTGTGAATTCTTGAAAGGAATGGTTTAGGGAATTGCATCTAGTTTGTGCTCTTTGTTGCTTGTTCAAAAGGTACTTGTATGCTCTATCCCTCATAGCTAGGATTTTCATCGCTGAAATTAAATGGAAAGAGTGCTTCTCATTGTAGTTGCATTTTTAGGAATTTTGAAAAACAGCACGTGGTGAACCTTCAAAGGCAAATTTTAAGCAAGATCAACCTAAAATTTACATCAATTAATCTAATAATGCATTGGAATTTAACAAAAACATATAGAGGTCTAGGCTAGAGATGTGTTCCGACGTCATTAAACCTAGTGGCTGTCGTTTTCACTGAGGTTGGGTGATTCCTTCTGAGTTTCCACCTAGAAAACTACTTTTTCCATTTGTCTGCTCTCTCTCATCGCACCCTACAGAAGGGATTTTCAGTATGCATCGCACCCTATGCATGGAGCAGTCTGTATGGTCCAGTTTTGACCAGTTCTGAGTAGTTTTTCAGGCAGAACTTCTGGGAAATGATGTAATTAGCTGACCTTGTTCCTTTAGGGTATGAAACAACACTTTTAGGGGTTTAGAAGCCCTTGGTTTATGGACACATGTGATTGGGGTTACAATGCCCAAATATGTCTATAACAGTTGCCCCCTAAAGCATGAGGTCGTAAATCTTCTAATGTTGGGTGAAATGCTTTATAATGAGGATCCGAGGTTTTTCAAACTGAAAGGTGACCTGTAATAAGATACAATACAATACATTATCTTCATAATATTTTCATGATCTAGCTGAGGCGGGCATTCCCATGCTCAACTTTATAAATTCATTTTCATGTACATAAGATAGACAATCGTCTGTGTGGTAGACTGATGATTCTGGTAGAGCCATCATCCCTTAGTTTAGGTGATTATCTGTGCAGCTGTGATGTACATTTGATGTCTTTATTTTCCTGAATATATCGCATCCCGGATGGATGAAACTAGATCCGGGGTCTTCAAACTCGTTCAATCTTCGCCCAAAGTACAAGTCGATCCATGTGAAAAGATGTTCTGATGTCGAACATGGAAAGGAATCGCCTGATTACTAGCCAATGATGTAAGCTATTAACAAGCGCGAGAGGAATCATCGATAATGATGATGACCCTCAAGGTACTGCAGTACAATTCACGTGGTGTAAATACATGAGTTGATGTCGAACACCACGCAAAATCTTTCGGTTAAAGGCCATTGATGTAAACTTGTTGCTGGAAGTAAGAAACTTGCCATTGAGGCATGCAAGCTTCAAAGTACTGAAAGGGTTGTTCCTAAGTCAACTTCTTGGATAATGAGCTGATGTCGACAAGAAGTGACCTGTCGTAGGAGGGCCTTAATGAATCCCACATTTACAACATGGAATGGAGCAAATGATTTTGTGGAGGTGAAAACGATCTAATGATACAAGGTTTAGGGTGGAGGTCATGAAAAATGAAGAGTGAAGGTATTGCACCGGATGAGGCGTTAGCTGGGTTGGTGAATTCTCTGAGCGACTTCTCTTGAACATATCGGTGACAATGAAACAGATTGGTAGTGTTAACCCCAAAATGGATGGTGCGGCAGACCAATGGTGATATGACCAGTGAATGGAATAACCCAACCCGACTCAATCATGGTGATGGAGTGAAAGTGTCATGTTCAAGAGAGACCTGCTACCAATGAAGCTATTCAAGTTTTCTTCCCTTTTTCCCCAGTCATTGCTGACTAGTACCTCTTTATTTTTATCAAGCTTGAGGAGGATAACATGTGCTTGTTCTATAATTTTCTTCGGGCAAACATGTCGCTATGTTTTAACGAGCCTAGCGATAGTGAAACTCGCTCTTGTCTACATGGACAAGTTTGTTGCTATTGTTTTAACAAGTTTAACGACAAAGATAACTCGGTCCTTTTCAATTCTAGAGAGTATAAAAAGGGACAGAAAGGCAACTCCAGTAGTCCTTTTTCGTAATGTAATCCCTTAAATCCGAAAAAGTATAAAATAATACGAAAGGGATGACTTTTCGATAGTTTTAACGAGCTGAACATGACAAGCACTCGATCTTTTTGTGCAATGATCCCTCGGGTCTAAAAATATTAAAATCTAAAAGAGGGATGGCACTTCTGATTGCTTTATCGAGCTGGAGAGGCCAATTTCTCGGCAATCTTTTCATATTTTACGAGTCAGATGAAAATAGCTTAAAGGAGACTCATTTTTTGAGGAACGAGTGATGTTTTTGGATAGCAACTGGTTCCAGGTAAGGTTTGGAACTTTTCAGTCACGACAGTGTAAAGAAGGTGGCTAATAGAATCACTCATCATAGTTGTTCCTCAAAAGGGTAAACAACCAAATGGAGGCGTATGATCGGCTAAAAAAGAATGGAGGTGATGGTAAGGAAACGACCAAGGTTCAAAAGCTGATAGCTATGAGATCGCAAAGATTATTTACCGAAGGTGGGTTCATTTTTTAATGAGCTTGAACTCTGGGGGAACATATGCTCATTGCTAGGTTTATTTTTTAATGAGCTTGAATTTCGCGTAAACCTGCTCGTGTTCCTTTTTATGTAAACTAGGAACGACCAAACTATAAAGCTAAAAAGCTAAAAAATGAAATTGGTCGTTTTTGCTTGTATAAAAAGGTTTTCATGCCCCCAACATAAAAAAAGTCTTCAGTAACCATATGGAAACTTACTGTGGTTAAGCAGGATGATTTTCTGTCAATACTTAGACAAAACACTTGCTGCACTTTGTCCGTCAAATAGACAAAGGTGAAAGGTCACTCGGACTGATCACATAACTTACAGGGAAAATTATCTCTACAGCTGGGTTTGTCCACAAAATAGACAAGGGTGCATGCCCCCTAAGCTTTGTTACATTCACCAGACTACTCGTGGTAATTAGGTGGATGGAATGAAGGTTCCTTTACGAGATCAAGTGAAAGACTCGACTTGGAACTTTGATCAGCCTTGTTTCATTTTTTAACGAGGTTGACACCAGTCAACAAACTATCCTTTGGCGACCTTTGATCACAACTTATAAGGGGTCATGAAGGAAAGATCTGGTTCCAACGCCCCAGTACATAATGTACAACATCACTGAATTGATTGTCAGATGATGTAGGTATGGTAGGGCTTGGAGGCAATACCTTGCAATGATCCACACTATCAAAATGTTCAGAGTTCTTCTTCATCTTTGTTGATGTAGAAGATATCATGTGATAGGCTTCCACCATGGCCACTTCTGCCCAATTACTGGGAGGCAGGAGGGAAAAAGTACCCATTAAGGAAGGTTCTTTCAGGAGACCTACTCCGATATTTTGAAGCGATTGAGAACTTCCATGGATCAATGGAATGCTTCCAGTAACTTGCGAATTGGTGGGGAGAAATGTTAGTTGGTCAATGACTGTAATTCCGCCTTGAAAGGGAAATGAAATCTTTCTAAAATATGTTGACACAATAGCAACCATAGCATAAATCCAGGGTCTGACCAGTAGGATATTGTAGTCAAGGTTTCCATCAATGACCTCAACTTCAATTTCTATTGTCTTGCCCCCCAGTTCGACCTGCAAGTTACTTAATATCCCATATGGCATGTATGTTCTTCCATCGAACGTTTTTAATGTCATTGATGATCATGACAAGGGTGGAGAGCCTAAAGTTTTCCAGCAACTCATTGACATAATACAGGTAGATGCCCCCTCATCAATGATTGTTCGATGAACAGTTTTGTTGAGGGTTTTTACCTATATGAGAAAACGGAGCTCGGCCGGTAACTGAGGTTTGTATCCTTTATGATTAAAGGCCACTAGATTGGAATCTGCTGGATCAATCCCACCTATCATTGATAACAAAGCCTGCTTTTGGGAGAGGCAATTATGCAGTACTTCAAGTGTCGACATAGCAGATGGTGATTGGGCCAGATCCTACACTATATTATAATTCTATGCTACTCGAGCACGAGGATTAAACATCGATTTATGTACTACACCCTTAGTCGGTTTTATTGTTAATTCAGGAATGATTGGTGGAACAACTTCTGGCGAAGTCGTTGTCGAACTACCGAGTTGATCTGTAGCCTTGTCGTTCGATGACTGCGGATTTCCATAATCTTTATTCCTTGTTGATATCAAAGCATCATTTTGCTGTTTTGAGATGGATAACATAAGCAGTTGGAATGGGGAAGCACAATCACTAGCAACCAGGTTTATTTCTGGGTTCAAAAACGGATTAGTCAACACCGTTGGGGTATTTGAAGTTTTTAAAAATTTCATAACCTTAGCTTTATGTGGACAATCTTTTGTGAAATTCTCATCGTCGCATATAACGAGGTTTCTTTTGCCCAGTAGGATTTTCAGAAGATTTTTCAGGAGGTGAATTTTCCTGTTTCTTCTTATTATTTTTCCCTTTCTTCTTGCCCCCTAGTTGCTTTGTATTTTTGCCCTTGTCAGTTGACACAACATTGACTTCCGAGGTGAGAGGTTCTTCATCTGCTTTTTTACTAGAAACTGTACGGGCTTTCTTAGATGTAGCCTTTTCTATTTTCGTGCTTGTCGTACCTATCACGCCATCACTAGCATGAGAGTCTTTGTTTGATTTAGGAGGAGGAGGAACGGAAAATTCTGGTCTAGGAGCATCAAGAATTTTGTCGTAGAGTGTGCCAGACTGAGTATAGATCAGATCTAAATATTGCGCATGAGCAATGACTTGCTCTTCGGTGATAACTCCTCCCTTAGCCACATCCTCCGTAATAGAGGGTAACAAAGACTTTATAAACCATTCAGCTAAAATTTGATGAGGAACGTATGTCTTTACCATTCTTCGATGATGCTGCCACTCATGAATATGATCAGATATGTGAGTGGTTGTCGTTTGTTTAAAGTTGGTAAGGAGTTTTGTCCCTATTTCATACCTCATGGGTAACGAAAAATGGGTTAAAAAGGTAGTGGCAAGGGTGCTGAAGTTATCAAACGAAGCTCTAGGCAATTCTATATACCATTTAGCTGTCGGACCTGTTAACGTTCGCTGAAAAAGGCGAAGCCTAATCAAATCATCATTCAGGGTGTTGGATGAACACCACAAATGGAATGTCATCACATGATTTGATGGATCTTCACCTGGATTTCCATTGAATTTAGGAATATCAGAGGGAAGTTTATGAGGAATCGCAGGCCACCAAGGGGCGTAAGCAATTGGATCATTCATCAGTCGGTTTAGATCTGGTAATTCTAGAGTTGCTACAAAGGGCAATTGTTGATTCAGGTTAGGCGAAGCATACCCAGGATAAGATGGAATCACCTGAGCAGTGGGTCTTTTCATACCAGCATAATGTATTTGATGCCGGTAACTTTGATAAGGTTGATTGGCATACTCATTATAGTATGGTTGTTGATAACCACTTTGGAAATGCGATTGCGCATTAATTACAAAGACTTGTTGCTCAGGTCCTTGATATGATTGTTGGAATTGCGGTTGTTGATATTGAACCAGCCATGGTTGTTGGACCATTTTCTGTTGTCAGATATTGGATGATTGACCAAGATGAGGAGTCATAGTACCTGTTTGAGCCTGAGTTGCTCCAGATAAGGAGGCACTAACCTGCGGTTGTGATTGAATCACTGACACGAGAGACTGTTGTATTGTGACCTGTGAAACTTGAGGTTGACATACAACAGGTAGTGCTTTTACTTGTGATACAGTCACAATAGTCGGTGTAGTGGGAATATTCGACACAGGATGGACTAGTTCCATTGAATATACAACCCTTGGTTGTTGAGGCAATATTGGTACCCAACCGCTGGATGTAATTCCAGTTTGACCTAAATTTTGTTGCAAACTCTCATATGGTTGTTCTCTAGGAGAGAACAATGAAAAGGCAGACTTCCCCCCATATGGTGGTAATCCAGTACTTAAAGGGTAGATTGGCCTTTGAAGACACATTGGATCAACTTTTTGAGCTTCAAAATAAGAAATACCAGATGAGATTCCAGATGAAGAAATAGGAACAAACCATGTCATCGAAACAGTCCCTGATTGGACTCCGGTTTGTTGTTGATAACTAGCCGGGACAGATGGTATACCAGCAATCATTGTAGGAACGGTAGCAGGAATCTCCGCCGTAGCTATGTAAGTTAACAAAATCCTAGATGTTGATGGTTGTTCAGACATGTTTAGTCTATCCAAAAGATTTCCAAGCGATTCAACAAGAACTTGTGATGAGAGAGGACTAACTTTTGTGATAGAAGGATGTAGGTGGATCCCAGTTCCAAAATGCACTGGAGTACTAGGTGGAAGATCCTCTATTATCTCTTCTATAACAATCAATCATGGTGGAAGAGGTAGACCGTTAGGTCCGTCAAATATTTCTGGAGCCGAAGAAAATGTAGCTTCTGTAGTAACAGATACTGGAGGGGTGACACCTTCTAAATTCTGGAACTCAACTTCTAGATGTTCAGGTAAGTGACCTTCATTTTCTTGATAAGTCCTAGTTGGAGTTGTTTCAGGAATAGAGGTGTCTACCATCACACTAGGATCAGTTCTAATGTCCTCTTGTAACTACGGAACTTCTTCTGTAAAGGTAGATGTACTAGAGATAATTGGAGTAACTATAGTCTCTGACGATGTTGAAACGCAAGTTTCAAATAAATCAGGTGAGTTGGACTCAGTTAAGCAAGAATGCTTTGCCCAGGATGGTTTTGTTTCTGGGGTCAAAGACGGTTGACTTGCTAGTCTCCATGAATGATGGGGTTTTGATTGACTTTCTTCCACGATTGCGGATTACTTGATCAACTCAAAATAAAAAGGGGAAAATGTTATTCCGAATTAAATGAATTTTATGACGCTTTGATACAACTTGCTTTTTCAATTTTTAAGAGTCAAGAAAAAAGTTAAAGATGACTCTAGTTGCCTTCGATTTTTAATGAGCCTGAAGTGACAAGTTCTTAGATGGACCTTTTCTTTTAAGGAGTCTGAAAAGGAACGAAAGTGACTACTCTGGAAATCTAGGTAGAGGGATTATCAAATCAACCGCAAAACTGCAGAATAATTTTTACGGTATGACAGTCAATCTTCCCGAATGTTGTGTTCAGTGCATTGTGATCGATAGGGTAGCATACACGGCTTCCTAAGGATAAAGGATGTGGCCTATTGTGGTCTCCCAATATATACTCGACGGTACATGGGAGCACAAGTCTGTACTGGAACTTGTCGTCTCAAAGAGGAGGAATCACCCAACCTACGATGAAAGCGATAGTTAGCAGGCTTTACGACACCGGAATACGTCTCTAGCCTAGACTTCTAAATGTTGTGCGTTAGGTTCCAAAGCGTTTTTATGTTCATTGAGGTTTATTTTACAGTTGATCTTTCTTAAGAAGTTTGCCTTTAAGGTTCACCGCGTGATGTAGATATACAATTCCTAAATGTGCAATATAAGATGATAAATAGTCATTTACTTTCTTTTTGTAATGAAAATCCTAGCTACTAAGGAAAGAGAAATGAAATTATTTCAACATAGAGCAGAGAGCACACACTAGATGCACTTTTCCTAAATCAATTTCAACATGCAGTCTAAATGCAAATGCACATGCATGTATTGTTTTTCAGTTTCCTTAATGTGAGAATGACAAAAGAAAACTAAGTATAGATCTGAATTATCTTCTTTCAAAGCGACAGTACTAACAATTTTCTCTTCAAAAAACAAAAGGAAGGCTAAGACGACACTTTGTGATTTCGAATTTAAAATTGCTTTCAACACTTGAAATACTATTAATTCAAATCAAATACAATGGCAAAAGTGTAATCAACTATCTAAAAGAGGAAGACTTTATGACACTCTTTTTCTTGACTGAAAACGACACTTGCGACACTTTCAAATCAAAATACGATAGTTCGATTAAGCTACTATTTGCAAAGGAGAACTGTAAATGATGAAAAATACATAAAAAAAAACATTCACAATTCCTTTTGATGGAGGCTAAAAATAATGCAAAGGAAGAAGGTTTCAACAGTGATGTACTGATTATAGACAACAAAACTACTGAATAAAGTTGAAGACAATGAAGAAAAAACCAAAATCTGGAGGCAGAAACAGTCTCATTCAATCATATCACCTATAACATAGGGAAATAGGGATGCATCTCACCTGCAACACACGGGAGGTGCGATGCATCCAAATTGACAAGAAAAGCGATGGTCCAAGGACGAGACTGAGCTTGGTTTTCACTCATAGTTTGCAACTAAGCTCAGGGGTTTAGGCGAAGCTAATGATTGTCAGTAAACACGAAGTATAGGGGCTGATCTAATGAGGTTATTTGAGCTACCACCGAGGCACTTAGAATGTTTGCAAGTCAGATGTTCGGTTCATAAACCAACCCAGAGATTGACTGAAACAACATTGATCTACTTTACAGTTGCATAGCAAAAGCAGTTCGAAGGCTAGCTGGCTTAACTTCAGGCTCCGTCTGTGGTTTATAAAGCAAAAAAAGTAACAAAACAAACAAACTATTTGCTCCCCAGCGGAGTCGCCATTTTGTTATCGGGAAAACTAGTGTCCATTCAGAGCTGCTAGTCCCACTAAAACGAGTAGCTATCTTAGAAACAAACAAACTAAAGTCACTTGTGTTTTCCTTTATGAGAGATAGATGAGAGAGAAGCAGAGAGTACCAACCTCAGTCTTTTGCTAGTCTCCTTGCTTGTTTCCTCTCTCCTTTGATAGAGCTTTCACCACTCCTTTCTTACTTGTCTCGCTTCAGAGAACACTTGTAGAGTCAAGGCAGCAAAATACCATCAAAGCATAGAGATCTATAACCATAAACAATGTAGGATCAGATGTACATTAACCATATAAATGCATATACAAATACAAGATTCAGAGATATATAAGCATATGAAGGAAAACTCAAATAGCTTTATTGATAGAAGTAGCAGAAGAGAGGATTACAACCAGGCTGTCTGATCCAACATCATCCTCCCAGCATGAAAGCCCTCTTCACCTCATACAAAGCAAGATCACCCAACAATGTCTTCAAAGAGAAACCAACAACACTTTCTTGCAAATTACAAAATTCCCTCCTCTGGATCTCTAGGATGAGGGATCCATATATAAATGTTTACAGGAGAGTGAGTCAGCTTCTGGGATTTAGATTAGTGTCATTTCACTAATAGTTCTTGGTTCCACTTAGAGATTTCATGATCTCTTACTCATCCCTGGGTGAATTCAGAGAGGCAAGTGTCAAATGAGCAGTTTCTAGAAGATTCTTTGAGTTTCCACCTAGCAAATTGTTTCTTCCATTTGTCTGCTCTCACTCATCACACCCTACAGAAGGGATTTTTAGCATGCATTGCACCCCCCGTGTGTAATAGGTGAGATGCATCACACCCTATGCATGGAGCAGTCTATATGGTCCAATTTTAACCAGTTCTAAGTAGTTTTTCAGGGAGAACTTCTGGGAAATGATGTAATCAGCTGACCTTGTTCCTTTAGGGTATGAAACAACACTTTTAGGGGTTTAGAAGCCCTTGGTTTATGGACACATGTGATTGGGGTTGCAGTGCCCAAATATGTCTATAACACACACCATCAACTAGTGGCAGTAAAGATCATGGAAAGAAGGGAAAAGTTAAGTTTCCATGTAGGTTATGTGAAGGGAATCACCCCATTCACCTTTGTCCCTATCTAGATGAAGCCAAGAAAGTGTTGGATAACCGTCCTACTTCACCGCAGCGACTTCCATCTAATTACAAGAAACTATCCCTAAATCCTTCACTAGTTGATGAATTGACTAACTCAAATCAACCGTCGGTAAAACCCACTCTCTCTAAAGGTGAATCCTATGAGTCTATACCCGACCTAAATCAAAAAGTCGAGGTAACAGTTGACCCAATTTCAACTTCAGTAAATCGTACCTTTCCTGAAGAGAGTGAACATGATACCACTCAAGTTCCTTTTGTTTCTTCAGATTCTAATGAGCTTAGGGAAAGTCCTCCTGTTCCATCAAGACAGGAGGAAAATCCTCCCGTTCGTGTAACTCAAGGGGATAATTCTCCCGTTTCTACGGTACCCCCTCCAAGTAGTCTAGTCACTTCCTTTAATTGGAACTAACTGGCAGGATTTTGTCTTCCTTCTTATGTGCCCTTCCAAATCATAGTATAGGTTTGTAATATGATTGTATCAGGCATAGATGAAGGTGCATCAGTGAGTATCCTTTCCTCAATTGCTTGGCAAGCACTCGGTTCACCGCTGCTTGTGCCTGTTACCCAAAATCTGTTGGCACAGTGTTTTCGGGAAAAGTGTCTATTCAGAACAACCCTATCCCACAGGGTTGTGACAGATACCTCAGAAACAAACAAGGAAAACTACTCTTGTATTCTCCTTTATGAACTATAAACAAAGATGATTAAGATGAACTGACCTGTGTCTTGTGCTAGTTGTTCGATCCAATCTTTCTTCTCTTTGCCAGCTTCCACCGATCTGCTCCCTCACTTGCCCAACGTCACCAAGTTCCTGCAAGTTCACAGAAGAGAGAAACTACACAAAGACATGGATTTATGTTCATAAAAAGCTTAGGATCAGTTTTAAACTAAACATACAAATATAACATACATCAGATATACAAGCATGTAGGAGAAACTCAAGTAGTTTTATTGATAAAACAAGAAGATCCGGGAGGAGTTACAATTGATGATTCCTGATCCAGCATCAACCTCCCAGCATAGAATCCCTTCTTCACCTCCAACAAAGCATAAATCACCTAATACTCTGATATCTATCACAAAACCAACAGCAATTCTCTGCAATGTACAAAATTCCAGCCTCTGGATCTCTTAGTGAGGGATCCATATATAGATGTATGCAAAGAGGATGAGTCAGCTCATGAATTGATTAGTGGCTTCTCTCTGTCATTTCTTGCTTCCACTTGGAGACTGAGAGCCTCTTACTCATCACTGGTCAAATTCAGTGAGGCAAGTGTCATTGGAGAAGATTCTGGAAGCTTCCATTGTCCCTCCACCTCGTTGAATGACTCTGCCACTTGTCATTTCCTGCTCAACGCACCTTGGTAGTGCATTCAAGTGCGTTGCAACGCACCTAGCCAGTGTATTTGGGTGCTTTGCAACGCAGCCAGCTAGTGGAGCACTTGAAATGATCCTGTTTTGACTAGTTTTGAGCAGTTTCTGGTGGAGAACTTCTGGGAGAAGCTGTAATTTGTTGACCTTGTTTCTTTAGGAGCTGGAACAACACCTTTAGGGACTTAAGATCCCTTGGTTTATGGACATTTCATGCTTATAGCTGTAAGGCACAAAAATGTCTATAACAGTTGCCCCCTAAAGTATGAGGTCGTTTATCGGGTGAAATGCTTTATTAGGAGGATCCGAAGTTCTTCTTATGCTGGGGAGGAGACCTGTAATAAGATACAATACAATACATTATTCTCATACTGTTTTCATGATCTAGCTGAGGCGGGCATTCCCATACTCAGCTTTATAAATTCATTTTCATGTACATAGGACAGACAATCGTCTGATGGTAGACTGATGATTCTGGTGAAGTCATCATCCCTTTTGGTAGGATGATTATCTGTGCTGCAATGTTGTACATTTCAATGTCTTTATTTTTCCTGAATATATATCGCAGCCCAGATGGATGAAACTAGATCCGGGGTCTTCAATCTCGTCCGATCTTCACTCGAAGTACAAGTCGATCCATGTGAGAATTGTTTTGAAGTCGAACATGGAGAGACATCGCTTGATTACCAGTCAATGATGTAAACTATTAACAAGCACGAGAGGAATCACCGATAATGATAATGACCCTCAAGGTACTGCAGTACAATTCACGTGGTGTGAATAAAGGACTTGGCGTCGAACACCACGCAAAATCTTTCGGTCGAAGGTCATTGATGTATACCTGTCGCTGGAAGTGAGAAACTTACCATTGAGGCATGCAAGCTTCAAAGTACTGAAGGGGTGTCCCTAGATCAACTTCTTGGATAATGAGCTGATGTCGACAAGAAGCGATCCGTCAAAGGAGGGCCTTAATGAATCCCACATCAATGACACGGAACGGAGCAAATGATTTTTGATGGAAGTGAAAATGATCTGGTGATATATGGTTCAGGGTGGCGGTCATGAAAGAATGAAGTATAATGTATGGTAGTGGATGGGACACGGGTGACTTCTCTGGATGACTTCTCTTGAACATGTCGGCGACACTTGTGTGATGGATCGGTAGCATTTACCCCAAATGTGGATGGTATGGCGTGACCATGGTGATGTGACCGGTGAATGAAACAACCCAACCCGACTCTGGCACGGAGTGGAAGTGTCATGTTCAAGAGCGACTTTCTACCAATAAAATTTCTTTGAGTTTTCTTCCCAATTTTTCCCCAGTCATTTCTGACCAGTACCTCTTTATTTTTGTCAAGCTTGAGGAGGATAACATATGCTTGTTCTATAATTTTCCCTTCGGGAAAACCCATCGCTATGTTTTAACGAGCCTAGCGATAGTGAAACTCGTTCTCGTCTAAAGACAAGTTTGTCGCTATTAATCCTTTTAACGAGTCTAACGACAAAGATAACTCGGTCCTTTTCCTTTTTAGGGAGTCTGAAAAAGTACGTAAAGATAACTCTGGAATTCCTTTTTTGTCATCTAATCCCTTAAGTCCGAAAAAGTATAAAATAATACATAAGGGATGAATTTTCGATAATTTTAACGAGCCGAATAAAACAAGCGCTCGATCTTTTTGTGCAATAATCCCTCAGGTCCAAAAAGATTAAAATCTAGAGGAGGGATAGCACTTCCGGTCACTTTAACGAGCTGGAAGGCCAAAACTCGACAATCTTTTCATATTTTACGAGTCAGATGAAAAGAGCTTAAAGAAGACTCGTCTTTTGAGGAACGAGTGATAAAATGGGTAGCAGCTGATTCCAGGTAAGGTTTGGAATTTTCCAATCACGGCAGTGTCACAAGGATGGCTAGTGAAATCACTCTTCGCAGCTGTTCCTCAAAATGGGTAAACAATCAAATGGAGGTGAATGATCGGCCAATGGAAAAGTGGAGGTGACGGTGCAAAAACGACCAAGGCTTTAATGGCTGAAAATGCTTCATTCACGGTGGTTATTTACCGGAGGATAGTTCATTTTTTAACGAGCTTGAACGCGGGTGGAAACATTTGCTCGGTCTTATGTTTATTTTTTAACGAGCTTGAACTATGCGCTAAAACTGCTCGATAATCCAGTCATATGATAAGAATGTCTCATATAAAAACGACAACTTTTAGATTTTTGCCCCACATCCTTTCTTTATGCAAGTTAGGAAACGACTAATCCAAAAAACAGATAAATAATCGCTCTTTCGCTTGCATGCCAAAAGGTTTGCATGCCCCCAGGTATAAAACAGAGTTTCAAAGTTACCTCTACTTCGGTCCGTTAAAACATTTGTTTTCCCGGGAGAGGCCTACCTCTTACAGGTTACCCAAAGATTGCTCTATTCACGGCGTAAACAAAACACTTCTTCGGCGATGTCTACCGAGATAAACAAAGGTGAGTGGCGAGATCAACCAATTCACATAACTTTGACGAAAGAATCTTATTCTAGAACAACCCCTCTTCCAATCACGGACGGGGTACGGACTAGTCATATTCTCCCGCGGAAACCTACTCTATACCCGAAGTTTTCCTGCCGAAGCAGACCAGGACGCATGCCCCCTGGGTTTCAGTCATATCCCTCCGAATTACTCGCGCTTATCGGGAGGACGGACTGGGACTTGAGACATTTCTTGCGTGAAGAGACCATTTAGGGACAGTATATGACTATTTGCTATGCGTGATCTGGGAAATGAAAGCTGGTCCACGAGCTTGACCACTCTTCCTTCGTGCGGAAAACACATTACTCTAAAGAGTGAGGAGATGATGGCTCCCATGCAATAAATATAGTCTCGTCCAAGGAGTAGGTTATAATCCAAGGGTCCTTGAACGACCATGACGTTCATGCGAACTGTCTTCCCTCTCAATGTTATGGGCACATCGGGAAGGATCCCTAAAGGTCGACTGGTTCCTTTATCAAAGCCTGTCAGATTTCTCATTTCAGGCAACAGCGATGGCGAACCAAGCGCTTTCCAAGCAATAGAGGAAAGGATACTCACAGAAGCCCCCTCATCTATGATGGTACCAGCCATGACCATTCTATATATTTGAACAATAATTCGGAATGGTATGCTTGCTGGCAAACGGGGTCTGCCTAGTTGATTCCAGTTGAAGGAGACAACTAGGTTGCTTGGAGGTGGGACCGAGTAGACGGCCGGGTACGGCTCTGACGAACTTCCTTCCTGCGGTAAAGGAATGGGTAGATTTCCCCCGTGTTTGTCGGAGTCTGTGTTGATGAAGAGAATTTGGACGGTGTCATCCTTATTCTCTTCAGTGACTGTATCATTCGAAGATAAAACCTCTGAAGGCAATACCGGGTCAACTGCCGCCTCGACCTTTTGACTTTCGTCTGGTATGGATTCAGTTGGTTTATCCTCAATGATAGATGCTTCAGCTGACCACTTGAGCGGGCCAGCTGGGTTCTCAACTAGTGACGGACTAGGCAAGAGCTTTTTATATCCAGGAGGAAGTCGTAAAGGTGAAACCGAACGATCATCCAAAACTCTTTTAGCCTCATCTAATAAGGGACAACGGTGGAGGGCATGGTCTCCTTCGCACAGTCTACAGGGAAATCTAGCTCTCCCTTTTTGTCCTGGGGCTTCACTTTCACTAGTTGACGGTGTGCTTTCAGCATGATCTCCAGAGGTTGACGACACCGGATTGTGCAAACAAGGAGACCAGTCCCTTAGTATCCGGAGGATGCAAGGACAATCTCTGTGAAAGTGGTCTCCCTTGCAAATGGCACATGGCGATTTAGGCCTGGTCGGTGCTGTGTGTGGATTTTCGTTAGACGACACTCGTTTTCCCCCATTCGCCTTTGGCTCCTTCTTCTTTTTCTCTTTCTTCTTCTTTTCCTTCTTATCTTTAGGAATTTGGCTTTTAGCTTTACCAGTTCCGTCCAGCGAAGAGGAAGGAGGAGGGGAAGAATTAGAGGAAGTAGAAGGCTGGTGGGTAACTCTGGACTCGTCTAATTGCTGATTCGACTGTTCAGGAATAGTGGTGTTCTGAACGACATTGGTTGAGAAGAGCCATACTGGCAAGCCAATCGTCAGTCCTGGATGCGACAACGTGGCCATATGGGGCGCACCATCATCTCCCCAAGAGGAGAAGGGACTAGGATTTCCACCAAGGGGAATTCCTTGGTTGGTAGACTCCATTTTCTCAACCTAAAGATCAACGCAGGAAAAGGGGATGAATATTCCGTTTAAAATAAATTTTAACACGCTTTGACACAACTTGTTTTTTCAGTTTTAAAGAGTCGAGAAAAAGCAAAAGATGACTCTAGTCTCCTTCGATTTTTAATGAGCCTGAAGTGACAAGTGCTCAGATGGACCTTTTCCGTTAAGGAGTCTGCAAAGGAATGAAAGGGACTGCTCTGGAGATCTAGGTAGAGGGAGTACCAAACCAATCGCAAAACTGCAGAATACTTTTTAGGGTACGACAGTCAATCTTCCCGAATGCTGTGTTCAGTGCATTGCAATCAGTAGGGCGGCCGACATAACTTCCTATGGATAAAGGTTTTATGCCTATAGGGGTCTCCCAATATATACTCAACGGTACGTGGGAGCACAAATCCGTACTGGCACTTATCGTCTCAAAGTGGAGGAATCACCCAACCATCAGTGAGGACAACAGTTACCAGGCTTTACGACGCCGGAACACGTCTCTAGCCTAGACCTCTAGATGTTGTGCGTTAAGTTACAAAGTGTTGTTAAGTTCATTGAATTTATTTTAGGTTGATCTTTCTTATGAAATTTGCCTTTTGGGTTCACCACGAGATGTAGATGTAATTCCTAAAATGCAATCTAAAGATGATAAGCAAGCTTTTTATCTCTTTTCAGCAATGAAAATCCTAGCTACAAGGGGAAAAGAAAGACACAATCTTTTCTCAAAGAGCAAAGAGCACACTGTAAATGCACTTTTCCTAAATCAAGCCATACAAACTGTCAATATGCAAATGCACTTGTGCATGTATTTTCTTTGTCACTTTATTAATATTGATGCCTAAAAAGAAAGTTGTTGTATAAATTTGAATTCGATTTCAAGTGAAAAACACAAACAAGCTTCTTTTCGAAATCAAAAGGTAGAGAGGATTACGACACTTTATGATTTTGAAGTAAACACTTGTTTCGACACTAGAAATTCACAAATTCAAGCCAAAGGCAAAAGTAAAAGCATAATAAACGGTCAACAGCAAATATACTTTCTCCTAAGATCAAAACGACACTTACGACAGGTCTAGATCTAAGGGCGACAGTATGACCAGTTTACTTTTGCAATGGGAAACTGTAAATGACGTAACAAATACACAAAAACAAATACAATTTCTTTTATACAACTGAGGCGGAATTAAGGCAAAGAAAAGGGGCTTTTAGACAGACAAACACACTGATCACAGGGTGCAAATCAGAGGCAAAACTAGAAAAAGTGAGCAAAGAACCTCAGCTAGGCAGGGCTAGGCTGATCAACACACCTGCAACACAGAGAAACTGAATTGCAACGCAGGTAGCACTCTCGGGAACTGCGTTGAAATGCAGAGTCTCTTCACAGAGCCTGCGCTGAAGCAGAAACGAGAATTGTCTCCGGCTTCTGGGTCACGGTTTGCAGTTTAATCTATGGTTTTTTGGTCGGGTAAAAGCAATCAATTGTGTACAATCGGAGGGTTGATTTACAAGAGGTTTAAGAGCTATCACAAAGGGTAATCAGATCATTTGTGAGTCAACTGTTCAGATCATAAACAGGCCCAGTGAATGGACTAGAGTAGCAGATGTCTACTTTGCATTTGTAAATGGCAAATGCAGTTCGATTCATTACTCCTAAGTTTATGAGATGAACAACAATAGAAACACAAATAAACTAACTAGACACGCTCCCCAACGGAGTCGCCATTTTGTTTTCGGGAAAAGTGTCTATTCAGAATGACCCTATCCCACAGGGTTGTGACAGAGACCTCAGAAACAAACAAGGAAAACTACTCTTGTATTCTCCTTTATGAACTATAAACGAAGATGATTAAGATGAACTGACTTGTGTCTTGCGCTAGTTGTTCGATCCAATCTTTCTTCTCTTTGCCAGCTTCCACCGATCTGCTCCCTCACTTTCCCAGCGTCACCAAGTTCACAGAAGAGAGAAACTACACAAAGACATGGATTTATGTTCATAAAAAGCTTAGGATCAGTTTTAAACTAAACATACAAATATAACATACATCAGATATACAAGCATGTAGGAGAAACTCAAGTAGTTTTATTGATAAAACAAGAAGATCCGGGAGGAGTTACAACCGATGATTCCTAATCCAGCATCAACCTCCCAGCATAGAATCCCTTCTTCACCTCCAACAAAGCATAAATCACCCAATACTCTGATATCTATCACAAAACCAACAACAATTCTCTGCAATGTACAAAATTCCAGCCTCCGGATCTCTTGGTGAGGGATCCATATATAGATGTATGCAAAGAGGATGAGTCAGCTCATGAATTGATTAGTGGCTTCTCTCTGTCATTTCTTGCTGCCACTTGGAGACTGAGAGCCTCTTACTCATCACTGGTCGAATTCAGTGAGGCAAGTGTCATTGGAGAAGATTCTGGAAGCTTCCATTGTCCCTCCACCTCGTTGAATGACTCTGCCACTTGTCATTTCCCGCTCAACACAACTTGGTAGTGCATTCAAGTGCGTTGCAACGCACCTAGCCAGTGTATTTGGGTGCTTTGCAACGCAGCCAGCTAGTGGAGCACTTGAAATGATCCTGTTTTGACTAGTTTTGAGCAGTTTCTAGTGGAGAACTTCTGGGAGAAGCTGTAATTTGTTGACCTTGTTTCTTTAGGAGCTGGAACAACACCTTTAGGGACTTAGGATCCCTTGGTTTATGGACATTTCATGCTTATAGCTGTAAGGCACAAAAATGTCTATAACACACAGAGGAACCAGTCAATCATTAGGGATTCTCCCTCAGTTACCTATTACTTTGGGAGGAAAAACCGTTTATCTGAACGTGATGGTAGTCCCAGGCCCTTTAGATTACAATTTACTACTTGGGTGCGACTATGTTTATGGCATGGGAGCTATTGTTTCAACACTCTTTCGAGTGATTTGTTTCCCACATGAAAGCAGAATTGTCACTATTGACTAGCTTTCATTTCCCGGTCCAAATATGGCTCCTAGTCAATGATCTTCCCTAAATGGTCCTTTTGTACCAATGGTATCATCCCCGCCATGGGCTAATTATGTGGCAACCTGTTCCATACCTACATCAACAGACGATCAATTCAGTGATGTTGTACATCATGCACTGGGGGCATTGGAACCAGATCTCTCCTTCATGACCTCTTATGAGTTGTAATTGAATCCGAGGATAGTTTGTTGTCTTGTGTCAACCTCGTTAAAAAATGAAACAGGTCCACAAGGACAGTTCCTTGTCTTGTGTCAACCCCGTTAAAAAATAAAACAAGGAATTTGAGCAGAGTTCCTTGTCTTGTGTCAAGCTCATTAAAAAATGAAACAAGGACACCTGGAGCAAAGTTCCAATTCAAGTATTTGATTAGATCTCGTAAAATCCCAGTCAAGTCTTTCACTTGATCTCGTAAAATAACCTTCATTCCATCCACCTGATAACCATGAGTAGTCTACTTAGGTGAATGTAATGAAGCTTTGGGGGCATGCACCTAATGGTAAAGTTAAGTTTCCGTATAGGTTATGTGAAGGGAATCACCCCATTCACCTTTGTCTATCTGGATGAGGCCAAAAAGGTGTTGGATAACCGTCCTGCTTCACCACAACGACTTCCATCTGGTTACCAGAGACTCTCCTTTTCATCATGCTAGGGGCATGTAATCCAATTCAAGAATAGTTTTTCGTTTTAATATTTTATAAAAATGAAACTGAATCCAAGCATAGTTTATCATTTCAAGCTTGTGTAAACATGAAACTGAATCCAAGAACATTTCCCTATGGTTCAAGCTTGTCTAAAAATGAACCCATTTCCAGTTTAACCCTCGTGATTTCCATTCTATCAACCTCTTTCGTCAGATGAGCCTTGGTTGTTTTCATCCCATCACCACCATCTCTTTGGCCAATCATACGCTTTCACTTGGTTGTTTTACCCTTTTTTGAGGGACAGTTGCAATGACTGGTCTTATTAGACAGCCTTTTCACATCAATCAACATGTTTTGAGAAGTTACCACATCACCGGAACTAGTTACTATCCTAGACACCACTCATTCCTCAAATTGGAGTCCTCTTTAAGTTCTTTTCAGACTCTCTAAACATGAAAAGATTGTTGAGCGCTTATCGTTTCTAGCTCGTTAATGGATTAGAATCGATATCTACTCAGTATAGTTTTACCCCTTCTTCGAGCTGAGATAGATTAACTATGAAAAAGGTACTCGTTGGTCAAACATGATCAATAGGTTCTCTCTTGTATTGTTTTATGCTTTTTCGGACTTGAGAGACAAATTTACGAAAAAGAACTTTTGGAGTTTCCTTTTAGTCCCTTTTCAGACTCTCTAAATGTGAAAAGGACCGAGTTATCTTTGTCATTAAACTCGTTAAAAACATTAAATAGCGAAAAACTTGTCCATCTAGACAAGACTAAGTTTCACCTTCGCTAGACTCGTTAAAACATCAAATAGCGATGGATTCACTCGAAGGGTGGAATTATACAACAAGCATATGTTATCCTCCTCAAGCTTGATAAAAAATAAAGAGGTACTGGTCAGAAATGACTGGGGAAAATGGGAAAAAGCCAAGAACACTTTATGGTAGCAGGTCGCTCTTGAACATGACACTTTCACCTCATCACTATGACTATGTGGGTTGGGTCATTTAGCTTGATGGTTATCATACCGTTGGTCTATCATACCATCCATCACTTTCTTTTGTGTCAATGCTACCAATTCACTTCAGTGTCGTCGATATGTTCAAGAGAAGTCATTCAGTTCAAAACTTCATCCTTTACAATACAGTAAACCTTCATTTTCATGTCCACCATTCCTAAACCTTGTGTCGTCAGTCGATGTTTCATCTCCAAAATCATTTACCTCATTTCGTGTCATTGATGTGGGATACATCAAGGCCCTCCTGTGACAAGTCACTTCTTGTCGACATCAGCACATCATCCAAGAAGTTGACTTAGAAACACCCCTTCAGTACCTTGAGGCTTGCATACATCAATGGCAGGTTTCTCGCTTCTGGCGATAGGTTGACATCAATGGCCTTCGACCGAAAGACTTCGTTTGGTGTTCAACATCAAATAATTTATTCACACCTTGTGAAATGTGTTGCAGTACCTTGAGGGTCATTATCATTATCGGTGATTCCTCTCGCATATTTTAACGGCTTACATCATTGGATGGTAATCAGACGATGTCTCTCCATGTTTGACTTCAGATCATCTATTCACATGGTTAGACTTGTACATTGAGTGAAGATTGAATGAGATTGAAGACCTCGGATCTAGTTTCATCCATTCGGGTTGCAATATATTTTTCAGGAGTACTATATCAAATGTACAATGGCCTTACATTCATGTTCATCCATTCATGGATCTATATCTGTAGACGACTATATTTGTACATGTAATGAAAGTTTATAAGATGAGCATGGGTATGCCTTTCCCCAGCTAAAAATTGTGAGAAAAAATCAAAGTGTCATGATATTTGTATTGTAATTGATGCAAGTCACCTTCCACTTCGAAACCTTCTCTCCAAGTGGTAAAGCATCTCACTCGACATGTTTATTTTCGACTTCATGCTTTAGGGGGCAACTGTTACAGGTCAATTTGGGCACATCAACCCCAGCTTCCAAATCCGTATTATTAGGGTCCATCAACCCCTAATTCAGTTGTTTTCATTCCCTAATGAAGTTAACCTACATCATGCTTGCCTCCCAAGAGTTTCATGTCACCATTCATCCAAAAAGTGTCCCTAAGGAGATCAGCGCAGGGAGCCTTCTATCAGGCTACAATGCATTGCAGGAGTCATCGAATTTTGGAAATGACTCCATTGGATTCCTCATCCAATGGATGCTTCTGGAAGTTTCCATATGGATGGAGCTCGCTTTTGGATGAGGAAGAGGATGAATGAACCTTAATCCATTATCCCTTCCTCCATGGAACCACTTCCCAATTTTGGAAAAGCATTCATGAGGGCCATTAATGGCTTAACCTCCTCCATTCAACTATAAATTAACCAAGCATTCAAAGGCTTGGAGAGGTTGGAACTTCTTGAGCTAAGGAAATGTTGTTTGAGTGAGATTTGTAAGAGTATTGTGATGATGTCAAATTGTTACTTCATGAGGAGAGAAGGGTTTGAAGCTGGAAGGATGACACTGAATCGAGCATGCATCTACATGGGTTGTAATCTTTCCTTCTATCAATAAATAATTCTAAGATTTTTCCATTCATGTGTTTATATGATGCATATCGTATTCTTGATTCAATTATATGTTTAGTTAATAGATCATCATTATTGTGTGGTTTGATGGGTTTCTGTCTCGGCTTGTATGCAAGTACTTTCCAAGCAAGTTAAGTACGGAAAGGAGTGGCAAAATCGGTCAAAGGAGAGAGGGATCAAGCGAAAGTTATAGGTTGGTACCTTTGTTCTTCTTTCTCTTATCTGTTAACTATAGGAAAATTGATGATTTACTTTGTCTGTTGTTTCTAGACTAGCTACTAGGTCTAGAGGGTTATGTGTTTGAAGAACACTAAATTTGCCCAAAACATATACATATTTTAATAAAATAACGGTTGGATATGGAGCCTATTCCATGGTAATGAGTGTGGGGAGCACAAACCCATGGATAGGGGAACAATTGTGTGGTGTTTTGTGAAAAATGCACCCAGGGCCCACGTGGCTTTGGAAGGAGCCACATGATGAGATAAAGTTATGTAAATAACAAGTGTAGTTTTTCCTATGATTTGGGGGAAGTTATTAAGTCATTCAACGATACATGGTTGGATGGTTGGTTTGGTTAGTGAGTCCTAGGTTTGGACTCTTAAATTGAATGAGGTTTGGTTATTCAGTTAATCAAAACGAATTGGATGCATCCTAATTTTGTAAGCCTTGGTGGCTCTGAGAGATTGGTGAATCTGGTTATGTCTTGGTGGCCATGGAGTTTCAGTGGAACTAAGTTCATAGGTAGTTAGTGAGTCCTTGGATGGACTCTGGTACCAAATGGGGGTTATTCAATTTCGCTGGTAGGGAACTTGGACACCCAGGGAGTAGCAGAGCCCCTGGAGCTATAAGCTGAAACCGTTCTTGGATGCTTTAAGGTGCCATGGAAGGTGGGCACCACTAAGGGATTCATGTTGCACCACTTGGGTGTAGGTTAGGGGAACACAAGCTTGTGGCTAGAAACTAAGGTTGCTGGGGTTAGTGCCTTGGCCAATGTCTATTATTTATGCTTGGTTTGCAAATTGTTTCTTATGGAGTTGTAGTCCCAACTGGGGGTGACCCATGGTTGAGATATATGAACTACACGATCTATGGTTAGGTGGAACATGGAGATCCCACATCCAGTTGTATTTCGATTACAGATAAGAATTTATTGTGCATTTCGTTGTATTATGTGACGTGTTGTATATTGATTTTTTGTTGAAACCCTAGTTCTGAGTTCTGGACATATATGTTATTAATCGTCTTACTAATTTTGATGTGCATATATCATTTCATAATTTATATGTGTAAACACTGCATTAATGACATTTAACACTACATTCATGCTAACCTGACATTGCTAGGTACATGAGTAGCCATGGCAGGGTTTGATTTTCTCGCTTCCACAATAAATTTATTAATATTTAAGCACTGTGGGTATGGTAGCGCTACCCATTTTCGTGTCGGGGACGTTACAAAAAATCTATGTCTCTTGCATGTTTTGTGTGATTATGCTTTATTTTTTTCATGGGAATTTGGTTTCCATGAATATGTTACATTCTTTTAATTCACAATATGCATGCATTTCATTTAGTTATATCCATTCTTGGATGGTATATTTTGCAGTATTATGGGGAACTTTTGTATGAGGGCTGAAATTTAAAATCTATAATGTATTTACTTGTTCCATCATTGGAAACTCTAAGCAAATATGCTACTATGTAGTATCATAGGTCGATGTTAAATTTGGAACAAATTTGGGTATTCATTGAAGACATTGCAACATTATTTAGCACTAGTTATGGTAAGATTGAGAATAATTGCACCACTGGAAGGTTATAGATCATATTGGAGTGAAATATGCATGTCTAGTTTCAGATTTGTTGAATGCATTTTGTCAGAGCTCTCTAATTTTACAACTATTGTAGAAAAAGGGAAAGAACTAAACAATGATTCATTATTAGCTTGAAATGAAATTAATGGATGCAATAAAATAAGATCAATAATAGAAATTATTCATGGCATTGTAAATGCATGTACCTTATTAAGAGGGTGCTTATTAGAAATGGTCAAAATCTAATAAATCTAATCATCCATGCAATATGAATGACTCTGTATCTCTCAAAGTATTTGAAAATATCAAGGGTGAAGTTGGCCCTCTTTGCTACATATGGTGGTGTTCATGTGCACAAAAATAAATCAATGATTGAAAAACTTTAGTAGTGGATTGAAAACGTATGTAGCTGGAAAGGGATGATATTACCAAATCCAAATTTCATTGGCACATGGATATTGATGGCCCATATATTCATGTAGAAAATGTGGAAAAGTATGGGGAATAGAGAGCTAATAAATCTCACATATAATATAAGATCATGATCCAACATGTCTCACAAGGGATCTCCTTTGTAGTGTAAAATATTGCAATTGTAGGTCTTGAGCAAGAGGGACACACTATCCCAACAAAATAGGAAAAACGTACCACGTGGAGGGAACGAGAGCACTAGAAAGCCGACATGAAGGTGGTCAAGGACATTAAGCATGTATAACCAATGTACTTCATTGGCCATAAAAAAATGGGAATGAAGGAGAATAGGTAATTTCGATCGAGGCTTTGAGTTAGCCAAAAACATAGAAAAACCAAAGAAATAATATACATATTTAAGATATTTGATCATATATTTACAAAAAAAAATGGATATCCCATTGACACCCACTATGGTCTCTAATATTTTGACAACCCTTATTAAAAATTCTCTTTAATTTGAATTTAGCAACTAGGGAAGGAAATTATAATAAGTTGCATGTGATTATGATGGGCGGGTCTAGAGGGATGACAACATTACCATATGGAAAAATTGTTGTTGATTATTTTTGTATAGTGAAATTATTATTGCGCGCAATCCTTGTAGTTCAATTTGGGCATTAACAACTATATCAAATGTGTAGAATACATAATAGGCAACAATATTCTAAGTCCCGTGACTCATAAATTTGATGTCATAATTGAGAAAATTGTAGTAGTTGGATAGAATTTCAAAGGGGAAGAAACGTGAGCACTTCAATCTTGTAGAAATTATTTTGATTCATTCAAAATATTAAAAGAACATAGGCTTGGTTTTGGTTTCGATAAGGATTTTTCATCATGGAGGATGCAAAGACCTTATAAATTCAACACAAAAGCCATGGATGAAAATAAATAGGTTAGAAATGTAGATAAAAAGTCCAACAGATGTAGAAATCAAGTGACTCCTCTAGATATTATAGAGGCTATGAGGATGCTAAGAGTGGAATTATAATGTTGATGAGAGATAATAAAAGGTTAATTACATAGTTTCTAAGTTGCAATTAGATAGTGATTTATTCCCAAAATATATGTTATGAAGCAAATACCTTGAAAAAAAAGAAAGAAAAAAAGTCAATGAAAAACAATCCACTTTGAGGGGGAGGCCTCCTTTTACAGTGAATCAATACACAAGTTATGATTAGATGATTCTAAAATTGGGTCTCCTTAGTATATATATATAGGAGACAAAGGGTAGAATTACAATTAAAGAGGCTATTCAACCATACTAATATAGTAATAGAAATATAACTCACTATTTAGGGATTTATGGTTAACATGGAGCTTTTCCTTGGTCTAAGCATGCCCCTCCCCTTAAAAAAAGTGTTTTCCTCAACACTTGATTAACTATGTGTGTTTATACATGAATAAATTATCTTCCCATGTCACCTCTTCCACTGGTATTTTCTTCCATTTGATGGGGTACTTAGTAATCACTCAATTCATAGATACTTAATCCCTATTTCAAGGATTGTTTCTTGTTCTAGTATGAATTTCCCTTATTAATTAATCTTTGGTATTAGTCACTAATTACCTTCTTTAAGAAATAAACATGGAATACTAGATGTACACATGAAAATGGAGGCAATTCCAATGTGTAAACCATACTTTCAATCCTCTGCAACACCTTATAGGGGCCCTAGTACCTGGGTGCTAATTTATTGTCTTTTTTTTTGGCTTGATGGACTTCTAATTATATGGTTGTAACCTAAGAAATACCCAATTAATCACTTCAAATTCATTTTCACTACAACATTGATATGCTTGTTGTTTCATCCTATTTTGTGCCATAACCAATTTTTCTTTCAATAGTTTGAGAATATGTTAGTGACACCCAATGTGGTTCTCCACTAATTGAATCCTTGTAGTCCCTTACAAGAATTATGTGATGGATGGGGGAATATTAATAAAGTTGCATAAATTAGGAATATTTTTATGAAGTATGGAAGGATAAAGTTGTACCACCAGTATTCCAAGGGAAAGCACTTGATCAATTGTGTTTGTTTGTTAGATAAATAGAAACAAAGATATCCTTCTAAACATGTATTCACAATATTATTTTTCCCATTGGTTTGAGGATGGTAAGAAGAGATGTGATCCAATTGAGTACCCAAACAAAAAATTAATTCAGTCCAAAAACTTCTATTGAAAATTATATATTGGTCACCTACAATAATCTTGGAAACCCACAGATTTTAAATTGTTTCCATGAATGTTGCTACCATTTTACTTGCTTTAAAAGGATGATAAATAGATTGAAAATGGGAATAATTTTGTAGTCAACCCACTACTACCATGATGACATTCTTTACTTCATATTTGGTTACCTGTAACAAAATACATTAAACTTCTTCCCAATGTTGACTTGGTATAGGTAATGGTTGCAGGAGACCTGGAATCTTGATTGTCTCTCCATTATTCTATTAGCATACCACACATTCAACCAAAAAAATTGAATATCATTTTTAATACCTTCCTAGAAAAAATTCCTTCTTGATCCCATGGTATTTCTTTAAGAACCATGAATGTCCTATAGGAGAAGTGTGCAACTCCAATGATGACCTTTTGTTTGAGTTGCAAGTTATTGTATAAACATAAGCGATCTTGATACCACAACAAGTCATTCTTCCACCAAAATTTATCTAATGCAATTGGTTCCTCTAGTATTTTTTGAATGATCTTGCATACCCTTTGATCTTCCTTCCATTATATCGTTTCTTCTTCCACCCAATTAGATTACAAAATAGAAATAGTACATAGTAAACCCTCTGTTGCTTCTTCTCCTTGAAAGTGCATCTAGAACCATATTATGTTTTCCTTTTTGGTATATAATTTCAAAGTCATAACCTAGCATCTTTGTAACCCATTTTTTCTACTCTTTTGAAGATAATCATTTCTACAAGAAGTAATTCATACTATCATGATTTGTTTTTACTTTGAAGCTTATTATTATGTAAGGGCAGTATTTTTTTACTACGTGTAGTATGACCAACATTTGTTTTTCATAAATGGGTTTAAATAAGTTGTTTCCTTTAAGTTTGATGATTTTAAAATGAAAGGGGTCTTCCTTCTTGCATTAAAACTACAACAATTCCATGGCCTGATGCATCACACTCCACAATAAAGGTTCTTGTGAATGAAGCGTAGCTAGGAAAGGAATTGTAGCCTTAATTTTGTTAGGGTCCATTTGACACATTCATGAGATACAATATTAGGGGAAATTTTAAGGATGGAAATTGATCTTAAAGTTTAGAAATCTTGGCAAATATTACTAGTCCGTAGTATGAAAATTGAAAAATGTTTGGTGAAAAATATTCAAATTATAATAATATTTATCTAGTCTCTACAAAATTTTGGCAATTCTAAAGAATAAATAATTCTCTCCTATGAAACATGGGAAAATCATTTTTAGAAAAAATGGAAATTGACAAATATTTTATTTTGAAAAAACATGGAAAATTAGCCCAATTATGAATATTAGCCCCTAAAATTTACCTTGTACAATATGACCCAAATATTCCACTTCTTGAACCCCAAGGGCACAATTGGAAGGATTTGCATATACTTGTTGCTCCCTGAGTAGTTTTAAGACCTTTTCAAAATGTTGTACATGCTCCTCCCAAGATGTTTTATACATTAGTATGTCATCAAAAAATACTAACACAAATTTTTGAAGGAATGGTTTGAAAACATAATTAATCAAGCTTTGTAATGTTGAAGGTGAATTAGTAAGTCCAAATGGAATAATAAAAAAATCATAATGACCTTCATATTTTCTAAAGGTTGTTTTTGGAATGTCTTCTAGCCTCATTTTGATTTGATGATATCTTGAATGAAGATCCAACTTAATAATTTTTTCATGCAATTCATCAATGAAATTAACATAAAAATTATCTTTGATGGTTTTTTTGTTAAATTATCTATAATATAAACACATACGCCAAGAACCATGCTATTTTATAACCACTATCATTGGTGAAGAGAAAACACTTTGTCTAGACTAAATGATGCTACCTCTTGTTAGAATATTGAGAATATGCATAAACATACAACAATATAAAACACCTAAAATTTACTAATATATCCTCCTATCCATATAATAATATTTAATCAATTAAAGAAAGAGAAAAAGGGCAGAGAAGAGAACATCACATATACATGGTAAAACCCTCCTATCCATATAAGAATATTTAATCAATGAAAGAAAGAGAAAAGGGGTAGAGAAGAGATCACATATACATGGTAAAACCCTCCTATCCATATAAGAATATTTAATCAATGAAAGAAAGAGAAAAGGGGCAGAGAAGAGAACATCACATATACATGGTAAAACCCAAATTGGGGAAACATCCACATGAAGTTAATATAATCTTTGTTAGTCTTCAGAAACCTCCAATATTACATACAAGAGCATCTCCACAAATTATTTACCCTTTACAAATATAAGACTTCTATATTTTTTCTATGTCTCATGGGTCTCCTTAACCTTTATTATATACCAAGAGATATGGAGGAATTACATCCCAATAATACATGTGGGATAAATTTAATTTCACCTCTTTATATAATTAAGGATAACATGGATATTTTGTTCCATGATGTATGTGGAATATAAACATTTTACATAATATTACAATTTCTTCTGATATAACTTAGACATTACTACCTTCCAAAAATACACATTTGACCACCTATTGTCGCTGCAACAACAACCCTCAATTTTTTTTTCCTATTTCAATTTTGGAGCCTACGTGAACTGTTGTTCCAAGCTACCTAGTGTCATCACGTTGATTTCTTAACTATCCTGGTGTTTTCACCAAGTGCCTTTTCCTCATAAGTTAATTTTTTCTAAGTGTTGTCACCTTATCTTTAGGATCACTTGTGTTATCTTATCCAAAGATAGGGGAAGGCATATCTTTTCTCGATTTAGTAACTAGTTTGTTTGACATGCATTACGCACAAAAAAGCGGGAGAAGGCACATATTTTTCACACTGCAGTTGTAAGAGGCACTATTGATGAAAACTTTGCCCTCCTTGCGAAAAATGACACTCCAAGATGAAGAAGAAATGTGCCCTTGTTAAAACAACTCCTTCGAATTGAGCAATTATGCCATTGTTGAGCGCACTCCATCAGGCTCAATGAGTGCACCCTCTAGTTGAGCACAATCCTTTAGGACAAATAAATGCACCCTGTTCATCCTCATGCATGCACTTTTCTTATTGCATATGGGTGCACTATTAGAAAATAGGAGCCCACTTAACTTCACTTAATTAACTCACTTATCCATCAACAAGCAACGAGCATGCATGAAATGGATTTGCATGTAATCTCTTTATAATCAACGTAGTTAATCATTCTTTCACATAATCATTCTCATCTGGGATGAGCACACTTCTTTGAATTAATGAGATCTTTATCGATATTCATTCTAAGTAAGTTTTGCATGTCGATTCTTTTGCTTTCCTTTGATGTTTTTGTTATCGATCTTTCTTTATTTGCTGGCGTTTCACTTCTTTTTAGTTTCTTTGCTGGCATTTTAGTCTATTCTCTCTAGTACAAGTTACAATATGCTATTGCCGGTTATGACTCTTCACATTCTGGTCATGATTGTGACAAAAATTATAAGAATTTGTAGATCTTTCCTCTCAGCATTCCAATCATTTTATCTTGTTGCTAGAGTTGTTTAAACTGATCTTGTGCCATTTCAAGCAAGAGAAAACTTCTGGAAGTGAAGGCCTCACTGTCTTGGAAAGTTGTGCCCAGAAAAACCAGTTCTTTCTCTTGAGCGCACTCCTTCAACTCAAATAATCGAACCCTCCTTGAGCGCATGGCGCAACCATGAAGCTCCATTATGATCCTTCACCCTTCAGCTTTGTGCCCTATGCCCTCCTAGTTCCTCTTGAGCACACAAGCACACTTGGAAGGCTTGAAGCCTGATCCCTTATTCCTTCAATGTGCCCCCTTGCACTCTCCTTAGTCCCTTTGAGCGAACAAGTGCACACCAAACCCACAAATGAATTCCCTTCATGCTTCAACAATGTGGCTTGCACCCTTGAGCTCTCTCTCTCTCTCTCTCTCTTGCTTGAGCACACACATGCATCTTGAAGGGCTCTTGTGAGCCTTGACCTTCCATTGTTGCTCCGACATGAACCCTCCTTTATGTTGATGCATTTTTCTTACCTAAATAGTGACCATGTCCCATCTTTGATAGGCTTACACTCTTAGCTACATTTGGTTTCTCTTTGAACATGATCTACTTAGTTATTGTTTGTAATAGATAGAGGATTTATTGAAGCTAATCTTCATTTCCATGAATGTGCTTCCACGTGTAGGTGTTCCAACTACTAGTCTTATTACTCTTTCATCATCTATTGGAATGATGCCTCCTACTACCCATCAAGTGGCCTCAAAAGAAGCTTCAGAAGAAAGCACTGAAGAAGAAGTGGAAATTACAAAGCCTACCATTCCTCTCCTTATAGATACATAATGTTTTATAGACAAATCTATCGAGGTCACGTGGAATGATATTTTGGACACTCATGCAAAAAAAAATCCCTAAGAATTTGGAAGACAAGCAAGTCTACATCAACATTAAGCAGTCAAGGATACACAGGATTGCATGCTCATTCCCAATCATATCTTATGCAAAGGCAATTGAATGGATTTTATCACATATGAATGATTCAAATATGGTGTTGCGTAGTGAAAGTGGTGGTCATCTTGCCACCTACCATGGAGAGGAAATGCATACTTATTACAAGATGTTGAAACCCATAGAGTATGCAAATAACAAATTCTACACTAGATGGGCCAATCTTAACACAAGTGATATCATTATTTCCTGGTATCAAGAGCCTGCTAAATTTTGACACTGCCTTAGTGCAGTTTAGCTGACTAAGATTTTGAGCAAGGTGTACCTGTATCTTATTTCTATCTGTTGCAAGTTGCATAAGTGAAAGAATGTAGAATTATTTGAAGAGAATTGGATATTCATGCTCAAATTGGTTTTTACTCAAGGAAAAATCTTCAATTAGGTGTAGATACTCTCTTTTGAATTGCAACGACATGTTGGACAGACCAAAGCAACTCTAAGGGAAAACCAAGCACCAAAGTTCTATGTGTAAACATATATATTAGATGGGATTTGTGCTCGATATGCATTCCCAAGGATGTATTAGAACTAGACCCCACAAGACAAATTCTTATTCTAATTCCATTACAGGGTGTTGTTAGAATTTAGTTTCAGAGGAAAGTATGATAGATTGGGAAAGAATTTATTTGGATTCATATTTCAGATGATCTATGAGATCAATCCTCCTTGCATAAACAACCAAGTGAAATAGGAATTGCATGATATCGCAAATTGGTTTCTTTCACCAGGCAATACATATATCATATGTTTCAGATGCCAAATTTCTCCCCATTTTATGCCACTATATGTGACTAACAAGGTGTTCCTGCAAGAAGTTGCTTATAAGTTAAATAAAGGGTTTTCGGGAGTTATTCATAGACAGAAGAAGGCTCCTTAGCACATATTCCCTTTAAGGATTGGAATGTATGAGTTGAAGAGCCTCAATATGGAAGATGTTGAAATATAAGAGCTAGATAGATTTCACTTTGCAGTTAGGGCTTTCATGGGTATGACCCTAGGAAAGTGTGCAAGCAACATTGTGACATGATCGGATTTGCTTGGGGATATACATCAATGACTAATGCAGAGGATGAAATTGTGAAAAACTGGTACAACACATTAAGGAAGACACATCCAGGAATTGAAGCTAGTTCCTCCCAAGTTCCACCAGCTCAATATGTATAGACAAAAGAGGAACCATAAACAACAACTCAAGAAAGCACTGCAACTCCTAGGAATATGATCAAGCATGATCCAACAACATAAAGTGGAAGAAAATGTAAAGTTGATCCATTGAACAAATAATATATTTAGTTGAAAAAGAAAATATAGAATTGGAGGAAAAGATGCATTGAGATGAAGAGGAGAAGAGGAAGCAAGATGAATTTCTTAGAAACAAATAGGAAGAAGAAGGGGAAAGAAGGAGAGTGGAAGAAGAAAAAAAAAGGCACTCACAGGAGAAGGAAGCAACACAAAGATTGGAGGAAGAACATATGAATTATGAAATAGAAACATAATTGGAGGAAGATGATGCCATCCAACCCATAGATGATGAATTAGGTTCTCCGGTAGAAACTCCTATTACAGGTGACCATCTACCATTTGATGAGATGGGAATCACACCTCCACTAGAAGATAGAGTCATGGAAATATGTAATATTACATTTGATCAACTGAAGAAAAGGATCGTGAAACAAAGATGAAGACTTTTTCCAAATGATCCCCAAAATACAATCTCTTTATCCACAGAGAAGGTGATAAATGAAAATATTAGGAGGAATCCCTAGACAATCATGGCAGCTAATGTTGATTTTTCTACTGTAGCACATGATAACTCAAAGTATATTTTGAACGAGAATGCATGTTTGAGGAAAGAATTAGCTGCAGTAAACAAACAAACATAAGCCCCGTTAGGGTCCTATAATCTAGGAATCAGAGTGTGTTTTCCTCTTACTATTCATCTTGGGGGTTTGTTTGTCAATTTTAGCCTATGATTCACTATATGTCATAGTCTAAAGGTTTGTATGAAAAGAGAGTAAAAAGAGCTAAGGTTTTGTAAATTTATGTGTTGTAAAGGGTCTTTGAACCCAAAATTGAATTTGTGAGAGTTTAAAGTCCATGAGGGGGTCATAATTTCAAATCTGTATTCATGGAGGGAAAATGAGTCGTTATGAAGGTTCAAGGGGTCAATTCATGGGGTTTCATTCACCATGAGTCAAGTATGAAGCCATGCCAGTTAGGTTCAGTTAGTTAAATATTGTTATGAGACTGTTGGTGGTGTGTACTGTGGAGCACTGGAAAGGTATGTTTTTTACGAACAATTTAGTGACTTTTCAGTAATAATTGTAACCCTTTCTGCATAATGAACTTAAAGAAATAAATAATTTTAATAGAATGTGTGAGAATCAGTATGGAAAGATTAATCGTTGATAATTGTTATTTTTCCATGCAGGAAAGGGTGGAAACGAAGGGCTGCCGTTCGAAAGGAAAAGACAAAGGAGGAATAACTGCTGTCCCTTTAGAAGGGAACCAGATGCGAACGAGATCGAACAGATCGAAGCAGAACGACCCAGGAAAGAAAGAAGGGTTATCAATTCGGCGGAACAGGGAAAGAAAAGTAAAGGATTAACGGCTTGGCGAATCCCTCAGGATCTTTGATCCTGAGGGATCGCTGTTTTGCTTATTTTTGCTACCTAGATACCTCCGCCGTTACTTTTATAAAAAGGAACAACATCGTTAAGCAAAAGGACTTTTTTTTTCATATATGTAACTGTGAATTTCAGACTCAACTTTGATCATCGACTCTCACTAAGACTTGGTTTGCTGTACATTTGTTGATGCATTAATATAAAAGACTTGGTGTTTATTTCATCTCTGCGTCTGGAGTAATCTAAGGCGGTGTACCATTGGAAGCTAAGGGCCCAGCTCCGAAGGACACTTGCTTTTGTATCAATATAATTTGGTTTCTGTGTGGTTTGTTTATCTTTATAGTTCGGTAATCTGACATGTTTCTCATATGCTATTCCATGCTCTGTTACGATTAATTCATTAATGGTTTCTTCAAGAGATTTATGTAGTGACTCTGTATTGTATGAGTGAATCTTTTCAGAGTTGATCGCATGTTATCAATCTAAGCCAACTGTTTCTATTACAGAGCCTTCATATTGAATATTGTTGTATTGGATTCATTTGAAATCTCAATTATTGGAATCCGGAAGTAATGTTATTCTATTTGGAAACATAGTCATATCTTTAACCATCAGATTGCTATATTAGTGTGGTGTGTGAGTATATGGTTGATGCTTGTTGTTCCATAACTTATCAGTAAAGTATATTTCATCCAATTTGCTTTAAGAGAGAAGATTGCTATTTGATTGCAGAATGTGAGTTTAGTTCAATAGAGCAAGTTTAGTTCTGACTCGCGAGATTTAGTTTATTGGATTGCCGTTCCATTTACTGTTGTTCCATTTCAGATTTGTTGTTCCATTTCCTGTTTGTTGTTCCATTTTACTTTCTGTCGTTCCATTTACTTGCATTTGCTGTCTTGGTGTGAGAGAAGGTCTAAGGCTGTAGTGAGCCTCAACAGTCGCTGCCTAGCTCCCAGACCTATGGTCCATGCTCTAATTTCCTTTCCATCAGTTTCTAGAGGGATGGGTTATTGCTTCCGTACCCTTGACTGATAAGTTGCCTTGTGTGATTTTATTCTTTTAGAGCAATTTAGTCATAGTTTAGCATCTGTTTACTCTTGTATTTTCTGAACACTGTACTACTAAGCATTACTCTGACGAATAGCCTCGGATTGAGATACTCTTTGCAATAACAAAGCGTTCCCGGATTGACTTATTAATGTGGCATAACTAGAGGTGAAAGAGACCCTTGTTACAGCTCTACATTTTGGCGTCGTTGCCGGGGAAAGAGTATAGCCATTTGTCTTTTACAGAGTAGTGTACGAATCTGCTAGGGGAGAGTTGGATTTTAAAAACGGAAGGTAAGAACCTGCGTACGGAGCATGTAAAATCCTTGCTCCACCGTCCTCTTTCCTGGCAGAATTGTGGGTTGAATAGAATTTGGTAGTTTATAGAGTGCATGACTAAGCAGAAAAAGCCAGAAAAAATTATCAAACCTCCGTTCAAACCCGAAAAAGCCAAAGGGCCGGTGACCCTTGGCCGAACAACCTTCATAGACGAAATCTATAAGAAAACTGAATCTCAACCATCAGTAGGGTTCAGAAAAACCAATTCTAAACAACCTACTAGCTCGCTTCAGGCCGCAGGGTCACCATCTGTAGCCTTCGCTGAGGTGCAGAGTCAGACTGATGAACAGGATTTTCAAGAAATTGAAAATTCTATTCCAAAACGACTGCAGGAAGGGAATCTAAGCAATCTTTGTGAAGGAGAAGGGGAAACAGGAGAAGTTGAGGAGCCAAGATCTCCTCCTAGGATAATTCAGCCATTAAAAAGCCCAGATAAAGGAAGCGCTGCAAAAATCATTGTTGAAGGGATTCAATCTCCTCAAGCAACAGGGACTCTCGTTATTCCAGACGAAGGAAGTGCTATTAAAACAATCCCTGTTAAGGCCGTTCCTTCTCCGCCTAAGAATACCCTCTTAGAAATCCCGGAAGGTTACTGGCACATATTCGATCCCATGGCACAGAATCAGCCAAACACTCAAACTTCTACATTGCAATATCCTATAGTGGATTCCGCAGCAAATGCTCCTATGAAAGCAATTCCCCTTCAACACATTCCTACATTTCACGGACTTACATCAGAGAACCCCGATGCATTCTTATTTGAATTTGATGTATTATGCAGGGGATATGATTACACCACTAACCCCCAGAAATTAAAGTTGTTCCCCTCCACTTTGAAAGGAGCAGCTTTAAGATGGTTTATGGGTTTAGGTGGTGGGGTTATAAATAACTGGGAGAAAATGAAAGAATCTTTCCTAAAGAAATATCAAGATTACTGTAGGTCTACAGAACTGAAAGATGAAATATTTCAGATGACAGCTAGACCAAATGAAACACTAGAAGAATATGTAGAACGTTTTCAGTATAATTTACAAAGATCTCCATATGCATCACTACCTCTGCCTGATAATGTGTTAAAAATAGCATTGATTAGAGGCATGAAGGAACAATGGATTGAAACATTAAATATCATGGGAAAAGGGGATATTTATCAAGAAAATTTTGCTGACATCATCGATTTATGTATCAGGAGCTCGAGAGGTAGCACAAGGATAAAACCAGCAGAATATGATCGGTTTGTCAGAGATAACAAAATATCAACAGAAGGAGTAACACGTGTAGAACTTGGAAATTTATTAGAAAATTTTAAAACTGATATCCTGGGGACATTGACTACACAACTTGATATTGTGCAGGCTAAACAGAAGCAGATAGAGGCAGAACAGAATTTGGCGATCTTCTGCCCCCGATGTAGAAGAAAACATAGCCACAAGGAATGTCCACTGGATGCAGTTCAAACATGTCCTATCTGTACAAAATATCACCTTACTGAAAGTTGCCTCTCACTTCCTGGATTGAAGGCAGTATATAAGGAAGCAGAAGAAGAGCCAGAATCAGCATACTTCGTTAACCAGCATCGCCAATGGCAACCAAGGCAATCGGGTATGTTTTCAGACCCAACTTCTTCTTTTCAGCCTCCACAGTATAACGCTCAGCAATATAGTATGTGGCAAAACCAATCTCAACCTCCATTTCCGAACTGGTCATCACAACCGTTTCCTTCTCCAAATCCATGGATGAATCAGCCAAGCCAATTTTGTTGGCTGAATTTTCCTTGCGCCCCACCATATTGGCAGAATAGCTCATATCCTCCACAATGGACCCCCCCTACTTCACAAGGTTCACCCTGGCAGACAAATTGGCCAAGATCGACATATCAGCCAATAGGAACTATTTCGCTCCCTCAACCAACTCTGCCAGCTTTGCAACAAAATCCCCAGTCTAATCTGAGACTGCAACTCCCAGCCCAACCCAATCCTAATCCTAATAATAGGCCGGTCCAATCCCTCCAAATTATAGAATCAGCAGAAATCGGACCTGAACTGAGGGAGTGCAATGATCTTCAGTTAAGATCTGGACGTATAATAGAAACAGAGGGAGATAAAACAGTTCACATTGAAGATCAGTTACCAATAGAACAGCCGTTACAACAAGAGGGTGCAAATAAGGAGCAGACTCATCATCAAGCGAATACGCCCTCTCCTCCCTTCCCAGAACGATTAGTCATACCACGACCTGTACAATATCCAGACTTTGACATTCTGGGAGAGTTACAAAACCTGTACATAAGAATTCCTTTCCTCCAAGCCATTCAAGACATCCCTATATATGCAAAAACTATAAAAGAATTGTGCATAAAAAAACCAAGGAGGAATGTAACCACTAACCCAAGAGTCCAAGTAGTCGGTACTTTATCTGACCTGTTATCAGGAACACCCATTAAATATGAAGATCCAGGAAATCCAATCGTAACTGTTCAAATCTATGGTCAGACTCTGACTAATGCTTTAGTTGATTTAGGAGCTGCAATTAATATTTTGACAACTTCTACTTGCCAAAAGCTCAGCATTACATCGGTAGAACCCACTTCTACTTTGTTAGAATTGGCTGACCGATCTGTAGTTCGACCAGAAGGAACTCTATACGATGTCATGGTCTCTATAGATTCTTGGGAATACCCAACTGATTTCCTGGTAATTAATCCAAAAACCCGACTGGATGGACACCCGCTAATTTTAGGTAGACCTTGGCTTGCTACCGCCGATGCTTACATTGGTTTCCGGCAGGGGAATATGACCATAACCAGAGGACCAGATATTAAAAATCTAGTTCTATACCCTCCAGCACAGCCAAGTCTTACAATGATAAAAACTAACCAGCACCCTGTATCATACCTTACTGACAATATCAGATCACCATTGACTATACAGAAGGCCCTAGACTTTAAAGACCAAACAGAAGATGATGCTATCAATAACTTCATTAGTCAAACTGAATCTAGACCTCACACACAGTGTTTCATGATAGAAGCTGCATTCGATAGCGAACTAGAAGAAGATCCCTTGAAAGATACACATGACCAAACGATACCTGTGACTTCTGTTGCCAATAGTAAAGTAGTGGAAATTGAACCGAGAAAAACTCTAAACATCAATGCCAACCTTACACCGGACCAAGAAATAAAACTCATCCATCTGTTACAGAAGCATCAAGAATCATTTGCGTGGGATTACCCTGATATGAAAGGGATTGACCCCCAATTGTGCACCCACCATATTTATATAGAAAAAGATGCAAGACCTGTCCGTCAACCACAAAGAAGACTCAACCCCCATCTAAAAGATGTTGTGAAAGCAGAACTTCAGAAGCTTTTAGATGTTAATTTTATCTATCCTATTTCTGATAGTAAGTGGGTCTCTCCGCTTGTGGTTGTACCCAAGAAGAATGGGAAATGGAGGATTTGCGTGGATTATAGAGAGTTAAACAAAGCCACACAAAAAGACCATTTTCCCCTCCCATTCATAGACCAAGTATTGGACACTTTAGCAGGAAAGAAATTCTTTTCTTTCCTGGATGGCTTCAGTGGATACAATCAGATTCAGATTGCCCCTGAAGACCAGGATAAAACTACCTTTACTTGTCCTTGGGGAACGTTTGCCTATAGAGTTCTACCCTTTGGCCTATGTAATGCTCCTGCCACATTCCAAAGGGTTGTTCTTAGCATCTTTGCAGATTTAATAAATGATGGACTTGAAGTGTACATGGACGACTTTACACCATATGGAGATGATTTTGATCCAGCTTTGGACACTCTAGAAAAAGTCCTACAGCGTTGCATTGCTACCAGGCTTTGTTTAAGCCACGAAAAATGTTATATGATGATGACTGAAGGGCTTATTCTAGGAAATTTTGTCTCAGCAGCTGGCATTCAGGTAGATCCAGCCAAAATTCAAATACTTTTGCTTATCCCCACCCCCACTACTCAGACAGAGGTATGCAGCTTTCTTGGATTTTCTGGGTATTATAAACGATTTATAGAACATTATTCACACATTGCTGCACCTCTATATGCACTAACTGGTAATGTTGATTTCATGTGGACAGAGAAATGTGACTGCGCTTTATAGGAATTAAAGAAGCTTGTATCAACAGCTCCAGTCCTTCGAGGACCAAACTGGAATTTACCATTCCAAATCTCATCTGATGCCTCAGACATAGCAATCGGTGCAGTCCTTGGGCAGGAAGAGGATAAAAAACCATATCCTATTTATTATATCAGCAAAAATTTATCCCCTGCTGAATTGAATTGCACTGTCACTGAGAAAGAATTCCTCGCTGTGATACATGCTGTCAATAAGTTTAGACACTATATTACAAGCTATCCCGTTGTTTTATATACAGATCATTCTGCTATCAAATATTTAGCGAATAAGCCTGTTACAAATGCTAGAATAACTAGATGGTTGATCTTATTGCAGGAGTTTGATATCACAATCAAGGATCGACCCGGCAAGGAAAACCCTGTAACTGATTTTCTCTCTCGAATACCAAAATCAATTGAGGCAGCAACAGTGGAAGACCAATTTCCGGATGAGCACTTGTTTGTTGTTGCTGTTCAAACACCCTGGTATGCTGATGTTGCCAATTACCTTGCAGTAGGTAAGCTACCAAAACACTTAACCCCTAATGAACGTAAGCAGATTGTTCAGAAGAGTATTCGGTTTTCGTGGATCGGGGGTTATTTATTCCATACAGGGGAAGACATGCAAATTAGGAGGTGTATTTGAGAAGATGAAATTTTCGACATCTTAAAAGCTTGTCATAACGGACCATGTGGGGGACACTTTGCCGAAAAAAGAACAGCACATAAAGTATTGCAGACAGGATACTACTGGCCTACAATTTTTAAGGATTCGAAGAAATTTGTTCAAGCCTGTGACAGCTACCAGCGAGCAGGACGACCTGGTCAAGCCAATGAAATGCCTCTCATGCCACAATTAGTCATTGAACCATTTGAACGATGGGCTCTTGATTTCGTTGGACCCATCAACCCATCATCAAATCAGAGAACATATATCTTGGTAGCCACAGAATATGTTACCAAATGGGTTGAGGCCGAAGCGTTGCCTAGAGCTACAGAAGATTCGGTAATACAGTTCCTGTTCCATTTGTTTGTACGTTATGGCCTTCCGAGAGAAATAATTACAGATGGAGGACCACAATTTGCCAGAAACAAATTAGCTGCAACACTTAACAATTATCACGTCCAGCATAAGATTACTACCCCATATCACCCGCAGGCGAATGGGCAAGTAGAAAGTAGCAATAAGGTAATAGAATCAATTTTAACAAAAACCATTGCTTCACATAGGCGTGATTGGGCCGCCCAACTACCTGAAGCACTCTAGGCTTATAGAACCACCTGGAGAAGTACCACTGGTTATTCACCCTATCAATTAGTGTTTGGGAAACAACCTATTTTTCCCATAGAATTTGAAATCCAAACACTACGAACTGCACAGGAAGTTGGCCTAGATTTAAGTGAGGCACAAATCAATCGACTACAGCAGATTAACGAATTGGACGAAATAAGGCTCTCTGCATTACAGAATACAACACTTATTCAACAGCAGCGAGCTAAATGGCATGATGCACTTATCAAGAACAAAGTCTTTCACGAAGGAGACTGGGCTCTGTTATATGACTCTCGGTTTCAGGATTTCCCTGGGAAACTGCAGACTCGTTGGTTGGGGCCATACGAAATCCAGAAAGTACATGATAATGGGACCCTTACTCTGATCACAATCGATGGTTCTGGATATGCATTCAAGGTAAATGGCCACCGAGTTCGTCTCTATCGCAGGCCACTCACTCGGGAATCCTTCTGTCAGCAGCTACGTCAAGACACTGACATGGAAATTTTAGGAGAGGAAGTAAAATCTTCCTCACCTATAATTCAGTAAGGAACTCATTTTTTTGACTTGTACATAAGTTCTTGTATATACGTTTTCTTAACATTTCTTTGATCTTTCTTTTTTAATTTTGCTTTTTACAGTCAGCATGTCTTTGTTGTTCCTTTTCCAAAAGGAACAACAGTTGCTTGTTTTCGTGTTTTTGCTGTTCCTTTTTTTCAAAAGGAACAACATTTCTGAGTTTTTGCTGTTCCTTTTCAAAAGGAACAGCATTCGTGAGTTTTTGCTGTTCCTTTTCAAAAGGAACAGCATTTGTGAGTTTTGCTGTTCCTTTTCAAAAGGAACAGCATTTTTTGGGTTTTTGCTGTTCCTTTTCAAAAGGAACAGCATTTGTGAGTCTTTGCTGTTCCTTTTCAAAAGGAACAACGTTTGTGAGATTTTGTTGTTCCTTTTCAAAAGGAACAGTATTTGTGAGTCTTTGCTGTTCCTTTTCAAAAGGAACAGCGTTTGTGAGTTTTTGCTGTTCCTTTTCAAAAGGAACAACATTTGTGAGTCTTTGTTGTTCCTTTTCAAAAGGAACAACGTTTGTGAGTTTTTGTTGTTCCTTTTCAAAAGGAACAACATTTGTGAGTCTTTGCTGTTCCTTTTCAAAAGGAACAGCGTTTGTGAGTTTTTGTTGTTCCTTTTCAAAAGGAACAACATTTTTGGGTTTTTGTTGTTCCTTCTCAAAGAACGGCATCTCAATTATTTGTTTGCATGGATTCTTCTCTGTTGTTCCTTTTTTTTCAAAAGGAACACTATAACCATGTTTTTGCTCTCTGTGATGATTCATATTGAGGATGCTTTTCGCCCATGTTCTCTCCAGTCTTTAAGATACAGCTATGCACTTATGCAATGAACATAAATTACGACATGCCGAAGTCAGCAGATCATAAGATCGCTATCTTTATAGAGCCTAGTATTGATAAGAGGACAAGAGGAGGGACATACTTACTTCTCATCTCCGTTGTCATTGACTTATTCCCATTGTTTTGGTTGGTTATCTTTATCATGGCGATTTCCCTAAAAAATTTCTCTGATTATTACTCAGGAATAAGAACAGAGGATTTATATCTTCCTGTTGGGATGATAAGACTTCTTCCACCATTCCCACTCTTAAGGAGTGCTGAACCACCCTTATGTGTAAATATATAAGAAAAAGTGCTTTGCAAAAGAAAAAGAAAAAAGAGAAAAAATGATGATGAATATGGAATATTAATTGTCAAATGCAGGATAGGGGGTCTCATCAAGAGCCAGCCTACCATGATCATCAGGTTGGAAGTGAAGTGGCATTCCCAGTATGGCCACCACACCAGGGATATGGTCCAAAAGGTACACTAAATAAACAGACCTTGGAACAGGGGGTCTCATCACGAGCCGGCCTGTCCACGTTTCGCACCTTCCTTGTGAATGGCATTATGGCTACCTGGTTACCAAGCCAACATAATGGCCTGCATTTTGACAAAATACTTTTATACACACAAAGGATCATGGTTCCGGGGGTGAAATAAACAACTCTGCCAAGGTTATGGACACCTGTCGGCAGCAGAGCTCTGTTAATGGTATCGAAGTCATAATGGTTACACCAACAGGGATGATATTAATACCTCTTTGTCTCTTCTATCCTATGAATAATTCATATTTTATTTCCCGATGAACATATCGCATGAACACTCATTACTACCAATCATGGCAAAGGAACTGACAATGACCTCTGGGGACTTCGTACGATTGACAGACGTCCCATCCCCCGGCCTCGCATCATATTACGCAGGCTCTTATGTAAAACGCGATCCACCTTTTTGCCTCGATTTCGGTATTTCGTTGTCTATCTAAAACATGGCGTAATTTTATATGTTGTTCTTTTATGACTGGTTACACGATGGCTGCTGCTCCTCTATTTGACGGTTGGGGCAGCCTATCACATCGCGGGGGGGAAGGTAATCTCATTACTCCACGAGTTACGTGTCAGCACACCATTCGGGGTAGATAGTGTACGAAGGAATGGCATGGTTTAACGGTATGATAATTCTATTTTACGCAAAGTTGCCATCCACAATCCATTTTTGTTGCATACTCTGTTTTTTTTCGCGACGATCACCTTCTCTGCGTCTCAAAACAGCACAGGCAGTTGCTGTTCCATTGGAAATCCTTAGTGGAACCATGGGAGGAAAGGCAGTCCGAAGCGAACCTCAGGAATTGACAGTCTCTGCTGCTGCCCGGGAGATCCTGGAAAAGGCTGGATGGCTGAATTATTTCAGTCGCCTACAAGAATCAAACGAGACAGTGGCGTTGGAATTTCTGCAAAACTTGCAGGAGGACTACTCCATAGTAAGAGAAAGGCGGATAGCGGTCACTGACGATGTAATTGCAGAATTTTCAGGACTACCAGCCACCAAACCTGTATGGACACTGAGGAAAGAAAGACTACAAAAGATTATGGAGATTTTTCAGGATGAAGGCCAAAGCTTGACAGTGAAGGGGAAGGGAGTTCTGCCAGCAACGTTAGGAGAACCCTGGACCGAACTAGCAAAGATAGTACAGAGCTACATTACTTGCGAAGGAAGGAAAGACGTGGTAAGACCACGTCATCTTAAACTCTTAGCTGTTTTGAAAGAAAAATGTTCTGTAAATCTGCCTGCACTTTTAAATTCACTATTGCATGATGCGGCCCGAAGCCTGAAAACGGCACAGCACGTAGACGTAGTTGTTAGCCACCATGGATTGATTCGATTGATAGTGAGCCATAGTCTCACTCAACAGCAGAGCAGCTGGGAGGAGCTCATTGCATTGATTGAGGGGGGATTGGCTGCACCATCCCCAAAACCTAAACATTCCTCTAGCACACCGGAACGATCAGAGAAACGCAGAGAAGTGGCAGTAGGAAAACGTGTTGCTCCAAAACGTAAGCATTCTTCAAGTACACCGGAGCGACCAGAAAAACGCAGAGAAGTGATAGCAGAAAAACCTGTTGCTTGTACACCTGAACAACCTGAGAAACCAAGAAAATCAGTCCGGCTAGCTCGAATACGAGGGAGGCTGGAAAAGATTCGGGAAAGCACCAGCCAACCAATTGAGATTATAGACGAACCTCCAGAACCAGAAGGAGGACCTTCCGAAGAAAATGCTGGACAATCTGGGGGCGAGGCTGAGCAAGCCGGAGAAGGAGGTGAGGAGGGAGAAGTGCACTCCGAAACAGAAACAGAAGCTGAACACTCCAAGGCAGTCACTGAGCAGGACAATCGGGAGGAGGAAGTAGTACAGCCAGAAAGCAGCCCGCTGCGAGACCCTATGGGCGAAGAAGAATTGGCCGCAATCCTGGCCAGTATGGGGGAATATGGCCAACCCTCCAGCCCAGCAGGTCCTCCCGATGGACCTCCAGAGGAAGACATACCTGGGAATTCACATGCAGAAAACCAAGGAGAAGAAAACATGCCCGTTCATGAGGAAGAAATAAGGGACACCAACCGGGAACAATCTGTTCCCAAGGCACCAGAAGAAATTTTAGACAGAGTAGGAGCAGATTTAAGGGCCAGTTGTAAACCCTCTGCTGAGGCAAGGGAAATCAAGAAATTAAGGAGGAAACAGCAGAGGCTGTTGAACACTATAGCCCGGCTCCGACAGCAAATTCGGATTCTGAAAGCCAGTCTGAGGATACGAAGGACCACAAGGAAAAGAAAGAGGACCACTGCAGCAAAATCCCATAGAACAAGAAGACGAAGGACTTATAGTCGCCCTGTTGGTCGAAACCCGGCTGGAAGACCTGCTGCTGTTCCAATTGTCACTGAAGAACAGACTGCTGTTCCAAATGACGCTGAGGAACAAACTGTTGTTCCAATTGTCACTGAAGAACAGACTGTTGTTCCAAATGACGCTGAGGAACAAACTGCTGTTCCAATTGTCACTGAAGAACAGACTGCTGTTCCAAATGATGTTGAGGAACAGACTGTTGTTCCAATTGACAATGAGGAACAGACTGTTGTTCCAATTGATAATGAAGAACAGACTGTCGTTCCAATTGGGGCAGAGGGACAGGATGATGTTCCATTAACAGAGGAACCACAGCAACCTTTCATTCATGTTAAGAAAGAAAAGGAGAATAAGGAGATCCAAACAGAGGCACCGCCCTCAGGGGTGATCCGGGTTCTGAACTCCAAACAGTATAACAAAAAGGTTCAGGTAAAACTCCCGGCCTCTACGGCCCTATGGAAAAAGGATCCAAAAACAAGAACCTTGCACAAGATGATGAAGCAAGCTCAGCAAGAAGCTGAACAGTTGAAGGAACAAACAGTCCCCCAGGAGAAATATGAAGAATTGCAACAGCAACTTCGGGATATTAGTCAGTTCGAGAGCCAGGCCTTCGAAGGCTGCCAAAAGGAGCAAGAGAAGGTTGCAAAGGTAACTCATCGATTAGATATTGTTGTTAGGCAGATGGACACTGTGTGTTCTTTGTATAATGACGTTCTGGCCTGTAGGGCCCCTGCTAAAAACTATGCTTTATTTTTGCTTGAACGATATTTACGATTAAAGATAAAAGTTGTCAGGGCAAGTGCCCCTATACAAATCAATACTGTTAATGATTTCATAGATTGTTGCAAGCATTATGGAATTAAGGTTCAAAGATTATTATGTGAATTTTACTTGCATAACCTCGTGCTAGACCAGGAAACTGATTTAAATCCTGGCCCTTTTGTTGGGGACATACAATTGCAAGCCTTCGTTTCATTCGGGGTTAATCAGCTAAAATGGCTCAGGGCTTATAACACTTTTCAGAGACAGGAAAATAGCCTAGACTTGTGGGTAAGAGCCGAGCCTAGAGACCTAGTGCTGTTATGGAGAGCACATAGGAACCTTATGAGAACCCCGGGTGTTATGGAGACATTAGGACCCATGCACGAGGACCTAATCCGACAAAATCTGGAATATTTTCTGACTATTAAAGACCTCGCCATCGATGCTGCAAAATTCCGATACCAGACTTCGAACCCAAACATCCAACTCAGGGAACCATTCAGATATGAAAATTTTGAGCTAGCTGCCAGCCGATTGAACCTTTATGGCGAGCGTATTTTGCAAGCAGGGCCATCCTGGTTAGGGTATCGATTTCGTAGTCCAATCATTTGGCACCCTGCACCCGGATATCAGGCCTTGTATGAAATGCCTGAAGCTCAAACAAATCAGTTCTTTGATGATCTAGTTGCTCATCACGGTTGTAGGCCTCCACACAAGGTTCCCTCTCCAGCCTATTCTCTTACCGCCTTGCATGTCAACTATAATTTTTTCATGAGGGCATGAAACAGGGTAAGCAGGGGGGTGTGTGGAGCACTGGAAAGGTATGTTTTTTACGAACAATTTAGTGACTTTTCAGTAATAATTGTAACCCTTTCTACATAATGAAATTAAAGAAATAAAAAAATTTAATAGAATGTGTGAGAATTAGTATGGAAAGCTTAATCGCTGATAATTTTTATTTTTCCATGCAGGAAAGGGTGGAAGCGAAGGGCTGCCGTTCGAAAGGAAAAGACAAAGGAGGAATAACTGTTGTCCCTTTAGAAGGGAACTGGATGCAAACGAGATCGAACAGATCGAAGCAGAACGACCCAGGAAAGAAAGAAGGGTTATCAATTCGGCGGAACAGGGAAAGAAAAGTAAAGGATTAACGGCTTGGCGAATCCCTCAGGATCTTTGATCCTGAGGGATCGCTGTTTTGCTTATTTTTGCTACCTAGATACCTCCGCCGTTACTTTTATAAAAAGGAATAGCATCGTTAAGCAAAAGGACTTTTTTTTTTCATATATGTAACTGTGAATTTCAGACTCAACTTTGATCATCGACTCTCACTAAGACTTGGTTTGTTGTACATTTGTTGATGCATTAATATAAAAGACTTGGTGTTTATTTCATCTCTGCGTCTGGAGTAATCTAAGGCGGTGTACCATTGGAAGCTAAGGGCCCGGCTCCGAAGGACACTTGCTTTTGTATCAATATAATTTGGTTTCTGTGTGGTTTGTTTATCTTTATAGTTCGGTAATCTGACATGTTTCTCATATGCTATTCCATGCTCTATTACGATTAATTCATTAATGGTTTCTTCAAGAGATTTATGTAGTGAATCTGTATTGTATGAGTGAATCTTTTCAGAGTTGATCGCATGTTATCAATCTAAGCCAACTGTTTCTGTTACAGAGCCTTCATATTGAATATTGTTGTATTGGATTCATTTGAAATCTCAATTATTGGAATCCGGAAGTAATGTTATTCTATTTGGAAACATAGTCATATCTTTAACCATCATATTGCTATATTAGTGTGGTGTGTGAGTATATGGTTGATGCTTGTTGTTCCATAACTTATCAGTAAAGTATATTTCATCCAATTTTCTTTAAGAGAGAAGATTGCTATTTGATTGCAGAGTGTGAGTTTAGTTCAATAGAGCAAGTTTAGCTCTGACTCGCGAGATTTAGTTTATTGGATTGTCGTTCCATTTACTGCTGTTCCATTTCAGATTTGCTGTTCCATTTCCTGTTTGCTATTCCATTTTACTTTCTGTCGTTCCATTTACTTGCATTTGCTGTCTTGGTGTGAGACAAGGTCTAAGGCTGTAGTGAGCCTCAGCAGTCGCTGCCTAGCTCCCAGACCTATGGTCCATGCTCTAATTTCCTTTCCATCAGTTTCTAGAGGGATGGGTTATTGCTTCCGTACCCTTGACTGATAAGTTGCCTTGTGTGATTTTATTCTTTTAGAGCAATTTAGTCATAGTTTAGCATCTGTTTACTCTTGTATTTTCTAAACACTGTACTACTAAGCATTACTCTGACGAATAGCCTCGGATTGAGATACTCTTTGCAATAACAAAGCGTTCCCGGATTGACTTATTAATGTGGCATAACTAGAGGTGAAAGAGACCCTTGTTACAGCTCTACATGTACTTCTCATCATTGGAATATATCCTCATGTCACCTCACTTCCTCCGCTCAAAATTCAGCATCATGACATGAAAGAAGGCATGTGGAGGCATAAATTTCATTTTTTTTCAATTTTTCCTCATTCTTACTCCATTATAATTCGAGCTCTGAGAAGGTTTAAGAGGTTGCAGAGGTCGAAGGGAGGTGTTTGAAGCTTAGGTGAAAGAGGGCATTGTGCATTTGCTGTGCAAACCACCATTTGTCAATTTTAGGTATGTTCTATGCTTAGAGGAATTTATTTCAATTTTCACAGTTAGCTCCATATCTTTTCCAGATTAGCAATCACATCAGCATTAAAGTAAATTGCAAATAGAACATAAACATAAATCGCAGAAGACAAGCCAAGACAAGAGGACACAAGTTGTGGCACTAGACAAGGACAAGCCCCAATGTGGGGAAACCCTTGATCAATTCTTCTTATATGTTCTTCAATAGTTCAGCAGAGAAAGAGAGAGAGATAGCACGTTTACAACAGAAGTCAACACTTTGACTTATCTAGATAAGAGCATAGATCATCTCTAAGAAGATGATACATGAGATCAGTTGAAGACATGCTACTTCAACTGATCCTCCAAGGTGACTCATTCACCTATCGTTGTGATGCATTTCGTCATCATGTTGCACCTCATCGCGCTACACCATGCTACACCCATCATCACTATGTTGCATCTCATCACGCTTCATTAATAATGACTATACCCATCGATGTACTGCATTATGTGCCATTGTTGCACCATGTTTCCATCCTGACCTATGTGTTGGTTGCACCTTGCTTTCTTGTTGTCCCTTGCTTGCTTGTTGTCCCTAGCATGCTTGTTGTCCTTAGCATGCTTGTTGTTGTATGCTAGTTGTCCCTTGCATGCTAGCTATAACATTGCATGCTTGGTGTATTTGTTTATAAGTACCATACAACTGTCTGAATGTTAGTTAGTTGTCCCTTGAATGCTGCTGTCCTTTGGAGATAGATGCTCCGGCTATTCCGGCAGTTCTAGCTCTTCCCCGCAGTTTCGGCAGTTCCGGTTGTTCCCAGCAGTTCCAGCAGTTCCAACTTTTTCGGCAGTTCCAACTTTTCTAGCTTTTCCAACAATTCTAGCTTTTCCGGTAGTTCTGGCTTTTCCTGCTTTTCTGGCAGTTCCGGCTTTTCCGACATTTCTGACTTTTTCGGTAGTTCCGGCTTTTCTGGCTTTTTTTGGCTTTTCCGACAATTCCGTCTTTTCCAGCAATTCCAGTAGTTCCAGCTTTTCTGGCTTTTCTAGCAGTTCTGGAAATTCTGGCTTTTCTGACTTTTCTGGCAGTTCCGGCTTTTCTAGGTTTGTTGGTAGTTGCCTTTTTCGGCATTTCCGGCTTTTTCGGCAGTTCTGGATTTTCTGGATTTTTTAGCAATGTAGAGCTTATTCTCCCATGACTGCAATTAGATCTAGGGCATGTTACCTAGGGTAGCATATACCCTAGGGCACTCCCTCTAGCTCTCATCTTCATCAAATCCAAAACAGGATGAAGTGAGATCACAAGAGTGAGTGTGTGTGTGACAAATGACTTCAAGTCCTCTTCTATTTATACTAAAACGTAGAGGTTGAATAGACATGATTGTTGGGCTTCTGAGCCTACATAAGTTGCTATCCAACTTGACAATTTGTCCATAATCAAAATAAATTCATATCTTCATAAACACTTATCGGAATCAGATGAGCTTTAGATCAATCCTACACCTCTTGATGAGAGGGATCCAAGAAAAATATTAGCTGCCATAAATAAGATGACCCACATGGAGTTTGGCCCTAGTTGCCAATTTTAACACCATTGCTACGCAACTGTTGCACACAAATCTTAGTATCCCACAAACTGTTAGTTAGATTGGCAGAGATTACCTAGAAAGGAAGGATCTACGATGAAATGTTGATCCAGTGAACACTGGGCATTTTTGATTTTGAAGAACATACCAAGATGGAATAAAATCACATCAGCAACGATCATCGTCATAACCACCACCATGATAATCATAAGCAATAGGAAGCTCCTTCAGGGGCTAAGAACCATCATGCAAAAGAGTCTCATGGTGTATGGGTTTTCCACTAATGTGGGTGGATAGATCCTAATCCACATCCAAGTTCTAAACACCAGAGGAACCATAGGAACAATTGTGGCAAAATAGAGGGTTTTCCACTAACTGCTTCAGGGGACAAAGAAACTCAAGGAGGTTCATCAGACGAAAAGTTGACAGATGATGAACATAAGGCAACTTATCACCAGATCCATATGCCTATTGAACAAAATATTATTTTAGTTCAAAGACAAGCTTCAACATCGACATTTGAATTTCATATAAGAAATCTTGATATAAATCAAGCGAAGCAGATCCTGGGAAAGTTGGTCCAAAACAGGGGGCTCCTGATGCGATTTTAAATATTCTTGAAGCAAAAGAAAGCAATTTAGCTAAAATTGGTCAAAATTCTACGTCAGCTACTAAATCAGTTTTAGGTGATGAGGTACACGGATTGAATTTATATGGCATTGTAAAACCTTTAGATAATTTTAAAGGACATGATTGGCTCAACTTTGAACATAAGTCAAACATATTTCTCAAGGAGGTGTCAGATATAGACATCAGCCACATTATTATTGGAGACATTGGGCCTCAAGAATTTCCAGTTAGAGACTCTCATACAATGTCAGATTATCCTGAACTGAAAAGTGAGAATAACCAGACATATAGATTTGTGCATGTGCCAGAGGACTCTAGTCCACCTATTGTTCACTTCCATCCATAATATAGTAATATTGTTGATGGAATTGGATTTCAAATCATGAATGACAGGGTTAAACAACACATTGTAAGTGACAATGAATGTAAAAGTATTTTGGACGAAGTACAATAAATCAGTTGTGAAAGCACATGATACAGGTTATACCAAGAACTGGGAAATGCTATAAATTGACCTGTGAACCCATTGATTCATGACTATAGGATTTCTAACAAAATGGAACCTCAAATATTTTCTATTCATGGAGGACATGCTCATTTTTTCATTTTAGACGTTTTGGCTATATGCTCTATTTTTCTCCATTTTGCTGAAGTTTGAACCTATGTAACCAAGGGCTTGTTATGTAGTTCCATGATGTCATGTTTTGATGAAGTGTGGAAATTTTGAAAGAATTGAAGTATGCTGGGAATGTTTTAAGGTGAATGCAACTAATATATGGTCATATTCAATCGATTTGGAGTAGGAAAATTCAGTATTAGTACAAAATTAAACCTATGCTGTGAAAATGTTACGCAAATGAAAACAATCATTTTGAAGGCATGTAAACATGGAAGGAAGCACTCAGTGGGTTCTACATCAACACCAGGTCATCTCAGGAAAATGTACATACTCATTTTTGCATAAAAACCATGTGCAACCAACCAATTTGAAGACTTATGAACTTTGTTGCGCAAGTAGACAGTTAGATACCTTCTTTTACAAATTAGAATTTTGGAAATTCTAGAAGTAATTTTGGTTGTCGAATAGATGTCTATAAGTTTAAAGTCATGTAGTTTGAGTTGTTAAACAAATATTCCAACATGGTTGATGTTTCTAAATTGTATTGGTCTTGGTATAACAGTTCCTATTTTTCTGCATAACAAGTAAATATGCATTATATCTAGACCATTTGACTTTTAGGGAGTCAATTCTACCACCTAGAGTGGTAATTCAATTTCCTCATTGTATATAATGATGTAAAGACATGGAAAATAGTTTGGTTGGTTAGAATGAATAAGCTAGTTTGCAAATTTTTCATTTTTGTATCATTTCCTCAAGTGAATAGAAGAAGGAAGAAGGTGTTTTGATAGGGATTCTTGTGTTAGATGTCCATTGGTATGTGTATTCTCTTTGTTATCAATGTTTCTTATGTTTCCATGGTGTGAAAATAATTCTTCATGCTCAGCTTAAAGGAATAATGCAGAATTCGCTTTGTGCTTTGTTTTATATTAGCTAAACATTCATGTGTTTCCTTTTCTTCTAATGGAAATTTGAATTCATTTGTAGTTTTATGCTCTTATTGTCACCTTTTGATGCTACACTCATCTAATCACTACAACGAAATTTGATTAATTATCAACAGATTTTCCTATCCTTCCCCTGCTTAAAGTATCATCATCCCCCCTTATTCACTTGAATCATTAAATATATTGAGCCTATTTGAAGTGGATCTTCCTTCTTTCACCTACCTTCAAACAACAACTTAAAACTACCTTTTTGTATCATCATAACCAACCTAAGATCAATAAATATTTCAGTCACTTGATTGAATGAGTGAAACCCTAGTGAGAGATCCCTTTCCAAGGCTAGTAGGGTTGGATCCTAGCCTAAAAGTGGTCTGTGGTTACCTCTGGAATTTTTCTTCTCAACCTAGGTAAATTTACAGAGTGTTAACAGAACCTCGTTGTAGAAAATAAATTATTATCTTCCAACAACTTCAACATGGCAGAATGGCATTCAACCATACATGAATAATTTTGGCCAATGGAGGACACCATGGTGTAGTTTTATGATGAAATGGCATTTCTACATGAGGTAGTGGCACCCCTAGTTGGTACACAAAATAAAGCGCAAGAATTCCTATAGCTCCTTAAGGTGTAAAACAAAGTTGTCGAGCAAATACAAAAATGGTCTTCCAAATATCTAGAGGTTTTGCAATAGTTGGTCAGAAAATATAGGGTCGCTACTAAGGTAGACATAGTACAGTTGAGACTCTACAGTTAGAATTACATCTCTCTCAGTGAACAGTTGGCTAACACTATAGCTACTTATAGTTCACTGCATAATGGTTTGAAGTCTGTTAAAATTGGTAACTAGGGCCAAACTCCATGTGGGTCATCTTATTTATGGCAGCTGATATTTTTATTGGATCCCTCTCATCGAGAGGTGTAGGATTGATGTAAAGATCATCCGATTCTGATAAGTATTTATGAAGTTATGAATTTATTTATGCTATAAAACAAATTGTCAAGTGGGCCAGCAACTTGAGTAGGCTAAAAAGCCCAATAGACATGTCTATTCATCATCTATGTTTTAGTATAAATAGAAGAGGACTTGAAGTCATTTTGACACACATTCTTCATGTGATCTCCTCCTCTCCATGTCTTTGGTTTTTGGTGAAGGAGAGACACTAAAAGAATACGCTAGCCTAGTATGATGCCCTAGTTGCAGATGATGCCATAGCTGATCCAACGCAATCAAACACTTATACTATTCATGAGGAGACCTTATACGTTGTTCATGAGGAGACCTTATATGTTGTACATGGAGACCTTATACGCTGTTCTTATCCGCTATCCTAGAAGGCTACAATAATCAGTCCTAAAGGAGAGTAGGATGCAGTCACCTAAAGATCATGCATCTGCAATAAGGAGGAGACTTAGCCGCAGTAAAGAGGTCTATTATACAGCTGACAGATAAGCCCTAGCTATTGTCCAAAGGTACTCTAGCCGCAGGTCTAAAGGAAGTCTTAGACGTAGATATGAAGGTGCTTTAGAAGCCCTACACGCAGTAATAAGGAGCCCTTGATCCACCGTTCAGATATGCTCCTATCTGCAGCTAGCCACAGTCAAATAGAGGCTACTATACACATTCAAGGCTAGCCTCATTTAGGTGTTACTACTCGCTATCAAGAGGAATTTAAATTCATTGTTCTAAGTGGTCCAAATCTGCAGTTAAGGGTGGATCTAATGTGCCCTAATCACAGCAACGTGTCAGCGTGAAAGTGGCATGGATTGGACATATCTTTTGTGACAGTGTAAGGTTAGAGGACCAAGTTAAAGGAATATAGTATCAGAATTGTTGATGTGTCGAAGGCAGCTTCATATGCAACCCTAATCCACAGTCTAAGAAGTCCCATCCGCTGCAGTCATCTAATTGATATAAACTTGGATTGTTGTAGGTGATAGCATGATAATTTAGGTCTGCTGGAAGGTGGAACTATAGCCTAGCTGCTTTGCTAGGCTGCAAGCCATAGCAAGCAGCTAAGGCTGATATATTTATTGTTGCATAACTTAACAACAAGTGATAGGTAGCAGGCATTGAGGGAAGATCAGCAATGAGTACAACACTAGGTGCATATCCATGTTAAAGAACAGCTCAATGATTGGAGAAGATCAGTGACAGGGGCAGCAACATGAAGTGCATAGCATGGTCATGATTAGTGCAGCATGGTGCAGTATGTATAGGTGCAACAAGTGGACAAGATGCAGCACTATGATAGGTGAAGGGGTCACCTTGGAGAATCAGTTGAAGCAACTTGTCTTCAACTGATCTCATATAGATATAGAAAGTAAAAAGTGTTGACTTATGTTGTAAATGTACTATCTCTCTCTTTCTCTGTTGAAATTTGAAGAACATAAAAGAAGAATTGATCAAGGGTTTCCCCACATTGGGTTTGTCCCTAGCTAGCGCCACATCTTTTGTCCTCTTGTCTTGGCTTGTCTTTTACAATTTATATTTATGTTCTATCTGCAGTTTACTTTAATGTTGATGTGATTGCTAATCTGGAAAAGATATTGAAAATTGAAATAAATTGCTCTAGCATAGAACATACCTAAAATTAACATGGTATCAGAGCTGAGGTGAAGACAATGCCCAAGCAAGAGTGAAAGAGCAATCACCGAAGACAGTTGGGAAAGGACAAAAGGATCAGTTGATTCCTCATCCCTCTTCAAATTCATCGAGGGTGAAGTTGAAGCAGAGAATAAAACAAAATGGCGTAGCAGAAGTTTCTGATGGCCTACCTAAAGATCACTTCATTGGGAAGATCGGATCTAAGGGTGGAAGGAAAGGCGGATGCCTTGGTTGCAATAAGTTCGGTCATTATGCGAAGGAGTGTGCGAATGGCAGAGACACAACTATTGATGAAGACAACACTCATTCCAGGGACATCTTCAATGATCAAAGGAATGACTGGTAATGCAGGTCATCAAAGGAATGGTCGACTCTTCAAATAAAGCAAGGAACCCAAGGTATGAAGAATCAAATGTTGTTTCTGATAATATAAAGAAGTGTTATCTTGTATTGGCCCTCTCCTTCAGATTCTTTGAGAATCTGACTTATTGATTGAAGTGCTTCAAGGCACTTCATTGGTTAGATGGGTGCACTCTCTAATTTGGTAGAGATGGAAATAATCATAGGATTATACTTGGAGCCGATGCCACATATCCCGGAAAGGGTGTAGGAAATATTATCCCTCATTTGGATGAGGGTAACTCAATTCATTTACATAATCTCTTTTAGAACCTGGTGTCCATTTCAGCAATGGAAGTCAAAGGTTTCAGGGTGGCACTCATCGATGAAAAGGTACGTATTTGAAAATAGAATTTTCAAAGATGTTTTTGAGTTTAGGGTTGTATCAAATTGCAGGAAGTCCACTGGAGACCATGTCCATTGACATGTAGCACCGAAGGTCTGTGAGTCAGATGGTGAAAGGGATGCTTGAATTCAAAAAGAGCATGAAAGTACATGTCTGAGATGTACCAAAAGAAAATCTTACAAGGGGACCATTCCTCTCATGTAGAAGGTCCACAGGCTTGGAACAACCCAAGGGGTTTGAGATTCATGATCGGGAATCTCACGTATGCATGTGGAAGAAATTCCTCTATGGCTTAAAGACCCCAGGCATAGTATGAGAGGATTGATATCTGTCTGATGAAGCTGAGATTCACTAGGAGTGAAACTGATCCAAACCATCCGAAGGTTATGGATGATATGCCTCTCATACCAGCACCTTATGAGGATGACCTATTTCTGACAGGTGCAGACCCTCTCATTTGCAGAAGTAAGAGGGAGTTGGATTCCGAATGTGGAATGATAAACTGCTAACCTATGACTACCTCGAGGATCTTAATTTTCAGAAGTTACATGGTAGTGATGTCGAACCAGATTTGGGAAATGCCTCTGAGTTTCATAAACTCATTCGCGTTCATGTTCTTGGTGAACTTCCATCAACACATATGTTGTGCAGTTAGCATGGTGAGCTCATATTTGGTTGAGCCTCACTAGATTGGTGCCAAGAATCTTCTGAGATATCTTCGAGGCACAATCTCTCATGGATTGAGATACACTGCAGAAATATGAAACTGCATGATTATTCGAATGCTGATTGGGGAGGCAGAGTGTGGATGATCACTAGACCACTTCTCAATGCTGGTTCTCTTTGGATTCTGCTTCGATATCATGGATGAGCAGGAAGCAGAAGCCGGTTGTTATAAGCACACCGAGACTGGATACGTAATTACGAGTATGATCTTGTATGAAGCTACCTGGTTGAGGAAGCTCTTTAGTGAGCTATTTCTACACATGATGAATGCCACTGTGATTCTCTGTGACAACCAGAGGTATGCTTCGATTATTGAGGAATCCCGTATTCGATGATTGCTCCAACAGATAGACATCAGATATTGCCTTATTTGGGATATGGTAAGTCGATGAGCAAGGAGGCTCCATCGCATTGAGATGATGTATAGGTCGTTCCACTTTGTCAAAGCCCCAGGGAAAGATCAAATTTGTGATTTTCCTGAACGACTTGGAGTCATTGAGAGACCCTTGTAAAAGGGTCCTGCATGTTGCATACATTGAGATCTAGGAGCTCTGGGGGCTTGCGGTTCTTACTGGAGCAACATACGACCAAAGGGTGACCCACCCTCCCCTAGTGGTGCACAGTGGACAGGATGATTCACTCTCCTGTGGACAATATGATTCTCTCTCTTGTGTGGACAAGATGATTCGTTCTCTTGTGGGACAGGATGATTCGCTCTTGTTAAAATTGGCAACTAGGGAAAAACTTCATGCGGGTCATCTTATTCATGGCTAATAATATTTTTATTAGATTCCTCTCGTCGAGAGGTGTAGGATTGATATAAACATCATCCGATTCCGATAAGTATTCATGGAGATATGAATTTATTTTGATTATGGAATTATTATCAAGCCGAACTACAACTCATGTAGGCTCAGAAGCCCAACAGTCGCATCTATTCAAACACCAACATTGTGTATAAATACAGGAGGACTTTTCCTCATTTGGACTCACTCATCTCATCACATCTCTCTCTACTACGCAGAAAAGAGTCTCTTCTCTACTGCACAGAAAAGGGTCTCTACCTCACACATGTGAAGCCGGAAGCTGCTAAAACTGAAGCTGCAACTGCAGAAGTAAAGATTTACCTGCGTGGACTACAAGATATCCTCATCTGAACTATGTTGTAGGTTCATCTAAACCTCCTCTGAAAGCCACAACATTTGGTGGTGGAATCAAGTCAATCTGACGGACGGTTTGCAAGATATCAACTGCCCTAGTTTGAAGCCGGAAGCTGCCGAAACTGAAGCTGCAACTGTAGAAGTAAAGTTTGACCTACGTGGACTAGAATATCTCCTCATCTGAATTGTGTTATAGGTTCATATGAAACTCCTCTAAAAGATGCAACTTCTGGTGCTGGAATCAAGTCAATCCAACGGACGGTTTGCAAGATATCGACTGCCCTAGTTTGAAGCCGGAAGCTGTCGAAACTGAACCTGCAACTATAGAAGTAAAGTATGACCTGTGTGGACTAGAAGATCTCCTCATCCAAACTTTGTTGTAGGTTCATCTGAACCTCCTTTGGAAGCCGCAACTTTTGGTGGTAGAATCAAGCTAATCCGACAGTCGGTTTGTGAGATATCGTATACCCTAGTTTGATGATGAAGCGCTAATGTTGATGCTACTGATCTAGGGTTTGCTACTGCTGATATGAATCAGATTTACTGTACTATTTCTCTCTGCTGAATTATTGAAGATAAAACAAGATTTGATCAAATGGTTTCCCCACACATTGTGGGGTTTGTCCCTGGTTAGCCACCACATCTTGTGTCTCTTGTCTTGGCTTGTTTTCTGTCGATCGTTTAATGTTCTATCTGAACTTTACTTTATGTACATGTGATTTATAATCTATGGAATATAATAAGGAAAAGAATTAAACTGTTATAAGCATAGAACATACCATAACTTAACATGGCATCGAAGCTGAGGTGAAGACAAAGCCCAAGCAAGAGCAAGAGCAATCACCGAAGAGAAGATTGGCAAGGCTATCCTAAAAGAACGATGGGGTCCTCAACACTCTTTCCTGCCGAAGACAAGCTCCGTGAGAAAGCTAACTATCACAGATGGAAGATAGCTATCGATCTAACCCTAGAAGATCAAGGGGTGTTGGATCTTGTAAGAGGTAATATTGTTGAGCCTCCATCAAATGCATCCGTTGTTGCCTGGAACAAATGGAAAATGGAGAAGTCAAAACAAAGAAGATCATCCGAGACTCTATCGACAAGCACTTGGTGGCCTACATCTCTGACCTGAACACCTCCAAGGAAATCTATGATAGACTGGTGAGTTTATTTAAAGTTAATGATGCAAATCAAGTTTCGTTTCTTAGAAATAAGCTGAGGGAAATCAAGAAGGGTAAAGATGAGAGTATGCAAGAATACTTCACAAGAATCACCGAGATCAAGAGTGATATCCTATCTATTGGGGAGACTATTACTGACAGAGAAATGGCACTCACAACTCTTGGAGGATTACCATCCGAATGTTACATGTTCAGGACTACTCTTCTGAACAATAATGTAATTCTTGGTTTCAAAGAATTAATGGCTAGATGCATTCAAGAAGAAACAAGGGTAGAAGAGCAAGAAATTCCCATGCCTAAAGGTCCTCTTGCTGCCTTTTCTTCTCATGCTAAGAAAATAAATAATTCCAGGACTAAATCAAAAGGAAAGGCTAGACCTAAGGATGGAAGAAAAGGACGATGTTACATCTGTGATAAAGCATGTCACTATGCAAGGGAGTGCCCTAATAGAAAAGACTCACACCCGGAAAATGATCAAAATCCCTCTGATGGAAATCAAAGGAATGACAAATTCAATAGCAAAGGTAAGAGGAGAGCTGGGAATCAAGGAAGAGGACAACCATTCAAGAAGGCTAGAAATACCAACATGTATTAAATGCACCTGACCTCAAAAAGAACCTGGTGTCCATCTTAGCGATGGAAGACAAAGGCTACAAGGTAACCTTCAGCGATGGCAAGGTACGTATATGGAAAAATAATGTTAAAGATTCCTTTACTCTTGGGTTTCGTGTTGATTCATTATATCATGTCGATGGAAGTTCGCTAGGTGTCATATCTTATGACACATCTCTTCAATCCGAACTTTGGCATCAGAGGTTTTCCCACTTCCATTATAAAGCTCTACCCAGTGTAAGACAAATGGTGACAGGGATGATCGAATTCCGAGTAGAGAAAGAAGGTGTATGTCCAGGATGTGCCGAAGGAAAGCTCAAAAGGGGACCATTCCCCTCAAGCCAAAGCAAGACCTCCGATATATTATAGTTGGTTCACTCAGGCATATCTGAGGTTGGAATTAAGTGGGAGACTACTACACCACATACTCCAGAGCAAAATGGTGTGGCATCGTATGATTGTGGAAGCTATCTCTATGATGATGTAACAATGCCTGATGTGGAAGAACTGATGGATCCTATTTATCCACCTGAGCCTTCCTCTTCCAGGAAGAGGCCTTCATGTCTTAGGGGGATACTTGATGATGCTGAAAGACATGTTGCACCCCGAGGAACCTTTTGTGAAAGTAAGAAACCCAACAGGTATCAGGGATACCTGACCAGTATGAGCACAATCATACAAAATGAGCCTTCATCATTCTCAAGATGCCATCAAGCATCAAGTATGGAAGGATGCTATGAACATTATGGAGAATAATGTTTGGGAAGTAATTCCCAGACCCCAAACAATTGTTACTTCAAAATGGCTTTACAAGATAAAGCTGCAGCAGATGGAAGTACAAATTAGTATAAGGCTCGTTTTGTTGCTCGTGGTTTCTCCAAGAAGGAAGGTATAGACAATGATGTGATATTTGCACCTGTTGCCAGACATACGACCATCCACTTGATCATAGCCCTTATGGCTTCACAAGGATGGAACCTACATCAGATGGATGTCAAGACTGTGTTCTTGCACAGTTTGATCAAAGAAGAGGTCTATGTGGAGCAACCCAAAGGATTTGAGATTTAGGATTGAAAATCTCATGTATGTAGGTTGAAGAAGGCTCTCTATGGGCTGAAGCAAGCACCCCGAGCATGGTGTGAGAGGATCGATAGCTACTTGATGAAGTTGGGATTCACTAGGAGTGAAGCTGATCCTAACCTTTACCTTAAGGTTGAAGATGACAAGCCTCTCATACTGGTGTTGTATGTGGATGACCTATTTCTAACAGGTGCAGACCCTCTCATTCACAAATGTAAGAGGGAGTTGGCTTCTGAATTTGAAATGAAGGACCTAGGACCGATGCACTATTTCCTAGGACTTGAAGTGTGGCAGAAGCCAAGGGAAATTTTCCTATCTCAAGGAAAATATGTGGTGAAGATTCTGAAAATATTTGGTATGATGCACTGTAAGCTTGTGACTACCTCAAGGATCTTAACTTTCAGATGTAATATGGTAGTGATGTCAGACCAGATTTGGGAAATGTCTATGAGTTTCAAAAACTCATCTGAACCTCCTCTAGAAGCCACAACTTTTGGTGGTGGAATCAAGCCGATTCGACGGTCAGTTTGTGAGATATCATTTGCCCTAGTTTGATGATGAAGCAGCTAATGCTGATGCTGCTGATCTAGGGTTTGCTACTAATGATATGAATAAGATTTATTGTACTATTTCTCTCTGCTGAATTATTGAAGATAAAAGAAGATTTGATCAAAGGGTTTCCTCACACATTGTGGGGTTTGTCCCTAGCTAGCCGCCACATCTTGTGTCTCTTGTCTTGGCTTGTTTTATGTTGATCATTTAATGTTATATCTGCACTTTACTTTATGTACATGTGATTGCTAATCTATGGAATATAATAAGGAAAAGAAGTAAACTGTTATAAGCATAGAACATACCATAACTTAACAGCTCTCCTGTGGACAGGATGATTCGCTCTCCTGTGGACAGGATGATTCGCTCTCTTGTGGACAAGTTGACTCGCTCTCTTGTGGGACAGGATGATTCACTCTCCTGTGGACAGTATGATTAGTTCTCCTGTCGAGGCATCCTACCCATGTAGTCCGGGACTCATGGGAAGTACCTCTCATCTAATCAATGAGCAGGGAAATGAGGATAGGGACCATAGTAGTACTGATGGATTCATCATTGTATCTACCATACTCCCTATGCTAGGATGACCTTCATTTATCTGGGATCAATGATACTAGTATGGGACCAGTTGTAGGAGTTGTACCCACTATGACACTAACTTCGGGTCAGTAGAGGAATGGTCTGGGACTAGTGATACATACTCTGAGACTGACTTTGAGTCAGTAGAGGACTGATCTGGGACTAGTGAGAGTGGTACATACTATGCCACTGACTTCGGGTCGGTTGAGTATTGGTCCAGGACCAGTGGTACACACTTTGAGACTGACTTCGAGTCAGTAGAGGACTAGTCTGGGACCAGTGAGAGTGGTACATACTATGAAACTGACTTCGAGGCAGTTGAGGACTAGTCTGGGACTAGTGGTACACACTCTGAGACTGACTTCGGGTCATTGGAGAATGGTATGACACATTCTCAATCAATTCTTCTTCTTCATGGTTCAGCAGAGTAGAGTTGAGTAAAGCTGAGCTGAGCAGAGCAGGGCTGAGCCGAGCAGAGCTGAGTAGAGCTGAGCATAGCTAAGCAGAGCTGAAATGAGCAGAGTTGAGCCGTGCATGGAATTGATGGCAGAGATAGTACAGTTGAACATATGGATCAACGGATGGAGTCCTCCCTAGTTGAGAGGGAGTGTTAAAATTGGCAACTCGGGCCAAACTCCATGTGGGTCATCTTATTTATGGCAGCTGATATTTTTATTGGATCCCTCTCATAGAGAGGTGTAGGATTGATCTAAAGATCATCTGATTCTGATAAGTATTTATGAAGTTATGAATTTATTTATGTTATAAAACAAATTGTCAAGTTGGCCAGCAACTTGAGTAGGCTCAGAAGCCCAATAGACATGTCTATTCATCATCTACATTTTAGTATAAATAGAAGAAGACTTGAAGTAATTTTGACACACATTCTTCGTGTGATCTCCTCCTCTCCACATCTTGGTTTTTTGGTGAAGGAGAGACACTAAAAGAATACGCTGGCCTAGTATGATGCCCTAGCTGCATATGATGCCCTAGTTGATCCAACGCAGTCAATCACTTATATTGTTCATGAGGAGACCTTATACGTTGTTCATGAGGAGACCTTATACGTTGTTCTTATCCGCTGTCCTAGAAGGCTACAATAAGCATTCCTAAAGGAGAGTAGGATGTAGTCACCTAAAGATCATGCATCTACAATAAGGAGGAGACTTAGCTGTAGTAAAGAGGTCTATTATACAGTTGAAAGAGAATCCCTAGTTGTTGTCCAAAGGTACTCTAGCCGCAGGTCTAAAGGAAGTCTTAGACGTAGATATGAAGTTGCTTTAGAAGCCCTACACGCAGTAATAAGGAGCCCTTGATCCACCATTCAGATATTCTCCTATTTGCAGCTAGCCGCAGTCAAATAGAGGCTGCTATACACAGTCAAAGCTAGCCTCATTTAGGTGTTACTACTCGCTATCAAGAGGAATGTAAATTCATTGTTCTAAGTGGTCCAAATCCGCAATTAATGCTGGATCTAATGTGCCCTAATCACAACAAGTTGTCAGCATGAAAGTGGCATGGTTTGGGCATCTCTTTTGTGACAGTATAAGGTTAGAGGACCAAGTTAAAGGAGCATAGTATCAGACCTGTTGAGGTGTCCAAGGCAGCTTCATATGCAGCCCTAATCCGCAGTCTAAGAAGTCCCATCTGCTACAATCATCTAATTGATATAAACTTGGATTGTTGTAGGTGACAGCGTGATAATTTAGGTCTGCTAGAAGGTGGAACTATAGCCTAGCTGCTTTGCTAGGCTGCAAGCCATAGCAAGCAGCAAACGCTGATATACTTATTGTTGCATAACTTAACAACAAGTGACAGGTAGCAGGCATTGAGGGAAAACCAGCAATGAGTACAACACTAGGTGCATATCCATGTTAAAGAACAGCTCAATGATTGGAGCAAATCAATGACAGGGGCAGCTAGATCACCTTGCCAAAACTAAACCCTAGGAAAGCCTCTCTCCTCCCCACTACGACCTCCTGAAAACTCAAAAGCCCAATCAGCAATAACTCCACCTGAATACAACAGACCATACCTCAGTAGCAGACGACAATCTATTTATGATCACCTCAGACTTAGAGATACTCTAACCTCAAACTATGTCTTACTAAGCACTCCAACCAACAACTATGTCTTACACTCCACCAACTTAGAACTATGTATTACAAATAAAGAAAGATGGATCTCAGCAAACTAGTAGACTTAGGAACAACCAAATCAAGAAGGATCTCTAACAACAATTACGTAGCCCTATGAGCCCGCAGCACCATGAATAATGGGGTCACCTCCCAATGAGCAAAGGGTTCTCTCCCTCTAGATTACTTGGCCAGCATCAGGGGAAGCGTAAAGATGTGCACATTACCGATAACAACACCAAGTTACGGCGGCTACAAAAGCTCTACACCACCACAAGAGCATCGGAATTAGGGGAACATTTCAGCTTCATAGCCCTGGTGTAGCCTCCTGCTAAATAAGCCTGCTTAATTTCGCACCACCAATAACATGAAGTGCATAGCATGGTCATGATTAGTGCAGCATGGTGCAGTATGTAAAGGTGCAGCAAGTGGACAAGACGCAACACTATGATAGGTGAAGGAGTCACCTTGGAGAATCATTTGAAGCAACATGTCTTCAACTGATCACATATAGATATAGAAAGCCAAAAGTGTTGACTTTTGTTGTAAATGTACTATCTCTCTCTTTCTCTGCTGAACTTTGAAGAACATAAAAGAAGAATTGATCAAGCGTTCCCCACATTGGGGTTTCTCCCTAGCTAGCACCACATTTTGTGTCCTCTTGTCTTGGCTTTTCTCCTGCGATTTATATTTATGTTCTATCTGCAGTTTACTTTAATGCTGATGTGATTGCTAATCTAGAAAAGATATTGAAAATTGAAATAAAGTGCTCTAGCATAGAATGTACCTAAAATTAACAAAGTCCCTAGCACAGAAACACAAAATTCCATGAGTGGGATTACTTGGAGAGACAAGAAACAGGGATATCATCCTACGAGAACTGAAGCAATACATTGAGAAAATCAAACAAACACCAAAATATGAAAACTTAGAGATCACTAAGGACATTATTCTATAGTATGCCATTGCACCAGCTAAAGCTCACATGAAATTGTCATGGCTTTGGAATAGTGTATAATCTAGCTCCAAATCCATATTGACGAAAAAACTGGAGGTAAAGATGAGGTTTACAACATATTTTCCAGTCCGAATCAAAGTCATTGCTACAAAATTTAGAGCATGGCATTCATACATCACCAATGAGCTCCATGAAGAAGAAAATAATTTATCTATTTGAAATCATTTTTGTCCTATTAGAAGTATTGCCTTATATAGCCATCACTCTATATGTATTTTGTCTTTTATAATAAGTTTAATGAAATGGAGTCCAAGAAACACATGTGGAATGTGAAAAGACACATGTGGAATGTAAAAGGTCATATATAGAATGTGAAAGGTTGTATGGAATCCCATAGGCCATAGAAGTCAAAAAGCCATGAGGAAACTCAAAAGTCATTATTATTTTTTATAAATAGCTCCTCATAACTCAAGTAAAGGGCTTGGATTCTTAGAGTTTTTCCTTGGCTTCTCTTGTGTTGCATAGGAGGTAAATCATTCTTTGGAGAAGAAAGTTGTGGCTTCATGTTCCATTATTGGATATAGTGTTTCACCTATGTAACAATGTACTTGGAACCTTTCATTAATAATCAGAAGCTCCTCGAACCAACACTTCTTCATGCATGTATCGTGAATGTAGTAAGACTATTCTTGATATGTTTGTGGTATATGTTGGTGTAACACATACTAAGACTAATGAACTATTTCGTTGCTTAGATATGGATATTGTTGAATGAGTGTTGTTATGATTTTACAATTGTTTTTTATCTTGTGTACTAATTTGCAAGTGAACTAACAAGTCTTCCTCTTCTGCTTGCGGGTCTATCTTAGGATAGTAATATTACTTCCCTAACCAAAGGCTCGTTTCCCTTTACCAACCATGGAATTTTCCTGTCCATTTTAAATTTAGTGTCACACAAAGCTTACATACTTGCTGCCCCAAAGAGGTGTTTGTGATCTCTTGTGTATGTGTTGTAACCAAGGCACACCTCTAAAACCTTTGCAATGGTGGTCGAACCATATAGTCGAATGGGACTCCTACATCAAATGGTGTGAGGTCTAATTGGGACATCATATCAGGGAGATCCCATGTATGTTGGTGGTATCCAGCATCATTGACATTTTGGTGCTAGAAGGAGGGCCAAACGACAAGTTGAGCCCGTAAAGTCTGTTTGAATCTCTTACCTTAAATGGCTTCATCCTAGATCATAATCCCTAGGTGTTTTTTTCGAAGCCTTCTATCTTTCAATCCTCGCGAAATTTTTACATAACTTGTTACATCTAAAATTTGATGGAAAGGGTACAAAAAATGTCCTTGATTACGTGATTGAATTTGTTCAATTTTTTTTTTCAAGTGGTGTTTATTTTAAGGATATTTTCACAAGGTTGTTCACCCTTACATTGGATGGTCATGCTAAGAAGTGGTGTTATTCTTTACTTGTTGCTTCTATCTCATCTTTTAAGCAATTTATTAATGAGCTTCGTCGTGTTTTTGACAAGTATGAATATCAAGATGTTCTTAATGAAATCAATTAAGTTAGAATGGAATCAAATGAATCTCTTGAATAGTTTGCTGACAAGTTTCTTCATCTTTGTTATGAATTTCCGGATGAGGATGTGGATTAGCAATTTTTGGATGAAAAGTTCAATTTTTTTGTTAGGATTTCAAGAAAATATTTTGAATCAGATTCATCATACACTCCCGTTCAAAAGGAATTTCAATGTCCCGAAGAAGAATCTAATATTCCTTTTATTCCTTGTCACCCTCCTTTTGATGTTCTGCATGTTGAGCTTATTTTAATTAATAATTTAGAAGATAAATTTGACAATGAGGAATTAACTTTTAGTTCACATCTTTCCCTAGATGATGATTTGTATGATCCTATTAATAAATCATCTTCGGATCTTGATAATCCCCTTGTTGATCTTGAATCTATTAATAAATTTGAATCCTTAAACCACCATCATCCTGATCATATCATTTCTTCTAAATTGAATGATGATGATTATTCAAGTTTCATGGACAAATATGTGTTCCTACAGGAGGATTCAAATTTGCAAGAGTTTCGACAAATGGAGTATGACGTGATTATTGAAGATTTCCTTTCAGGTATGCCTTATTTTGTTCAAGAAGATGACATGCTTATTATTGAGTATTTTTGTTGCAATCTTGAAAATCTATTTGATGGAACTCAATCACCCTATGAATTTTGTGATTTGAATGATGATTATTTTTTAGACAAGTAGTTGACTATTCTCTCTCAGTGTAACTCTCAATCTTTTCAAAATTCAAAGTAAATTCGAGTGAACATGACACTTCAACCAACACTGATGGTTATGTTAGGTTCCTGTTACCCTGATGATACTTGTGATTTTGGTCAGTTCAAGATTTTCTTGCCAAACCTTATCATCGATATAATCTCATGGGGTGTGGATTCTCTCTTGATGGATTCTCACTTTTTACATGTTCAGTTTTTAAACCCTCAAGATCGAAACTTTAATTAAATTTTAAATTTCAATTGTTGCATCCATATTCATGCAAATCTTTGATTTGTTATGTGGAAACAAAGGGTGATCTTAATGATTGTCATATCCTTCAATCTAACATATCTCCTACATCATCCATTTAAAATTTGAACTTGCACACCAACATGGATTGTGGTCAATCTATCGAATTTGCTTTTAATATGGATTTATATTTGGTTAATATTTCTTGTCAAAGTTTTCCAAAAGGTTGTTTCCATGATTCTATTGTAGATCAGCTTGAAGAGTCCTATCGATCAGGTTCCATGTATCATGACATGTTCTTTCATGCATTCAAGTGATTCTTGTATGGTTGTGAACCTGGGAAATGTTGTTGTTGTGGGGTTATTCATTTGATAGAGTAGTTGAGTGTGTCACATCGTTGTGCTTGCACTTTTTTATTTTACTTGTTAGTGTGGATGTTTTGGTTGTTTATCTTTTTCATTGCACTGTATCTCACACTGATTTTACACGCACACATATTTTGACTCAAAAATCGAGAGTATCTTATGTGGATGCTTTAGAAGTTTGATTTCACTTAACCTAACCCTGTAATTATTAATTTAGGGTAAGACAGGTTTCATTTAGTTAGATGCATTATATTCCTTCTTTTTTCATTTTCAATTTTTCATGCTTTGTCTTTTTGGTTCCAATAAAGCTTGCACGAGAGTTCGTGTGGAGCTTCAAGTCGATGTGGCTAATATTTTGTAAAATTCGAGTTGTGGTAATGTGTAACCCTTGGCTAATCTATTTCCCTCTTCTTTCATTTGGTTTATATATTTAAATTTGATTATTTTTGGATGGAAAGTATGATCCTTTTAGCCAAGAAACCATAAGTTGAACCATGATGCCTATATCTATTTAGGATTGTCATTCTTTTACTTAGTTATATTTGTTAATAATGTTTTCTTGCATGTCTGTTTGAGTAGAGAAATGTAAGGGGAAAACCTTTAGCGAGCAAAGCATCAAGGTTTTATAAAATTGTCTCTAAAGGTGCAACCTCTTTTGATGTCAATAAGTTAGGATCCCTCTTCTTCCCCAGTAATAGCAGGTGTTCAATGCATATATTTTTATACATGAAAAAAGAAAAAATAAAAATAAAGGATGAAAGAAGAGAAATGCTTCCTACGTGGAGAGGTGAAGCAAGCGACTTCGCTGGGGTACTGTCCATGATTTCTAGCAACGAAACAATGCTTGTGTTCCTAAAGTGACTTTGTCGGGGTACTTTCCAGGACTTCTAGCAACAGAGCAACAATGGATATGGAAAACTCATACTTTTATTGTCTTTAGCTCACCAATTTATATTACCCTTATTCTCATTGAAAGGATTATGATATGGTTTTCTTTATGATGTGTTATGGCGAGTAATGAAATGAAGGAGACTATATCTTTAACCGGGTAGAATGGGGAGTCGAGGTGACTCACTAATTGAATCAACACTTCCTGGAGAATTGAGACTTCGTGCATAAAGTAAAACCAAAATAGAGAAGCTAGGGTTCTCCCAGTGTGTCATCAAGTGTTGTAGATGTGACAAAAGACCCTCCAAAAGTTGTTCCTATTTTAGTTTTGGAGCCGACGTGAATTGTCATTCCAAGCTACCTAGTGTCATCGCATTGTATTCTTAACTATCTCAACATTTCCCCACGTGTCGTTTCCTCCTAAGTCAATGTTTTCTAAGTGTCGCCACCTTATCTTTAGGGGCACTTGTGTTATCTTATCCGAAGATAGGGGAAGGAATAACTTTTCTCAACTTAGTATCTATTTTTTTCGACATGTATTACACACACAAAATTAGGCAAAGCCACATATTTTTCATGTTGTATTTGTAAGAGGCACTATTGATGAAAGTTGCACCCTCCTTGGGAAAAAGTGAACTCCAAGATAATGAAGAATTGCACCCTTGTTAAGCACACTCCTTTGGGCTGAGAAACTGCGCCCTTGTTGAGCACCCTCTAGTTGAGCATACTCCTTCGACATGAAGAAATGCACCCTCTTCATCCTCACGCATGTAATTTTATTATTGCATGTGGGTACACTCCTAGAAAATATGAGCCCACTTCACTTCACTTAACTAACTAACTTATCCGTTGACAAGTGGCGAACATGCATGAAATGGATTTGCATGTAATCTCTTTATAATCAACCCATTTGATCATTACTTCACATAATCATTCTCATCTAGGTTGAGCACACTTCTTTGAATCAAGGAGGTCTTTATCGATCTTCATTCCGATTAAGTTTTTCATGTCGATTTTTTTTCCTTTCCTTTGATGTTTTTGTTGTCAATCTTGCTTTCTTTTTTAGTGTTTCACTTATTTTTAGTTTATTTTCTAACGTTTTAGCTTATTCTCTCTACTACAAGTGTCAATACATTTGTCATAGGTTGTGACTCTTTGCATTCTATAACTCTTCACATTCTAGTCATGATTGCGGCTAAATCTATAAGAATTTGTAGATCCTTCCTCTCAGCATTCTAGTCACTTTAACCCACTACTATACTTGTTGAATTTGATATTGAGCCATTTCAAGCAAGAGTGCACTTCTAGAAACAAAGGCTTCACTGTCTTGGAAATTTGAGCCCGCAAAAACAAAATCTTCCTCTTGAGTGCACTCCTTCGACTCAAATAACTGTACCCTCCTTTAGTGCATGGAGCAACCTTAAAGCTCCATTATGATCCTTTACCCTTCAACTCTACGCCTCATGCCCTCATAGTTCCCCTTGAGTGCACAGGAGCACTAGGAAGGCTCAAAACCTGATCCCTTGTTCCTTTGGTGTGCTATCTTGTGCCCTCCTTAGTCCCTTTAAGTGCACAAGCACACCCCAAACCTAAAAATTACTTCCCTTTATGCTTCGACAATACCCCCTACACCCTTGATCTCTCTTTGTCTCTCTTGCTTGAGTGCACAAGCGCACCTTAAATGCCTCGTGTGAGCCTTAACCTTCCATTGTTACTCTGAAATGCACCTTCATTTGTTTTAATGTAATTTTCTTGCCTAAACAGTGACCATGTCTCGTCTTTGATAGGCTTACACTCTTAAATACATTTGGTTTCTCTTTTAACATGATCTGCTAATATATTGCTTGTAATAGATAGAGGATTTCTTGAAGCTAATCTTCGTTTCCATGAGTGTGATTCCATGTGAAGTTGTTCTAGATACTAGTCTTATTACTTTCTCATAATCTATTGGAATGATGCCTCCCACTACCTATTGAGTGGCCTCAAAAGAAGCTTCAGAAGTAAACATTGGAGAAGTGGTGGAATTTACAAATCCTACCATTCCTATCCTTACATATACACAATGTTTTATAGAAAAATCTACCGAGGTCACGTGGAAGGATATTAAAGACACTTTCATGCAAAAATAGTTCCTTGAGAATTTGGAAGACAAGCAAGTCTACATCAACATCAAGCAGTCTAGGATACACAAGATTGCATGTAGGTTCCCAGTCATACCTTGTGCAAAGGAAATTGAATGGATTCTATCAAATATGGATGATTCAAATATGGTGTTGTGTATTGAAAGTGGTGTTCAACTTTCCACCTACCATGGAGAGGACATGCATACTTATTACAAGATGTTGAAACCCACAGAGTATGCCAATAATAGATTCTACACTAGATGGGTGAATCTCAACAGAAGTGATATCATCAATTCCTGGTGTCAAGGATCTGCCAAATTTCAAAATCACCGGAGTGCAGTTTACTCGACTAGGATTTTGAGGGAGGCGGGCCAATATCTTATTGTTATGTGTTGTATGCTTCATGGGAAAAATAATGCAAATGTATTTGAAGAGAATTGTATATTCATTCTCAACTTAGTCGTTACTCGAGGAAAAATATTTAATTGGGAGGATATACTCTTTTAATTGCAACAACATGTTCGACAGACCAAAGCAAATCTAAGGGAAAAACAAGCACCAAATTTCTATATGTCAAACATATCTATTAGATGGGATCTATGCTTGGTATGCATTCCCAGGGATGTATTGGAACTAGACCCCACAAAACTAATTCTCGTTCTACTTCCATTTTAGGGTGTTATCAGAGTTAAGTTTCAGAGGATCATATGCCATATTGGTGAAGCACTTATTTGCAGTCATATTTCAGATGATCTATAAGATCGATCCTGCTTGCCTTACCGACCAGGTGAAAATGCATTACATGATATCATAGATTGGTTTGTTGCACCAGACGATACATATATCATATGCTTCAGATGCCAAATTTCTCCCCATGTTATGCCATGATATGTGACTAACAAGGTGGTCCTGCAAGAAGTTGCTTATCAGTTAAATAAAGGGTTGTCAGGAGTTCTTCATAGACGGAAGAAGGCCCCTTGGTCCACTTTCCATATGAGGATTGGAATGTATGAGTTGAAGAGCTTGTTGTGGCCAGCAACAACCCCCCTTCTTATTTAGTTTTATTTCTAATACTAAATAAGTGGGGACCCTTATCCATAAAATTCAAAAAAATAAATTACGACTTGTATTTCCTTTTTGAATAAATCTTACTATCATAAAACCTAGGAGAATACCTGAAAATCCAAAAAAGACTTGAGTTTTATGATAAGTTCAAACAAAACATTCCCTTAATAAAAAGTGTCGCATCGCAAAAAGGTAAAGGATGCCTTCCTACAAGTGGAATCCTAAAATTTCGAAATCACGATGCGAGATCACCCATCAAAAGACCCTCATCGCATCACATGCCTCAAATATCACTTAACTTGAAATGCCTCAAACCGTCGATATGCGATGGCGCGTCTCGCAAATCGAATTTCGCAGAAAACACATTGTAAGGGATAATTGCCACACGCAACGACTTTGTGATATTGCGATCTGCGATATTGCGAAGCAAATCACAAAATCGCCTTATCATAGATCTGTAGGGCTCATTGTTCAAGAAAGTTTTTTCCATAAATTGATGCCCAGTTATGTGCATTAACGTTAATAAATGAGTTAGTTGGCAATCATTAATGAAATATGGTTTTGATCTGATCGAGAAGCCATTTCACGTAGGGTGATATATTTTATATGTTTTTGGCATTTAAATCTTTCCCGTCACCTTTTTTCCTTATCATTATTCTTGCCTCATTTTGAAACTGCAGGAGCGAAAAGCAAAGAAGTGTACACAGCAATGTTCAGAATATTATGGGAAAGAAGGGTAAAGCTCTGAGTTCTGATGATAAAGAGATGACGCCCTTATAGACAGACATTGTTGGGTCCCTATAATACTAGTGATTACCCCATTACTATTGTAGTTGTATCCCTTATTAATATTTTTGTGCCCCTATTATCCCCATATTGTTATTACTGTGCCCCATAGAATCCCTCTATTGTTATTTTTGTGGCTTTATATTATTATTGTTAGGTCGGCTGGGTTATATTGTGACTCCTTAGACTCCTATATATAGAAAGGAGGTTTTGTCATTTGAATCATCAAAGAATTGTTCATTTATGTAATGTAAAGGAGGTTGCCCCCTCGAAGAGGCTGAATTCTAAGGCGTTGGTCTATATTTTCTATCTTTTCTTGAGCTAGTTTCATAACATTTGGTATCAGAGCTTTGGATTCTAGGGTTTCGCTGCTCCAAACAGGTCATCGTGGAATTTTCGCTATAACTTTCTTTCTGCGACGTCTCAAAAGTTGAAAAAAAAACCCATTTGAGAAGAAATCGCGTTGAACCTCGGGTCTGAATTTCAGAGCTGTTCGCGCTATGTTTGCGGAACTATGATCTGAGGAAGTTGGTCTTTTTGCAGACTCCTGAATTACATTCCAAACAGGTGACCTGGGGAAAAGCGTCATAACTTTCTCTCTATGGATCGGATTGAAATTTCGTAAGAAGGTGCAGAAAGAGGACGGACTGCAGTTTCTTGTATGAATTTTTCAGATCCAAAGGTCGAAACAGTGACTCGTGGCACATCGTACAAGTTCGCTCTACTGAATTAGTCTATAATCAAGTCATTGTGGGAGATTTCGCATAACTCTTCCTTGGAGAATCCAATTTGGGTCAGACTTGTGGCATTGGAAAGAGGACACAGAGGGATACTTCAGGTCACAAATTCAGATCTAGATGATTGGAAAGTAAGGAGATACATCAGAGGCAATATCAAGCTCCTACAAAGTGAAAAAAGGTGTGTAGATTTTCTTAAATTTTTGCTTAAGCTTGGTTTGAAAATTTATTTTGAAGGAATTCAAAGGGCATAGTAGAGAATTATTATCAGTAACTGATGCCCCCAGGAAAGAAAATGCAAACACCTAGTAAGGAACCTGAAAGCTCTAGCATGACTCATGAAGAAGAGAAAGAAATGCAACATGATATATCAAAATTACAAGACCAAGTGCAACAATTGTCCCTTGCACAAAAAGGAACAGAATCTAAGATGGATGGTTTAAAGAAAGGCGTAGAAGCTAAGATGGATTGTTTAAAGAAAGGTGTAGAAGCTAAGATGAATGACGTGGAAGCTAAGATGGATGATTTGAAGATAGATTTGAAGACAGACATGGAAGAATTGAAGATAAATATGAATAAGTTGCTACAAGAAAGGGTCACTAATGGTGAAAGGGTAGTAAAGGAAACTCATGATGAGAAAAAAAGAAATGTTAATCATGATTCCATAGACTCTAATGTTGAATCAAAAACCCACCATATTCCAAAAATCGATATGAGGAAGTTTTATGGCAAGGATCCCGCAATGTGGATATTACAGATGGAGCAATTTTTCGATCTCAATAATGTGAAAAACACACAAAAGGTACGTATTGCAACTTTATATTTGGAACCAAATCAGTTTGTATGGTATCAATGGCTTTGCTCTCGTAAACAATTTATCACTTGGGCAATTTTTACGGAAGAATTGATAGCACATTATGAGGATACAAAAAGCAACACTTTTTTTATCCAATTGATAAGTCTCAAACAAAAGGGTTCAATAATGGAGCACATTGAGGAGTTCCAAAAATTGAACATAAGGGTAAAAGATATTCCAGAGGAGCATAGGATTGATGTGTTCATAGGGTCTTTAAAGGATAATATCCAACATGATGTTCGCCTTTGGGAACCTGATTCATTAGAGAAGGCATTCAGGTTAGCAAGAAAAATGGAAAGCAAAATTATGGCAACCAGGAAGCATACCACTCACAACTATAAAGACGAAAGTGTTGTTGCCGCTAGTCTTCCACAACCTATAAGGTTGACACCACAACAATTGGAAGAAAAAAGAGCAAAAGGGCTTTGTTACAGTTGTGATAGCAAATACACTAAAGGTCATAAGTGTGCTGAGAAGAAATTATTCTACATAGATTGTGAAGTGGAAGAAGAAAAGGAGCAAGAAAGGTCAAAAGAAGAGGATATACTCCAGGAACAAAGCCTAGATAAAGAACAAATGAATCCGACCATATCTTGTAATGCATTGGCGGGAATTACCACTCCTCAAACCATCAAGATAGAAGGACAAATCAAGAAGAAAAAGGTAATAGTGTTGATTGATTCAGGAAGTACCCACAATTTTATTCATTGTAAGGTAGCAAGAGAATTGAATTGCTTCTTATATCCAGCACCAGAGTGTCAAGTGATGGTTGCAAATATAGGAACAATAAATTGCTCAGGAAAGTGCCATAATATCAAGCTATCCATGGGAGAATATGTATTGACTAGCCCAATGCTTTCCATTCCAATGGGAGGTGTTGATGTTGTACTAGGAGTCCAATGGCTACAATCCTTGGGTATTGCAGGGAAACCGGGAAAGATAATCAGCTCTAACGGTATGACAAAGCTTCTAAAAAAGGAACAAAGAAGTGTAATTGCACAATTATGTTTGCTAGATGTGTCCACAGTGGAATCATCTATTTCTCCAGATCTCCAAAAAGTCTTGGACAATCATTCCAAGGTATTTGAGACTCCCAAAGGTCTCCCACCTATTCGTGATCATGATCATGCTATTCATCTAGTTCTAGGAAGTGTTCCTCCAAACATCAAGCCGTACAGATATCCCTATGCCCAAAAGAGTGAAATTGAACGTATGGTTGTAGAAATGCTAGAGGTTGGTATAATTCAACCAAGTCAAAGTTCTTTCTCTGCTCCAGTAGTATTGGTGCACAAGAAGGATGGATCATGGCACATGTGTCCGGATTATAGGGAGCTCAACAAGCTCACTATTAAAGATAAGTTTCCCATTCCTGTCATTGATGAATTACTAGATGAATTGCATGGATCAATTTACTTCACCAAGTTGGATCTTCGTTCAGGATATCATCAAATCAGAATGAAGATTGAAGACATTCTGAAAACGGCATTTAGAACTCATGAGGGTCATTATGAATTTTTGGTCATGCCTTTTGGCCTTACCAATGCACCTTCAACATTTCAAGGTTTGATGAATTCAATTTTCAAACCATTCCTTAGAAAATTTGTGTTAGTATTTTTTGATGATATACTAATCTACAGCAAGTCTTGGAAGGATCATGTTGAACATGTTGACAGGGTGCTACAACTATTGGAGGAGAAACAATTATATGCAAAAAGATCCAAATGTTTCTTTGGAGTACAAGAGGTGGAATATCTGGGTCATATTGTATCTCATGAAGGAGTTAAGGTAGACCCTAGCAAAATTAAAGCCATTAAGGAATGGAAAATTCCCACATCCATAAAGCATCTGCGAGGATTTCTCGGGTTGACAGGGTATTATTGCAAGTTTGTTAAGAATTATGGGAGAATAGCAGCACCTCTAACAACATTATTGAAGAAAGATGCATTTTCATGGACTCCAGAAGCAACAAAGGCATTTGAACATCTTAAAGAGGCAATGTGCCAAGCACCGGTCTTAGCTACACCGGACTTTGCAAAAACCTTTATTGTGGAATGTGATGCTTCAAGAAATGGAATTGGTGTTGTTTTAATGGCGATACTCCATGCACTTAAGAAATGGCGACCCTACCTAATGGGAAAACACTTCAAGGTAAAAACGGATCATGATAGCCTTAAATACTTTTTAGAACAAAGATTATCCTCTGAAGAGCAACAAAAGTGGGTCACAAAGATGTTGGGTTATGACTTTGAAATCATCTACAAAAAAGGGAAGCAAAATGTGGTGGCAAATGCACTCTCAAGAAAGGATGAGGATGTGGAAGCATTGTTGTACGCCATTTCTATTATCCAACCAGATTGGATAAACGAAGCAAGAGAGGAATGAAAGAATGACGAAGAAGTATGGGCACTTATTCGTAAGTTACAACAAGATTCCAGTATGTCTGATACATTTAGCTGGCAAAATGATTCATTATGGTACAAAGATCGCTTATACCTCTGTAAGAATTCCCAGCTAAAACAAAAGATTCATATGGAATTGCACACTTCTACCTTAGGAAGGCACTCGGGATTTTTAAAAACTTACCACAGGGTTAAGAAGGAATTTTTTTGGGATGGCCTTAAATCAGATATTCAAAATTTTGTGGCAGAATGTTTGGTTTGCCAACAAAATAAAGTTGAAACAATTAACACATCGGGTCTATTACAACCTTTATCCATTCCAAGCCAACATTGGGAGGAGGTTTCAATGGATTTTATCACAAGTTTACCCAAGTCTGAGGGAAAGAGTGTCATCATGGTGGTAGTTGACAGCTTACCAAGTATGCACACTTTTGTGCATTATCACATCCATTTAAAGCTAGTACAGTTTCTACTGCATTTATGGAAACAATTCAAAAGCTACATGGAAACCCAAAGATTATTGTAAGTGACAGAGATCCCATTTTCACTAGAAATTTTTGGACAGAATTATTTTCTTGTCTTGGTACTAAGTTAGCTCATAGCTCATCTTATCATCCTCAATCTGATGGGCAAACTGAGATAGTAAAAAAATGTTTGGAAGGATATCTTCGTTGTTTTGTATATGATAAACAGACACAATGGGTCAAATGGTTGCCTCTGGCTGAATGGTGGTATAACACTTCCTTCCATACACCAACAAAAATGACCCCATTTATGACACTTTATGGGTATCAGCCACCATCCATCACATCATATTTAAAATAAAATCCTAAGGTTCAAGCAATGGAACATCACATTGAACATCAACAACAAGTCCTCCAACTCTTAAAGGATAACCTCATGTTCGCACAGAATAGAATGAAACAACAGGCAGATCAACATCGTAGCAAAAGAAGTTTTGATGTAGGTGATTGGGTATTCCTACAGCTACAACCATATAAGCAAATGTCCCTCAAGCAAGCTAAGAAGGATAATAAATTATCACTAAAGTATTATGGTCCATACAAGGTGTTGCAAAAGATTGGTACTATGGCATACAAATTAGAGCTTCCTGCAGCTTCTCGATTGCACTCAGTTTTCCATGTTTCATGTTTAAAGAAGGTTATAGGCGACAAGCTCCCAGTTTAAACAATATTGCCAGAACTTGACGAGGAAGGAAAAATTATATTGGAACCGGAAGCAGTCATAGAAATAAGAACTCGACAGTTATGAAATCGATGATTTTCGGAGTATCTTATCAAGTGGAAGAACTTATCTGCTGAAGATTCCACATGGGAGGATGAGAATTTTATATAGAAGCATCCAGAACTTCTCAAGCGTTGAGGACAACACTTTTTTGAAGGAGAGGGGCATGTTGGGTCCCTATAATACTAGTGATTACCCCATTACTATTGTAGTTGTACCCCTTATTAATATTGTTGTGCCCCTATTATCCCCATATTGTTATTACTGTGCCCCATAGAATCCCTCTATTGTTATTTTTGTGGCTTTATATTATTATTGTTAGGTCGGTTGGGTTATATTGTGACTCCTTAGACTCCTATATATAGAAAGGAGGTTTTGTCATTTGAATCATCAAAGAATTGTTCATTTATGTAATGTAAAGTAGGTTTCCCCCTCGAAGAGGCTGAATTCTAAGGCGTTGATCTATCTTTTCTATCTTTTCTTGAGATGGTTTCATAACAGACACCACTTGTAACAAATATGCTGGTATTACTACTTGAGAAGGCATGTACAGTCTACTTGAGGAAGAAAATCCCAGGGTAATGGAGGTTACAGCTACTGCTGGCTCACACGGGTCATCTGAGGCATCTATTACAGAACTAGCATGTTCTTTCTTACACCGAATAGTAGCGAGGCCCAAAATTATTCCATACACAGACATGGTCAAATGGGTACTGGATAGTGTTGATATCACAAATAGACAGTTTAAGACTCAGAGCCAAGAACGTACGAAGTCGTTCTTTCCACAAAAATTAAGGTTTATATTAAAAGGCGTGCAGGAGGCAAAAAATAGCATCAGGGAAGCCCATATCAAGAAACCGAGGCAGGTTCCGATGCGCGATTAGCGCTAGGGAAAAACCTCTTAAAATCGAAAGCCTCTAATCACTCAGTCGCCTGTAAGCTCGGAAATTTGTAGGAAAAAAGTGCTAAAGGCGGAAGGTAAAAGTTGAACTCAAAAACCAGTAGTATTTATCTTCAATTAATATGTAAATATCTACCAAATGTACAGCATCTACAGACAAGTTGGAGCCAGAAGGCTCAAGAAAAAGCAGAGTCCATCAAAAGGTTAACCAAGTTGAATTGGGATTCTTACTGGACGTACTTGATAAAACCACACAGCCAATGCATGACTCTCAAATGTATCATTAATTCTGCCGAGAAGATGGCGCCAACTCTTGTCGATTCCGTTTTTGCAAGACAGCTAAAGTCGGAAGTCGACCAACCAACTCTCCTCAAGTAAATGTTGAACGCTTGCAACTACAAGGAACAGATACATAGATAGTTAGTTATTAATTTTAGTTTTAGTTTTTCTTTATTGTTTCCTAAAATGAGGATGGTCATTTAAACTGTATCCTACATTTTTGTAATAAACTATTTTTAGGTTTAGTTAGTAGTATTTAAACCCTTCTCATGCATTTAGAGAAGGGTCCTAAAATTTATCAAAAACTTGTCCTCAGAACATGCACTTTTGCACCCTCTGAGGAGGTTTTGATGAATGAATGGAACAAGATTTATTGATATCTGCGTTTAATATCTACTACTGATGTTGCACTTTTGTACTCTTAGTGGATGTTGGATTAAGAAGATAAATCATTATTGTTGGAACTCATGAGCAGGACTCATTATAAATGGAACTTTTATCTCTTAACAAATTCTGCTTATGTGTTATGGTGACATTCATGTTCAGTTATTTATGTATGAATGCTTAAATGCTCGAGTTATCATTTGGAACTTTTGTACGGTGATAGCTATTTATTTATGCTTAATATATGAGTGACTTATTATGCAATATGTTTTCCACAACTGTTCGGCTAACTTTTTATACGAAACAAGTTCATCTTTATTGAATTATTTTCTTATAGCGATTGAATGATCTTTATTACCAATTGCCGTAGAAACTATTTTAGGTCGCATAATTGAAAGATCAAATCCTGGGGTAGTTTTAGAATTAGATATTTCTGTTCATTAGAATACAATTGCATGTCGTTAAATTAGATTTAGAATAAAAGCATTTTACTTAGAAGTTATTAGAAAGTAAATATCAATTCTCAACACGCAGACACATAAATTGGGAAACTGGTCCCATTATCCCCAGTCAAACCCACTACACCAAACGGAAAAGGAGCTGCTAACCAAGGTCCAGACCGGGTGGGTATCCCCCTTGTTGTAGACCCGATTTTCGGGGCTTCAACATATTTGGTGCTAGAAGGATGGCCCCAAACTATGAATGGAAAGTAAATCTAAATCTAAATACCATTATGAGAATAAATCGCCCTCATCATCTCCCCCGACTTCTCCATCGCATTTAGAATCTTTAAATCTTGAGCGAGAAGCTGATAGAACAACAACCGCTGCCACAAACCCAAATATTTCAGAGAAATCTACTATTGAACCTCCTGAAGTTGAATCTTTGATCCATAAACTTCAGCGATTTTCAATATCTCCTCAAAAATTTGAAAAATCTCAAGGTAGTGTGACTTTGCAATATAACACTTCTCATCCCTTTACCAGATTACAGTGTGAAAAGTTTGGTATCGAACCAACTGAATTACCTCTACCTAAAAGGAAGAGACCAAGGAAATCACCTAAAGGGTTTGATAGTGAGACTCTTTCGTCATCATCATCCATCTCAACCTCTCCACCGCGAAGTCAACCATCCACTCCTCCACTTCAAATCATCGTCCACCAGACCACTGGAACTTCGACATCTCCTTCTCAATCATCTGGAACTGTAATATCCTCATCTTCCCAACCGTAGGGATCATCTTCTGCACTTTCCTCTGTTAGTAGTTCAACGATGGCCCAAATGCCATGGAATAACCCAGGGGTAGTCTTAATGCCTGCGCCCTTGAGTCAATTACCAGCCCATCCCGAAAAATGGCTGCCTAAGTTTAATCCTGAAGTAGACATGCTAGCAGAAGAACACATAAACAACTTCATGTTATCCATAAATCTCAATGGGGTTACTAATGAAGACGTTGTCGTTCAGCTCTTTCCTTACACTTTGCAAGGAGCAGTCGGATCATGGTATTTCTCATTACCATCTGGATCTATCACTAGTTGGGATATTTTCGAAGAACAATTCTTGACTAAGTTCGGTGATGACAGGTCCACTGCGACACTAATCAATGACCTGTCTAACCTAACGGTTGAATCAAGGGAACCTGTCAAAGATTTTAACTCGCGTTTTAATAAACTTTTGAACAAAATTCCTACCGCCTCCAAACCTAGCGAATAAGTTCGAAGTGAATGGTACATATCTGCTCTACCATCAAAGTTAGCAATCTTCGTTGATAGAGCTAACAAAACAACTTTAGCTGACAATATGAAGGAAGAAATAGCGGTAGAGAAACGCATCATAGCTTTAGCAAAGAAAAACATCGTTGATGAACATAAATATAAGAAGGTTACTTTCAAAGAAGATCCAAAGAAAAAACAGCCAAAAGACCCATTTGATTTAGAGGGATTACAGAAAGTTTTGAAAACCATGTCTAACGAAATGGTTGACATAAAGAAACAAGTAGCAGAGACTTCTTCTAAAAAACCTTACAAGCCTTATAGAAGAAATCCTTCAACTGATTCAAAGCCTCCCAATGCTATTACTAATGCTGAATCAGAGGAAGAAGAAGAGGAAATTTCTAACGAAGAGCCTACTGATGAAGAAGAAATTGTAGAAGTACAGGGAATGTGGGATTTTATCCTCCTAGATGAAGAGGATCAAGAGGCATCGCCGGTCAGTACTAGAAGTAGAAATCAACTCGATCCTCCTCAACCTACTCCTAAGCCAAAGAGCGCAAGCTCAATGACTAAGGATAAAGTCGCAGCTAAGAAAACATCACCCAAAGCGACTCAAACAAGCCCAGTCCAAACAGATTCACCAACCCCATCTAAAACATTGATTGTTTCTGATGAGATGGAGTATAATATCATAGAAGACATGAAGAAGACTAGGGCTAACATCACTTTTTATGAATTGAGAAAGTTAAAACATCAATAAAAGCTCCTTTTGAAAGAATTGCACGCAATACCAGTTGCACCTCTGCCTGCTGTTGTAATCTCGCAAGCTTCCCACGAGATTGGAAGACATCCAAATACTATCACAAGTAAAGTTGATCCTAACGACATCGCTCTAATTGGAGGAAGGTCAAGATCTCATACCCCACCATTTCTTCTTACTTATAAAATTTAAAAAAAAGAATTAATAATTGTTTAGTTGATTCAAGAGCTTCATCCAATATCTTACCTAAATCAATATGTGCAAAGTTGAATGTTCAACCCCAAAAATCAGCAGTACGCATAGTTCAGCTGGACCGGTCGCAGGTTGAAGTAATCGGAGAACTAAATCAGGTTACCATAAGGTTGTCATCTAATCCAAAGGTATGTCAAGTTATCAATATTTTAGTTGCAGACATCCAGAATTCTATGGCTTATTTCTTAGCAGAGATTGGTCTGAAAAGCTTCATGGATATTTTGCAACTGATTTGTCGCATATGTGGCTCCCTTACAATGGCAAACCAAATCAAATAAAGGTTGAGCGAGAAAGACATTAGAAATACATAGTAACAGAATTGGAAGGAGAAAATGAACCTGTAGCCTATAGCAACAATATAATTGGCAACTATTCTGTTGATTCTTTCTTAGGAAATTTTAATGCTCATACTTCACCTTACTTAGAACATTTTGTTTTATCTCAAGTGGAAAATTTTTCTCAAACAGATAGTTCTAAATGTGTTAATTTTATAGATAGTCCTGTAAATAAATCTTTATTTTGGAAGTTATTTTTTGACGGTTCTAAGTCTAACGAAGGAGCAGGAGCAGGATGCGTATTAGTTAGTCCAGAGGGAAACAAAATTATGTTAACTTGCAGACTCGAGTTCGATTGTACCAATAATACTGCAGAATATGAGGCTTTAATCCAAGGATTATACAAAGCAATTGGACTAGATATCAAATATCTACAAGTCTTCGGAGATTCTGAAATTGTTATCAGACAGGTACAAAATACTATACATTGTCTATCAGGTCATTTAAAGCATTATCAATCTTTAGTACAAGATCTGACTGAACATTTTATAGCATTCAATATTTCATCAATTCCCAGACTCCAAAACGCTAGTGCTGACCTCTTGGAAAACATAGCTTCCAAGCTCATTCCCTCAGAAGACTTTAGCCCTGATAGATTCTCAATTGAATTAATCTTTAGACCCTTGATTCTTGATAACATTACAAATTGGAGAATTTTCAACGATGATCCTGATATTGTAAGCTTCCTCACATCAGAGGGATCTTACAATAATCAGATTATAGATGAAGACAAACATGACAAACAATTGCAACAAGATAGCACTAATAATGCTATGCCGAAATCAGTGGTCAAATTGGAAGACTTATACGATTTGAAATACCAATTCAAAAGATCTACTAATTCAAAACTTCAAAGTTCAACTCTGAACTATGAATTAGTAAATCTAGGAACTGATACCAAGCCGTAGAATATCAATCTAGGTCTTGGCCTAGCTCCTGAAGAAAGATTAGCATACATTCGTCTCTTGAAACAATACAAAAGTGTCTTTGCCTAGAACTATGATAAACTTAAGACCTACGACACTTCTATCAAAAACCTATCCTAGAAAATGAAAAACCTATCCAACAAAAGCTGAGAAAGATCCATCCTAACCTAGAAAACTAGATTAAATCTGAGCTCAATAAGTTATTGAAAGCCAAAATCATTTTCCCCGTGCGACATTCTAAATGGGTTTCCAATATGGTTCTCGTTAGAAAGAAAAACGGAGACATTAGAATTTGCATTGACTTTCGAAATGTTAACAAAGCCTGCCAAAAGGATAATTTTCCTTTGCCTCCCATGGAGCAAATATTACAGGCAGTAGCAAGATCATAATTAATGTCCTTTTTGGATGGTTTCTCTGGATACAACTAAGTTTTGGTTCACCCTGATGATCAATTAAAGACTACATTCAGAACCAAATGGGGCACTTATGCATATCAAAAGATGCCTTTCGATCTGATCAATGATGGCGCCACATTTAAAAGAGCCATGAACATTGCATTTAAAGGATTAGCAAACAAATCAGTAGTACTCTACTTGGATGATATAACTGTATATTCCAAAAAACGAGGTAATCATCTCAAAGATTTGAAAAAGATCTTCCAACATTGCCAAAGGTACGAAATTTCACTTAACCCGAAAAAATCCTTTTTTGCATTAAGTGAAGGAAAACTTCTTGGATTTATAGTGTCAAAATCTGGAATCCATATTGATCCCGACAGAATCAAGGAGATTTCTGAAATACCCTTACCTCACAACAAGAAAGCTATGCAATCTTTCCCTGGCTAGATTAATTTTGTAAAGAGATTTGTTCCCGACTTTTCAAGAATCGTTTCTCCCTTACAAGCAATGATTAAAAAGAATGCAATTTTCAAATGGGGCCAAGACGAATATGAAGCATTCAATCTAATTAAACACACGATTGTTAATCCCCCATCTTTAGCAACTCCAATTTTTTCCAACCCTTTCATTTTATATACATTTGCCTCTGATAGATCATATGCTGCAATACTCACTCAAGCAAATCAAGACAAGACGGAAACCCCTATTGCCTTTTTCAGTTCAAATCTGCAAGGGGCTGAATTAAATTATTCAGACGTCGAGAAGCAAGCTTATATTGTTTTCAAAGAAATCAAACATTTCAAACCCTTCTTGCTTAAAACCCATACAAAAATCATAGTACCGTTTCCAGCGGTAAGAAATATTTTAGTACAAAAAGACATGGGTGAAAAGAGAGCAAATTGGGTTACTGCCTTACAAGAATATGACGTCGAGATTAAACTAGCAAATATTATAAAAGGTCAAGGTTTTTGTAAAATGTTGGCTGGAGCATCGCTTATTTCTGAAATACCATCTTCAGAAGTACAAATGTATGAGGTAAGCCTAAACGATATTGAATCATTGTACACTGATATCATATTTTATCTAAAGAACGGATATGCTCCTTCAAACCTAGATCATACAAAGAAAAGAGCCCTAAGGTTGAATGCTAAGCAATATCAACTCGTAAACAATGTACTTTTTAGGATAAATTATGATTCTGTTCTCCTTCGATGTCTTGAGAAAGCTGAAGCTGAAAAAGTGTTGCAGGGACTCCATGATGGACCAGCAGGTGGAAATTATGCTAGAGCTACTACAACACATAAAATCTTGCACGCAGGATACTATTGGCCTACACTATTTAAAGACGCACATAGCTACATAAGGAAATGTCAAGTTTTTCAAACTGCTACTGGGAGACAAAAGAAGCCATCATTACCTTTGCAGCGAGTCAACATTGAGCAGCCTTTTGATCAATGGGGATTGGATATAATAGGTGAGATCGTTCCTCACTCTTATAAACAACATAGATATATCCTTACAGCTACACATTATTTTACTAAATGGGTAGAAGTAGTTCCTCTCAAGACAGCCAATGCCAAACACATCATTGATTTCATAGATCAGTTCATAATCACCAGGTTTGGTTTACCCTCTGCATTAATGTTTGATAATGCATCGTATTTTTCTGGCAATACTATGACTGAATTTGCACTCAAAAGAGGTTTTAAGCTTAAATACTCTGCCAGTTATTATCTGCAAGGGAACGAGTTAGTTGAATCAACAAATAAAAACTTAATCAGAATCATTAAGCAAACCATTGATCAGAATCATAAGAATTGGCACAAATCCTTAATATATGCTTTATAGGCAGACTGAATAACGCAAAAAGCCTCCATTGGCACTTCTCCCTTTAATTTGGTTTATGGGAAAGAAGTGGTCCTTCCAACTCATCTAGCAATTCCCTCATTGGCCTTAGTTCAATTTATCGATGAAACACCAACTTCTTTCTTACAACTAAGGTAGCTGCAAATCCTTAAACTAGAAGAGAAAAGAGAACAGGCTAAAATAACTCATGCGGATCACCAAGCATTAGTGAAAGCTTCTTTTGACTCAAACATGATGTCCAGAAAAGACTTTCAGATAGGGGATCTAGTTTTAAAATGGGATAAGGCTCATGAGGAAAAGGGCAAACATATGAAGTTTCAATGAATGTGGCTTGGCCCTTTCCAAATCTCAGAAATCGTAGGTCCATCTACCTTTATGTTACAGGATTTAACAGGAAAAAGAGAACCTTTACTTGTTAATGGACAAATCCTCAAAAAATACTTTCCATAGGAGATCATTCTTCTATTTTTGTAGATTAGTTTTTTCCTTTATTTTAATAATAAAACCAATTGTAAATGGTTACATTTGGAATTCACGAAAAAAAACAAGTATTTCTCTTAGATTTTGTTTTTTTTTTTTCGCTTGTATAAATAGAGTTGATTTAGAAAATTAAACATTATTATTGAAAGATACAGCCAAAGGGCTATAAGCTTCAAAATGATACTAGTTTCAACTTTGTAAATTTTGATAAAAAGCGAACTTTAGTCGGAATTTGTTTTATATCAGTGAAATGAAAGGTATCAATAACAAAATGAAGATTCTTTGTAGAAAGGCTCTTTCCAAAAAACTATACCATTGTCGTCCGGAGCTATTCTTAAGGAAACAATGACTTCCTCCCCACCTAGGGAATTACGAGCTTCAAGGAATAATCCAGTGATACACTTTAACTTAAAGAATAAGAGGTCTCATCACGAGCCGACTTATCATGATCATAGATATTATAGCTTGCTGACTTTGCCAAAACTGCATACCATAACAGGGCAATGACTCGAGATTGTTGCAATCAAAAGACAAGGGGTCTCATCACGAGCCAGCTTGTTCAGCAAAGCTATAAATCAAGTGAGTGGCACTGTCATAATTTGGCTACCAAACCAAGGCATTGTTCTTTGAGGATTAAAAGAAAATAAAAAGCAATAAGTGTGAATATGGATTTCCCTTTGAAAATCGTATATTTCTCTAAGTAGGATACAGGATCATTGCTAGGTAACAGGTAACCCTATCGAGGCTATAAACGCCTGTTGGCAGCAAAGGCTCTACCTGCGACAAATGGGCATATTTAAAACTGATTTACAGATAAGCCTTTATTTTTATCTTTCTAAACCAAGTAGTGGCTGATGTAAATACAATGACTAGATCTAGGAAGTAAATAAACAAAGTTGACATAGAAGACACAATCTATCATTGACAGTTGAAAAAATGGTGTACTTTATCTTTCTATAATAAAGTTTGATTTTCTGGAAAATTTTCTGTTTTGGAAGTTTAGAAAATTCAAAAGAAAAGAGATAACTGGTTCTTCCAAGTGAATCGCCAATTGTTGTGGCCAGCAACAACCCCCCTTCTTATTTAGTTTTATTTCTAATACTAAATAAGTGGGGACCCTTATCCATAAAATTCAAAAAAATAAATTAGGACTTGTATTTCCTTTTTGAATAAATCTTACTATCATAAAACCTAGGAGAATACCCGAAAATCCCAAAAAGACTTGAGTTTTATGATAAGTTCAAACAAACCATTCCCTTAATAAAAAGTGTCGCATCACAAAAAGGTAAAGGATGCCTTCCTACAAGCGGAATCCTAAAATTGCGAAATCGCGATGCGAGATCACCCATCAAAAGACCCTCATCGCATCGCGTGCCTCAAATATCACTTAAGCTGAAATGCCTCAAACCGCCGATATGCGATGGCGCATCTCGCAAATTGCATTTCGCAGAAAACACATTGTAACGAATAATTGCCACACGCAACGAATTTGCGATATTGCGATCTACTATATTGCGAAGCAAATCGCAAAATCTCCTTATCGCAGATCTGCAGGGCTCATTGTTCGAGAAAGTTTTTTCCATAAACCGATGCCCAGTTATGCGCGTTAATGTTAATAAATGAGTTAGTTGGAAATCATTAATGAAATATGGTTTTGATCTGATCGAGAAGCCATTTCACTTAGGGTGATATATTTTATATGTTTTCGGAATTTAAAGCTTTCCCGTCACCTTTTTTCCTTATCATTATTCTTGCCTCATTTGGAAACTGTAGGAGTGAAGAGAAGAGAAGTGTACACAGCAGTGTTCAGAATATTATGGGAAAGAAGGGTAAAGCTCCGAGTTCTGATGATAAAGAGATGACGCCCTTATACACAGACACGACCTGTAACAAAGATGCTGGTATTACTACTTGAGAAGGCATGTACAATATACTCGAGGAAGAAAATCCTATGGTAATGGAGGTTACAGCTACTGCTGGCTCACACGGGTCATCTGAGGCGTCTATTACAGAACTAGCATGTTCTTTCTTACACCGGATAGTAGCGAGGCCCAAAATTATTCCATACACAGACATGGTCAAATGGGTATTGGATAGCACTGATATCACAAATAGACAGTTTAAGACTCAGAGCCAAGAATGTACGAAGTCGTTCTTTCCACAAAAATTAAGGTTTATATTAAAAGGCGTGCAAGAGGCAAAAAATAGCATCAGGGAAGCCCATATCAAGAAACCGAGGCAGGTTCCGATGCGCGATTAGCGACATCGCCAGGAAAAACCTCTTAAAATCGAAAGCCTCTAATTGCTCAGTTGCCTGTAAGATCAGAAATTTGTAGGAAAAGAGTGCTAAAGGCGGAAGGTAAAAGTTGAACTCAAAAACCAGTGGTATTTATCTTCAAATAATATGTAAATATCTACCAAATGTACAGCATCTACAGACAAGTTGGAGACAAAAGGCTTAAGAAAAAGCAGAGTCCATCAAAAGGTTAACCAAGTTGAATTGGGATTCTTACTGGACGTACTTGGTAAAACCACATAACCAGTGCATGACTCTCAAATGTATCATTAATTCTACCGAGAAGATGGCACCAGCTCTTGCCGATTTCGTTTTCGCAGGATAGCTAAAGTCGGAAGTCGGCCAGCCAACTCTCCTCAAGCAAACACTGAACACTTGCGACTACAAGGAACAGATACATAGATAGTTAGTTATTAATTTTAGTTTTACTTTTGCTTTATTTTTGCCTAAAATGAGGACGGTCATTTAAACTATATCCTACATTTTTGTAATAAACTATTTTTAGGTTTATTTAGTAGTATTTAAACCCTTCTCATGCATTTAGAGAAGGGTCTTGAAATTTATAAAAAACTTGTTCTCAGAACATGCACTTTTGCACCCTCCGAGGAGGTTTTGATGAATGAATGGAACAATATTTATTGATATCTACGTTTAATATCTACTACTGATGTTGCACTTTTGTACTCTTAGTGGATATTGGATTAAGAAGAGATAAATCATTATTGTTGGAACTCATGAGCAGGACTCGTTATAAATGGTACTTTTATCTCTTAACAAATTCTGCTTATGTGTTATGGTGATATTCATGTTCAGTTATTTATGTATTAATGCTTAAATGCTTGAGTTATCATTTGGCACTTTTGTACGGTGATAGCTATTTATTTATGCTTAATATATGGGTGACTTATTATGCGATATGTTTTCCACAACTATTCGGCTAACTTTTTATACGAAACAGTTCATCTTTATTGAATTCTTTTCTTATAGCGATTGAATGATCTTTATTACCAATTGTTGTAGAAACTATTTTAGATCGCATAATTGAAAGATAAAATCTCGGGGTAGTTTTAGAATTAGATATTTTTGTTCATTAGAATACAAGTGCCATGTCATTAAATTAGATTTAGAATAAAAGCATTTTACTTTGAATTTATTAGAAAGGAAATATCAATTCTCAACGCACACACACATAAATTGGGAAACTGGTCCCATTATCCCCAGTTGGACCCACTACGCCAAACGGAAAAGGAGCTGCTAACCAAGGTCTGGACCGGGTGGGTATCTCCCTTGTTGTAGACCCGATTTTCGGGGCTTCAACAGAGCCTCAAGGCGACAAATTATGAAATGTAAGAGCTAGTCCACTTGCACTTTGTAGTCAAGGACTTTCATGGGTATGACCTCAGGACATTGTGCAAGCAACATTGTGACAGGATTGGCTTTGCTTGGGGATATACATCAATGACTATTGCATATGATGAAAAGGTGAAAAAATGGTACAACGAATTAAGAACGACACATCCATGAATTGAAGTTGGTTCCTCCCAAGTTCCACCAACTTAATATGTATAGACACAGGAGGCACCAAAAGCAACAACTCAAGAAAGCACTGCAAATCCCAAGAAAAGGATCAATCATGATCCAACAAAAAAATGTAGCAGAAAATGGAAAGTTTATCTAATGAAAAATAAGCTATTGAAGTTGAACAGGAAGAAAAAGAATTGGAGGCAAAGATGTAGCAAGATGAAGAGGAGAAGAGGAAGTAAGATGAATTTCTTAGAAAGAAATAAGAAGAAGAAGAGGAAAGAAGGAGAGTGGAAGAATAACAAAAAAGACACTCGCAAGAGGAGGAAGAAACACAAATGTTGGAGGAAGAACAGATGACTCGCAAAATAGAAGCAGAACTAGAGGAAGATAATTCCTTCCAACCCATAGAGGATGAACTAGGTTCTCCAATAGAACCTCCTCTTACAGGTGTCCATCTACCATTTGATGAGATGGTAATCACACCTCCACCAGATGATAGAGTCATGGATGTATGTAATGTTACATTTGATCAGTTGAAGAAAAGGATCATGCAACAAAGACGTAGATTTTTCCCAAATGATCCCCAGAATCCAGCCTATGTATCCAAGGAGAAGGTGATAACTGCAAATACTAGGAGGAATCCTCGGGCAATCATGGCCACTAATGTTTATTTTTCTATAGTAGCACAGGATAACTCAGAGTATCTTTTAAATGAGAATGCATGTTTGAGGAAAGAATTGGATGCACTAAAGTAACAAGAAGGACACCAGGGTGCAATTGTATGATGAAATGATACTTCTACATGAGGTAGTGGCACCCCTAATTGGTATACAAAATAAAGTGCAAGAAGTCCTAAATCTCCTAAAGGTGGAAAACAGAGCTATCGATTTGATACATGAATGGGTTTCCAAATATTTAGAGGTTCTGCAACAGTTGGTAATAAAAGACATGGTTGTTGCTGAGGTGGACAAAGTACAATAGAGACTCAACAGTTAGAATTACATCTGTATTAGTGAACAGTCGACTAACACTATAGCTGCTTATAGTTGTCTGCATAATGGTTTGGAATCCCTAGCACAGGAACATGGGATGCCCTCAATGGGATCACTTGGTGAGACAAGAATTAGGGATATCATCGTACAAGAAGTGAAGCAGTACATTGAAGAAATCAAACAAGGATCAGAACAAAAATCTTGGAGATCACTAAGGACATTATTCTACAATATTTCATTGCACCAACTAAAGCTCACATGAAATTTTCATGCATGTGGAATAATGTACAATCTAACTCCAAATCCATATTGACAGAAGCATTGTAGGTAAATATGTGGATTGCAGTAGATTTTCGATCTGAATAAAAGTCATTGCTACAAAATTATGAGCATGGCATTCATACATCACCAATGAGCTCCATGAAGAAGAAAATGACTTATCTATTTGAAAACATTTATGTCCTATTATAATTTTTGTATTGTATAGCCACCGACCTATATGTATTTTTCCTTTTATAATAAGTTTAATGTAATGGAGTCTAAGAAACACATGTGGAATGTGAAAAGACACATGTGGAATGTAAAAGGTCTTATATATAATGTGAAAGGTTATATGGAAGCCCATAGGTCGTAGAAGTTGAAAAGTCATTGTTATTTGTTATAAATATCTCCTTATAACCCAAGTAAAGGGCTTGGAATCTTAGATTTTTTTCCTTGGATTCTCTTGTGTTGCATAGGAGGAAAATCATTATTTGGAGAAGCAAGTTGTGGCCTCATGCTCCACTACTAGATCTAGTGTTTCACCTATGTAACAGTGTACTTGGAACCTTTCATTAATAATCAAAAGCTCCTCGAACCATCACTTCTTCATGCATGTATTGTTAATGTAGTAATATTGTTCTTGATATGTTTGCAGTATATGTTGGCATAGCACAAACTAAGACTAAAGGATTATTTTGTTGCTTACATATGGATATTGTTGAATGAGTGTTGTTATGGCTTTATGATTATTGTTTATCTTGTGAACTAATTTGCAGGTTAACCAACAAGTCTTTCTCTTTCGCTCATAGGTCTCTCTTAGGATAGTACTATTACTTCCCTAATCGGAGGCTCATTTCCCTTTACAAGCAGTGGAAGTTTCCTGTGCATTCTACATTTGGTGTCACACAAAGCTTACATATGTGTTGACCCAAAGAGGTGTTTGTGATCTCTTGTGTATGTTTTGTAACCAAGGAGCACCTCTAAAACCTTTGCAATGGTGACCGAATCATATAGCCAGATGGGACTCCTACACTAAACAGTGTGAGGTCTAATTGGGACCTCATATCAGGTAGATCCCCTGTATGTTGTCAGTATCCAGCACCATCAACACAACCTCTACCATTTATTGAATCATATGCTAAATCTCACTTTTCTGTGCATATGGACACCTGTAAGGATTAATGTTATGTGGTATAATTCCAAGTAACAAATGATTAGCATGGTCATGATTTTGAGCAGGTGGAAGACCCTTAAGCATCTCTCCACGTACCTTGGAATGATTGTTGATGACTTTTTGGAGATCCACTAGATTAGAGGATACACATTTTTGAACATCTAGTGAGCACAATTGTGTAATTACGTAATTACACCATGGTGTCCCTTTTTAAGTAATTTCTTAAAGATGTTAAGATTATCACTTTATAAGGCTCCCCTTGGATAACTTTAGGCTAATTTTCCTTTTTTTTTCTAGAAAATCTCATGAAAAGGTCTTGAAAATTAAGGGATCTATTCTCAATGATTGTCAGTATTTAAACCCCTAATACAACGTATGCACGACCCATTTGGATTACAGTCATGGGACTATCCAATAAGTGCTCTCCCATATGAAGCTTAATACAATGGAAAATCCCTAAATAATTTATGGTACCTATATCTACAATCACTACTTGAAAATTTGGTGATGGAAATAAGAAGTAATTGAGTAATTTTTATAATTTGTAATTGATGAAGTTACAAGTACTACCTGAGTCAATCAATATTGTTACCTTTTTATTTTTGATATATCCATCTATATTGAGCGTTTGTGGAGTTATAATGGCGGCCAATGCATGAAAAGATATCAATGGAGTAGTCTCTTCTAGCTCTAGATCTTGTGATGGTCCCAATTGTTGATATTCTTATTCATTGTCTATGTAGAATAATTTCTTCTTGCCACATTTATGCCCCTTATTATAATTTCTTTTATAATTTAAATGCAATCCCTTTTCTCTTTCTTCATCCATTTTCTGAGGTATCAACCTTGCCATTTAAGTGAGGTTAGGAGAAGGAGCATGATGTTCCCTATAGTTTTTAGTGACAACTCTTCTAGTAGCCATATTTACTTTCAACCTTCCTTGCCAAGTTGAAAGCATTCTTTAGGGATTTAGGTTCAAAGAGAGATACTTCATGTTGTATTCTTCCCTTCAAAATTCCCATAAATAGATATAATAGTTTATCCTCTCAAATGTCCTTTACCCTGAGACTTGGTTTTTGGTATTGTTGAATATGCTCTGCAATTGGACCTCTTTGCTGAAGATTTATCAATTAACTAAATAATGCATTTCTCTTAATATATCCATAATTTGCTATCAATTCATCCATAAAAATGGATCAAGAGACTATAGAATCCTTTTTTCATTCATAAAACCATTGACATCATACAAAATGATCATTTTCTAAATACAAGGATGCAATATTTACTTTTTGGAGTGTTGACACTTAGTGTAAATCAAAGAATTTATTCATCTGGAATATCTATTCTATAGGATCTTTAATATCAAACTTCTTCATATGAATCTTCATAATGTAGTAGTTCCTTACTGTCAACTTAAAACCCTAATGTTGTGGATCTTGGAGTGATGAATGATCATGATTATAAGATTCAATATTTGTGCTCTCCAACTATGATTAAATACTCCCCATATGTGATTGAGTCTCAACACAATTCTCTCCTTATTTTTATGATTTCCTTAGATATCCATATCCTTTTTAGGGAGCTTATTTAAGAGAGTGGTTTCTATAAAATTTGTATATTTTTGTATTTCTTCCATATTTTCATCCATCTTATTTTCATTTGATTTTTATATTTATTTTTTAATATATTCTTGATAATGTGATAAATCTTGTTATTTCAAAACACTGCCACTCATTTCATCGACTTGGTTCTTTAATTGGGTTAGTTGGTTTTATAAGTTTTCAATTTCTTTGAAAACCATGTTCTAATTTTTATGAGAAGTAATAGTAGTTTTTGTTTATAAAAACCCTTTTCCATATGCGAAAATAACAATACTTTTTTTCATCACAAATTTTCAATCATGAAAAATAAATCTTCCAATCAAGAGTTATTCTACTTATAATTTTCATACATTACAAACCCTAATTTGGATATAGTTTGGATGATTGATCTTTGTCTTGATATATCTCTATAATTAGATCCCTTTTGGGTCTAAAATTTTTGCTTGTAGCACAATAATACAACTTCTTAAACTCCTAAATGTTTCATAGTTTGAAGCTTCACTGGAAAAAGTTATAGTTGAAATGTCAAAATGACTTGTTTAAGACTAATTTTAGGACAAGTCAAAAGCCCTAACTTCCACAACATATGCATCATAAAATATAATAAGTCAAAATATGAAAAAAATTCCACATATAATTATCTATGACTTCTCAGGAATTTGAAAATTTCAGAATTTGAAACTTCACCAGAAAACAATTATAGAAAAAAATCCAAGATGAATCCTTTAAAATTCATTTCAGAATTAGACAAAAACTTTATCTTCCATAAACTATATCTATGAAAGAAAAGTTAAACAAAACCTAAAATTTGTACCATCTATACTATGATATTTCTCCCTAATCTCCAAAAATTTCATTGTTTGAGACTTCCCATAAAGAGGTATAGTGAAATTTTAGGATTAGTCACAAAAAAAAAAAAACAAAAAAAAAAGAACTTATATTGAAAATGTTAGTTTTATTGATTTATTTATTGAAGAAGCAAAACCCTAGGATTGTAGGCCCTCAAACTAAATGGCATGAAACAAATGCCTCAAAAATGATAAAAATTCAATGAATAACAATCCCATTCAAGGGGGGAACATACTTTTACAATGAATTAGTACACATGATAAAATGAGATGATTATAAAACTAGGTCTCCATAGTATGTATATAGGAGACAAAGGGTAAAATTACAATTAAAGGGTTTATTCAACCACACTAATATAACAATATAAATCTAACTCACTATCTAGAGCTTTACATAGGGATTTACACTTAACATGGGGTTTTGTCTAGGGATTAACAAGATAAGTGTTTACAATTTAATTTTGTAAATGTTTATTCAATGTTGTTTATGTTTTGAATTGACTATTTGTATGCATAAGCATGAATAGTTATGCTTGCATGTATTAATTCGTCAACAATAGGATAATGAAGGAATATGGTATCAAAGTTATAGATTTCTAATTTTAGCCTAATGAATGGTTAGTATTTTACAATATGGGATTGGAGCATTAGTTTTCAATATGGTTGGGAGTAATTTGGAGTACCCCACTATCCCAACAATGTATAAGGGTGGTGTGGAGTAGGAAGCCTCTCTCTACAGACAAAGACAATCCCTCTAGCCCAGGGGAGAGGGTCTAGCCACAAACAAGAAAATCTGATATAAGTTCCCTTAGATTGAGAATGGATAATATCCTACCTCTTGTATCGCTAATCCTTGTTTGATGAAGTCCTTGGGCCTTTCCTCCAACAATCAGCTCCTTAGTGTCAATCAAGCACCTGAAACAACGAGACAAGAAACCAAATAACACATGATAGCATACAAAATATTCAACCTACTTAAGAGTTTAAGGAGTCTTAAGCTACCAATTAACATATGCAATTGGTATAGGAAACAAAATATCAGTTGTATTATTATGACAAAAAGGAAAGTACAACCTTCGCCTTAGCGTTGCAAGTTTCCTTCGACGTGTCCAGGTTCCAGCACCACTGTTAGCATCTCATGATTCACCCTCATACAATGGAAGTTAAAGGATTCTTCCTCTTTTCTCCAAACCAAACAAACTACAAGCTTATTCCCCCTTCACAAACACAAACTAGAAGGCTAAGGTTCTCAAGATGGTTATCAAGATTTGCAAATTATTCTAGCCCTTTCATTAGTTAGCTGAGGTTGGAAAAGGAGGAGTTTATATAGCTTGAGAGAGGGGAAATGGATCCTCTTATGATGGGAGAGGCCTTATACCTTTTGGTTTGTTCCATCTTAATAGGGGAAAAGAGCCCAAACAAGCTCTCTCAGATCTATATTTGCCAACCATTTACCAGACTTTCGTTCACGAAGCTTCTAGACCTGGAAGCTTCGACTCCATTTTAGAAACTTTCCAAAAGAGGATCGGCGCAAATCATGAATATATTACCAATGTCATCCTAGTGTTAGACTCTGTAAATTAGCGCAGGGAAGAAACCGAGTGATAGTACCGGTCTTGAAAATTGAGTTTGAAGGAATATTCTTGGGAAATGATGTAAGAGGGAAATGTTTGTAGATGAAGAGGGATGTAAGGACATGTTCTTCATGGCAAGGAAACTCATGAGGGTCACTGTAGAGGTCCTCCAGGATCGAGGAACGAGGAGTATAGGGACAATGAAAAAATGTTGTGTAATAGATGCACCTTAAAGCATGAAGGTCGAACTAGAGTGAGGGGTGAAATGCTTTATGAGTAGATACCTGGAACTAGAAACTGTCGTCGGAAAACTTGCAAGCAAGGATAGATACACATACATCACTGAAATCTTCGATACATGAATCGTGGTATGGAAGCAGCCATCCAGAAGAAGATCATGTAAATGGATCCAAGGTATGGGCGCAACCATCCAGTAAGAAGGATCATATCAAACCCGAGGTATGGTTGCAGCCATCCAATAATGAGAAGGATCACATATAATAGACTCATGGTATGGTCAGAACTATCCATCTGAAAGAGACATGTGTGTAAGCATGATCATGTCACATCGCCCCGCAATCTGGACTTTTGTAATCTGAGCCCAGGGTCTTGCAGTCCAACACAACCTGATAAAAGTACAAATTATAGCATGTGAATAGATGTGTTGGCGTCGAACATGATAGAAAATCACTTGATAACCAGTCAATGATGTGAATTGTTAACAAGCGCGAGAGAAACCGCCAATAATGACAATGGCTCTCAAGGTACTAGTAGCATAATTCATGGAGTGTGAATAAGGAACTGAAGTCAAACACCCGTGAAGTCACTTGATCGAAAGCCAATGATGAGAACTTGTCATCGAGTGTGAATAACTTTCCATTAGGGCATGCAAGCTCTAAGGTACTAGAAGGGAGTCTCTTGGCCAACTTCCCGGATAATGAGCTGAAGTCGACAGGAAGTGACCTTATCGAGGGAGGGCCGTGATGTACCCCACATCATCAACACAAGACAAGGGGATGCAATGATTATGGATGATACATAGAATCAGGAATGAGTGTAAACTATAGAAGGATTAACTCTTGAACATATTGGCGACACGACTCCAGAGTTTGGCAGCTTTTGGATCCATAGGATCGGAGGTCATGATGATGTGGAAGAGATCAAATGGAAAGGAAAAAAGTGGATGACCCAAACCCAGCGAGGTAAATGATGAATTGAGTATATCCCAACCCGACATGAAACAGAAGAGTGTCATGTTCAAGAGTGACAAGCTGCCGACACAACTGGTAAAAATTTTCCATTTCACCCCACCATTTCTGGCAATTTCACCAATTATTTTTTATCACAAGCTTGAAGGGGATAGCATATTCTTGTAATGTAAGTCCATCCTTCGGATAGATCTGACCTAGTAAGATTAACGAGATGGCTAGGAAGGAGAAGCTCGTGTCCATCATGGTGACGAATCGATGTCGTTTTAATATTTTAACGAGACTGATAAAGGGAAAACTCAATATATTTTTCATGTTTAAAGATTTTGAAAAAGACACGGAAAAGAAAACTCCAAAAGGTCCTTTTTCGTAAAGTTGTCTCTCGAGCTCGAAAAGGTAGAAAATAATACTTGAAAGAACCTCTTGACCATGTTAGCCAAGGAGTACCTTTTTCGTAAATAGTTTATCCCAGCCCAAAAAAGGGGTAAACATATACTGGTTAAATGACATTTCGAAACCATTTACGAGGTCAAAACGATAAGAACTCGATAATCTTTTCATGTTTTGAGAGTCAGAAAAGGGCTTAAAGCAGACTCCCCATTTTTTTTTAACGAGTCAAAAAGGGAAAAATACTCTACAATCTTTTCATTTTATTTTTTACGAGTCAGGAAAAGAGCTTAAATACGACTCCAGTTTAGCATCACCACTGGCAAACCATCACCTGTTTCTACAAAAGAAGCAAATGAATTATCGATTCCTAAGGAAAAATGGCGAAAAATACTTTTAAAACCCTAAAACATAGTGAAAAGCTTATAAAAAGGGTAGAAAAATAAAACATTTTACCATTTACCTCATTTGGAGCAATTTTTACCCACTTCTGCCCTAAATCTTCAGGAGCGAATTTCTGCAGATCCAGGAGGTAAATAGTCAAACCGTCTGTTGCAGGTAAGAGGCGAGGCCCTAATCTTTGCATTAATACCCGTTTTTGAGCATTTAATTGTCTTTTCAGGGTTTTTGAGGGATTTTTGGCAAAACAATTTCGCCCTCGGTCGGAATGGGATCCAGGCACGGAACTACACCGATCAGGGGTTTTTAGCATGGGGACTCACATTGTTGGTGGACCTTTTTTAAAAATAGTCGCGCCGATGCAGAGAACTAAATTTTTTCAATTTTCACCCAAATTCATTGCTTTAAATCATGAATGTCCCTTGCAAAAATTAATGTTAAGTTAAATGTGGGGTGTTTGCAGGAAAATCAAGGCACGAAAAGATGGTGATCGAGTGGAAAGAACGAGAGCATGAATGAATATACCAAATGGCATTGGAAGATCCAAACTGTCTGGATGCATTGAGGAACTATGAGCTCCTCAAATTCTTTCTGACACTAGGCCTACGGGCTCAACCTGAGTTACTACAATACTTGATCAGTCTATGGGACGTTGGACGGGAGGTATTTGTGATCCATGACCAAGAGCTAGAGTTGGAGACTTCAGACATCTATTTCATTACTGGGCTATCCCGCAGAGGGGAACTAGTCCAATTGTATGGAGGTAGGCCTATTGGGGCAAGTGTAAACATGCTTCTTGCCCAACATTGCTCGGGAGCCTTGAAATCTACAAGCGGCAAGATTGACATCATGACCATAAATGATCTTGTATTGAAGGTAATACTCTTAACCATCAATTGAGTGGCTGGGGCTCAAGCACTACACGAGTCCAACAAATTTCGGTTCCAGTATGCGGTGGATTGCATGGCGCCCACTATCTTCAACTGGGCAGAGGCCATGAAGGTAAACATGAAATGACAGCTATCCAAATGCAAAGTCGGGAACTTGAGGCAATTTGGATATGGCTCCATCTTAGTGACCTTCTTCTTGGAATGGATCCCACTGTTCCATTACCAGATGGTGGAGGTGAACCCTCCAGTACCATGAGATCCATGGATGGTCCGATGGAGTGAGTTGATGCCTAGATCTGGAGGGGGCCAGCAGATGTCCTACAGGCTTGCCTTCTTTGTATGGCTCAAACAACAGTTGATCGTGGTGGAGGATTGGCCGTACAACGGGACTGACTTCCGTGGTGATCCTGACATACCACTCCCAGAGGGAGAAGACTATGATGATGGAGGTGAGCAAAACAATTTTTTTTTTGGATTTTTATTGTTTTTTCATATATGTATTCGTGACACCTTGATTTTGTAACTGCAGATGTTGGACTAGAGAGGCCAGCAGGGATGTCCCCTATAGATAGACACATGGCTCAACAGTTTGAGGTCGCTCCTTATCAGGAAGGAGTGGACAATAAAGAAGAGATTGTCGGAAATCTGGAGAGCCTGACTAGAGGAATCCCAGAGTATGCACGGATCGAGGACATTCCTTGTCATTATCAACAGCACATAGTGGGAGTGTCATATCGAATCTGACGATTACTAACTTGTGTAGTACGAGTAGTAACATGTTATCATGATCACCACGCAAAGTAGTCCATAGTTTGCATTTACAGTTTTGAGTCCTGCGAGCCACGGATGTATTTGGAACACATATATTATTTTTTGGATGTTGATGTATTACACTCAAACATTATCGACATATATATGTTATATTTCCTATTTACTATGATACAACGTTTTTCACATATTTCATACATGTTTGTCTAAAACATAATTAGCCAATGCATCTGTTAATGTATTCATATGCCTAGGAATGTGATGATGTGTGATATAATCAAAATTTATTTCCAATAGATGAATACGCAAATATATTCTCAATATATAAGGGTTTATGAAAGAATATTGCCCATTGAGCTAAAGAACAACAAGTTGTTAATCAAGGTTAACAACCATTTCTCGAATGTCAAGAATAATGGAATTTAACAAGAGTTCGATAACTACGCTATATTCAGCAATGTTATTAGTTGTTTGGCGCAAACAAATACCTTGAAGATCAATAAACTCACCACGAGGGGCATAAATAGCCCATGTTGCAGATGATAGATTTTGGGTACTACGACAAGCACCATCAGTGAAGCTGATGTAAGGAGTCACAGATTTCTGTAAAGCGGGTGAAGACATAATAAGTAGGAAAGTTTCTTGAAAAAAAAATAGCAAACCAAACTGCACAAAAATGAATAACACACTTATGTACACAACTAACCATGCGAGATGACTCACACATAATACTTTCTGAGGTACAGCCCATTGCGGGGCTTAGTCAAAGGGTTACCCTGATAATCAATATGCTCATATGCCCCTTTTTGTAATACACGTCTGACAATATAGGGCCCATGCCACATGGGTTCGAAAACCAATTTGAGTGAGGTATTTTCACATTCAACTGGTAGGGTAGCTTCCAAACCATAGATGAGTTGAAAAGGTGTGAATCTAGTTGCGTCTTTAGTTGAGGTTTGATAGGCCCATAAAGCTGAAAAAAGCATGAGATACCAATTAGATTTGTGCATCCCAATGGTGCGCTGAAGCATAGTAACTAAGACTTTGTTTACTGCTTCAACTTGGCCGTTGGCCTGAGGGTAATATGGAGTTGAGATGTCATGATGCAAGCCCAATTTAGAAGTCAGCTTAGCCATCATATAATCATGAAAATGGGAGCCATGGTTAGTGACAATGGCTTGAGGCACTCCAAACCTGGAAATCACATGATTGAAGAGAAATTGCACTACCGTTTTACCGTCAGTTGAATATGTAGGCATCGCTTCAGCCCATTTGGTGAAGTAATCCATGGAAATGATAATATAACCATGACCCCCGCCAAACGAGGGTTACATGTCATAAAATCAATGCCACATTTGGAAAAGGGACCAACGGTAATAACAGGGTGAAGGAGAGCATGTGGGGAGCACATTTTCCGCTGATAAATCTGGCACTGGTGGCATTTGTGGACAAAAAGAATGCAATATTTAAAGATGGAGGTCCAGAAGTAACCAACACAAAGGATTTTTTGAGCAGTAGAATAGCCAGACATATGACCACCACATGCGCCAGAATGGCAGTCATTTAAGAGTCACTCTTTCAGCCTCATCGAGAGTTAAACATCGGCAAAGAATTGAATCAACACCAATGCGGTATAAATTATCCTCAATGATGCAATAAGGTTGGGATTGATGTCGAATGCGTCGGTGATCATCCTTAGACAATGTAGACCAAAAGGTAGAATTTTGAAGATACACAATGATATTATCAAAGGATCGAGAGTGTTAATCAGAAAGAGAGTCTCATTGGGTAATTGCTCATCAGCACCGGTAGGGAGAGAAGCAGAGGGAAAAGATCAAATCAACTCAGCAAATACAAGTGATTTCTTCGATTTTGCAGTAGTGAACACCAAATCGAATTCCTGGAGGATGACAATCCACTTGGAATATTTTCCCCCAAGCAACTGACGAGTTAGAATATAAGTCATGGGGTTGCAATCAGAAATCACGATTGTAGTGCGGAGGAGAATATAATGTCGAAAGCATTGAATAGCCTGAATAACAGCCAAAGCCAACTTCTCAACATGAGCATAACGGGTCTCAGCATCGAGGAGATTGTGACTAAGGTAATAAATGACATGTTCATGACCTTCGTCGTCATCTTGCACTAGGACCATTGATCCGGATTTAAACAGGAACGCAACAAATTGCAGAGATAACCATATCCACAAAGATGCAACGGAAATAATACTTCATTTCATTAATGGAAAATACTGAAATATGCTTACAACAGAAATGGAAATAAACCAGCTAGGGCGATGCTAACTTATCTCTGAGAAGAGATGTGGCAGCTACATGCCTCTGAACTGTGTTACAATGAGGCTCAAAGGCCTATTTATTGTTGAGAAACAATGGAAAATCTTTCACATCCCGAAACCTAACCCTAGAAGATGAAACGCCAAATTGTGGGCCTCGTTTGGGTAAATTGGTACATCAATTTCCCGGGGTCGTAACTTTGGCATACGACCTCCGTTTGACGCGTACAATAGCTCGTTAGAAAGATCTATCCGAGCACTACCACTTTGGAAGGCAACATCGGTCCATGGACCCATGTTGCCCCAGATTTCCCAAAAAACGTCGTTTAGGGCCTCAAAATGGCTCCGGAAGTTCAGGACCCGAAAAACTGCTAAAAATAGTAAGTTGTGCTACAATTAAGGAAACTGAAAAGACTGAAAGAGACAGTTGTGGGGGTCCAAATGGGCTAGGTGGGTGGCCACCAACATCCACCTGGATCATTCCTCCCCCCAGGAAGCAATGGTCCTATTATGAAACCAGCTCAAGAAAAGATAGAAAAGATAGATCAACGCCTTAGAATTCAGCCTCTTCGAGGGGGCAACCTCCTTTACATTACATAAATGAACAATTCTTGGATGATTCAAATGACAAAACCTCCTTTCTATATATAGGAGTCTAAGGAGTCACAATATAATCCAGCTAACCTAACAATAATAATATAAAGCCACAAAAATAACAATAGAGGGATTCTATGGGGCACAGAAACAACAACATGGGGGTAATAGGGGAACAACAATATAAATAAGGGGTATAACTACAATAGTAATGGGGTAATCACTAGTATTATAGGGACCCAACATGCCCCTCTCCTTCAAAAAAGTGTTGTCCTCAATGCTTGAGTAGTTCTGGATACTTCTGCATAAAATTATCATCCTCCCATGTGGAATCTTCAGCGGATAAGTTCTTCCACTTGATAAGATACTCTGAAATTGATCGATTTCGTAGCTGTCGAGTTCTTGTTTCTGTGACTGCTTCTGGTTCCAATATAATTTTTCCTTCCTCGTCAAGTTCTGGCAATATTGTTTGAACTGGGAGCTTGTCGCCTATAACCTTCTTTAAACATGAAACATGGAAAACTAGGTGCAATCAAGAAGCTGCAGGAAGCTCCAATTTGTATGCCATAGTACCAATCTTTTGCAACACCTTGTACGGACCATAATACTTTGGTGATAATTTATTATCCTTCTTAGCTTGCTTTAGGGACATTTGCTTATATGGTTGTAGCCGTAGGAATACCCAATCACCTACATCAAAAATTCTTTCACTGCGATGTTGATCTGCCTGTTGTTTCATTCTATTTTGTGCCAACACGAGGTTATCATTTAAGAGTTGGAGGATTTGTTGTTGATGTTCGATGTGATGTTCCACTGCCTAAACCTTAGAATTTTCTCTTAAATATGATGTGATGGATGGTGGTTGATACCCATAAAGTGCCATAAATGGGGTCATTTTTGTTGCTGTATGGAAGGAAGTGTTATACCACCATTCAGCCAGAGGCAACCATTTGACCCATTGTGTCTGTTTATCAGAAACAAAGCAACAAAGATATCCTTCCAAACATTTGTTTACTATCTCAGTTTGCCCATCAGATTGAGGATGATAAGATGAGCTATGAGCTAACTGAGTACCAAGACAAGAAAATAATTATGTCCAAAAATTTCCAGTGAAAATGGGATCTCTGTCACTTACAATAATCTTTGGGTTTCCATGTAGCTTTTGAATTGTTTCCATAAATGCAGTAGAAACTATATTGGCTTTAAATGGATGTGATAATGCACAAAAGTGTGCATACTTGGTAAGTCTGTCAACTACCACCATGATTACACTCTTTCCCTCAGACTTGGGTAAACCTGTGATAAAATCCATTGAAACCTCCTCCCAACGTTGGCTTGGAATGTATAAAGGTTGTAATAGACCCGGTGTCTTAATTGTTTCAACTTTATTTTGTTGGCAAACCAAACATTCTGCCACAAACTTTTGAATATCTGATTTAAGGCCATCCCAAAAAAATTCCTTCTTAACCCTATGGTAAGTTTTTAAAAATCCTGAGTGCCCTCCTAAGGGAGAAGTGTGCAATTCCATAAAAATATTTTGTTTTAGCTGGGAATTCTTACAGAGGTATAAGCGATCTTTGTACCATAACGAATCATTTTTCCAGCTAAATGTATCAGACGTACTGGAATCTTGTTGTAGCTTTCGAATAAGTGCCCACACTTCTTCATCATTCTTCCATTCCTCCCTTGCTTCGTTTATCCAATCTAGTTGGATAATAGAAATGGCGCACAACAATGATTCCACATCCTCATCCTTTCTTGAGAGTGCATCTGCCACCACATTTTGCTTCCCTTTTTTGTAGATGATTTCAAAGTCATAACCCAACATCTTTGTGACCCACTTTTGTTGCTCTTCAGAGGATAATCTTTGTTCTAAAAAGTATTTAAGGCTATCATGATCCGTTTTTACCTTGAAGTGTCTTCCCATTAGGTAGGGTCGCCATTTCTTAAGTGCATGGAGTATTGCCAACATTTCCTTCTCATAAATAGCTTTGCTTAAAAACTTTCCCTTGATTGGACGACTTTCAAAAGCAATGGGTCTTTCATCTTGCATTAGAACAGCACCAATTCCATTTCCTGAAGCATCACATTCCACAATAAAGGTTTTTGCGAAGTCTGGTGTAGCTAAGACCGGTGCTTGGCACATTGCCTCTTTAAGATGTTCAAAGGCCTTTGTTGCTTCCGGAGTCCATGAAAATGCATCTTTCTTCAATAATGTTGTTAGAGGTGCTGCTATTCTCACATAATTCTTAACAAATTTGTGATAATACCCTGTCAACCCAAGAAATCCTCGCAGATGCTTTATGGATGTGGGGATTTTCCATTCCTTAATGGCTTTAATTTTGCTAGGGTCTACCTTAACTCCTTCATGAGATACAATATGACCCAAATATTCCACCTCCTGGACTCCAAAGAAACATTTGGATCTTTTTGCATATAATTGTTTCTCCTCCAATAGTTGTAGCACCTTGTCAACATGTTCAACATGATCCTTCCAAGACTTGCTGTAGATTAGTATATCATTAAAAAATACTAACACAAATTTTCTAAGGAATGGTTTGAAAATTGAATTCATCAAACCTTGAAATGTTGAAGGTGCATTGGTAAGGCCAAAGGCATGACCAAAAATTCATGATGACCCTCATGAGTTCTAAATGTCGTTTTCGGAATGTCTTCAATCTTCATTCTGATTTGATGATATCCCGAATGAAGATCCAACTTGGTGAAGTAAATTGATCCATGCAATTCATCCAGTAATTCATCAATGACAGGAATGGGGAACTTATCTTTAATAGTGAGCTTGTTGATCTCCCTATAATCCGGACACATGCGCCATGATCCATCCTTCTTGTGCACCAATACTACTGGAGCAGAGAAAGAACTTTGACTGGTTGAATTATACCAGCCTCTAACATTTCTGCAACCATACGTTCAATTTCACTTTTTTGGACATAGGGATATCTATACGGCCTGATGTTTGGAGGAACACTTCCTGGAATCAGATGAATAGCATGATCATGATCACGCATAGGTGTGTTATAGACATTTTTGTGCCTTACAGTTCTAAGCATGAAATGTCCATAAACCAAGGGCTCCTAATTCCTTAAAAGTGTTGTTCTAACTCCTAAAGGAACAAGGTCAACAAATTACAACTTCTCCCAGAAGTTCTCCACCAGAAACTGTTCAGAATCAGTCAAATCAGGATCATTTCAGCTGCGCCACTAGCTAGCTGCGTTGCAAAGCACCCAAATACACTAGCTAGGTGCGTTGCAATGCACTTAAATGCACTACCAGGGTGCGTTGAGCGGGAAATGACAGGTGGCAGAGTCATTCCACGAGGTGGAGAGACAATGGAAGCTTCCAGAATCTTCTCCAATGACACTTGCCTCACTGAATTCGACCAAGGATGAGTAAGAGGCTCTCAGTCTCCAAGTGGAAGCAAGAACTGACACAGAGAAGACACTAGTCAAATCATAAGCTGACTCATCCTCCTTGCATACATCTATATATGGATCCCTCATCCAAGAGATCCAGAGGCTGGAATATTGTACATTGCAAAGAATTGCTGTTGGTTTTGAGATTGATATCAAAGTATTGGGTGATTTATGCTTTGTTGGAGGTGAAGAGGGGCTTCTCTGCTGGGAGGTTGATGCTGGATCAGGAATCATCGGTTGTAACTCCTCCTGGATCTTCTTGTTATATCAATAAAATTATTTGAGTTTCTCCTACATGCTTGTGTATCATTGATGTTTGTTACATTTGTATGTTTAGCTTAAATCTGATCCTAAGCTTTTTATGAGTATGAACCCATGTCTTTGTATAGTTTCCTTCTTCTGTGCTCTTGCAGGTACTTGGTGAAGCTAGGCAAGTAAGGAAGCAGGTAGTTGGAAGCTGTCAAAGAGGAGAGAGATTGGATCAAAGGACTAGCGCAAGACACTGGTTGGTTCATCCTATTTCTCTTTGTTTATAGTTCATAAAGAAGAATACAAAAGTAGTTTTCTCTGTTTGTTTCTAAGGTCACTGTCACACCTTAGTGGGATAGGGTCGTTCTGAATAGACACTTTTCCCGTTAACAAGGTGGGAGACCTTTGGGAGTCTCAAATACCTTGGAAAGATTGTCCAGGACTTTTTGGAGATCTGGAGAAATAGATGATTCCAATGTGGAAACATCTAGCGAACATAATTGTGCAATTACATCTCTTTGCTCCTTTTTTAGAAGCTTTGTCATACCATTAGAGCTGATTATCTTTCCTGGTTTCCTGTAATACCCCTTAATTCAACTTCCTTTCCTTCCGTAGAAAATTTGATGAAAAGTTCTTGAAAATTAAAAGCTATTGTACCCAAGGATTGTAGCCATTGGACTCCTAGTACAACATCAGCACCTCCCATTGGAACGGAAAGCATTGGGCTTGTCAATACATATTCTCCCATGGATAGCTTGATATTATGGCATCTTCCAGAGCAATTTATTGTTCCTCCATTTGCAATCATCACTTGACACTCTGGTGCTGGATATAGGAAGCAATTCAATTCTTTTGCTACCCTACAATGAATAAAATTGTGGGTGCTTCCTGAATCAATCAACACTATTACCTTTTTCTTCTTGATTTGTCCTTCTATCTTGATGGTTTGAGGAGTGGTAATTCCCGCCAATGCATTACAAGATATGGTCGGATTTATTTGTTCTTCATCTAGGCTTTGTTCCTGGATTATATCTTCTTCTTTTGACCTTTCTTGCTCCTTTTCTTCTTCCTCTTCATAATCTATGTAGAATAATTTCTTCTCAACACACTTATGACCTTTAGTGTATTTGCTATCACAACTGTAACAAATCCCTTTTGCTCTTTTTTCTTCCAATTGTTTTGGTGTCAACCTTATATGTTGTGGAAGACTAGGGGCAACAACACTTCCGTCTTTATAATTGTGAGTGGTATGCTTCCTGGTTTCCATAATTTTGCTTTCCATTTTTCTTGCTAACCTGAATGCCTTCTCTAATGAATCAGGCTCCCAAAGGCGAACATCATGTTGGATATTATCCTTTAAAGACCCTATGAACACATCAATCCTATGCTCCTCTGGAATATCTTTTACCCTTATGTTCAATTTTTGGAACTCCTCAATGTGCTCCATTACTGAACCCTTTTGTTTGAGACTTATCAATTGGCTAAAAAAAGTGTTGCTTTTTGTATCTTCATAATGTGCTATCAATTCTTCCGTAAAAATTGCCCAAGTGATAAATTTTTTACGAGAGCAAAGCCATTAATACCATACAAACTGATTTGGTTCCAAATATACAGTTGCCATACGTACCTTTTATGTGTTTTGCACATTATTGAGATCAAAGAACTGCTCCATCTGTAATATCCATGTGGCGGGATCCTTGCCATCAAACTTCCTCATATCGATTTTTGGAATATGTTGGGTCTTCGATCCAACATTAGAGTCTATGGAATCATGATTAACATTACTTTTGTTCACATCATGAGTTTCATTTACAACCTTTTCACCATTAGTAAGTATTTCTTGTAGAAAATTTGTCAAATATGTCTTCAAATCTGCCATGTCTGTCTTCAAATCTGTCTTCAAATCTGCCATGTCTCTCTTCAAATCTGTCTTCGAATCATCCATCTTAGCTTCCATTCCCTTTATCTTAGATTCCACGCCATTTATCTTAGATTCCACGCCATTTATCATAGCTTCTGTTAGCTTTTGTGAGCGTGACATTTGTTGCACTTGTTCTTCTAATTTTGATATATCATGTAACATTTCTTCCTCTTCTTCATGAGTCATGCTAGAGCTTTCAGGTTCCTTACTAGGTGTTTGCATTTTCTTTCCTCAGGGCATCAGTTACCGATAATAATGCTTTACTATGCCCTTTGAATTCCGTTAAACCAAGCTTACGCAAAAATTTAAAAAAAACCTACACACCTTTTTTCACTTTATAGAAGCCTAATATTGAATCTGATGTATCTTTGTAATTTCAGGTCATCCAGTTCTGAAATTGTGATCTGTAGTAGCCTTCTGTGTCCTCTTTCCAATGCCACAAGTCTGACCCAAATTGGATTCTCCAAGGAAGAGTTATGTGAAATCTCCCACAGTGACTTGCTTCTAGACTAGTTCAGTAGAGCGAACTTGTACGACGTGCCATGAGTCACTGTTTCAACCTTTGGATTTGAAACATGCACACAAGACACTACCGTCCGTCTTCCTTCTACAACTTCTTACGAAATTTCAATCCGATCCCCAGAGAGAAAGTTATGACGATTTCCCCAGGTCACCTGTTTTTAATGTAATTCAGGAGTCTGAAAAAATACCAAATTCCTCAGATCATATCTCCACAAATATCGCGCGAAAAGATCTGAAATTCGGACCCAAGGTTCAGCACGCTTTCTTCTCAAATGGGTTTTTTTTGCGACTTCTGAAACATCACAGAAAAAAAGTTATAGCGAAAATGCCACGATGACCTGTTTGGAGCAGCGAAACCCTAGAATCCAAAGCTCTGATACCAAATGTTATGAAACCAGCTCAAGAAAAGATAGATCAACGCCTTAGAATTCAACCTCTTCGAGGGGAAAACCTCCTTTAAATTACATAAATGAACAATTCTTGGATAATTAAAATGACAAAACCTCTTTTCTATATATAGGAGTCTAAGGAGTCACAATATAATCCAGCCGACCTAACAATAATAATATAAAGCCACAAAAATAACAATAGAGGGATTCTATGGGGCACAGAAATAACAACATGGGGGTAATAGGGGCACAACAATATAAATAAGGGGTATAACTACAATAGTAATGGGGTAATCACTAGTATTATAGGGACCCAACAGGTCTCCATTGCATTGAGTTCCTCCCTGAGATGAGGAAGCTTCTGCTGAGCTGGGTCTCTGGTGAGTTGTTCTGTAATCTCTGATGTGTCCAGAAATGGTGGGAAGCATGGTCGATGATGGTCCACATTGAACAATTAGTGCAAGTCAAGGAATGGAGGAATGTTGTGCTTCAAAGCATTGTTGCCTGTAGCCTTGGTGCTGGTGTAAGGACCATGTCGGAGTCGCCTGAGTTTCTGATGGGTTCTGGTAAGGCGTTCTCTCTGCAGATGTAACCAAACTTTGTCGCCCACCTAAAACTTGTGTGGTACCCCTATGGGTGAGGAGAAGTTGTTCCTGTGTCTGGTCATGACTATATCCCTTTGCTGTTGCTGTTGCTGTGTGGAGGAACCCTTTGCGGGGGTCATGGATGTAGCAACGATCTTCCCCTTGCTTTGGGAGCGAACTAGACAGAAAATGAATTTCCTAGTCTGGGAGATGAGCTTGCTGCCTTTCTTAGCAGTGATCAAAGAGGTGGCGGTAGGTGGGGCTACCTCCAGTATCCTATATAATGAATCACCCAAAGAAATAATGACAGCGTGAGGCCTTGACTCATACACAGCATGTCGCCTCCACAAGTATGGCTAGCCTAATAGTACATCACAAACATCCAGAGGTGTAACATCACACAATACCTCGTCCATGAAGGGCTTGATGCTGTAGGGAAGGCGACACTGCTGGTGAACTTTGAGATCTCGTCCTTCATGAAGCCACCCGATACTGTACGGTTGCGGGTGTGGTGTAGTCGGTAGGCCCAACCGCTTCACAACCTCTACTGAAATGAGGTTCTTTTGGCTGCCACTGTCGACAATGAATTGCAGCGGCGAACCCTTCACCCACATCTGTGAGTGGAAAAGACGTTCCCCTTCCTCTAGCTCTTCGGGCTCACTCTTCTGGATCTTGGCAGCGGCAATAGTGGCACTAGGATCCGCATCAATGATCTGCTTCCCTTTGCCATTCCCCTTGTCAGGTTCTGGCTCAGGGTCGGAACATGCATCTGATTCGGAAGCCTTCAACTCGGCCACCAGCGACTGCTTGGTCCGACACTCACTTGTTTTATGAGTGGGACTCTTGTGGAACTCACACCACTTTCCTGTCCTTCTTCGGCTTCGTGGTGTTGTTCTTTTCTTGCAGCTTTGACGGGTTGTCTTGGGTCACCCCGCCTTGGCTTTGTCCTTTGGGTTTCAGATTTGCAGATCCAAAGTTTTGCTTCTTCTGTTTGAACTTTTGCTCGATTTTGACAGCATATCGGTATGTTGTGCCGAGTGAGGAGATGTTCAAGAACTCCATCTCTTCCTGGATGTATCTGTGTAGGCAACCACAGTATTTGAGTACCAGATGTAGCTCAGAATCTTTGATACCCAACTGTGTGCGAAGGGTATGAAAAATGTTTGTGAACTCTGACACATCTTGGTCTCGTCCCTACCACAGTGTGGTCCATTTGATGTATTTGTCCTCATAGCTTTTGACAGGGTAGTACTGCTCTTTGATGGCATCCCAGAAGTCATTCCAAGTGGGTGCGGCTGAAAACAGTGAGCCTGTTCTTTCATCCTTCTGCTCGCAGTAGGTTTCCCACCAGTCCTTGACGTGGGGGGCTGCTTTGAGAAGAGCAAAAACAATATTTTCCCGACTCGAAAATTCATGAACAGAAAAATAACCCTCTAGCAGATTTAACTATTTATCTACGACATCTGCGTCTATCTAACTCTCGAATATGGGGATTTCAAAATTAACTTGTACCTTAAAGGGCGTGGCGCTTCCAGAGTAGCTGCTGGAAGCCGATGCGTCACTTTTGGGTAGCCGCTGAAGGATCTGGGCAAAGCTATCCATCATCGCGCTCCGTTGTCGCTCGAGGGCTTCTTCGAGCAAGATTTTGATAGGATCTCCTGCTCCCTCGTCCTTCTTCTCATCCACCATGGGAGGCCGTCGGGATTTTCGAGGCTGGTCTTGCAAAGGTTCGACCAGTTCAAGCCCTAACTCCTTATATCCCGACCTCGTTGGGGACATGCAAAGAAAAACAGAGAAAAAGCAGACTGCTCTGATACCACTGATCCGGATTTAAACAGAAATGCAAAAAATTGCAGAGATAACCATATACACAAAGATGCAGCGGAAATAATACTTCATTTCATTAATGGAAAATACTGAAATATGCTTACAAACAGAAATGGAAATAAACCAGCTAGGGCGATGGTAGCTTATCTCTGAGAAGAGATGTGGCGGCTACATGCCTCTGAACTGTTCTGAATTGTGTTACAATGAGGCTCGAAGGCCTATTTATTGTTGAGAAACAATGGAAAACCTTTCACATCCCAAAACCTAACCCTAGAAGATGAAACGCCAAATTGTGGGCCCCGTTTGGGTAAATTGGTACATCAATTTCCTAGGGTCGTAACTTTGGCATACGATCTCCGTTTGACACGTACAATAGCTCGTTAGAAAGATCTATGCAAGCACTACCACTTTGGGAGGCAACATGGGTCCATGGACCCATGTTGCCCCAGATTTCCCAAAAAACGTCGTTTAGGGCCTCAAAACGGCTCCGAAAGTTCAGGACCCAAAAAACTGCTAAAGATAGTAAGTTGTGCTACAATTAAGGAAACTGAAAATACTGAAAGAGACAGTTGTGGGGGTCCAAATGGGCTAGGTGGGTGGCCACCAACATCCACCTGGATCAACCATATCAATAGTGCTAAAAGCTACATCTAGATAGAGGAAATAATCACGATGATAGTTCGGAGGGTGCAATAAAGGAGCATTAACAAGGACAACTTTCAAGTCATCAAAAGACTTTTGGGTAGTCTCATCCCAATGAAACAGAGTTCCTTGCTTAAGCAATGTGAACCCTGAAGCTAGCTTAACATAGTTATGCACAAAGCGAAGAAGGAAATTCGCTTTCCCGTGTAGACTTTGTAATTGATGCAACAAAGAGGGAGGGGGTAGATTAACAATAAAACTGAGAAGTCATCCGGACTCAACGCAAAAGACACACTTATGCGGATTAAGTCAAATGTTATAGTGTCTACAACGAAGAAATATTTGTCGAAGGTGATCAGGATGGTCATGGTGCTTACATGAATGAGCAAGAATATCATCCAAATAAAGTTGAACGACGTTTTTAATGTCATGAAAACCATAAGACATCACTCGTTGGAAAGTAGCCCCAACATTCTTAAGGCCAAAAGGGATATTTTTATATGCAAAAGTCCCCCACGGACAGATAAAGGCGGTCTTGTGTTGATTAGCAGGTGTAATGTTTATCTGGTTATAACCTGAAAAACCGTCCATAAAGGAAAAATCTCACTCCCAACACATTCATCGATAATCTGGCCTATAAAAGGAGTGGGATAATTGTCTTTCGGACAAGACACGATTAATGTCATGGTAATCAACACAAACCTGAATGGTGCCTTGTTTCTCAGTCACCGGTACGCTATTGGACACCCAATTTGTCAGAGGAATAGGATAAATAAATCCATATTTAAGAAGTTTTTCAACTTATCCCTTAATGGCCACCACCTTTCTAGGTTGCAAAGGATGAATTCGTTGACGAATAGGCTTCACGTTAGGATAAGTCGAAATTTCGTGCACAACTATACTTGGGTCAATGCCGGGCATTTCTTCATATGACCGTGCAAAAACATCTTGAAACTCTTGAAAAGGATGAGTATAAAGCTTGATCTCATCAGGAGAACAAGTTACCCCAATATGAACGTTTTCAACGATACCAGGCTTAACAAAAATGTCAATAGGCATCGTTTGGGTAATATTACCCATGTTCCCTTCCAACTAAACTTCATAGGTCATGATAGGTGCCTGAAGTGGTTGGGTCAGGAAACAAGAAGAGAACTTCTCAAGACAAGTAGATATGGTTGTAGGAAATAATATTGAGAGGGGGGGTGAATCAGTATTATCTAATCAATAAAACTTTTCCATTTCCATATTTAGATTCATATACGCTACTTCAGTTAAGTAAAACAGCGTGTATACGCAACTGTGTATAATGCAACCAGCGTATATGCAGTAAACTTATAAATCAGTTAGTTGCTTCTTAATGAGTGCATCAAAATATTATTTAACCATATGATCAGTAAACAGGAGCAGTAAAGCAGAGCAAATCATCACACATAATCAACACACATGAACACCAAGATGTAAGGTGGAAACCCAATGTGGGTGAAAACTACCTACTGCAATTTGTCTCTATCTTCTTTTAAATTAGAAACTTCCTTTTACAATGATTCTGTACTGGTGCAGTCTTATACCAGTACGCAGGCTGCTACCTGCAGAAGGCTACAACCTTCTCTCGTTCTGCAGCTTCTTCCTGGAAGGGAGCTACAACCCCCTTTGCTCTTGTACTAGTTGAGGTACTAGTACGTAGGTGCTGACCTAAAGAAGGGTACAACCTTCTCTTTTCTTCCAAGGACCACGTTTCATAAATTTTTAGACTGGATCCATGAATATCAATCAAACATCAAGTATATCTGCATTAACCAAACTCCTTTGTACAAACAAATACCGAATCAACCAATAACTTCTCAGAATGTTGTAACCAGAAAACAGTACCAGTAACTAAACACCAATTCTGAACCCAAAACACTGCAATAATAAACATAAGCAGCTAAAACATATTTCATGAGATATACACTACTTCAATATGTGGAACATACGTTCATACGCTTCTGTATCAAGGCCATCCTGCGTATACGCTGTTTTAAGTCAATGAACCAATGTGTATACGCGCCTCTACTCCGCTGAACCTGCGTACAAATCTATAAAAGATAATTTATCCTTTTTACTTATTCAAACATTAGTTATACCCAGATTATCATATTTATAGATCACATCATGCGCCACATATAACAGATCAAAAATTACACAAAGATACTTCTCTTCAAACCATCTTAAGATCTTGACCCATCAATAGAACTTATCCTTCTCCTTATGCTTAGGTTCCTCCTTGATTCAGATCTAGTTATGCACCATAACCCAATGACAGTATTCTAAATCTTTTCTCTTCATAATATATTCAATGCTTCAGTTGATTGCCTTGCCAAATGATCTCCTTCCCTTTTTATAGACTTAGGCCTTACTCAAACCATGGTCCAAAACCACAGAGATCCAATACTAGGGACTCAATACCTGGGTTCAACACTTTGGATGCAATACCAAGGACCAAAACCATAATTTCAAATATGTCGGACTAAATACCATCGACCAACCATAAGTTTTCCCACATGTACGCGCTTTTCTTTGCATGAAAGTGTGTGCATACGTATACGTGCCTTTTGATCGGTACACCCGCGTGTATATGTGATTTTGTTAAGAGGAACTTCCGTATACCTCATTTTCTTTCATTCTGAGAGCCTGAACAATGATCTGCCCTTTGAGTGAGTTGCCATCAAGGACAACACCTATGCCATAGTGCCAAACTTGTGTCATAATGCCAACAATCTCCCCCTTTGGACTTGATGGCAACCCCAAGTCACTCAAAATCATTATCCCCCTTTGACATCAAGGGCAAATGGTTATGCTCCCCCTGAATACATGCTAAAATCTCTGCTCTTTTGTGCTGTCCAAGCTCCCCCTGACTGTAGGCAAGGTATGCAAGAAGATGTTCTACAAAAGAAACATGACTTTATACATTATAAATGACATTCCTATCACCAAAGACTCATACATACATCCATCTCCCAACCAAGTGGGGACTGACTCATCTACCCAACCAAGTGGAGATACACCAAGAATTTACACATGATAACAACAAGAACATTACTTCATCCATCCCAGGCATAGTGGGGAAACCAAGATAGGCCATTACATGGCCTTGAAAAGAAAAGAAATACATGACATAGAAACGAAATATCTACAGCAAGACTAGTATCTATCAATCATCAATCATCATAACCCTCAATCATCATTCAGACCAGCAACCATGCTCTTCCTCATGCACCTGTTCCACCTGAAATTAAAACAAATATGAATGTAAACCACGATATTATAAGATAATGCCAACAATGCATTATTAGAAGAGTATATGCTCCCCCTGAACCTATGCCAAATGGTTTCTGCCAGACCTATATCAGACTCTTTTCATCCTGAAGTTGGCCCACTGTTTTTCTTTAAACCAACATATACACGACTGTATCTTCATAAACCGGCATATGTACGTGGATCCTCCTCATGAAACTCGTGTACAACCACTTTTCTCTGAAACAGACAAGTTTCAGCAGCAAGATGATGCATCAACTACCCCCAGCTTCTGTCTGAGGTATTCAAATGTCTCCCTAGGCAATGGTTTGGTGAGTATGTCAGCAACTTGTTCCTTAAAGGGAACATACTCCAATTTAACCTTTTTTTCAAGCATTTTTTCCTGGAGAAAATGATACTTGATAGGTATGTGCTTAGTCTTTGAGTGCATGACAGGATTCTTTGAAATACTGATTGCACTTGTATTATTAGTTGTAGGTCTTGCAATGTTTGCATCATCCAAAGGAGTTGTGTGCAGCAATATGTAGCAGCTACATATTCTGCTTCAGTTGTAGATAATGCAATTGAACTCTGTTTCTTGCTGAACCAAGATACTAATCTAGGACCCATGAAGAATGCACCACCACTAGTGCTTTTTCTGTCATCCACGCTTCCTGCCCAATCTACATCTATATATGCATGAAGTGTGAGATTTGTACTTCTAGGATACCATAAGCCATAGTTTTGAGTTCCTTGAAGATACTTGAAAATTCTCTTAACTGCCTGAAGATGAGTTTCCTTTGGATTTTCCTGAAACCTTCCAACTATTCCCACTGCATGCATAATGTCTGGTCGAGTACCTGTTAGATAGAGCAGACTACCAATCATGGATCTATAGGTTGGTTGATACACTACTACTGATTCATCATTTTCGCTGAGGCTACATCCTGTTACCATAGGGGTACATACTGGTTTCGAATCCTCCATCCCATATTTCTTCAAGATCTGCTTGAGATACTTGGTTTGAGATAGAAAAATACCATCTTTGTTTTGTTGGACTCGTAAACCAAGAAAATATGTGAACTCACCAATCATGGACATTTCAAACTCTTTTTGCATCACTAAGGCAAAATTTTGACTCATGTCTTCTTCATTGCTACCAAAGATGATATCATCAACATACACAACAAGTATTAGCAACTTATCATTGTCAATTTTTATATATAGATTGCTATCTGTTGATCCTTTTGTAAAACCTTGTTGATGGAGGTACTTATCCAACTGATAATACCAAGCCCTTGGAGCCTGTTTAAGGCCATAGAGAGCCTTTTTGAGTTTGCATACAAGTTTTGGATCATTTCCAAGAATAAACCCATCTGGTTGCTCAATATATACTTCTTCATCCAAGTCTCCATTCAGGAAGGCAGACTTCACGTCCATTTCAAATACTTTGAACTTCTGAAAGCTAGAAAGAGAAAGGAACATTCTTATGGGCTCAAGTCTAGCAACTGGTGCAAAAGTTTCTTCAAAGTCTATACCTTCTTGTTGATCATAGCCTTTACAAACAAGTCTAGCCTTGTTTCTAATCACATCTCCATTTTCATTTAGCTTATTTTTGAATATCCATTTTGTTCCTATGACATTCTTATCTTTTGGTCTAGGAACCAACTCCCAAGTGTTATTCTTTTCAATCTGCTCAAGTTCTTCCTCCATGGCCTTTACCCAACATTCATCTTTGCATGCCTCTCTTACATTTTGTGGTTCAGTCGAGGAGAGTAATGCTAGATAACTTGAAGCTTCTGAAATGGTTCTTCTTGTTTGTACGCCTGCCTCTTTCTGCCCCAAAATTTGAGTTTCTAGATTATTCTTATGAATGTACTTGGATGGAGTCTTTTCTTCTATCCTTATCTGTTCTTCTGGTGCCTCATGGGTTTCTTCGTCATTATGAGTTTGATTTGTTGTTGAAGGATAGTCCTCATAATCTTCGAAATCTTCAGATTTTACTTGCTTTGGAATGTTTCCTTCTTCATCAACCACTACATCAATACTTTCAACAATTTTTCCAAGTCTTTTATTGTAACACTTATATGCTTTGTTGTGGGGAGAGTAACCAAGAAGAATGCCTTCATCTGCTCTAGGTTCAAACTTACCAAGGTTTTCATCGGTCTTTTTGATGTAACATTTGCTTCCAAAAATTTTGAAGTATTTTACTGTGGGAGTCTTACCATACCAAATTTCATGAGGAGTTTGAGTGTTGTTCACCCGGACGTTTGTCTTGTTACGAATAGTGACAGCAGCAAAAGCAGCTTCACCCCAGAAGGTTGCAGGAGTCCCAGACTCATCAAGCATTGCTCGATCCATTTTTTGAATTGTTCTGTTCATCCTTTCTACTACTCCATTTTGTTGAGAAGTCCTAGTAGTAGAGAATTCTCTTCTTATTCCATGTTCTTCACAAAAATCAAAAAATTCATTTGAGGTAAATTCCCCACCTCTATCAGACCTGAGGCATTTGATTCTGCGATCTGATTCATTTTCCACCAAGGCTTTGAATGCTTTGAACTTTTCGAAAGCTTCATCTTTATGCTTCATAAGTCCTATCCAACACATCCTGGAAAAGTTGTCAATGAACAATATAAAGTATTCTTCTCCTCAAGGTGACCTTTTCCTAGATGGACCACATACATCAGTATGGACAAGTTCAAGTGGCCTACTAGCTGATCCTTCCTTCTCAGGGAAATTAGTTCTGGTTTGCTTCCCAAACTGACATGATTTGCATATCGTATTGTCTGGAATTATGATGTCAGGGAGATCACGAACCACCTAATATTTGCATGCTTTCCTTATCTGAGAGAAGCTTAGATGCCCCAATCTTCTGTGCCATAGCCAATGTTCATCATTCTTGTTTAGATAACATTTTTGTTGTCCTCCCTTGAGTATATATAAATTATTTGGTGTTCTTATGCCTTTGATCACTGTTTTTCTTGTATCAAGCTCATGAACAATACATCCATTTGATCGAAATATTACCTCATTTCCTTGATCACACATTTGACTGACACTTCATAGATTATGCTTTAAACCATCAACATACATAACAATCCTAGCTTTGACCTTTTCTTTCAAAAGAACAGAACCTTTACCTTTTATGAATGTAGGGGTGTCATTTCCAAATGAGACCTTCTTTTCCTTTTCTAAGGCACTATAGGATTGAAGTTTTTCTTTATCACCTGTCATATGTTTCGAGCATCCACTGTTGATGTACCATTGATTTTCCTTCCCTTCCGCATATAAGGCTAAGCCACATCTTTCTGGTTGCGGTTCTTTTTACTCCATGTTTTGGGGATTAATGAAGCTTGCTCCTTCTGAGTTGTTTGCCGAAACCTACTCCTGCATTCAGATACTTCATGACCAAAGTTGTTACAGATAGAACATTCAATTTCATTTTCAAGAGCAGAAAAGTTATTGTAGGTTCTTTTCATGATTCCAGTCACACTCCTTTGATTTCGTGCTTCTCTGGTCATGATGGTCTTGTAGGCGACACATTGAGCTACTTTATGTCCAAATTTATGACAAGAGAAACATTGGCCATTGAAGAAATTCCTGTGATCATCAAACCTTCCATCTAGACAATTGTAATAGCCATTCGTTCTTGAGGCAAATTGAGAATGATTTACCTGTGGTTGGTTGTAGCTTTTGTTCATCCTTGAAGTAGATTACCCTCGATTTACTTGGTGATTTCTATTCATTCTTGAAGTAAATTGTCCCTGATTTACCTAGTGATCTTCATTGTGCCTTTGTTGTCAATTGTCAAACTGTTCACTTCTCCTTGCAGCTTCAAGATAACTTTTGGAGGTAGATGGCTTCTATGCTTGAGATGTTTCTTCAGTATACCCAAGACCTGTCTTGATTAGAGGAGAATGCTGCACTTTGATAATCTCATCTAAAGTTTCAGATCCTTTAGCAAATCTAAGATTAAGAGCTTTTGTTTTCTCAATGTCCTTTCTAAGTCCCACAATTTCACATTCTAATTTTTCATTGTGTTTCTCCATTTCAGCAAGTTGGAATGTCAGAGTATCTATAATCATATTCTTTTCTTCTAAGCAAATTTTGAGTTTAGAAATTTCTTCATAAAGACCTTCATCTATGGCATCCAAAAATCATCATCTTCAAAAGCCATCAAAAGTCTATAATCATTACCTTGTTCATCTTCATCACTATTTGAAAGTCCATCATTGTCTTCATGTGTGTAATAGCTCTTCTTACTTACATTCTGTTTTCTGTTCCATCTAACTGGTTCCTTACCTTTGTCAAGCTTATCTTTATGAGGACACTTGGCAGCATAGTGACCGACTCTTCCACAAGAAAAACATTTGAAAGGTAGCTTACCTCTGAATCTTCTAGAACCCCGTTGAAGGTTCTTGACAAAATTTGATTCTTCCTCTTCTTCCGACATATGTCTTGAGTCATTGTAATCTCCTTTTCCTAAGGCTTTGAATGCGGCTTCTCTCTTGTCTGATGGTCCCCTTTTTCTCATTTCGTAAGTGGTTAGGATTCCGTGTAGCTGTGACATGGTAAGGCTCTGTAGATTCTGTTTTTCTTCTATGACAGAAACTTTTGATTCAAACTTAGAAGACAAAGATCTTAGAACCTTTTCAACCAAAACAACTTATTTTATTTCTTCACCCAAATTTTTCATACAATTAACAATCTCATCTATACATAGGAAATAGTTAGCCACACTTCCATCATTGTACATTCTGAGATTTTCATATTGAATTCTGAGAGTTTGAAGTTTTGCTCGTTTTACCTGATCATCTCCTTCATAGCTCAGAACGATCTTGTCCCATATTTCCTTTGTGGTTTTGAGCTACATAATCTTGACAAATTCTGATTGAGATAGACTCCCTAATAGAGTATTGACAACCTTTTCATTTGTTTCATACTGCTTCTTACCAGCCGTATCTGTAGGAGTTGTTGATGGAAATGTGTATCCTGTTTCCATGATATCCCAGACTTCTGTACCAAGAGATTGAAGATATGTTGTGATTCTTACCTTCCAATAGACGAAGTTGCTCCCATCAAAAATTGGTGGCCTGATCGATGCTTCTTTCTCGTAATTGCTCATGATGATAGATCTTCCTTCAAGCGATCAAGCTTCTTCTGAAGGACCTGCTCTGATACCAATTGTTGGAAATAATACTGAGAAGGGGGGGGTGAATCAGTATTATCTAATCAATAAAACTTTTTCATTTCCATATTCAGATTCATATACACTATTTCAGTTAAGTAAAATAGCGTGTATACGCAACTATGTATAATGCAACCAGCGTATATGCAGTAAACTTATAAATCAGTTAGTTTGTTTTTAAATAGTGCATCAGAACATTATTTAACCATATGATCAGTAAACAAGAGCAGTAAAGCAGAGCAAATCATCACACATAATCAACACACATGAACACCAAGATCTAAGGTGGAAACCCAATGTGGGTGAAAACCACCTGCTACAATTTGTCTCTATCTTCTTTTAAATTAGAAACTTCCTTTTACAATGATTCTATACTGGTGCAGTCTTATACCAGTACGCAGGCTGCTACCTACAGAAGGCTACAACCTTCTCTCATTCTCCAACTTCTTCCTGGAAGGGAGCTACAACCCCCTTTGCTCTTGTACTAGCTGAGGTACTAGTACGTAGGTGATGACCTACAGAAGGCTACAACCTTCTCTTTTCTTCCAGGGACCACGTTTCATAAATTTTCAGACTAGATCCATGAATATCAATCAAACATCAAGTATATCTGCATTAACCAAACTCCTTTGTACAAACAAATACTGAATCAACCTATAACTTCTCAGAATGTTGTAACCAAAAAACAATACCAGTAACCAAACACCAATTCTGAACCCAGACCACTACAGCAATAAACAGAAGCAGCTAAAACATATTTCATGAGATATACGCTACTTCAATATGTGGAACCTACGTGCATACGCTTCTGTATCAAGGCCATCCTGCATATACGATGTTTTAAGTTAGTGAACCAGCGTGTATACGCGCTTCTGCTCCGCTGAATCTACGTACAGATCTACAAAATATAATTTATCCTTTTTACTTATTCAGACATTAGTTATACCCAGATTATCATATTTATAGATCACATCATGCGCCAGATATAACAGATCAAAATTTACATAAAGATAATTCTCTTCAAACCGCCTTAAGATCTTGACCCATCAAAAGAACTTATCCTTCTCCTTGCGCTTAGGTTCCTCCTTGATTCAGATCTAGTTATGCACCATAACCCAATGACAGTATTCTGGATCTTTTCTCTTCATAAGGTATTCAATGCTTCAGTTGATTGCCTTGCCAAATGATCTACTTCCCTTTTTATAGACTTAGGCCTTACTCAAACCATGGTCCAAAACCATAGAGATCCAATACTAGGGACTCAATACCTGGGTTCAACACTTTGGATGCAATACCAAGGACCAAAACCATAGGTTCAAATATGTCGGACTAAATACCATGGACCAACCATAATTTTTCCCACATGTACGCGCTTTTATTTGCATGAAAGTGTGTGCATACGTATACGCGCCTTTTGATCAGTACACCCGCGTGTATACGTGATTTTGTTAAGAGTAATTTGTGTATACCTCATTTTCTTTCATTTTAAGACCCTAAACTATGATCTGCCCTTTGAGTGAGTTGCCATCAAGGACAACACCTGTGCCATAGTGCCAAACCTATGACATAATGCCAACAATGGCTCCTTGGCCAGGTAAGAATGAGGAACGATGATGAGTATCATTACAAGGTGTTTCCACAAGATACATAATTTCCATGATACTTTCGTCAATAGGAAAAGCCTTGATTAGAGGATCGGAAGAATCCGAAGAACCAAGCTAAGCAGATTGAGAATACACGTCAAGAGACATACCCAAAGCAATGTGATCAGTAGATACCGAGGCCAGATCCGGAACAATCTCCAAATAATTAATCTCGGTAGGGCTCAACGACATGACATCACCCCATGCATCAACCTGATCAGGAGGAGGAATGACCCAAGGATCAGACTTAACCGAGATCATGTTGACCGAGGCAACATGTGGAGGTGGTAGAGAAAAAATACACATTAAGGTGGGATCTTTGAAAAGTCCAACCCCCACACTCTCATATGAAGCATCGGTATGCTTCATGCAAGGAACATTGCCATCCAAGGAAGAAGAGGCAAAGAAAGACAATTGGTCAAGAGTGACGATTTTCCCCTGATGAGGAAATTGAAGCATGTGGAACAAAGAGGAGGCTACAGCATGCATAACATGGGTCCAACTCTACCCAAGTAGAAGATTATGGGTCCACAAATTGGCGACTCTGATATAAGTTCCCTTAGATTGAGAATGGATAAGATCCTATCTCTAATCCTTGTTTGTTGAATTCCTTGTGCCGTTGCTCCAGCGATCAACTCCTTAGTGTCAATTAAGCACCTGAAACAACGTGACAAGAAAACAAAGCACACATGATAGCATACAAAATATTTAACCTACTTAAGAGGCTAAGGAGCTTTAAGCTACCAACTAACATATGCAATTGATATAGGAAAAAAAATATCAGTTGTATTATTCTGACAAAAAGGAAAGTACAGCCTTCGCCTTAGTGGTGCATGTTTCCTTCGACGTGTCTGGGTTCCAACACCATTTTCATCTCATTATTCACCCTCAAACAATGGAAGTTCAATGCTTCTTTCTATTTTCTCTAAACCAAACAAACTACAAGCTTATTCTCCCTTCACAAACACAAACTAGAAGGCCAAGGTTCTCAAAATGGCTATCAAGATTTGCAAATTATTGCAGCCCTTTCATTAGCTAGCTGAGGTTGGAAAAGGAGGAGTTTATATAACTTGAGAGAGGGGAAATGGATCCTCTTATGATGGGAGAGGCCTTATCCCTTTCGATTTGTTCCATCTTAATAGGGGAAAGAGCCCAAACAGTCTCTCTCAGCTCTATCTTGCCCAACCATTTACCAGACTTCCGTTCATGAAGCTTCTAGACATGGAAGCTTCGACTCCATTTTAAAAACTTTCCAAAAGATGATCGACGCGGGTCATGAATATATTACCAACGTCGTTCAGCACTAGGCCCAGTGTTAGACTCTGCAAATCAGCGCAGGGAAGAAACTAAGTGATAGCGCCGGTCTTGAAAAATGAGTTTGAAGGAATATTCTTGGGAAATGATGTAAGAGGGAAATGTTTTGTAGATGAAGAGGGATGTAAGGACATGTTCTTCATGATAGGGAAACTCATGAGGGTCACTGTAGAGGTCCTCCAGGATCGAGGAACGAGGAGTACATGGGCAGTGACAAAATGCCGTGTAACAGGTGGTTTGGTAGATTAAAAATTCATATTAGAGCCATTGGTTACAACAGTAGGGCTATATGGGAAAAAAAATCTTGCATATGAATAAGTTACATGTTGCAAATCATGCCTTTGATCATAAAAGTCCATGTGAAAAGAATATGTAGTGTTGTAATTTTGAAATGCATGGGCCTAAAACTATCTAGATAATATGAAAAAAAGTTTATGTGATAGTATGGTAGCATGGTAGAGGAAAAATGATGAAATTACAAATTCAACTTGTGTAGCAAATTTTGGGGTATAATGATGAAATTGGGTAAAATAGTGAATGGTAGTGAATCAATAGGACATGGGACCAAATTACATAGAAGAATGAATGAAATAAAAAGTGGATGAGTTATAGAGGTTGAACCTGGAAAATCCATGGTGACCATAATCCACACACACACACATAGAGAGAGAGAGAGAGAAGCCTATTCATGTGCGTAAGCCTTCTCTTATTTCTTCTATTGATCCTGAGTTGTCCCTTGATTGTATTAATAACCCGAAGCCTCTTAAGTACTTTGTAGATTGGTGGTATCATCAGTAGGATCTTGGGTAGTATTCTCCAAGTTGTCATCAATGGTTTTTCTGGTATCTTTCTTGGGGTCATGAGTTCCATCTACAACATTCTTCTTGACTTCCTCTATGGCCTTTATTTTAGTGGATCATTAAACATGAACCTCATTAGAATTGATATTTTCACTTTCTATTGGAGTGCCTGTATTTACTATCACCTCACCTTGAGTTAAGTCAAACACTTGTTTCTTGTCACTAGGCTTAGGTTTTATCTGTGATTTTATTTGTTCTTTATTTTTCCTTTATTCCTCTTCTCCTCTAAGATTTTATAGTGCCTCCTTTTTTGATTGATATACTTGAGATTTATTTTCTTTTTCTAATAGTTCCTCTACTACTCCTCTCTATTTTTTTATATCTAATCTACTCCTTTCTTAATCTTCTTTCCTCCATTCTTGTATTAGGTCTCTCTTGCTCTATTCCATTGTATCCTTTATCCTTTTCTTGGTGAGTATTTCCTAAGCAACATCTTCCTCTTGTTTCTTTGTTAATTATTCTTAAGCTTTGCATTGAAATTAATGTTGTTGAAGATATCTATCCAACTCATCTTGAATGAACTTTTATTTAGCTTCTTCTCTTAATTGTTCTACTTCTACATGTCTACTTTCTTTCAATTTGTTGGAAGTAGCCCCTTGGATTATTAGTTCAATTTAATCAACTAATAATAGAGACCCAAGAACAATAAAATTTGGATTTTCTTTCCTTCTTTCAACCTCTTTCCAATCTTATACATTCTCACTTAATAACTCTTCACACCACATTTTGTGAGTTACATAGGGCCAATTAATTTAGACATGTTTGAGCACTAATCCTTTTGGATCATGTCTCATGAACCTACTAGTTTTGAATATGCATTCAAGTTGCATTGTCCATTCATTCTTGGCCTACTTACTGTCCTTGAAAAAATATTATCCAATATAGAAGTTGTATAGTATGAAAATATTCCTTTTATCCTTTACCAATGTGGTAAAGAGACCTCACATCATGGATTGATAACATATATCACCAACCACCAATCTATTAGGGATGTAGGAATATAAGAGGTGGGATGGACATCTTGCACCATATATCCTAAGATATATATAATCTTCTTCAAGATTTGAATTACATATGCAACAAATAATTTTCTTCATCTATTTGAACAATCTAGGGCATTCTTGTCCAAAAATAAGATTATATAAGCATGCTAGAAATAAATCACAAATTAACGAATATGACCTCTTATATTTATTTTCCAACAAGATGTTGAACAAAACATGAATAGGGGGTTCTAAGACTTGCCAATTGAGTGAAAATAAAATAAAATCACTCCTTGCACATATCAAATTAAATAAGTAAGAAGTCGTGTTGAAATAAGATATTGCACCTGGTTTACGGTTGTATGCTTGTTTAATTATAATTTTGAGTTTCTTGGAGATTATTTCTCCCTAGTTGAACTTATTTCATTGCATTGACATTGTGTAAGCTAATGGCATCCATCCTTTTAATAATTGGGAGTAGTCATTTTCTCCATAAAATATGCACAATGGGACCATGAGGTACATATATGGCTGTCCTAAGCTTGTTGTCGGGTATTAGCCCCAAGATCAGTTGAATAATTTTTTCCCTCTTTTGAAAATATTTTTTCTTATATGGTATTTCTAGTAGAAATAAACCACAAACTCTTGTTCACTGAATTTGTAATATCTAGTGAACTCTAGTTGTGGTTGTTGGGGGGGTGGTCATGTGTGGGAAATCTTGGTACATTCTCCCTTTTAATCTATAACCAAATATTTTCATAGTTGGTGTGGTTGATAATCCACTTGAATGCCTCAATACGTCGAAAAATTGGTTTCCTTACTACAACTAAGTTAAACCTGGAATGCTTAGTGTTCTAGAAAGCATGGTCGTCTTCCACCCAAAGGTCAAAATATCTATGTAGTGTGGACTCAAGGTAATCTTGATTTTATAACTTGATGAACTATTCATTCCATTTTGGTGTATGGACCATTGTACTAGTGCTAGGCTCGATGTCCCCATATATAGGTATGTGCATATATAATTTCCTCAAGCATAGGAATGATTAATTGAGGGCCCTCTATAGGCTATGACTCCTATTCTTTTACTAGAATTGAGCTAGATGTCTTTATTAGCTCCTTTCTTTATGTTTTAGGTTTCTTTGGAGTTTTCAAAATCAAGGATTTTATTGGAGGAATTTTACCTATAGCCACCAAAATTTAGGGTAATTAATTGATACTTTCCATTCAAAAAACAACTAAACCAAAAAGTACTAGAAACTAAGCATAATTGATGGCACTATAGTTGAAATTGAAGATAATCACCCAAAATAGGATGAGAGGCCAAGAAATTCATTCGTTATGGTTGTTAACTAGCCACATAACACTTCTAAACCATAGAGGGGATGACACTTGTCATTCAAAAGTTGGGAAATATGAGTGAATTCATTGCTTGGATGTGAATTTAAGGTGTGAGGGATAGATTTGGGGCTAAAATGATATGAAATCTTGATCATAACGATTATATTTTCCAAATATGATGGTTTAAAAGTATACATGCACATCAATAATCCACCATTAATAGTTGATCTAATGTATTAGGAATAAGTGAAATCTTATCTTTCAACCATTCAACACTTTAAAAAATATTTCTTCAGCTTGATTTGGTATGTCTATTGATGTTTTGAAAGAAAGGGGGGTGTTATAATCATGTTTTTGGTACATTTAAGTGAACCTCCAAAAGCATATTCTAGGAATATTCTTAAGATAGGCTCAATGTGAGGTATCTAGTTCATCAAGCTTTGATAGATTTTATGAGATTTGAGAAGTATAACACATAAAAAAACCTTTGATCATTGGTTATTAGTGTTGGGGAGAAAACTTGGATTAATGAAATTTTTTTGATCATGCAGTCAGTGACATGGAAAATGACATGGCTAGATTAAAACAATAAAGGGTTTATATATGGTTGTTGACATGGACTATACAAAGATGGCACAATAAAGGTCCACATAGTGGAATCAATGGGTAAGATTCAATATCAATCAATGAAACAAATGACCTTGATGTCCTATTGGTACTTTTGTGAAAATATCCATCAACGTTCAATGGGTACCTACACCTTCAAATTTTCACTGAAATTGATAAAAAGGTTGAACTTCCAATTTTGATACTTAAAACATTTCTTAAATGCTTGATGGATTTATCATCGATCATCGAAATATTTGGGACCTTCATTTTAACACATATTTAATTTCTAAGACACTCGATGATTTCATCAATGTCGAGTGAAAAGGTTGACCATCACACCTTACCTTATACCCTAAACGGTCTATCAACTCTAATGGATATTGCACTTTTGTTGTTGATTGTTGATGTTGATGACATCGTCAACACTTTTGGGATTTCTCCATCAACATCAATGATTTCCAAGCCTTTTCTTATTTTATTTTGATGTATGATAATTTCATTGACATTTACCTATAAGGTCCCCATTGGCATCAATGTTTTGAGTAAATTTTCTACTTATTCTTTTGGCATAAACCTTGATGTATTTATCAGCACATTGGAGAAAGTTTCACAATCTAGTTCCTTTATTTAAGTTTTTGGTTTTTTCTTCTTATCAAGATAAACATGAGAATTTCTTGGGGTTTTATGGGATTTTGGAATTCAAAAAGGGAAGTGGACAAAATTTTATCAATATTATTAAAGGAAAATGGTATGCACCATATAGGGAGTAAAGAAAAACCAAAAATACCCAAAAAAAAAGTGGTACCCTGATTTTTTAAATAATATTTTGAAGGGTATGTTATGCACTCAACAGACCCTCCTCAAAAGATGCTAGTGACCCCTCTAAATATATGGATGAGGTCAAAATGAAGCTAAGGCCAAGTCACCTCTTTAACTAACACCAAAATCATGGAAGAAACCTCTCCAAACCAAAGTGTGTTATCTAATAGGGGGACATCATCCACACATTTGGACATCAATCAAGAGAGATGAGAATGTATGTGGAATGTGTGGGCTATTCCAGAAATCACTTAATTAAGGAAGTGGTCAATTGGATTATAGATGGTCATAACAACCAATAATCACCTGTAATAACTTATAACTAGAAGTCCTCAATTGGCTCAACAATCTCCCATGTGTGGTCAATGCGAGAGAATAATCCATGTACGTGACTTAAATAGTCTAATTAGACAAGGGAACTCTCCTGGAGTGATACAAGTGGAAATTTTGATAATTTGGAATCCTTGTCATCACCCAATGCATTATCATGGATTCCAATGTAGTGACGCATATCTCAATGAAGTACATAGATCTCAAGAAAGTGACATGAATCCTAATGTTTGTAGATATGGCCAAATATAGATAAATGAATCCCAAGACACCATCACAGATCCAAGTGAAGTGTCACAGATGTCAAGGCATGGTACATAGATCTCATGAAAGGTTTCCACTTATAGCTTTGGGTTGAACCCCTTTGCAAACCATTAGGTGATGCACACATAGTGATATCTTTTTAGCACAACATAATTAGTATAGTTGCCTAATTTTTACCACGGGAGGACAACCTTAGCCTTTATACATGTAACAAATCATAAGACAATGAGTATTCCATAAGTCATTAAGTAAAAAGTAGGAAATGTAATGGATAACTTATGGAATGGGAAGGGGAAACTCAATGTGATGATCAAATCCATGTAAGATGTTACATGGGCCTTAGAACTTGTTCAAATAGCTCTCATGAGATAGTATTCAATATAGAAGCCTTTAAAAATGAGATTTAGCTTTGAGTTACCATTTCTTTGGCATTTTTTCTTACTACCCATATATTTTCCTTTTTCTTTTTGTGTTCACCTTATTTCTTTCATTTACCAAGTCCCATTTTCTTTAGATATTCATAGAAAAACATTGAATAGGAGCATTTACCTCATAATGAGGTGGCATAACTAAAGATTCATTATTTTTAGATTGTAATTTTTTTGTTATCTCTCCACCTTTAGCCTTCTTGGATTATTTGATTTAGAATTTCAAAATTAGATATTTCTAAGTAACAATTGATCGATGAATATAATGGAAGTGTAATGGGGAAAACTGGAAGTGTTAATATGGTTAGGATGTGGAAAATGATACCTCAACTAGATCCCTAGTAGTACAAATTGAGCTATTAAATCATCAAGGAAAATAATAAAAGCATGGATGCTATGAAGTGTTATTAGATCACATTTAATTATTTACCATTTTCCTAACTAACTTAGTACCACCAAATCTAAGTATCAAACCAATGCATGAAATATCAACTGAAGAAGGAAATCTAAAGTATAGTGTGTCATCCATAAGTGCATTTATCATTTGAGGTGTGAAGGAGGAGATTTGATATGCATGGTTGATCTATCACAATCACATATATAAAGGAGAAATTAAAAGAGCCATCTAATACTGGAGAATATCAGCAAGAGAGTTCATTGGATTAGCAACACAACACTCCTTGTGAGGGTACGTCTAGAAGTAGCTATCCCTTGGGATAAAACGTTTAGTTGCTACATAGTGACATGCAATATTATTGAAAGAGTGTATAAGAACTCTATAATCTCATAAAAACTTGTGATATACACATCATATAACTTGCAAAAGGCATCAACAAGAGAATATATACCAACTTGAGAGAAAAAATAGGAAATCAAAATTTTCTAAGTCTAAGCATGAAAACATTACAAATAAATTGTTATAAGTTAAATCAAATGGATCAATTAACCAATCAAGCATTTCATTAAAGGAAACACATAGATGATGAAAAGCAAATGTGTGGAAAGAAACCAATAAAATATCCTATGTTGCCACTCAAGGGGATTATTCTTGCTAATCCTATTTTCTAACTAGGAATTGTGGTTGTTAGGTGAAGTCATAGATCAAATGAAACCATTTGAGCAAATCATCAACTTCATGATGCTTTCCCTTTCATTTAGTTAGAAACCAAAACAAGAACACATAAAATATCATATTTGCACAGGGTGGAAACTCTAACACCCTCAGGATTAAAACTAAGGTAAATTCATACTCATGAAGCACAAAGCCAAAATTATGTGAGGGTTGGGAATCACTTTCACAAATCTCATCCATACAAAGGTCGATAAGGTGGATGCAATTATTCTTTTCAACAATATAATTGACCCATTGATTTCACTTGTAAAACCATCAAGGAAAAGGGTGTTTAAAGACAACTCCAACTAGAAATTGTATAAAGGTCGTTGAATTTTCATGCCACTTTCAATCCAAGGTAAAAAATTAGAATGAGACAACTCATGATTCAAGGTTAAGCTTTCTAGGACATAAGGCAAGGGACTCTCCACATCTACAATAAAACCTTCACAACTCATCCTTTCCAAAAGAGGAGAACAAATCACTCTATGTTAGTCAAGATTTGAACCATTGGATATTTCATTAAAATTTTCTAAGTTAAACTCTTCATAATGTCCAAGTCTATTAATCTCATTTTCACCCTCAAAGTTAGTATCATAAATGGGATCCCCCTAAAAATAAATACAACTTGCATCCAGATTATGCCTTTCAATGTGGACAAGGTTATCAAGGTCATAATGCTCTTCGTCACATGAGGCAAAACCTTTTCAAAGTCCACCCTTTCAAAATTATCAAAGTATGGATCATAAAGTTTGAAATTTTGATAAGGGGTGTATCTCATTAAACCATTATCTTCATGTAAATTGGAAATAAATACTTGGTTGTTCTTCATAACTTCATCTTCAACCTCCATTACTCCTTCTTCCTTGATGAATTCATGAAGTGTTTTTTGTTCCTCTTCATCCATGTATTTATTGATTTTTGATAAGGTTGTATTCTTCATGAAGTGTGTATACCTCAAAATGTTGATCAAATGGTTGGTCTTATTCCTTATATTATTAATATTAAATGTGATCATAATGTTCTTCAAAAATATCATGAGAATACTCTTCATTTAAGCATTCTTGACTTTCTTGCTCTTCACTTGTTGATAAAGTGGAAACATATTGTTCATGAGTTGTAACCAAGGTATCGTTTTTGTAATAAGTTCAAAAATTAACATTATCATCTTCAATTATCTTTCTCATTTCAACCTCCAACTCTAATGAAGGATTTCTTTCAAAAGCATGGAATAAATCATCTACCTCTCTTTAACTTTCATGGAAAACCTCAACCAATAATCTAAGTATGTCATTTGTTCTTCTTTGGTGGATACCTTTTCTTTTATAGGGTATTTTGCACAAGTTATATATTTAATGTGTTCATTAGGTGATTTTTGCTCTTTAAGGGGGCCACAAGAAGACCCTTCATTTATACCTTTTTCAAGTGATTAACTTTCCATGGAATCATGAAGTGCTTATTTATGTGCTTCATCATTTATGGGAGATGAAGTCAATGCTTTTTATTTTAACAAGGTTCCTATAATATTTTCAATGAACATTTTACATTTAATCTCCACATAATTAGGATCCCAACACCTGAGAAACACTCTAAAAAACATGCGAGCGAAGATATTGATTCGATGTCAAGGTCTTCATACCACTCTACTACCTTACCATCAAAAGTGTGTAAAAACATTCTCATCATAATATCTTCATGAACCACATCAATTTTGAGAAAATATTTCATGAAGGATATCATATGAAGCCCAACTAAACTATGCCTTTCAAAATCTTGGAAATGATTAACCCATAAAATATTAGGTTCCTCATGTGGAAACCCTGATGTGCCTCTAACAGCCAAAGGAACAAAATATTCCTGTAGCCATGAATCAAATTTAATTGATAAAATATGAATGAATTGGAGTGGAGTCACTAGGATGAACTTACATTGTCTTCACAATATAATTTGCTTCACCCTACAAAATATGTAATAGAGAAGGGATTATTCCACTCATGGAGCCACAAGATGAGCTTAAAGGTCGATATCAAAATTTATTAATTTCCATCAAATTTAATCCTAAATTATTAAATTGGGAAATGGAATTTTCCCTTGGAAATTTTACCAAATTATTAAACTCAAACTCTCTCGTAGATGCAAAAGTCCTGATCTCAACATGAGAGCCTAGAAGTTTCTCTCAAGAAAGCCACCCACTATCACTTAGGGACTTGGCCCACCTTTTAGACTAAGTAAAGGGAAATGCTATTCAAGGAGGAAATAATACAAGTCAACCCAAGTTAAATCATTGTGTTAAAAGGGGAGCTCTCTTAACTTAGAATTGACAAAGAAATCTAGAAATTTATGTTATGCAACCAGCTCACAAAATAGAAGAAAGAGATATTTCAACGACTTCAAAAGTAGCCCCTTCGAGGGGGAAACCTCCTTTAAATTACATAAAATGAACAATTCTTGGATGATACAAGTGACAAGGCCTCATTTCTATATATAGGAGTCTAAGGGGTCACAATATAATCCAGGCGGACATAACAATAATAATATTAGAGCACAATAATAACAATAGTGGGCTTCTATGGGGCACAATAATAACAATATGGGGACAACATGGGCACAAAAATAACAATAAGGGGTACAATGACAATAATAATAAGGGAATACACTAGTATTATAGGGACCTAACATGCCCCTCTCCTTCAAAAAAGTGTTGTCCTCAATGCTTGAGTAGTTTTGGATGCTTCTGTATAAAATTCTCATCCTCCCATGTGGAATCTAAATTGATCGATTTCGTAGTTATCGAGTTATTTTTTCTGTGACTGCTTCAGGTTCCAATATGATTTTTCTTTCCTTGTCAAGTTCTGGCAATATTGTTTGAACTAGGAGATTTTCACCTATAACCTTCTTTAAGCATGAAACATGGAAAACTAGGTGCACTTAGGAAGATGCAGGAAGTTCCAATTTGTATGCCATAGTACCAATCTTTTGCAACACCTTGTACGGACCATAATACTTTGGTGATAATTTATTATCCTTCTTAGCTTTCTTAAGGGACATTTGTTTGTATGGTTGTAGTCGTAGAAATACCCAGTCACCTACATCAAAACTTCTTTCGATGCAATGTTGATATGCATGTTGTTTCATTCTATTCTGCACTAAAGTGAGGTTAACCTTTAAGAGTTGGAGAACTTTTTGTTGATGATCGATGTGATCTTCCACTGCTTGAACCTTAGAATTTTCTCTTAAATATGATGTGATGCATGGCAAATGATATCCATAAAGTGTCATAAATGGGGTCATTTTTGCTGCAGTATGGAAGGAAGTGTTATACCACCATTCAGCCAGAGGCAACCATTTGACCCAGTGTGTCTATTTATAAGATACAATGAAAAGAAGATATCCTTCCAAACATTTGTCCACTATCTCAGTTTGCCCATCAGATTGAGGATGATGAGATGAGTTATGAGCTAACTGAGTACTCATACAAGAAAGAATTTTGTCCAAAACTTTCAAGTGAAAATAGGATCTCAGTCACTTACAATAATCTTTGGGTTTCCATGTAGCTTTTGAATTGTTTCCATAAATGAATTAGCAATTGTATTGGCTTTAAATGGATGAGATAGTGCACAAAAGTGTGCATACTTGGTAATTCTATCAACTACCACCATGATGACACTCTTTCCTTCGGACTTGGGTAAACCTATGATAAAATCCATTGAAACCTCCTCCCAACATTGACTTGGAATGGATAAAGTTTGTAATAGACCTGGGGTCTTAATTGTCTCAACTTTATTTTTTTGGCAAACCAAACATTCTGCCACAATTTTTTGAATATCATATTTAAGGCCATTCCAAAGAAATTCCTTCTTAACCCTGCGGTAAGTTTTTAAAAATCTTGAATGCCCTCCTAAGGGAGAGGTGTGCAATCCCAGAAGAATCTTTTGTTTGAGTTGGGAATTCTTACAGAGGTATAAGCGATCTTTGTACCATAACGAATCATTTTTCCAGCTAAATGTATCAGATGTGCTGGGATATTTCTGCAACTTTTGAATGAGTGCCCACACTTCTTCGTCATTCTTCCATTAACACCTTGCTTTGTTTATCCAATCTATTTGGATAATAGAAATGGAACCAAGCAATGCTTCCACATCCTCATCCTTTCTTGAGAGCGCATCTGCAACAACATTTTTCTTCCCTTTTTTGTAGATGATTTCAAAGTCATAACCCAACATCTTTGTGACCCATTTTTGCTGCTCTTCTGAAGATAATCTTTGTTCTAAAAATTATTTAAGACTATCATGATCTGTTTTTACCTTGAAGTGTCTTCCCATTAGATAAGGTCACCATTTCTTAAGTGCATGTAGTATTGCCAACATTTCCTTCTCATAAATAGCTTCGTGTAAATATTTTCCTATGATTGGACAAATTTCGAAAGCAATGGGTCTTTCTTCTTGCATTAAAACAACACCAATTCCATTTCCTGAGGCATCACATTCCACAATAAAGGTTTTTGTGAAGTCTAGCGTAGCTAAGACCGATGTTTGGCACATTGTCTATTTAATATGTTCAAATGCTTTTGTTGCTTCTGGAGTCCAAGAAAATGCATCTTTCTTCAGTAATGTTGTTAGAGGTGCTGCTATTTTCCCATAATTCTTAACAAACTTGCGATAATACCCTGTCAACCTGAGAAATCTTCACAGATGCTTTATGGATGTGGGGATTTTCCATTCCTTAATGGCTTTAATTTTTCTAGGGTCTACCTTAACACCTTCATGAGATACAATATGACACAAATATTCCACCTCTTGTACTCCAAAGAAACATTTGGAGGTTTTTGCATATAATTGTTTCTCCTCCAATAGTTTGAGCACTATGTCAACATGTTGAGAATGATCCTTCTAAGACTTGTTGTAGATTAGTATATCATCAAAAAATACTAAAACAAATTTTCTAAGGAAGTGTTTGAAAATGGAATTCATCAAACCTTGAAATGCAGAAGGTGCATTGGTAAGGCCAAAAGGCATGACCAAGATTCATATTCATAATGACCCTCATGAGTTCTAAATGTTGTTTTCGGAATTTCTTTAGTCTTCATTCTGATTTGATGATATCCTGAACGAAGGTCCAACTTGGTGAAGTAAATTGCTCCATGAAATTCATCCAATAATTCGTCAATGATAGGAATGGAAAAAATATCTTTAATAGTGAGCTTGTTGATCTCCCTATAATCCAGACACATGCGCCATGATCCATCCTTCTTGTGCACCAATACTACTCGAGCAGAGAAAGAACTTTGACTAGGTTGAATTATACCAACCTCTAGCATTTTTGCAACCATATGTTCAATTTCACTCTTTTGGGCATAGGGATATCTGTAAGGCCTGATGTTTGGAGGGACGCTTCCTGGAATCAAATGAATAGAATGATCATGATCACAAATAGGTGGGAGGCCTTTGGGAGTCTCAAATACCCTAGAATGATTGTCCAAGACATTTTGGAGATCTGGAGAAATAGATGATTCCAATGTGGGAACCTCTAGTGAACATAATTGTGCAATTACGCCTCGTTGTTCTTTATTTAGAATCTTTTTCATGTCATTAGAGTTAATTATCTTTCCCAGTTTCTCTACGATACCCCTTAATTCAACTTCCTTTCCTTCTAAAAAAAAAAAATCAAGAAAAGTTCTTGAAAATTAAAAACTATCGTACCCAAAGATTGTAGTCATTGGACTCCTAGTACAATATCAGCCCCACCCATTGGAATGTAAAGCATTAGATTATTCGACACATATTCTCCCATGGATAGCTTGATATTATGGCACTTCCCAAAGAAATTATGGTTCCTCCATTTGCAACCATCACTTGACACTCTTGTGTTGGATATAGGAAGCAATTCAATTCCTTGGCTATCTTACAATGAATAAAATTATGGGTACTACCCAAATCAATCAACAATATCAACTTTTTATTCTTGATATGTCCTTCTATCTTGATATTTTGAGGAGTGGTAATTCCAGCCAATGCATTACAAGATAAGGTCGGATTCATTTCTTCTTTCTCTATGGTTTTGATGTTTCTTGTTCCTTTTCTTCCTCCTCTTCACAATCTATGTAGAATAATTTCTTCTCAACACACTTATGACCTTTAGTGTACTTGCTATCACCACTGTAACAAAGCCCTTTTGCTCTTTTTTCTTCCAATTGTTGCGGTGTAAACGTTGTATGTTGTGGAAGTCTAGGGGCAACAACACTTCCATCTTTATAGTTGTGAGTGGTAGGCTTCCTTGTTGCCATAATTTTACTTTTAGTTTTTCTTGTCAACTTGAATGTCTTCTCTAATGAATCAAGTTCCGAAAGGCGAACCTCATGTTGGATGTTATCCTTTAAAGTCCCTATAAACACATCAATCCTTTGCTCCTATGGAATATCTTTTACCCTTATATTCAATTTTTGGAAGTCCTCAATGTGCTCCACCATTGAACCCTTCTATTTAAGATTTATCAATTGGCTAAAAATTGTGTTGCTTTTTGTATCCTCACAATGTGCTATCATTTCTTCTGTAAAAATTTCCCGAGTGACAATTTTTTTACGAGAGAAAAGCCATTGATACCATACAAACTGATTGGGTTCCAAATATAAAGTTGCAATGCATACCTTTGGTGTGTTTTGCACATTATGGAGATCGAAATATTGCTCCATCTATAGTATCCATGTTACAGGATCCTTTCCATCAAAATTCCTCATATCGATATTTGGAACATGGTGGGTCTTCCATCCAACGTTAGAGCCTATGAAATCATGACTAACATTTCTTTTTTTCTCATCATGAGCTTCCTTTACTACCCTTTCGCCATTAGTAAGCATTTCTTGTAGCAACTTTGTCAAATATATCTTCAAATCTTCCATGTTGCTTTTAAGTTTTGCTTCTATACCATCCATATTAGCTTCCATGACATCCATCTTAGCTTCCATTCCATTCTTTAAACCATCCATCTTAGCTTCTGTTACTTTTTGTGAGAGCAAAATTTGTTGCACTTCTTCCTCTTCTTCATGTGTCATAGTAGAGATTTCAGGTTTCTTACTAGGTGTTTCCATTTCCTTTCTTAGGTTCATCAATGAATGATAATTATGCTTCACAATTCCCTTTGAATCACTTCAAACTACTTTCTCAAACAAAACTTATGAAAATTTAAAAAACTACACACGTTTTTTTCCACTTTGTATGAGCTCGATCTTGAAACTACTATACCTCTATAATTTTGGATCTCCAATTTCTGAAATTTTGGCTTGTGATAGCCCTCTGAGTCGTCTCTCCATCCCCACAAGTCTGATCATGATTAGATTCTCCAAAAGAGAGTTATCCCCAATCTCTCGCGATGACCTAATTATAAACGAGTTCAGTAGAGCGAAGTTATACGACGTGCCACATGTCACTGTTTCAACCTTCATCTCTGAAAACGATACCAAACAAATTAATGTCTGTCCTATTTCTTTCACTTTTTAAGAAATTTGAATCTCATGCTCAGAGAGAAAGTGATGACGATTTTGCCAAGGTGACCTATTTGAGATCGAATTCAGGAGCCTACAAAAACCCTAACTTCATCAGTTCATATCTCTAAATATGTAGCGCCACAAGATTTGAAATTATGTCATGAGGTTCATCACAATGTCAGCTCAAATGGGTTTAATTTCAGCTTTTGAAGCTTCGTATAAACAAAGTTATAGAGAAAATTTCACGATGTCCTGTTTGAAGCAGCGAAACTCTAGAATCCAAAGCTCTGATACCAGTTGTTATGCAACCAACTCACAAAATAGAAGAAAGAGATAGATCAATGACTTCAAAAGTAGCCTCTTCGAAGGGGAAACCTCCTTTACATTACATAAAATGAACAATTCTTGGATGATACAAATGACAAGACCTCATTTCTATATATAGGAGTCTAAGGGGTCACAATAGAATCAAAGTCGACATAACAATAATAAAAATAGTGGGCTTTTATGGGGCACAATAATAACAATATGTGGGAAACATGGGCACAACAATAACAATAAGGGGTACAATGACAATAATAATAAGGGAATACACTAGTACTATAGGGACCTAACAATTTATACCCAATTCACTCTCAAAGTTTAGGATAAGTTAAACATGCAAATTGTTTATCAAATCACTATATGGAACAAGATTTAAATGATGTGAAAAATAGATAAGTATGTTTGCATGATAATGGAAAATGAGTAAGTTAAACTTGTTTATAGTTCAGTTTTCTCATGTAAATAATAATTCCAAATGAAATGCAAATGTGGAAATTCTAAAGCATGAACAAAACTCGCATTCAACATCCAACTATATGAAATAACCATATCCAATGAAACCAAGATAGAATGGCACCAATAGTATTTAGTTTATGAGCATTAGAGCATGACATTAATCATGAGACTTAAAGATATTGATGAAATATAAAACATGTATTTCACTAAACCATTCCACCATGTCCATAAGCTTAATGTCAAGTACTAAACTTTCCAAATTTAGAAGATTTCTTTATCATGAGATGTCATCCACTTAAATCATGACATTTGATGAAGTTATGTGCCAATAAATTGAAAAATTGCCTAACCCATCGTTGTTATATTTTAATCTTAGGACAAAAAAAATTGTCATATTAGTTTTTTAAGACAGTAGATGCATTTAAGGAAACTTAGAAGCACCATAATTTTCTCATCAGGACAAAATTCCTAAACATGTAATATTTTCAACATTTAGATGAAATAATAGTCTACTTGTTAGATCATTCAAACACCAACATAAGAATATACCAGTAATGTGATGAATGGAAGAAACCCCAATCCTAAATATTTAGCCCATCACACAAATATTAGTGTGATTAATTGAATTGTTTATAAAATTTAGGTGTTGTAACCATGTGAACCAACAATGAATTAAATGATATTTCAAGCTTAGAGGAGTTTCAAGTGTGTGTGTAAAGGGTTGATTATCAAGTGTGTTCCATACACAAGTTCAATGACAATATACAATAGATGACATACATATATAAATTTTGCTTCAAAAGAAGCATAACCAAGTATTAAAATCTTTCAATTACAAATTTAAACCATGAAAAAGGTTGAAAATCCTTGATTTGTTTTGCTTAGAGACTGATTCATTCCACTGATAAATGCATCAATTTATTATATTAAATTATTGTGATAAAAAAAATGCCAAATCATTGCTGAGATGTAATGTTTTATACTAAGTCATTGGAGCATTGACTAATGAAAGTAAGCTTTAAGATCCTTGTGCGATGAAATTAATTTGTTTTCCAACATTAGTTGAAATGACATAAACCGAAATGGAGGTTTAGATCATGCATAATACAAGTTATTCATTATGATAGGTAAGATCTACTCGTAGATATATCAAAGCTTAACCAAGATATAAAACTATTTTCAACTAGTCAAGGACTAACTTACTTATGCAAATATTAATAGATATAAAACTTGAGTTAATGATTAGCACAATTAATTCCAAATATAAAATAGATGTAGCAAGGTTATCCTAATGATTTGTATCTAGCATTCTAAATCTAAGAAATTTAATAAATAAATCTTAGATTGCCAAATAAACCAAAAAATAAAGAAAATAAAAGAAGATGAGTTTTTTTAAGTCTTGGTTGAAAAAGTCAAGAAATTATGTAAGTGTCTATAAATGAGCTATGGGATCACTATATATACCTTAAAAATCGTGATTTTATTGTATTAATGTGTTAATATTGAGGGAAACAAGGAGGATTTCCTAAAAAGCATTGACTAGACATGCTGAAACCCTTAGACATGGATTGGGGGCATGGTCCCTTTCCCCAAGTAATACAAGGTGAAATCTAAATTTGGCCAAATGAAATAGGGAAGAATCCTCATGCCACACTCAATTCAATGAAATAAGATATAGATGATCACAATAATTTTTGCAAGAAACCTATACCTCAATTGCCTTCTGAATGGAGCACGATGCTTTTCTTTGACCTTGTAGTAGCTCCTTTAGCATACCTAAAAATAAAAATTATTAGAATATACCTTTGAAACACACTTAAAGAAAATGAAAAAATAATAAAATCAAGAATAGGAAAGTCTCTTTCAATATTCTCCAACAACTGAAAAAGTGAGGTGGATTCCTCTTTTATATAGATAAGGAGCCTCTATGATACAATTTGCTAGCTCATACAATGAGCTCAAGTCAAATGCATGGGAGAATACCAAGTATAGTTACAAAACCAACTAAATAAACCTAAATAACATGAGTACCCTCCTCAAAATCATGAAGAATGCAACTAATTGTTATTTGTGTGCTCTAATAGAGCATGAGAATAAAAGTCCCCTCCTTGAAAGATGACAATGACCCATCCAAATGTGTATATGAGGATTGTTACAACTTTAAGTATTAATGAAATACCTAATCCATAAGATGAAATCTGAGGGGCAACCACTAGGAATCTCACCTCAACAACCTACCTTCTACACTTTAGGCCAACTCTCCTCTAACTCAACAAATATATCTCTACTAGGATTACTAAGACTAAGAAATGAAGTACAAGGTGGCATTGAGAGTATCCTTAGTAAAATCAGGTGTGAATTTTTTCATTGTTTTTGGAATAATTGATGGAAGGACATTAATATTAGTGCTAAATCCAACTAGGGAAAAATAGTTAAGGTAAATCAAATGGTGATGAGATCAAGAATAAAGCCCTCCAAGGAGTTGGCTTATTTCCTTGAAGGATTTGGTTTTGAGACTAGAACCACAAGGAAGGCTAATCCCTTACCTAATCAATATCAACAATGAATTCAAGGCATATAAGAAGGGGCTTCAATGCAATACAACCTTCATGGTCCTAAATCAATTATTACTTGATGAAACCACTTAATATTTTGACCAAGGAACCATAAGGAAGAACAAACCATGGTATCGAATACTCACCAAACCAACAAAAAAGGAATGAGGACAAACCCTAAACTTCTTTCTTTCAAGGGATCGTTTATCCTTCAATGAATCAATCTTGAAAGGCTTGTAGAAGACAAACATTCCACTATTAATCTTCATGCACCAAAATAAAATCAAGTAGGAAAAGCTTTAAGGGTTGACAACATTCATCCACAAAGAAAGAAGGCTTAACACAATAAATGCTCCAAGAAAAATATATCAATTAAGCTCCAGTGAGAGAGAGGTCCCAAATATCCAACCCTAAGTTGAAATGAGGAAGTGCATATCTTTATATAAATGATCTAAATTTCCTTTACAATAAAATAATATTATCTCATATGCTTACTTAGATATAGCCTAAGAAAAGTAAATTTAACTAACTAATTCTAAAACAACAATAAAATAAAAGTGGTCAAGCCACATGTACAATAAATAACATAAAGAAAATCCCTAAAGAGAGGTCCTCTCCTACAAAGAAGGTGAATGATGTCCCAAGCATCCATGTTGGCTTCCAAATGGCCTAAGAATGCATAGATTGTTAATACACCTCACAAAAAGTGAAAATCGGTCATCCTAAGATTCCTCCACAGTTGTTTAGTGGGCCTCTAATCTCATAAACATCCTCAAAAGGATGGCATAAACCCTCTAAAGAGTTAGGCAAATATGATTAACCCCTATTCTAAAAGTTGGGAAGATGACCAAAGTTGTGTTGCACTTCCCTAGAGTTGTGATGTTGACTTTTGATGCCAGTTATGGTCACTTGGATGGAATTTATACTAGTTACAACACACGGTGATGTGGAAGATGCAAGAAGAAAGCAAAAATGTATAAGAAGCAAAATTAAAAATAACTTTGGAATGAAGTTCCATAAAGGGGGGAATATAGAATATTGCATATTTTTAATTAATCCTATACTTGATGAGAAAAATAAAAAGTAGTCTTAAAATAATAATAATAATGAAAACTATAAATAATAATTATGATGATAATAATAGTAGTGTATCATAATATAATAACCAATTATACATGAAAAAATACTAAAATATAATTTAGGGAAATGCTAAACAAAAAAAATATATATTTAAAGCTACATGATTAAGGGTTTATTGCTTGATGATAAGTGGAGCCTTTTGCATGGATGGATATGAAGAATAAATATTTAATGAATGTGGAGAATGTAATAAGACATCTTTTTCTTAGGAAATCTTGATATGGAAGGAAAAAAACTAGCTTAGGCAGTTGATTAAGAACTCAAGAGCTCTAAATTGTGTTGATTGAGAGATTGGTTGGGAGGAGATTCATCCTCCACACATAGTTGTAGTTGGCTAGAGCAAGAGGGTTGGAGCATTCCTTGGAAAAAAAGAAGGGTTGGAGCACAATAGTTCTACATTTACCCAAATTTTGTGCCAATTCTCTTTGAAACTTTTAGGTATGATTGTCATAATTAATTACCTTGTGTTTATTATGTAATAAAAACTAAATTTATATTTATTTTTACTTGTCTTAAATTAAGAAAATGCAACTAGGTTTTATGCATGTTAATCTTAACAAATTAAATATTACACATTGGTTGTACCTAATGTAAATCTATTGTACATGTTGGCACTTTTTAAGTTAACCAGAGTTGACTTTTTCACACATTCTCTTTTGAATTATTTTGTTTTGGTTGATGTTACACTTATACACATGTTATGCTTCTTCATCCAATTGAAGTTATTCATGTTAGTGTATGAGAAATATGTTAACCTAATGAGAATGATATTGTTAAAATTCATAAGGGTGTTGTTCATATTGAACTAGTGTGTATTGAGATAATATGCATCTTTCATAAAAGGAACACTATTGTGTTGAATTTTATATGTTCACAATGACATTTGAACATTGTTAAACAAGGTTGTGAATTTAAAATACATTGGTATTGGAGTTGATAAAATGTTAAGTTTGGGTGTGTGAATCAAAACTATGTAGATTCAATATCTTGTGTACAGCAAATACATGAAAACACTCGTTCATTCCAACAAAGAATGCTTAAATGCTAAGTGAACCTTGGAAATTGGAACTGCCTAAATATACATTAATATAAATGGAATTAGGATTCATGGTTGCCACTATTGAATAGAAGAAATCACATGGCACTATCTCAAGTGTGCATATAGAGAGAAAGCAAATGGGTAGACCCTTACCGTCATCATCTCATATTCCATTATAAGGGTGGCATCCATAGTGTTTACGTGCCTGTAATTAGTAAAAAATCCTACTCAATCATTCATGTATACAAATTTCCATGAAGATAAGCAAGTATGATGTTGTGTATATTGTGATGTCTATACATTGATTTTGATTCTTTGTATTTCATGCTAGATATATTTTATGTGATTCATGAATCTGCATTATTGAGATATGCATGCAATGTGTGTGCCTTGATCTCCTATTTAGTTTAGTTTTCGTAGATGATTGAGTTTTCATGTAATACTATTTGCTACATTGGTAAGTAGTGTAGCTCATTAATTTTTAGTGGATCTTTGGGGATAGTTAGATGTATTGAAATATTTTACTAACAAGAAGGTCACCAAGTGTATCATAGTACCTTATTAATTTGCTACTCATAATATGTGTTCATGTCAAGTATTGTCCTCAATTTGTTTCCTTGGAGATAAGCAAATCTCATAGAAAAGAGAGAGAATGACTCATTCACAACACGCAAATTATAAATCAACTATAAAGAGATGCATGTGATAAGAGAATGAATAATAATTCATACAACAAATTATTAACTTATCCCTTTATCCAATATAGTGCTTGATGCATTTCTATGGATATTAACAACTCTCAAGGAAAATAGAGATAATGATTCAGTCACAACATGCAAACTATAATGCAACTCTAAATGTATGCATTTGATAGATAGGATGAATATGTCACTTCTCATACAAAAAGTTATATTGCGTAGAAATTATGACATATATTATTTTATCTTTTATATCCAACCTTAATATAGGAATCATTCCTAGCCCGCAGGGGTCAACTCAATTGGCAATGCCATGAAAAACAAGTGTTATATACCATGAGGTTCGTGGTTCAAATCCCCCTGATTTACCTATTTATGTGAAAGGGGCATACGTAGGCACCTAAGGGTTATAGTGGTAAAAATCGACCTCGTGTCATGCGAGTACGAAACAAGCTCAGTTGTTGATTCCTCTAGTCACAAAAAAAAAGACAAAGTATTCCCTCATAAGCATTACCTCTATTTCATAATGGCGAGTATTAGAAACATTTTCTTGTAGTTGGAAGGTATCACCTAGACCCTAGTTGGTGCAAAAGTAAATACGTTGGATTTGGTGTTAGTCATTGGAAAGTCAACATTCTCAGTTTTTGGCCATTTAACATTCTCTTTTCAAAATCTATTGGATTTCCATCTTGATTAATTTGATGTTGGTTCATATGATATATGCACTTAACTCAATTACAAATCACTTGGTAAATTAAATATGATAGGTATGGTATAGATGATATGACCATTTTAAAGTTCCCATGTTTCTTATATCAATGAAAAGCTTCATGCATTTTTGGGTATTAAAAAATAATAATAATACATAATAAAATTATGAGAAATCCTTAAAAGGACCCATTGATATAAGTAATCCTTTGAGATAACTTACGATTTTACATAAAAATATTTACCTACTTCCTTTTCTTTATGTCAAATATATGTTCACCTTTTGGATTATTTTGAAATGGAAAAAGAAGGATTAATTATTTATTCCTTTTTATCAAACATGCTTTCACTTTTTGAGTTGTTTTGATAATGATAAAATTATAAAAAATCCTTAAGAGGTTGTCGAAAATTGGGCAGCTTCTGGATGAATTTGCCCAAAGGGGAAACCCTACTCCCTCAAAGGGAAACCCATGGGAAACCCATGTGGCCTAAAGGAGAATTCAAATTGGATAAAGGAAAATATTATTATTAATTAATACGGAAAATCAATTTGGTCCAAGCTCTCATTAAGGCACATAGAAAAATATGTTTAAGTATTATTATGAGCAAAATTTGAATTTGTGGTTTCTCCCTCCAAATATTCGGCTTCTCTCCCTTTTGCACCCATTCGGTTCTAAGGAAGGATATAAAAGAAGTTCAATACTTCTCTCCAAAGTGGAATTCAAATCTCTCACTTTAAAAAGCCTCGTATATCTCTGTATTTTTGTATGACTCTGAGGATCGTATTTTTCATATGTATTTGAGGCTCGTACATCTGGCTCGACATTCATTATAGTGACTTACATTTGTAGATGGCTCGAATAGAGAGGCCGCAAATATGTCTGTGACACGCAATACACAGTGGCATCACATCCCTAATTGACATCACATCTATTAGTTCAAATCAATTTACAGTAGCTCAATCTATTTACTTTTCCAGCACGAAAAAACTATATAATTGTATTTATAAACAAAATTTGTTTTATATACAGTGACAATATTAGTGCCAGGAAAGCAACAAGCTTGAAAACATGTCCCATTTTGAAACAGACAAAGTAATGTAACTTGCAGAAAAACATGCCCGGAAGCTGAGAGGATATCCAGGTGTAAATAGAGCTCCATTTGTTCATTTCGCCACAAGTGTATGATGCAAAATAAGGAAAGAAATTGAAAGAGCTGGTACTGTAGAAGCCTTCATATGTGCATAAGACTTAACAAAACCAAAATTTCTACCATAAGTAATTGCTATATGCCCTGAAATTGGAAATCCTGGATCTGGTAGATAGTGTTGTTTGCCTTTATCTGCAATCTCCATAAACCTTGGGGCAAGGTTAGACCCCTTTTAGATAGAGCGTCCGTCTTTTTGTTTTTGTTCTTATCAATATGGAAAATAGAATAATCCTTCCTGTAGTCCCATAATGCTGCTATCCTGTCCATCCATCCGGCAAGGTGAATGTTTTTTATGTGATTCTTTGACAGAACATGATCAGTTATTACCTTGGAGTCTCCATAGATTTGCAGATTCGGTATGTCCAGAAATTTGCTGAAGGAGAGGAGACCAGCTAAAGCCACTGCTTCCGCTCTATTGTTTGTCCCCGGACCAGCATTCCAATATATTTCTATAGTTTGTGCATTTTCCATCTTGATGTAAACGCCACAGGCACAGATACCTTGTTGTGCAGCACCGTCGAAATATGCACGTGGGGTCGAAGTGTTCATCGGCATGGACCTTCTTCCACACCCATACCTGTCGATAGTGGACTCATAGTCCCTTCCATAATTTGTGCTGAGCTTCCCGCCTGTTCCGAGGGCATTGTATAGGGCAATTATAGAGTCGATCCCTGAAGAACTTGATACCACCTCTGAGCTGAAAATTTTACCATTCCTCCATTTCCATATGCTCCAGATAGCCAATAAAGGAATGGCTCTCCATTCTTTCTTCATGTTGCTCCAATTTTTAATAGCTTCAGACATTGATGGGACACATACAAGTGGAAAACCAAAGTGGGCCGAAAGTTCCTGCCAGATAGGCCGCACCTGTAGACAGTTGAGGAAAAGATGAAAGTTATTTTCAGAGCTTCCTCTGCACAATGGACAAATGGCCGGTCCATGCCAGTTTCGTTTTTGTAAGTTTTCCCACGTAAGGTTCCTATTATAGAACACCAGCCATGCAAAAATAATTATCTTGGCGGGACCTCCGGTTTTCCATAATGAGGGAAGGAAAACATCTCCAGCTATTTCGATTTGGGAACTAAGAAGCTGCAAATAAACCTATTTAACCTTCGCCTGCGTGGAGCCATCCATACCTCCCCATATGAGCAGGTCCTTGTCTACTGATCGAAATATTCCATGACCCTGCAAAGAGGATATAACATGGTCCCAATGTGTCTTCATTTCTCCATTGAGTTTCAATTCCTGCGAGGATTTCCAACTGGGGATGGCCCCATCCCATTGCCGAATGGTACTGGCCCAATAGAAAATCCCCCTGATATGGAGCGCACTTAGCAAACAAGGTGAAACATGGATTTTTCCGGCACCACCAGCAAACGCGTCCCTTCCAATCAGGATCTGAGATCCTGTCTGAAATTTCCAAATGATGTTCTTCCTTAAATATGGTTCCAGCTTCTTGAACCCTCTCCATATAGCCGATCCAAATGGGGACCCAATGTGATCCACCCTAATCCAGTATGTCATATCCCTGTTTTGCATATATTTTGCACGGATAGTCAAGCTCCATAATGAGTCGCCCATGACAGCCTTCCACATTGATTTGCATAAAAGAGCTTTTCTGAATTGTGCCAAATCTAAAATGCCCCATCCCCCCAGTTGTTTAGGCCGCGTTATTGCAGATAGCTTGGTTAAATGAAATTTATAATGTTCCTTATCACAGCCCCAGATAAAATTGGCAATCATCCTATTCAAGTTCTTAATTATAGAAGTGGGAATGAAGAACAAGTGTGCCCAATAAACCATCGTTTGTACCAAAACAGCTTGTGTCAGGGTCATCCTACCACCTTTGGATAAGCACAGGTTTTCCCATGCAGCAATCTTCTTGTAGAATCTATCTGTAATCCATGACCAATCTGCCACCCTGTAACCTGAAGTTTTCAATTTAAAGCCCAAGTATTTAAGTCCGTTCCGGAGAGGAATAGCTTGTATGTTAAAGCGCTGAGATAGAAATCGGATCAGATTTCCGTTTGTATCCTCCACATAGAATGCAGATTTCCCTTCATTAACAGACAAGCCGATTGCATTTTGAAATCTTCGCAAAATTTCATGAAGACAAATCCATGTTTCCCTGCATAACATAGCAGTTAAAAGAATGTCATCGACAAAAAAACTATGGGATGAGTTTATACCTCTGCAAATAGGAAGTGGGCGACATTGTTCATTTTGAATCGCCTTCTTGATATGGAGGCTGAGAGAGTCCATCACTAATATGAGTAAAAGTGGGGGCAAGGAACATCCTTCCCTAAACCCCCTGGCAGCTTTGAAAAAAGGAGAGGGTAAACCGTTGATTATAACAGCATAGTTAACCTCCTCCACACATGCCATTATCCATCTTGAGCACCTTGAGTTCAGTCCAATCTTGGCAAGTAGACAACGCAGGAATCCCCAATCCACGCTATCGTACGCCTTTTTTAAATCTATCTTCAAAACAGCAGCCTCCAATCTCCTAGTGTGAATAGAATGTATTGATTCTTGAGTGATGGCAACCGCATCCATAATATTCCTATCCTTGAGGAAACCGTGCTGCTCTCGGGTTAAATGCATTGATAACATACTCCTAATGCGAATAGCAATGATTTTGGAGATTGTCTTATATAAAACATTGCATAATGAAATTGGTCGATAATCTGAAAATGTTGCAGATAGAGACTTTTTCGGAATCAAAGCAATGTATGTGGAGGTAATACGATGACTAATGAAGCCCTTTAATCTTGATTCCTCAACCAAGTGTAGAATGTCATCCTTGAACAGATCAAAAAAGTGGACAAAAAATTCTATGGACCACCCGTCCGGACCTGGACATTTGTCTTTTTGGAATGATTTCATCGTGGCCAAAATTTCATCTTCAGAGACTTCTTGGAATAGGGCAACATTTTGGGTCTCATCGAACATGCGGGGATATAGATCAATGCCCCAAAGGATATCTTCAATGCAACTTCCGATTTCTCTGCTATATGCCTTTTTGAAGTAATTCACAGCGTCGCCAGTTATATCTTCTTGAGAATAAAAGGTTTTGCCAGCATCATTCTGAATTTGCCAAATCATATTAGCCTACCTCCTTCTGTTTGCAAATCTGTGAAAATACTTTGTATTTTTGTCGCTTTCTTTGAGCCATATGGTGCGGGTCTTAAGACGCCAAGTGGATTCCTCCTCTGCTAATATCTTTTGCTTTTTTTCCCAAGTTCCCATATACGTTTCCAGGTATTTGAGGATAAGGAATTACTTTTAAAGCAAGTGGATAAGATATGCAATTCCTTGTCAATATCTTTCAGCTCCTTTCTATTTGATTCCACTTTGTCTCGCTACCATTTTTTTTACTTTGCCACAAAGAAGTGCCATACGCTTAATGAAGTCCATAGACTGATGTTGTGGCGGTCCTGAGTACTGCTGCCACGACTCCTTAATGAACTGGTTGAAATGTTCATCCAAAAGCCATGTACGATTGAATTTATATGGAAAACCAAATCTACATCCATTATCATTCCATTGTATATATATTGGCTGGTGATCCGATATATGCGCAGGGACAATTTTCATCATTGGCAGACCGAACCTGTCGATCAACTTCCCGTGAATGATATATCTATCCAATCTTTTTGCCAAAAATGCTTCATTTGACCGCCCGTTATCCCATGTAGGACCCTGGCATTCTGGCTGAATATCTATGAAGTTATTTTGAATAATTGCATTTCGGATCATGCCCCCTATCGAGTCAAATTTCCTGCCATTGCCCCAGGTTTCATCATTACACAAATTGCTGTTAAAATCACCTCCCATCAGTAAGGAGTCGATATCTATGAGCTCAGATGAAAAAAACTTTTCCCAAAAAGTATACCGCTGTCTATATGGGGCGTAAATGTTTAAAATACGTTGTCTATATGGGGCGTAAATGTTTAAAATATGCACCGGTTCGTGACAACCACGAAAATATGCTAGAATTAGAATTCCAGCAAAACACTGAAATGCAACAGCTCTGATCCATTTTGGGTCCCAAATGACAGCTAAGCCTCCAGACAACCCTGCAGCATCAGTAGCTACCATGTGCCAAGTAGGAAACATTCTTCTAAAATATAATATGAGATAGTTTGAGTTCGGTCATGCATCGTTTCTTGGATAAGAAGCATTCTAGATTTAGTGGAGCCAAAAAAGTTCCTTCAGGGCCGTAGCCAGCACCTAAGCCCTGAATGTTCATGGATAATATGTTATACATTACAGCCTTCCGATGGCCTGCATGCTCTAAGGGGCCCTCTTTTGGATAATTCCTCCTCCGTAATTTCAGATATGGGAATATCAACCAAATTTAGTCCTCTAGGAGACGTAGCCTTCCTGTCCTTCCTTCCGCGAAAATCCTGCTACCCCACTTTTCTTTTCGCCGAACAGTAATAAACCCTGCCGATCTAGGGCTGATAACAGGGGAAGGGGATTTATCAGGTTTTTGAATAGTGAGAGGTTCCAAGTTTAATGACGCCCTTTGCAGCAACATATCTAAATCACAATCAAAGGAATTGGTATCACCTGATCTCGGGGAGTTGAACTGGGTGAATGATTCACATATAGCCTTCCCCTTTGGATCGGCTCTATGCTTCCCCGCAGGAGAGGGGATCATAGAAGGTAGGGGGGAGGGATATTGGCAGGGGACTGGGGGAAGAAGAAATGTATAGGATGGATTTGGTTTGGCCGACCCCCGACAGTTTATCGGTCGGCGGGGGGAGGGGGAATGGTAACATCAGGGGAGGGTTCTGGCGGATATGGAGGCAAGGGGAAACCCGGCGGCGAAGGAGGCAGGACGGTGGAGGGCCGATGAGAGAGCTCAGGAGAGAGGGCAGATCAAGGGCTGCAAACCTCACGTGATTTATCCCGCCCATGGGGGCCAGCAGAAAGTGAACGAGAGCGGTGGAGGCCAGAGGATCGGCCGGAGGATATATGATTACTGCAAGAGCGACGAGGATAAGGATTGAAACCCCTGAAAGGGTTAATATAGAGCTTCTGTTCCAAATGATCACATGCAGAAGATACACCAACAAATTTCTCCGTGTTAGATCTGCTTCTATGTCGAATAGAATGTCTGCGGGGGCATTGAGGAAGGAGGTGGCCAGTCTTATGGCACGCCGAGCACCGAAAGGGTACTCCCCAAAAGTCTAAGCGCTGGTGGACATTCGACATATTCCATTTCAATTCAATAGATTCAGGGAACCCTCCCCTGAATCCTTTCTTAATAAGAACCCACGCGACGCGCTTATCCTTTGTGCCAATACAACAGGGGTCAACATAAATGAATTTCCCGACAGCATTACCAATTTTCTCCATAGACTCCTTATTCCATAGTTCAACAGGCAATCCCGGCAGCTTGAGCCATATGTAACTATTCTGTGGAGTGGATCTGAGAGGGTCGAATCCAATATACCATCGGTGCAGAGCCAAGAAGCTTTGATCCCGGACCCAGGGTCTAGAGAAGATAATTTCTAAATCAGGATCGCGGAGGAAGTGAAAGCTGAACCAATTGTTCATGAGTTTGACGGGCATATCCAAGAAGGGAAGACCATCTGGTAGCAATCCAGCTTCGGAACTGTGACTCCTCCATAGTCGGAAAGTGCCAACGACCCACAAGGGCCCGCTTCTGCAAACTCGATATCCTGTCAAATAGTAGGGGGCCGTCCAGATTGAGAGCTTCAGGCGGCGGAGATGTTTTAACCGGCTGGAACTGCTTTCGATTCGGGGGTGACTCGGACCCTCACCAAAAGATGACTGATCCTTCTGAGTGGGCGGAAATAAGTCCTCGGACAACGTGGCAACCCAATCAGCGTTTGCATTCCGACTGACGTGGGCCTTTTCAGCTTCTTCGACGGCCTTCACTAAGGCAAGGGCTAACCAGCCATATATTGTGTATTAAATGCTGGCCCATCTATGTATGTCAAGCAAGTCATGGGGGCGCATACATATCCATGGAACGGGACTCCGGCGGCCACCTTGCGTTTCCGGTGACGAACGCGGGACCCTTGCCGTCCGTCCAGCTACACTTCGTGCCTCATAATAAGCCGATATGAGACTGAAAAGAAATGGTACGTCATGGTACATCTACACTTGATTGATACAACTACCGCATTCCTCCCGCGTGTAATTTTAAAATTTGGGCATTCCTCCTCCCGCCTGTAATTTTTTGAATTTTTAAAAATTTCAAGAACTTGCTCTGGGCTTCTTCCTCCCACGTCTAATCTTTTATTTTTTAAAAATTTGGTGAACCTGCTCTGCGTTTTCTTTGGCATCCCTGTTAGCATAGTTATCTTAGTGGCCAGGAGATCTCAAAAGATGGAGATGGTCCTTCTATTCAACAGGTTTGAGAACTCTTAATTTATACAATTCCTCCCTATTTACATAAAACGATGGTGCTAGTAACTCGCTCTGGATGGTATTTAACGCCCCCACCGTAATATAGACTCTTTATGAATATGCTTGGGCAACTAATATCTGAATCAGGAGATTTATCCTGCAGGGAGTATGATATTTCAGGCTCGAAATGAATAGTTGCGTTCTGGTTTGCTTTCTCTTCTGTCGAAGGATGAAATTCGTAAAACAAAATTTGTTCAGAGAATCGTTTCATTAAAGTAGGAAATCTTCTTATCAATATTGCATTATTATATTTCAAACTCTTTTTTCACGATGATTTCATAATAAAGCGTACTTCATTGATTTGGTCTATTTGTTGCTCGCGAGGCGCAGCGATTTAAGTGGGTAGCACTTAAAGAGTAAAAGAGTTGAAGATTTTCTAGATTAGTTGTGCGAATGAGGTATTGGAAGCATAGCATTTGTATGAATTAATGAATTACAAATTCCACTATGTGTTGCAGGGTTTAGTTTGCTTAAATTGATACGCGTTTATGTGTTGTGCAGGTGCTCAAAAAGAGAAAATTGGAAAGGCGTTGATATGTTCATGTTGGGTTGGTGTTTAGACTGATACAAGCATGTGTTTGAACAAGGGCCATCTTTTTTGGATTATCTAAGGAGCTAAAATGTCAGGGTTAATAGGAAATATTTTTTTGGATGATCTAAGGAGCCAAAATGTCAGGTTTAATAAGAAATCTTCTGGTGAGATTTTTTTTAGAGAGCATGAGCCTTAATAGTCTTTAGATTTTGAAGTGCTCTGCTTCGTCTTAGACACAAATTCTGTAATTTCATGATAACGTGTGGTAATGGTTCTATGGAAATAATCGAAATTTTTGATGGTTTATTCGCTTCAGTTAAACTGCATCCGCTTACGTGGATTTTCTGCCTTATAGATTTTTTACTTACTCTTTTCCAAAGAATTAATGAATTAATCGCTTTTTCCATTTAAATATCAAGTTAATATTTGTGACAGGATATTTTGGCTTTTTCACACCATATCATTAAAGTTTATCTCCATATTTATTTAATAATATTTTTCTATCAAAATCTTCTGCCAAAAATTCGTGAAGGATGTGTTTAGTTATAAATTTAAAATATAGTAAAATATATTTATAAATGAAAATATTTTTTCCATCATCATTTTTGGTCGGGAATCAATGAAGTTATTTTAAATAAAATAGTAAAATATAATTAATATATAAAAATATTTATAATCGGTTGATTTTGTTATTTTAATGTATATAATTTAAACAGATTAATAATAAAAAAATAATTATTTTTATAAGTTATAAATTTAAATATATGTAGTAATTTGAACATATTATTCAACATAAAATCATAAAATATAATTAATATATAAAAATGTTTATAACTTATTGATTTTGTTATCTTAATGTATATAATTTAAACGGTTTAATTATATATATATATATATATATATATATATATATATATATATATACGTTATAGATTTAAAACGTTATAGATTTAAATAGGTACATAAAAATTAAAAGATAATAATATTTTTATTACATTAAAAATAAAAAAATTAAATAATAATAATAATAATATTTTATTTTCATTTAAATATGATTTAGTATATTTTAATTTGTTATATCATGTGGAGTTATTTTAATTATTTTTCAATTTCACACTATTTAAAAACTAATAACTAATGTGAAATAAAAACAATTGTTATTTACATCAGTTTACTTTTATAATATTTATTTAATATATAGTAATATATTTTATAAATATTAGTATGTTGTTGTATCTTTAACTCAAACATCTATTATTTAATTATTATTTTTTAAATATATGTGTTTGTTATGGGGTGTTTAAAAAATATAATTAAAAAAATATTTTTTATTAATGATATATAAATTAAAAAGTAATGGAATATGATATTAAGATATTTATTGTATTAAGATGAAGATTTCAACTTTAAATCTTTTAATTTAAAATAGTTAAATATTTTGTATATATAAGTTAAAAAAAACTAACAATAACAATAATAATATAATTATATTTCATTTAAAATATTTGTCAAATTTTTACATACCAATTTTAATAATTTTATACTTTTAAAATTGTAATTTAATTTTAAAATATAAAATATTGGGCATTACTTCATCGAATTTTTGAAATATAAATTTTAATTCAAATTATTTTAAAAGAGAAAGGAAAAACAATTAACCAATATGATTTTAATACATTTTCAAATTATTATTTATTTATTTATTTATTTGATAATACTTTTTCATTAAAATATAATGACTATTTTTTCCGTTTAAATTGAGGAAAATATTCAATCTTTATACACATTTAAGAATTTTCTAAGATTTGAGTATGATTGTTAATATTCACAAAATGAAAATCATGAAAATTAAATTAAAAAGGATCATTTATAATATTTAGGTATATAACAACCAACAATATTTTGAGGAATTTCAAATCTATTTTGGAATTCATAACACAAGTTCAACTAGAATTATGGCATGGGGAATAAGATTATTAGAGTTTGGAAAGTTTATTATAGATATCGAGGAAGTTTTGAAAAAGGATATAGTAGATTTAAAAAAAAAAAATCCAAATTAAAGGAAACATTTTATTCTACTCTCTTTATGGAAACAAATAATTTCCTCATTGAGAGCATGACTATTAAAAGGTAAAACCACATGGACAACAAGAGGCTTTCTAAAATAGCCTCAAAGTCTAGCCACAACGACTTTTAAATCAAGTGGGATGGTATAAGGAGGCATTATCTTGGTTAGACCATGGAGGTGTAAAGGAAGAGATCATTTGCACGTTTAAAAATAATATTAGAAATTATGGTGCCATGAGGAGTTAGAGATATTCACATTGTTAAAATTAAAAACAAATTTTCATGAGCTTAATTCTCAAAACCTTTGAGTAAATCCAAATTTGAAAATTTTTGTTATGCTTTTAACCTTTTTAAGGTTTTAATTATGCAAAACTAAGGTGATGTTGAAATGATTTTCGTGATGTATTTCAAGAATAGATACAAAATTGTAAATAATTTCAAGTAATATTTTACTTGATTAAATTTAAACCTAATTGCCGCACTTTCATTTTTTTTACCTTTTAATTCAACCAACACTATAACGATCTTGAAACACTTTTGCTTAAAGTTTTTGAAGCATAGAAACAAAATTCTAAAGAATTTCAAGTAAAAATTTACCTTCTTAAAGTTCCATAAACCATTTTTGGTCTTAATCATACTTTCCATCATATATATATTAGATTCATCTTAACTTGGATCTATCAAACATTGTGAAGAATATAAATTTTTAATCGAGAATCATTTAATTTTATGTTGCTTATTAAGAAATTTCTCTAGCCTCAATATTTAATAGATTCTTAGTTAAATAGATTTAGGGTAATCTTTAATTATTTTAAATATTGTTACATACATTTTTAAAATAGTGGGAAAACCTATGAGAACTCAATTGTCAAACCAACATTGGGGACAACTATTATTGGCTGTTATCCACAAATGTAAGTTGGCTCATCATTGTTATTCAAGGAAAAGCATGTCACTTGTATGGTAAGGGGGCATGGTTTCACTCCTAAATGCCTCTAGGTCTTGGGTTTGTAACAGGTTTCCTTATATTCAAGGAAGACAAGCTCTTAGCCAAGAAAAGGAAAATTTAGGGCATGATCCAGGCTATAATGTTGTTACATCTGTAGTGATTTATTTATTTTTTATTTAATTTATATTTAATTTTAAAATATTTTCAATAAAAAATTATGGTACAACATATACCCTATAATAAAATATAAAACGCCTCACCACTCTTAATGCAATATCTTTTAATTTAATAAAAATATAACTTTTTTATGAAGAAACTATTATTATTATTTTGATTTCTCTCTACATTCAAAATATATAATTTATATTATAAATTAAAAAAAATGAAATACAATTTTTTTTAGCACTAATTTTTAATACAAATATGATTTTCCCTTTATATAATTTTTGAATTAATGTTATGGAACATAAATCTTCACATATTTTTCATAATTAAATTGATAATGATGATAAATATATAATTTATGTTATATATATGTATATATAAAATATAATTTCTTAGCATTAAATTTTAATACAAATATGATTTTCCATTTATATAATTTTTGAATTAATGTTATGACACATAACTTTTCACATATATTTCATAATTAAATTGATAATAATGATAATTATTGTTGATTAAAATTAAAATTGGTGCATTTGATTTTAAAAAAGGTAAAACTTACTTAGATTACCATAACATTTTAAATATTGAGAGGGTCAGTGGCATAATAGATATTTTAAATTGATTTCTAATATGGGTGTATGTAGGGCATTTTAAGAGGAAATGTCTTTCACCTCCAACACTCTTAGTGTCACAAAGATAAGAGGTTCTTCGATCACATGGTGTTTTCCAAAATTTTGTATGTAGCTCATTAGAGTTACTTCATATTTTATTAGTGTTGATTTTCCTCTTAGTGTTGATTTTCCTCTTTGTGTTGGTGAGTACTAAAAGACACTTTTAATATTTTAGATTATAGTTGACCACCTCTTTGTAGTATATTTTAATTTTTTCTCCTTTTGTAACTCTTCATTCTATTTAAATTTAGATGTAATAATATTATTAATATCTCTTGTATCTTGTATGATGACAGTTTCCTCAATCCCCATTGATTAAACCAAGACTAGATGTCTTGATGCCATCCTCGCGTTAGCCATCAATGTTTATTCGAAAGTGATTTTAAGAAGCCCCTTGTCATGCATTTTGTTTATTTTGTTCTTCTACATTAAGTACCTAACCATGGTCATGCACTTAGTGGGGGAGAAGCTCATTTTTATGAGGTGGGTAGGATAAGGTGTATTGATTTTAATATTAATATTATAAGTTATAATCCCACACACAACTCATATGTATTGGATGCAGTATGAGACTCACAGGGAGTAAAATAACCTTCCCTATCTACTTCCAATAATTTTTTTGGGTAATTTTTTGCATTCGGTTTTAATGGTTTTCAACACACGGTTTTGGCTTTTAGAATTTTTGTAATGCATAGTGTTTCATCCCATTGTTTTGCAATTACAATTAAGGAACTACAATTTTATTTTAACATAGGATTAATAGATTGGGGGTTTATGGATGTTGCGAAGTATACACACCACAAAAATCTAAAATCTATTGATATACATATTGCATAGTAACATTGTATATAAATAACACATCGAAAAATCTTTAAGTATTTTCTTTTTTGTTTATGGATTTCCATGGTAAAATCTTAGTGTTAAATGTAACATCTCAGCTATACACAACATTATTAGTTTTTAGGATCTAAAGGTTATAACCTTTCAAACCATATTTATATCCAATAGAGCTACACTTCTCACCTTTATTATTAAGCTTATTCCTATTTTTCTTTGGAATGTATACATAAGCATCATAGCCAAATACCTTGTGTTGTTTAAGGGCTGGTTTCTTTCCAATTCATATATCACATGGATTTTTGTCATCCAATGTTGGTGAGAGTGATCAGCTTACTAGATAACATGCAATATCCATTGCCTCTACCCAAAATTCTTCTCCTAATGCTCATTTTTTCGATCAATGTCCTATTCATCCTTTCTACAACTCCATTTTGTTGAGGTGCGTATGGAGTAGCTTTCTTCTTTTGTATATTGCACTTATTATATAATTCCTCAAATTAATCCTTCAAAATAATCTTCAAGTATCATTCCTCAACAACTTTGTTATCTTCTTTGCCTGATTATACACAAAAGCCTCAAACTCTTTAAATTTGTCAAATAGTTTATATTTCTTCCTAATGAAATGAATCCCTGTATTTCTAAAAAAATCATCTATAAGTGAGATATAATATATAGATTTACTCAATGATGGAACTGAAATAGGTCCAAACATGTCATTTTATACCAAATATAATATTATTTTTCCCTCATAGCACCACATTATAATCTTACATGATTCAACATCCTATATAGTGTTGTTAACATAAATAAAAATGCAGAGAGCATTTAGGCATATCTTTAACCATACCTTTACCATTGAGTACTCAAGGGCCTTTCTCTATGATATTTCCTAGTTTTTCCTTCTACAAACTCATTGTCAGGATCAATGAAACTATTGCACCAATCACTAATAACGTTTCCTAGCATCTCATATAGAGTTCCAATCTAAACTTTCCTCACCCACAACATTTTTCCTCGAACCATCCTATAGGTTTCCTTTTCAAACCCCATTTTTACACCTACATCATTCATCTTTCTTACATAAATCAAATTCTTGATTAATTATGGGTTGTGAAAAATACTAAGGAGTGTTCTAATCCTTCCATACATGAGATTCAACTTGACTTTTCTTCGCCTTATGATTTTGGTTGTTGAGTAATATCCTAGGAAAACATCACTGCCATCATACTTTTTATTGCCCCAAAATCACTCCCTATGAATAGTCACATGGAAAGATGCACCTAAGTTGACTAGCCATGTCTTATGATTTACATGCGTGGTTTAAGAATCCAAGTACACATCCTCTACTTGATCTAAAGAGGTTTTTACTTTTATAGGAGTATCATCAATGCCCTTCCCTTTCTAAACAAATTTTGATCTATAATGTTTCTTGTAATGCCCTCTTTTCCACATCTCCAACCCACATCTACAAATTTTCCAATAGATATAGGTCTTCCTCTAGATTTCGATCTCCTACATAAGGAATTATTTTTATTCATATCCTTGGAGTGTCCTCTTCTATATAAGGCATGTGCATTCTGACTTTCTATGTTTTTCCATTTCACCTTTTCAAATATGAAGGATGAGACTATTTCATCAAAGTTTAAAATATTTGCATTACTACCTATGACAACAACTAAAATATCCAACTAGTCTAGCAAAGAACACAACAAATCTATACACTTATTTTTATTTAAAATATTAATATCAATAGATAATAGTTGTCTTATTACAATATTGAAGATGTTCAAATGGTCTATCATTAAATCTTCATCCTTCATTCTCACGGAATAAAATGTATTTTCTGAGAAAAATTTATTCAATAGGAACACAAACTAATGCAAAGCCCCTAACTTATTCCACAATTCTTTCATTGTATCTTCTCCTGAAAAAATTAGTGATACTTAATTTGGGAGACATAACTACATTGTGCTCTTCACCCTCTGATCCAACTTAGTCCAGTGTTTCATCGACATCCCCATCGATGTAGTATCCAAATATCCATTGATCTCTATCGAGGTATCTTCCATATTGAGCTGCCTATTATATTAACTTTGAGGTATAAAATGGACTTCCTAAAGAATATAATAAAGTAATAGTAAATATTATAAAATAAGAGTTATGTGTTTTTAAAGGAAGACAAATAATTTTTTGTGTGTGGTATTTTTGTCTTATTTTCTTATACATTTACTTAAATTTCAAGTGTTGGAACTATTTGGATGTATAGTTAAATTATGTATCCAATGGGTGCCCATTGTATATACTTTTGAGTAGATCCATATAGATTTTTTTTTTGTAAGCTAATACTTTGTATTATAAAAAAATCATAATTACGTTGTTGTAGCAACTATAACACATGGATTCCAGATACCAACAAAATTATTTCCTAACATAATCCATGGCCCCAAAACTCAAAATTATAACTAAATCCAAATAAAAATAGAGAATACTAAAAGATATATTATTTGGCTATCCAAAAAAAAAACTAGATATACATAACAAAAAAACTAAAAGAAATGACAGACAGAACGAGTCACCAGAATCTAAAGATGAGATAGTAGCTAGAGCTCTAACACTTGATCTTGGAGGTTCATCATTATCAGATTCATTATAGAAGTGTCCATCCACATGGGCGAGCGTTGCATCCAATTTATCCATGGTGAACCATTTGTTCCTCAACATTCTCTTAATTTCTTCCAAGGTGGTGAAGACATTGTGCCCCAGCAGAGTTTTCATATGCATTTGTAAAGCCACTGAGTTCAAATACTGTTGTCTTCCCCTAGTCTGTTTAGGGTATGAAATCTAAGTAGACACTTCGTCCATGATTTCAGAATCAAAATAGGATTTCCTCTCCAACCTAGTTTCAATGTCCAACTTACGTATTTCTCTTCTTGCTTCTGGTGGCACTACATATATGTAGTAGAAAAATATTGAGCGAAGAGCCTCACCCTCTGATATCCCTGCAGACTACTACCTCCCCCCGGAGACAATGCATAAGCTGCGTGGGAAGCATGGTAGCAATAGAGGGAGTGCACCTGTGGAAGCTACTAAATCTTCCTCTACCTATAAAGAAACAAAAAACAACACAAAAAATAGTCTCCCCCAGACTTAAAACACCATCCCACAACATCATCACCAACACTCATAACAAAAACCATCAAAACAAGAAGAATTCCAAAGTAATTTAGACATGGAGAACCCTGCCACATAAACCTTACATCCCGACACCCTTAACTATAAAAAAAGCCACATGGTGCCCAACGACCACAAGTTTCAAATAACTCTTGAAACCGAAAGGAAAAAAGAAAAAGAAAACACATATGCCCAAGACCGAGAGGCATCTGAAAGGAGTGAAACCATGCCACCTTACGGACCACCAATAGGCTAATACAGGTGGCATGGTTTTCCTTGAACAACAATAATGAGTCAACTTGCATTTGTGGATAGTAGCCAGTGATGGTTGTCCCCATTGTTGGTTTGACAACTGCATTCTGATAGGATTTCCCGTTATTTTAAAAATATATGTAACAACATTTAATATAATTAAAGATTACCCTAAATCTATTTAACCAAGACCTTGATCTATCTAGTACAAAGACTAGTCAAATTTCTTAATAAGCAACATAAAATTAAATGATTCTAGATTAAAAAGTTATATTCTTCACACTCTTTGAAAGATCCAAGTTAAGATGAATCTAATATATATGATGGCAAGTATGATTAATATGCATTGAGACCAAAAATGTTTTATGGAACTTTAAGAAGATAAATTTTTACTTGAAATTCTTTAGAAGTTTGTTTCTATACTTCAAAAACTTTAAGCAAAAGTGTTTCAAGATAGTCATAGTGTTGTTGAATAAAAAGGTCAAGAAATTGAAAGTGCAACAATTGTTTTGAACTTTAGATTTAATGTAAGTAAAATATTACTTGAAATTATTTACAAGTTTTTATCTATGCTTTAAATACATCAAGAAAAAAATTTCAACATCAACTTAGTTTTGCATAATTAAAAAGTTAAAAAGGTTGAAAGCATGACAAATATTTTCAAAATTGGATTTACTCAAAGGTTTTGAGAATTAAGCTCATGAAAATTTGTTCTTATTTTAAGAATGTATATATCTCTAACTCCTTATGGCACCATAATTTCTAATATTATCTTTTAGTGTGCAAGATGATCTCTTCCATTATCCCTCCATGGTCTAACCAAGATAATGCCTCCTTATACCATCCCACTTGATTCAAAAGTGGTTGTGGCTAGACTTTGAAGCTATTTTAGAAAGTCAATGTTGTCCATGTGGTTTAACCTTTTATTATACAGTAGATACAAAGTCATAGCCATGCTCTAAATAAGGAAATGATTTGCTTCCCTAAAAACAGTAGAATAAGATGTTTCCTTTAACCTGGAAATTTAATTTGTTTGAATATGCTATATCTTTTTTCAAAACTTCCTTGATATCCATAATAAACTTTCCAAACTCTAATAATCCTATTCAAAATGCCATAATTCTAGTTGAATTTGTGTTATGAATTCCAAAATATATTTGAAATTCCTCAAAATATTGTTAGTTGTTATATACCTAAGTATTATATTATTCTTTTAAATTTAATTTTCATGATTTTCATTTTGTGAATATTAGCAATCATACTCAAATTTTAGACAATTCTTAAATATGCATAAAGATTGAAAATCCTCTTGAATTTAAGGGGAAAAATAATCATTATATTTAAATGAAAAAGTATTACCCAATAAATAAATAATATATTGAAAACATGTTAAAATCAAATTCTTTTTGGATTGTTTTTCTTTTTCCTTTTAAAATAATTTGAATTAAAAATTTCTTACCATTTATATTTTAGAACTTATGAAGTAATGCCCAATATTTTATATATTAATTAAATAAATTACAAATTTTAAGGTATAAAATTATTAAAATTGATAAGTCAAAATTAGATAAATATTTTAAATTAAATATAAATATATTATTTCTATTTCAATTTTTATATACAAAAATATTTAACTATTTTAGTTTTAAAAAATTAAATTTGAAATCTTCATCTTAATACAGTAAATATTTTAATATCATATTCTATTACTTTTTAATTTATAAAATATTATTTATTTATTATATTATTTTTTTCAAAAACACACCAATAACAAATTCAAATATTTAAATAATAAATAATACATATTCAAATATTTAAATAATAAATAATACATATTTGAGTTAAATACAACAAAGTATTAATATTCATAAAATATATAATTATATATTAAATAAATATTATAATTTTTATTCCACGTTAGTTTTCAAATTATGAAAATTTGAAAAATAATTAAAATAACTTAAAATGATATAACAAATTAAAATAGACTAAATCATATTTAAATAATAAAAAATTATTATTATTATTACTATTTTAAAATAGATTAAATCATATTTAAGTAATAATAAATTATTATCATTATATTATTTTAAAATAGATCAAATTGTATTTAAATAATAATAAATTATTATTATTATCACTATTTCATTTTTAATGTAACAAAATTATTATAATTTTTTATTTTTATATAAATATTTGAATATTAAAATTTAAAAAAACATGCATATTTAATGTATAATTTTAAAAAATAAATATTCTTGATTATTAAGCCAGTTAAACTATATACATTAAAATAACAAAATTATTATTAAATTAAATCATTATTAAATTGTTTAAACTATATACATTAAAATAACAAAATCAATAAATTATAAGCGTTTTTATATAACACTATTTGTAATTATATTTTAAAATTTTATTTTGAATAAAATAAGTTAAATTTATAACTATACACTTTCCTTACTTATTCTGGACAAAGATTGAGATGGAAAACATATTTTCCTGTGTAAATATATTTTACTACAACTACCCACATTCGTAACTAATTCCCCCCATAGGATGATGATGGAAAACATATTTTCATGTATTTTAAATTTATATCTAAACACATGTTTGATAATATAATTTGAAAAAAGCTAAAATCACTTGTCACAAATATTAATTACAAATTAAAATGGAAAAAAAATAAAATTAATAACCAAATAAATAACCAAAAATTTATTCCATTAAAACAACTTTACCCGGATCAAAATGAAAATCTCATAAAATATAGTGAGATTTATTTATATTATGAAATATAGCACAGAACCATTGGGTTATGAAATATAGCACAGAACCATTACCCAACATTGTTACGAAATTACAAAATCTAGCACTTCAAAATATAAAAGCCGATTGGGCTCTCTAAAAAGTTTCAAATTTGATAAGCAGAAAATTTCCTATTAAACGGACGTTTTGGCTCCTTGGATCATCCAAAAAAGTTGGTCCTGGCTCCAAACACATTCATGTATCAGTCTAAACACCAACCCAACATGAGCAGATCAACTCCTTCCCAATCGTCTCTTCTTGAGCACCTTCACAACACATAAACGTGTATCAGTTTAAGAAAACTAAACCTTGCAACACATATTGGAATCACAGCGCATCGGTCCATACGAATGATATACTCCCAACGCCTCAGTCTCACAACCAATCCAGAAAATCTTCAACTCTTTAACTATTTAAGTGCTACCGCTTAAATCGTTGCGCCTCGCAAGAAACAAATACAGCAAATCAATGAAGTATGTATTCTTATGAAATCATCACGAAAAAAGAGTTTGAAATCTAATAATGCGATATTGATAAGAAAATTTTCTTCTTTAATGAAACGACTCTCCCAACAAATTTCATCCTTCGACGGAAGAGGAAGCAAACCATGACGCAGCTATTCGTTTTGAGCCTGAAATATCCAATATGAAATACCATACTCCCTGTGGGATAAATCTCTTGATTCAGATATTAGTTGCATATTCATAAAGAGCCTATATTACTACGTGGGGCGTTAATAACATCCAGAGCGAATTACTAGCACCACCGTTTTATGAAAATATGGAGGAATTGCATAAATGAAAAGTTCTCATACCTGTTGAATAGAAAGACCATCTCTATCTCGTGAGATCTCCCTCCTAACCACTGAGATAACTATGCTACCCGGGGGCCAAAGAATTCACAAATTTAAAAAAATTCAAAAGTTCGACGCGGGAGGAAGAAGCCCAGAGCAAGTTCTTGAAATTTTTAAAAATTCAAAAAATTACAGGCGGGAGGAGGAATGCCCAAATTTTAAAATTACACGCGGGAGGAATGTGGTAGTTGTATCAATCAAGTGTAAGGAATGTGGTAGTTGTATCAATCAAGTGTAGATGTACCATGACGTACCATGACGTACCATTTCTTATCAGTCTCATATCGGCTTATTATGAGGCACGAAGTGTAGCTGGACGGACGGCAAGGCTGCGTTCGTCACCTGAAACCCAAGAGGCCCGTTCCATGGATATGTATGCGCCCTCCATGACTTGTTTGACATACATAGATGGGCCAGCATTTAATACACAATATATGCCTGGTTAGCCCTTGCCTTTCACTAAGGCCGAGGCCACTGAGTTGTCAGAGGGGAAATCCATGTGCAAGGACGGGATAAAATAACAAGGACCAGCTCAAGATCCCCAGAGATCTGCCATCCTAGAAAGAGCTTTAAGGCAGATTAATATAATAGGGGATAATCCCAGAATAGTCAAAGATGGATGTACAACAATGGAAGGGATCACATGATGGATGTAAAGAGGGAATGAACCGCGCCCTCGAAACGAGAGTGGACAAGATGGAAGGCCACGGGCATTAAACACAGAAATGGAAAATAGTAATGAAGCCACCTAATCCACACGACAGCCTGTCCCCGTCGCCGGAAAATTCGAATTCCCCGACACCAGAAAAAGAGCAGAAAGCTCCAGGCTATCCCAGACTCAGGAGGGAGAGAACGGGCATACAATGCAACAACAGTAAAACGCATATACACACCAACATGGGCCTAATCTGAGACGAAAGTCTGAACAAGGCTTGGAAACAATGAAGAATCTCTTAAGAAAATTGACAATCGCCCCCCACCAATCTATAAGTTTTGACCCCGGCATATGTGAGAATCGCTGAGATAAATATATTATGTATATATGCTTATTTTAAAGAAGAACCGGAAACAGCTCAGGCTATCACATAATAGAGAAACCTGACTCATGCCATAAACAGAGCCGTGATTCTGACTAAGGCAAAAACATGCAGAAAGAAGCAGTAGGATAGTGGAAAAGGATGGCCAAACCACGTAGAGGCCTAACATGCACCAAATCACCTGTAGGCATTTCGTAAAACTCTATAGGCAAAGAAAAGTGAACCATGTGGGGAGGATACCCAGCTGCCAATGACGAAAAAGTCCACTTTCCAACTTCCGACACCTCGAGTATCTATGCCTAATGGCTATAAAAAAAGCTCCAAGACGGTTACCTGTGAAAGGAGCAGGTGTTCTCTTGCTTGCATCGGATCCTCCGGGCAGACAGCTAGTGCGCGAGCCGCGTTGCATCTTGTCCCTCTCCGCATTGTGAGACCTCATCCACGCATCTCACGTTACTCACCTGTGGTTTCTACTCTTTGCCATGCTTAATTCGCGACCTGGGACTCAACGCTCCTTTGCAACAAGAGGTTATCCTTTTCAACAGAAACAACAACCTCCGCATACCTGCCTGCATGTTTCTAGCAGAAGATACACGCTCAATCTATTTACAGTGGTTCACATTATTTACAGTGGCTCGATTTATTTACAGTATGGCTCAGTTGTTCGTTTTGTTAACTTTGAGGATCACATTACAGTGATTTGCATATTCACCTTTGTGCCTCGTATTTATGGTTCATTCTGTATCTCTATGACATGATTTGTGGCTCGAATTTTATGGTTCGTTATTTCTCTATGATTCGTTCTTTGTGGCTTGATTTCCATAGATGACCTCTATGGCTCACATCCTATAGCTTGATTTGTATTCTCTGTAACATGGATCTCACACTTCTCTGTACATGTGGTTCGTGTTTGTGGCTCGCTACTCTATGGCTCACACCTCAGGCTCGTCTATTCAGTGGCTCATATTATCCGCAGTAACATTGTTTGACTACTTAGCAATGTCATTTGACTACACAGTGGCATCGCTTAACTACCGCTTGACTATATAGTGAGTCCCGCATTACAATCTCAAGTAAGGATCACACTTATACTTACAACGAGGATCACATTATAATGGTACGCAATATTACTTGTAGTGATATGCAATACTTATTATGGCTTGCACCTTGGACAATGAACTATATAAAGTGAGACCGTGAGACCGTGATTCATAAGGTAGTAATAAATATGAGTTTTGATATGTAGTGATATGCAATACTTATTATGGCTTGCACCTTGGACAATGAACTATATAAAGTGAGACCGTGAGACGGTGATTCATATGGTAGTAATAAATATGAGATTTGATATGACAGTGATGTATATGACATGGATGTAATTTATATGACGATGGCCTTAACGATGGCAATAACCCTTGTTGATGACTGAAAGTGGCAGTAAACCTTGTTTCATGATATCAGTGACATCGTTATTAAGATATATGATGAGAGTGACCTTGCTTTTATGATACATGGCAGTGATGATGTTTCATGATAATAAATATTTCTGATATTGATGATACTTATTGCAGTGATATGGATGATGCTACTTGAGATAGTAATATATGAAAGTAGTTTTTTTAGACTTGTTTGATTATTAGATTATTCAGTGCACAAACTTAGTTTGATTATTAGATTATTCAGTTCACAAACTTAGTTGTGAACGGACTTGGGTTAGCCCTAGGAGGTCTGATGTGAGTGATGTATCTTATTCTTATTGTACTATGTATCTCAGCTTGAGTCCCCTACTAACGTATGTGAGTGAATGAGTGAAACCTTCTTAGCTTACCTTACTACCATTCTGACCTTCCTTAACGTCTGATTCAGAAATTAATAAAAAAAAGTACTCTGATCCCTAATCAATTCAAACGTTGATAGTGGTTATGGTTCTTGGATTCCAAATAGCTCCAATAAATAATTAGTTATGTGCTTATTTGTAGCGTATACAGATAGACACGCTATTTATCCTTCTCTAGGTATTCTGTTTTTTCTGGTCTCTGACCTAAATCCCGGTGTCTCTTTTGTGCATGTTTTTCTTCTACTGTTCCTTTATTGTTCCTCTACATTGTTGTTGTTTTTGTTCTCTCCACATAATTACTAATGATGTTATGGGGTGAATGTTATATGGAAAATGTTAAAAAGTATAAATTTTCAATTATCTACAACAAAAAACAATCTAGCCCTAACAAAGGTCCATACTGATTTAAGTAATCTTTTGAGATACTTTGTGATTTTATAAAAAATGATTAATTGCTTCCTTTTTCTTTTTCACATATGCTTTTACCTTTTGAGTTGTCTCACAAATATTCCAATTATTTCTTCTCAAATTGACTTTGGGATTCTTTAGTTTATAAAAACTTTATGGTTTTGAGGGTTGATATAAAAATACACAAATTATTTTCATGTATGTGGAAACTTAAGAGGAAATTTTGTTCATTAATGTGGAAAGTTGTTAGGACATTACTTAGCCCGAAGGGCATTGCAATGAATACATGATCTTGATGAAAAATGAAGACCATATTCCTTTGGTATTACATTCATATTCTGATATATTAACACCCAAAATTGAGTGCTTTTAGAGTATTTCAATATATGCCAACCAACATTTCAATCATAGAATTGTTATTATGGCTACATTGATAAAGTCTATCTTAATTACACATTCCATAAACCTTGCAAAATGAAAATTTTGGAAAATATATTTAGTATCTTTCCAATACTTTTTGCATTGTGTTCTTGCTACTTTTCTTGGGCTTTGCACAAATCCTTTCTATATATCCATGGTGGCGTTTTCTTATAATTTAGTCATGTGATGGAAATGATTCACTATCTCAAATAATTTCAACTATTGTCCCATGCCAATAATCCAAATCATCTTTCTCAAAGTATATGAACTTTTGAATATGATTGACATAGTAGGTCCCTAGAGATATAAGTCATTAAATGCCCAATACTATCTCAATTGCTACTTGTATTAATGAAATGAGTCCCTTAGGGTTAAACTTTAATTATAAAATCAATAGTGTGAATTTCCCCTTCACACTAAATATGCTCATATGTAGGTATACTAATGAAAATTTATACTAGTGCTTAGTAGAGACTTAGTTGCCTAACTTGCTTTTCATCCAAAATATCCAATGTGTTTCTTGACTCAATCTTGATAACTGTTTTTCCATCCTATTAATGAAATATGTTTTCAATGTATCCATTGTTCCTAATCTCATTGTGGCAACTAAGAAATATAAATGCTATTTTGAGGCATAAGACCTAATGTGGATTTCCTTCATGATCACCATCATAATTACTAAGTCTTATTTCTTTCTTTCACCCTCATATGTATTCTCCCTAGTTTCTCCTACATCATTAGCATAAAAAAGCTTATGCAAGTGTATCTACAAGATTTAAATCAAGGGTCTCTAAGATTACAACATGTATGGACTTCTCAAGGATTACCCATAAGATGGATAGGCTCTAGGTTTATTTCTCTCCTAAATGTCTAGCTAGAGTCTTATGTTTTGGTAGATTTCTATTGTTGAGGAAAAAAAAAACATTTCTTAGTCTTATCTAGCAAATGTAATGACACATTTTTTTATAGGAAAAACCATTCTTATCTTGAATTTTTGTCAGTAGTAAAACTATTTTACCATAACTATATTCTTACTAGATTTTTCTTACAAGATTTGAAAAGTTTTCAATGTGCTACTCCATCATTGATTCATTTTAAAAACTACACATTATTGACTGGTAAATTTCATCTCAATATTGTTGGCAGTATGATTCAAGTGTTGTCCTTGATGGCAACTCACTCAGAGGTTGGTACAGGTGATGGCAACTTAATCAGAGGACAGATCTTAGTACAGCGGGCCAAGAAAGTTCATACACGCAGGTTCATTAAGCCCAAGTCGCGTATACACGCTGGTTCACTATATACCAAGTCGTGTGTACGCAGGTTCGCTATATACCAAGTAGGGTATACACGTAGTTTCATGAACGAAAAAGAGCGTACATGTCGGAAAGCTTACTTTTGGTCCGTGGTAGTTAGTCCTTGGAATTTGTGCCTATGGTTTTGGACCATGGAGTCTCGACAGATGTGTTGATCCCTAGTATTGAGTTGATGGTATTGTTTTACTATGGTTTTGGACCGTGGTATTATGAAAGGCCTAAACCTATATAAGGAGAAAGATCATTAGGCCAGGGGGATGAGTGAGTGTGTGTGAGTGATGAAGATCTGAGGTAGTGTGAGATCCAAATGCTGGTTATGGGTTGGTGATCTGAACCAAGGTTTCACTCATGTGGAGGATGATGGAACGAGATCTCAAGGCTTGGAATAATTATCTTCATATGGTTTGACTGTGGACAGACTAGATCTACTGACACATGTTTATGATTTGGGTATGCTTCGATGTCTGATATAGCTGCGGAGTTTTAAGCTTGAATTTGCAGATCTGTACGCAGGTTGGTTGTGGTAAAAGAGCGTATACACGCAGGTTGGGTTCGTCGAAGTAGCGTATACAATGTGAAGTATGAAGATGGAGTTGGATCTGGTTGTTGTTATGTTGTCTGTGTTCTTGACAGGGTTTCAGTGATTCAGTATTGGATGTTTCAGTGATTGATGACGCAGGTTGTACTACAATGGTGATTGTCTTATGGATCCAGTATGAAAATGTATGAAACGTGGTCCCGGGAAGATCATAGGCCGGCACCTACGTACTGGTAAACATATCAGCCAGTACAAGAGCCAGGGGGTTGTAGCTCCCTTCCAGGAGCAGCTGGAAAACGAGTGAAGGTTGTAGCCTTCTGTAGGGTTGGCACCTACGTACTAGTAAATGTATCGGCTAGTACAAGATCTATGAGGGTTGTAGCCCTCTGCAGGTTGTAGCCTGCGTGCTGGTAAAGGATTGCACCAGTACATTGTAAAAGAAGTTTCTTATTAAAGAAGAAAGAGACGAATTGCAGCAGGTGGTTTTCACCCACATTGGGTTTCCACCTTATATCATGGTGTTCATGTGTGTGGCTTTTATGTGATGATCCGTTCTGTTATACTGCACCTGTTTACTGTCAATGTGGTTAATAATGTTCTGATGCATTTACTGAAGATAAGCTAACTGAATCATAAGATTTCTGGATATACGCTAGTTTCTTTAGACACAGTAGCATGTACACGCAGGTTCAATTAACTGAAGTAGCGTATATGTTTCTGAGCATGAAATTTGAAAAGTATTATTGATCTGATAATACTGATTCACCCCCCCCCCCCCCCCCTCTCAGTATTATTTCCAACAATTGGTATCAGAGCCGGTCCTTCAGAGAAGCTTGATCGCTTGAAGGAGATTCGTAGAACAATGGGGAAGAAAGCACGTCAGAAGAAGAAGACAGCTCAAAGGAACAATGACAACCTGCCGTTGAGTGGAAGCAAGTATTCAGAACCCAAACCAGAGCCCAGAACTCTGCAACAACCACCAGATCAAATCATAGATCAGCAAGACCTACCTAGCAAAAGGGAGAATGCCCTCAAGGAAGAAATCATCATATTAAAAGATCAGTTGGAATGTGCATCCAGAATTCGACAAATGCTGCTAGCACTGAATAAAGAGCAAGAAAACGAAATCCTCGAACTAAGGCATCAGTTGGATGAAGGAAGGAAATCTGAAGAGACCTTGAAGAAGCAATGTCTGGAAAAAGAAGAACAACATCAAGTTGAGGTAAATATCTTGAAAAGTAAAATAGAAGAAAAGGATAATCTATTACGATTTCAAGATAGTACTAAGATCTTGGATGATATTCTTAGTAGTCAAAGGTCCCCTGCTATCAAAACTGGTCTTGGTTTTCATGAGTCTATTGAAGGTGAATCTGGTTCACAAAGTAAGACAAGAATCTCTAATGCAAAATCTGAAAGGCTCTACAAGGAGATGAAAGGACAACCCCATCAACAATCAAGGAAAGAGACTCCTCAAAGAAAACCTTTTACTCCTCCCATGAATAATGTTGAATGTTATGTATGTCATAATCTTGGACATGTTGCAGCCATATGTAGAAGAAGAAGGTTTCAAGACCATCATGCAGAAAGATCATCACATTCAAGGTACTTTAATGGATATTGGTTTTCTTGCAATATGTTTGGCCACAAAGCTGCTGATTGCTATAGGAGGAATATGAAACATGTAAGATGCTATGCATGTAACAAGTTTGGACATAGAGCAAAGGATTGCAGGAACAAAGCTCATGATAAGAAGAAATCATCAACATGCCTGAAGATATGGAAGAAGAAGGAAGTTCAGTCAGAAAGATGTGGCACAGCACAGGGTACTCAGCACAGCACAGACATAACAGACTCAGGGGGAGCTGAAGGTATAGAACTTCAGTGTTCTAATTCTCATATGCAAGTTTAATGAAGCAAAGTCGCGTATATACGCGAGTTCTACACTGCAAAGTCGCGTATATGTCAGTTTGTGGAAAAGCAGTGGGAACAGACTCAGAAAAGGGGTCTGATATGATCCAGTCCAGTATATGCTCTATTGGTTAACAGTTACAGTCTGCTGAGGATGTCTGGAAATGTCTTGATACTTGCTCAGGGGGAGCATATACTTCAAATAATGCATTGTTGGCATTATGGTTAGAAGTTGTTGATAAAGTCTATGAAGCTAAATGATACATCTTGCTGTTTGATCAAAGGAATGGTATTGCAGGCTGATGCTTATGGTACAGATCATGATGCTGCTGGTGGCTTTCATAAGTCTTGGTCTAGATATTTCTTCACTATGTCATGTATCTCTTTTGTGATGTCAAGGTCATATAACGGCCTATGTTGGTTTCCCCACTATGCCTGGGATGAATGATGTAATGTTCATGTCTTATCATGAGTAAATTCTTAATGTATCTCCACATGGTTAGGTGGATGAGTCAATATTGGTATATCCCCACTAGGTTGGGTGATGAATGTATGTATTGAGTCTTTTGGTAATAGGAAGGTCTTCTATGATGTATAAGTCTTTGTTCTTCTTGAAGAACATCTTTTGCAGATCTTGCCTACAGTCAAGGGGAGCATGAACAACACAATTCAGCAAGAGCAGGTTGGATAGATTGGTACACTTTGGCATACACAAAGGGGGAGCACATTTGGAGATTTCAGCAGGTACTCAGGGGGAGTATGGACAACAGAAGGTATACCAAAGAAGAGAATATCTTGGTCCGCCCTTTGCCCTTGATGTCAAAGGGGGAGAGTGACTTGGTGTGGTGGTTGCCATCAAGTCCAAAGGGGGAGATTGTTGGCAGTATGATTCAAGTGTTGTCCTTGATGGCAACTCACTCAGAGGTTGGTACAGGTGATGGCAACTTAATCAGAGGACAGATCTTAGTACAGCAGGCCAAGAAAGTTCATACACGCAGGTTCATTAAGCCCAAGTCGCGTATACACGCTAGTTCACTATATACCAAGTCGCATGTACGCAGGTTCGCTATATACCAAGTAGGGTATACACGCAGTTTCATGAACGGAAAAGAGCGTACATGTCGGAAAGCTTACTTTTGGTCCGTGGTAGTTAGTCCTTGGAATTTGTGCCTATGGTTTTGGACCATGGAGTCTCGACAGACGTGTTGATCCCTAGTATTGAGTTGATGGTATTGTTTTACTATGGTTTTGGACCGTGGTATTATGAAAGGCCTAAACCTATATAAGGAGAAAGATCATTAGGCCAAGGGGATGAGTGAGTGTGTGTGAGTGATGAAGATCTGAGGTAGTGTGAGATCCAAACGCTGGTTATGGGTTGGTGATCTGAACCAAGGTTTCACTCATGTGGAGGATGATGGAACGAGATCTCAAGGCTTGGAATAATTATCTTCATATGGTTTGACTGTGGACAGACTAGATCTACTGATGCATGTTTATGATCTGGGTATGCTTTGATGTCTGATATAGCTGCGGAGTTTTAAGCTTGAATTTGCAGATCTGTACGCAGGTTGGTTGTGGTAAAAGAGCGTATACACGCAGGTTGGGTTCGTCGAAGTAGCGTATACAATGTGAAGTATGAAGATGGAGTTGGATCTGGTTGTTGTTATGTTGTATGTGTTCTTGACAGGGTTTCAGTGATTGATGATGCAGGTTGTACTACAATGGTGATTGTCTTATGGATCCAGTATGAAAATGTATGAAACGTGGTCCCGGGAAGATCGTAGGCCGGCACCTACGTACTGGTAAACATATCAGCCAGTACAAGAGCCAGGGGGTTGTAGCTCCCTTCCAGGAGCAGCTGGAAAACGAGTGAAGGTTGTAGCCTTCTGTAGGGTTGGCACCTACGTACTAGTAAATGGATCGGCTAGTACAAGAGCTATGAGGGTTGTAGCCCTTTGCAGGTTGTAGCCTGCGTGCTGGTAAAGGACTGCACCAGTACATTGTAAAAGAAGTTTCTTATTAAAGAAGAAAGAGACGAATTGCAGCAGGTGGTTTTCACCCACATTGGGTTTCCACCTTATATCATGGTGTTCATGTGTGTGGCTTTTATGTTATGATCTGTTCTGTTATACTGCACCTGTTTACTGTCAATGTGGTTAATAATGTTCTGATGCATTTACTGAAGATAAGCTAACTGAATCATAAGATTTCTGGATATACGCTAGTTGCTTTAGACACAGTAGCGTGTACACGCAGGTTCACTTAACTAAAGTAGCGTATATGTTTCTGAGCATGAAATTTGAAAAGTATTATTGATCTGATAATACTGATTCACCCCCCCCTCTCAGTATTATTTCCAACAAATATCTCTCTGCTAGTAAAAATTGATCACAAAACTTTTAGAGGAAATACTAATCTCGATGTATATTTCATAGCATCATTCAATGTAGGTTTTAACCCCGTATAAAAATTACTTGCATACAAATTCTAAAACACAGAAAATAAACAATGCGAGAGCATAACACATAAAACACATATACACAGAGATTTTCCCATCCCAAAATTGGGACTACCAACTTGATTTTTCATTATATTCCTTTCAATGTTACAATACATATTTATACATGCCAAAGCATCCAATACCATGGACAGAAAACCATCGCGTCCAAAACCATGTGCGAAAATCATGCACACAACCATAGGTAGGTCTCCCCGGACCCCATAGAGTGGAGTTACCTACACCCCTCAAACCCCCTTGTGACTCCCCCCACTACGCAATCGGCGCAACAAAGGGGGGGCTTCGCCCCCCTTCTAACCCCCCGGTTAACTACGTGGGCTAGTCGTGGAAAGAATATAACACAACCCAACATTCAACACATTTGTGAGATGGACATTAGAAAAATATTAGAATGCTATCTACCCATTATCTTCATTATCTTCACCAATTCATTCAAAATGACAACTTGATATTTTGTTGACCACTAATGCAACTCAATCTCCCCATTCAGATTGTGTTAAGACATCTTAAATTGCGTGTTATGTTGATATAACCATCATTGTTTATTCTTGCATTTCATGTGCATTTTTTTCTCAAGTTGTTACCATCATTATTTGATTCCACTTACATTTCTTTCATAATTACTATGTATAAAACTGTATGTTATATTTTGGACGGAATCATTTTTTCATCCATTAACATTTTTTTTTTTACTTCATGGAGGAGTATGCTCAATTTGATATTGGAGATCCTATTATGTCCTCCACTATGACAATATGCCACTAAATGTCATTATATTGTATTCTAAAATAGAAAAATGCTTAGATGTCCTCATTATATTTTTTTCTAGAATAGAAAAATTATTCTCTTAAAAATCACATGTCTGAATCCATATTAACTTCCAATCTATCAAGTGATAAAAGGGGTCAAATTCCTTAAGGTGCAAAACCTTTTGAAGGTGTAAATATTTAAGGTAAATTTTTCACTTCTAAGGATTTGATCCCTCGCGTTGTTTCAATAATCCAAGGTTAATATGGTTCTACACTAGTTTTATTAATAGCTTTATTTTAATTTTTAAAATATTTACTATGTTTGCTTGAAAATGTTATTTTTTTTTTGGTTCAATTTAAGTGTTGTAAATGAGTATTGCAATCCCCCTCAACAACACAAAAACAAAACATTACACATAGACAGAATGAATAGCATAATGGGTGTGCCTTGCAATCCAAAAGAGAGAGTAGATATTATAGAACTAAATGACTTGATACACAAACTTGATGCCTTTGAAAAGAGAACAACCTTTCATAATCTAAAAAGATGCCCCTATAGTGTGAATTTAATAATTATGTACAAAATAGCATATTTGAACTATGGATTAGTTAGCATTGGGCTTAGATGTCCACTAGTTAAGCTTATAAGCCACTTTTAGAGGTAAACTAAGTAAGTATACTTAGTTGCTAAATTGTCTTATATTTCAGACCATTTATAAAATAATAACTCTATAAATAAGTTTGAGGCTTTTTAAAGCATGCTTTACTTTATATTATCTTTATTAACCATGAACTCTCAACTAATTTTAAGCCTTTTAACTCAATAATGGTTAGACATTATTAGGGCTTAGATACCAAAGAAGTTTGTTGAGACTTGAATAATGTTGATTTTTCATGATCTTTTAATATGATAATTATTTACCTGTGATTTCTTAACCAATTCATTACATCATAAAGTAATTACATGTAGAACATCTCAATTGAAATGTAATAATGACAGTAGGATCATAAAGAGACAACTAAACACAAGAGACATAAAATTTTACCTTAGGAAAACCTTAACTAGGGAAAAACCCAACAATGTTTTCTTAGGAGAAATTATTGAATTAAAAAAAAAAATGTACAATCTAATATTCAAGGTCAATATAGGTCAATCTAGACTAAAAGTCATAGTGTTGGTCAAATGTTTGACCTCAAAACTTCTCAATTTAAGTTGTGTATTTATCTTGGTCCCTTTTGCTCTCAAGCCTGAGGTTCTTGGCCTCTTCTACGGTTTCGACCCTTCCACAAAAACAAAGTAGCAAACTTAAAGTCTTATAGACTCATACAAATAGAATCTCATCCTTCAAATTATGCTTTAGAAGTCTTCCTTCCTCACACGTGTGAACAAATATTAGTGATCTGAGTGTTTATGTTTGAGGTCGTATTCTCCCTTTCATGGTGACCTTTTGGTACCCCAAGGGGCATGACTCTTAGTGCTAGGCCAAATTAAACAATTGGAGCCGACCTGTACTTTTGGAGACAATTTGAAATACAAAAATTTAACTTTTAAATTTCCTCTTTTTCATTTTTCTTCAAGGGCTGACTTGAATACCAACCACAACTACCAAAATTCAACAAATAATACCAAAGAAATTTGTTGAGACTTACAAGTATAACAAATGATAAAGGGTTTAGATGAACTTTGACTATGATACAAGGCTAATAGCGTATTCTCAATGAAATATCCTTGCAATTCCTCAGTTATACATCATTTTATTAGAAACCCAAATTTTAATAGTTTAAAAAGTCAAGATTATTTCCTACCTAGCTCATCATCTAGGGACTTAAATTTTTATTCATAATCATTAATGTGACCTGAGGCACTCCAAAATCACCCACCAAAAGGGACTAAACAAAGTCAATTATAGTGGGCTAGGAGGGATTCACTCAATGAACCTTTGGCATATAACATGCATTCGTGGCATACTAAACAATACCCTTAATTTGACTACATATTGGAAAATACCTCTAAAAATCACATTATTTAACCCCCTACCAATACGAACCCAATATACCTTCCCTATTAAAAAAAACCACTACTTTCACTAGATATTGTTGGTATCCATTTTTTCATTAACATTTTTTACACCCCTTTATATTTTTCCATTAACTTTCAGCTCCATTTTTTATACCTTCCAATATAAAAACTTTTTATCCCTTATTATATGCTCAATATATTATGTCATTTTTTCCTCAATATATATCCTCCAATATGAATGCATGTGGTATGGTATTGCTCCCTCGGTGAAGCCCCCGTGTAGTGGGGTGAATAATAAAATCCCATTAGTTGCATGTACTTACTTGAAAAGATGGTAGAGCTACTTGCATAGGCATGGATTATCATTTATTTCTATAATTGGTTGTTGAATTTAGTGACATCACATACAACATTGATTCCATATCAAAGCGCCAATACAACTCTAACCAAAATTGTATGTTCCTCCTCCCAAACATCATTGAAAGATAGTATTTTTTAGAATATCGGTTATTGACCATTATGAGTATGAAGTTGATCTCATGTTATGAAAAAATGATCCTTGCAATTCCTCAATTACACATCATTTTATTAGGCACCACATTTTTATTATGATTTAAAAAGTCATGGTTATTTACTAATTTCTCATCATCTAAGGATTGAAATTTTCATTTATAATAATTAAGTGACTTGAGGCATTCCAAAGTCACCCACCAAAAAGGGCTAAAAAAAGCCAATTATAATGGGGGTGAATAATAAAAGCCCATTAGTTGTTTGTGATCACTTGAAAAGAGGACAAGCCTACTTGCATAAGCATTACTTATCATCTATTTCTATATATGGGTATTGAATTTGGTGACATGATCTTGAGCATTGATTCCATATCAAAATGGCACTGACAACTCAAACCAAAATTTCGTGTGTTGTCTCCCAAACACCATTGAAAGATTGTTGACAATGAATCACTTAGACCACCATTGAACACTTTTTACTCACTCGATGAAATACGCGAACTAATGTTAATTGAGATACTATATCATTCGTTAGTCATAATTATCATGATTGTGAATTTAGGCAGAGCATTTGATTTATTATATGAAATATCTCTTTCAAATTCGTCGTTGGAAGCCTTACTAACAAGGAAATGACAAGCACAAACCATGGCTCATATCTCTTTGGAATATATCTATAATATACATGCATTTTAGAGATTCATTATTCTACCAATCCAATATCCAATGAGATAAGACCATTTTGATGAGATAAGGGTTCAATGTTTTTTTCTATTAATATAGATCAATTTTAACAAGTTGCAAAACCATTTTGAAAAATCATTACCGAAAATCAATTGCATGATAAACAATTGGAACAAAAAAATGTTAAAAATTTAAAGCCCATATTGCTCTAAGTTTGTATCCTTCAATTCAATTTTTTTCCTTTTGAAGAGCTTCTCGAGCAAATTTTAAAGTTCCTCTAGACCCAACTAATCAGAATCTCATCTAATAAAATGAAATGATAATAAATATCCTAGAAATATTGCCAATCAATCCATTGAGAAACCATGAGTAGTTCCCCTTCCAAGGGCTACTTTATCTTATTATGAATTTCGTAATTTAAGGGGCTTTCCTACACTAAGCACTTTCAGAATGGATTTGGGAGTATCATCAATGCTTTTCGTAGCCATATAAACTAATGTGTTGGTTGAGATTTGCTAACTTTGTTATTACATTGATAATATGATATCTAAATCTCTTAATAATGGAAACCATAATCTCAATCACCATATCCATATCTTGTTTACTTTTCCCTACACATTACAATTGGTAATCCTATGAACAATTTATGGATCCTTAGGATCCAAGATTTTTAAAAAATGAGCTTCCATATAAAAGAAGGTTATTCTTTAATGGGAGAGAGAGCATGGATTGGATAAGAAGATATTTTTTACTACTATATTTGGAATTTCGTATGGTTCTCAAAAGAAAATATTAGAAAAGGTTATCCTAAATGTCAAGTACAACATGAATGTATGAACTAATTCTTCAGTGGATTTTCGTTATAGAGATAGATTTCATACTAATATTGATGAGAGATAGGAGCAATATCATGCCACTTGTCTCTTAGCATTTGGATCTTCCAATGTTTGGAATGTTCCAAATTCTACTTGAGCATCCAAATTCGATAATGATGAAAACAATGATAATGGTTCTAGCACCATGTCAAATGTGTCCAAAAAATAAAGAAGGTAAAATGTAAGAAGTCTAAAAGTAAACCAACCTCTTGGACTACTAAAAAAAATACCATCATATGTCAAAGAAGAATGATCTAATTCAAAATTTTCACCTAATTGAACATGTATAGCATATTTTTTAGCCATAGCAAGATCACCAAAGAAACCTCATCATTTTCACCACCAAAGAACCCAACAATTACATCTACTTGTTCAATACTATAATTTGTAGTTACCCTATTAAAAATGACCCCAATGTTCAAAATTCATTCTTTTTCTACCATAATTTGTACCCTCTTAAGAATGACCCCAATGTTCAAAACTCATTCTTCCTCTACCATAACCACTAGAAATGTTTTAAAAAGATAGAGATATAATGTACAAACAGTTCATGTCCCTCCTTAGCTAGGGTGTGATAAGAAACCAACTATTCAATCTCCATTATCCATCACAACTACAATGAATAACTTCCTCCTCGCTAGGTTTTTACCAATGTAATAAAAAGAAAAAAAAAACAAGTTTCTAAAACATTTTTTACTAGGATTCTGATATGCTCAAACTTCCACCTATTGATTCATTTCTTGTTAGATATATCCTTTATACCATTATAATCAATGGGACAAAATAATTCAGCCTTAGTAGTTGCAAAGTCATACCACAGGGTTCCAACAACAATAAAAAAATCCAAAAAACACAATGATGATACCACTAAATAGGACTATTCCAATATTTCCCATGTGTAATCCTTTATACAAAGATTTGGGAGAATGCACACCATGACGAAATAGACTTAATGATAATACCCCATATCCCAATTGTGATATGATGAGAAGTTATTCATTTTGGAACAAAAGGATAAAGCCTTCAATGTCCTTGCTTTTAGATACCCATAACCTAAGACCATAAAAATATTTTTGATGAACTCTAAAGATTTGTTTTCTCTATATTCACATCAAACTATATCCAATACCAAATAGTTGTTCATTAAAAATGATTAATAGGCCAAAATCATTCAATACAAGGATGTGGATACATACCAATTAAAACTCATCAAAACAGTCCTTTATTAGAAAAACTAGACATTAGATCCAAGCAACAATGAACTTTAATTGATCATGAGAATGTTTTACCTTTCAAAAGTTGAAATTTATTCTCAATCCAAGTAAAGCAATTTGGGATTTATTGATGCTTAACAGATATATGTAAGTATGCTTGAGCCAAAGAAAGTCTTGGGATGGTGACCTCTTGAGAAGTCTGTGTTACTGAGAGCAAGTCACATAAGTGATGAGTAACAATACAAAGTTTGTCCACTAGTTTCAATTGCACTTCTTCACCCCTGTGAGCATCACTCAGTAAAATGTATGCTTAATAGGCTATTCAAAATCATGAGAAATTGGTTAGTTGTGACTAGTACTAATGGATATGGATCATAGATTAATGACTTACTCTACACAAATAATCCCAAAAATGATATCTCATATGTTGGAATGCATGAGACCTCCAATACTTGAATAAAATGGTCAAGGGAACTCTAATTGAATAGTTCATTGCAATGTAAGACTTGCTAAGATTTCACAAATAGAGTAGCAAGCTAAGTGGCTTTGATTGTGGGAAAACTCCATAGTTAAACATGTTTGAGCCAAAGGAGTCTTGGGATGGGTGACCTCTCATGAAGTCCTAGTTATTGGGTTCAAGCCCCAAAAATGATTATTTATGCTACAAAATTCTTTCACTAGTTTCAATCTCACTTCTCCCCCCTTGTAAGTATCACCTAATGCAATGAATGCTAAGTAGATTATTCACAATCATGAGACATAGGTCAATGGTGACTAATATTTATGGATATGGGACACAAATTAATGATTTACCCTACATAGGCACTCGCAAAAATAATATATCATACGTTAGACAATGGATATCCCTCAACACTTAAATAAAAGAGTCAAAAGACCTAAGTATTTCATAACATGCAATATTTGCTAAGATTTTGCAAATTGGGTTGTGAGCTAAGTGGAATTGATAGTGGGAAAATTTTCACAACTAAGAGTGCTTGAGCCAAAGAAGTCTTGGGATGGGTGACCATCACCCAATGCAATGAGTGCTAACTAGACTATTCAAATTCATGACAAACTAGTCAATTGTGACTAATACTCATGGATATGGATCATAAATTAATAACTCGCGCTATGCAGAAAACCCCAAAAATGATATCTCATGCACCACAAGATGGAAGCTCCACAATACTTAAATAAAAGAGTCAAGGAGGGTCTAACAAAATAGTTCATAAGGCATAATACTTTTAAAAGCTTTGCAAATGGGGTAGCAAGTGTTGGTTGCCAAGTGCAAGCCCTATAACTGATGATTGATGCTATGCAATTCTTTCGCAAGTTTCAATATGTGAGCATCACCTCATGTAATGAGTGCTGCTAAGTGGACTATCTCACAATAAATTGGTCAATTGTTCCTATTCATGGATATGGGTTATAAAAAATTAGTTACTCTACATAGATAATCCCAAAAATGATCTCATATATTGAACTGTAAAACTTCCTCAATATTTAAATAAAAGAGACAAGGGAGCTCTAATTGGATGGTTCATAAGGTGCAATATTTGTAAAATAAAATTAAAAAGTGCAAATTAGGTAGCAAGCTCGGTGGGCCTAATTGTGGTGGAAATTCATAGTTAAGCACACTTAAGTCATAGGAGTCTTGGGATGGATGACCTCTCGGGAAGTCCTGGTTACCAAGTGCAAGCACTAGAAGTGATGATTGATGCTATTCAATTCTTTCACTAGTTTCAAACTTGTTCATCCTCGTGAACATCACTTGATGCAAAGGAATTAACAAAATAATGTAAAGAAAATCATCGAGATAGGGTAACCTTAATGGCCTGAACTTCAAAAATAATTATACAACAAAAACTAACAAAAATTTAAGCAACTGTTCAAAATCATGAAAAATTGGTTACCTATGACTAATACCCATGGATGCCCATGGACATGGGTCATAAATTAATGACTTACTCCACATAAATAATCCCAAAAATGATATATTGTATGTTGGATAGCAGAAAACACTTAATAGATACTTTCAAAAATGATATCTTGTATGATGGGTTGGAGAACCCCTTAATACTTAAATAAAAGAGTCAAGAAAGCTCTAATTGAATAAGTGAGTTTGATTGTGGGAAAACTCCAAATTTACACATCCTTAAACCAAAGGAATTTTAGAATGAGTGACCTTACCCGAACCAGGCCACAACTACGCAGTTCATACAGTACAGTGCTTGCTAATTGCATGCAAGGCAGACGGACATTTGTCAAATTTGGAGAAAAGAATTCAGATTTCCTTGGATTTTGGAGCAGAATTCAATATATCTTTATGCCAGTACTGTTTCCCAACCCTTTCAAACATTTGGACAGATTTAAAAAATAGTTCTAAATGAAAAACAAGCCTAGGCTATGTAAAAATCTAAATTAATCCCTTTCGCTTCTAAATTTTGGTTATGCCTCAAAGTGTTCACATATATTTTATACATGTCCTCTTCATAAAATGGGTTACAGTTTTAATATAGAATGGTCAGACATTGACGGTTTAGGCTGTCTTTTTGGCTGGCCTCATTTGAGAATTAGTCCATCCTTTTATCCATCCTCAACAGATCATCCGAGGAATGTTGCTCTAGGCAATTCTGCAATAAGATGAAGATATATGTAGTTTTCAGTATCCAATTTTGTCACAAACTTGTATAAATATGTATTCTTGCCTAATACAAAAGGTGACAGAACTTATTAAGAGCAAATTCGTCTCTTCCACTGTGTGCTCATATCATAGCTGCAGGGGTATTATTATCTATGGTACAAATCATTTTTTCCTGGTAGCTATGCCTACATTTCACACTAAATGAAAGCTTCATGCCAATTGCAGAAAGAAATTTAGATGAGTAGATCTCTATTTCAATTTACCAATAGCGTTTTGCCAGGCCTTTCCATTTCCAAACTTCCCACTAGTTAACTCCGGGGGATCCCCACTAGCTGATCCCTTTCTGATCTCAGCTGGAGGAATAAAGAAATCCATGGAAAGACCAGGTACATTGAAAACAATTTCTTCTATTGTCCATGTTTCTTCGATCCTAGTTTTGGTAGAAGTCATTCCAAGTTGACCTCCAAATTTAAAAACTGTTACGACTGACCGACCTGAATGAGCAATCATCACACCGTCAACAGGTTTGTAATTATCAATTGTGGTTTCTATGGTGGTTTCCCAATACACAGCATCGTTTCCAGTATACTCAATTCGAGTAAGGTGTGAATCTTCCACATATACAAGAAAACCAGTTTTTTGACTAAAATAGCCAAAAAGAGCATGCCTGATGACTTCTGCAGAGCCATCATTACGTTCTGCTAAAGCAGCAGGACTGGCTGCAACCTTCAAAATAAAGCAATCTTCCTCTCCGATCCTTTTCTCCCCTACAAAGCGAGCATCAGCAAACATCCTTGCAGTTGTTCGAGGATCTAAACCCTGAAAAAGAGAGGAAACATTTAAATAATAATCCGAGAGAATAACAACAATGCCTGGTAGGCCCGTTCTAGGCCAACTTACTATTTACTTATACATGTGACCGCCTACATTTGCCAGAGTACCATAACATAACCTCTACTAGGGCGTCGAAACCTACTAAGTCCCTACTGAGTCTCGAAACATATACATCTCTTAATGTAACAAAGAAGAAAATAGCTTGGACAACATTATGCTTGCAGGAACTCCAATTGTACCTGAATGGCACGGCGAAGAGGCCGTGCTGGACCTTTCGCAGCTTGAGATCCCAACCATGGAGTTTGCCGCCAGACAATTTCACCATTGCTTCCAGCATGAACTTTATTGCACCCTACAACAAGTTCCACAGACCACATATCTGGCATAAATTGCCATAATACAAAACACCCAATTTCAGCAGACCTGGATAAATTTCGAGAAGCTGTGGAGGGTGTTTCATATTCTGTGGCTAGCATTTTCAGTTTTCCCATGGTATATGAGTTCTTCAATGAAGTGTAGAGCTTTGTGCAACCAGTTGCAGCAATATATTGTTTAACAATGTATTGGGCAGAGGACGTTTCCTGCCAAAATTGAAAATGAAAGGTGCTTGTAAACATTAGAAAGAACACATTAAAAGGAACGGTAATGGAGGTTGAGCAAAGCAGAAGCAACAAAGGTGGAACTAGAAGACAAAGTAGGGAGCTAAATATGGTTATTCTAAACACGAGAAAAAAAGACGGAAGAGAGTGGTTGCGAACTCCCGCAATAATAAAATAGCAGTGCATTTCACATTAAAATTAACATTAAAGCCATGGTACTGGAAAATTCATTGAATTGCACTTTTCATAATTTTGTAATATAAGATTCAGTTTTCAGAAGAAAAATAAAAACGAGAGAAATATAATTCAGAAACATCATAGAAGTCTGGAACTGCATCAAGAACATAATTGAAAGAAATATAATTCAGAAACAACATAGAAGTCTGGAACTGTATCAAGACCATAATTGAATATCAAAATTTTGTGCTGTATCAAAAGAGCGTTTAATATGGATGTGAAATCCAGCATTGAATATGAACAACAAAATATTATATATGTTTCCCTACTAACAAATTGTGTGGGTTAGATTGAGTGGTTAAGGGCTTTGAGCTTCATCCACCTTCAATTGATGCAAGGATGAAAACCTTTATCATCTATTCACCATGAGGATGAAAGCCTCTTTCATATGCTTCTTAAAGAGGCCATTCACCATTGTTTAGTCTAGAATGTATTAAGCATTCTCTCACCATAAGAGATATAGAGCTTTAAAGTCCTTTTTCTTGGACAGGTATAAACATGCACTCACAAGATATATATCGTTTTCATTCGTTTCCAAGAAAGAAGGTACTCCTAGCTTTAGCTTTAACAACCTAACCTGCAATCACATATACACTAGTGATGTACCTAGAGGCTAGAACATTGCTACACATAGATTGTACACACATGAAAAACCATAACTTAAAGAAATAATACCTCACTCCATAAGAATGTTGTGATTTGCTCACAAGTTCTTAATTTAATAAATCCCCGAGTACAAATGGAGAGAGCAAACGTTTATATAGGTTTAGCTCAACTTCCCTATCTAATAAAATAATATTTTCCTAATAAAATAATATTTTCCTAAGAAAATATAACTGACTAGGGGGTAAATCTGATCAAGAGCCCATAGAAAAATGCCTGGATACAATTTTCCATATGATTTTTAGTGCCACGTGTCTCTTTTTTCCTCCTTATCTTCATGCAAAGGCAAAATCTCGATGCCATTTTTCCTCCTTGTGTGCAAGGTTCTCACCAAGAGATAACAAGCTCAATAAAACTCATGAACGAGGTTGAGCACTTCCCAAATGTGTGAATGGATGCCAAGTCTACAAGCCTGTTAATGAGAGTACTCTCTCCAACAAATAACCACTTCCAAACAATATTATTGTTTGATCAAATGATTAGGGTGAATTTGATTGGTTTGCCATGGCCCATGTGTAAAGCTTCAAGGATGAGAGCATTCTTCTAGATAAGCATGAAAATGCCAAGTATCTTCATCAGTGAATTCCTATAAAAGCCTTTTCAGCCAAGAAACCAATATATTATTATCTCCTATAGCATGTGTGCCCTTCAAATTTGTGCTATGGTCCGATTCAGAAGTCTCATCACATGTGTGTAAAGGTGTGAACAAGGTCAAATAAGTCCTCATAGTAGGGCACACGATCTAGTAGCCTAGGGATGCATGTGATGATGTGGAAATAATGATGTGGAAGACTCAAACACTAGATCGCATGGATAAAAAGCTCCTAGTCAAACATGAAGACCAAATAACTCCTCAAAACATGGGTCAAAAAGATAAAGATGTGAAATTGAAAGGTTATTGTGTGAACAAGGATATTTGAAGCTTGGGAAAATTGGTTTCTTTGTGTTTCCTGAATACATACCAAAAGGGGCATCACCTAGCCTCGTGTACTTTAAGTTCCAATGCCTAGTGACCAATTAGAACGTCAAACTTAGGGAAAAGGTCTAAACGAAGAATTAGAACAATAAAGTGCTAACATATGAATACTAAGGCACTCAACGTAAGGTTTCGAATCTTAAATTTTAATTATAATAATGTTGAACTAATTAGGTGGTTCACAATGGAAAAAGTGAAAATATAAGAATTTTGAGATTATTATAAAGCAAGACTTCAGAATTTTTAAGCAAATTATTCCCTGAACCTCCTAGGAAATAGAATGAAATGGAGTGTAGGTGTCAATGTGGATTTTACCGAGGGAAAAGGTAGAGATGTGATGTGATACACGAAATTATCCAGGCAAAAAAACGAAATGTGGTGAGATGTGATGAAATATGAATGAAACCAGGCAAACTAGGCGTGTACACCACCATGTTAGAGGATATGAAATAACTATGCAAAGAAGGTGAAAGTGACTTGAACATGACCATGTGATCACCATGATGAAGAAAAAGGTACCACTCTAGTAACCTCCAACATTGTAACCTTTTGAAAGCTAGAATCAGACCACCAACCTGCACGAGACCATTTACCACTCATGTCAACATGAGAGGTAACACACTCCACCCACCAAAAACTAGAAGAAATGTTGTCCAGTTGATAATAACTTTCTTTTAGGTGCTTCCAGAAGACAAACCTACCAAGAGAGAAAAACAGCAACATTACATCAGCCATCAGAACTATGAGACCCCAAGAAGCCTTTTTGTACTCAACCAACAAGACTCTTACAGACATGTCGCCTTAGATGTCAAGACAGCTCATATAGCACTAGCAACCAATATGCCTCTTCTAGATCTCAACCACAAGTTGCAGTACCCCAACAACGAGACACATCTCAAACCAGATCTTTCTGCTCTTCCAATTCATCCAACCAAACATCTATTAGGAGTTTCTTCCCTGACCTTGAATGATAGCAGACATTGCATTAGGGAAGGTTGATCACCCCCTAAAGCAACCCATCTCCCCTGATAGTCTTGCTATTTTTCTTCTATTATACGAAAAACTTGCTCATACCTACACTATGGATTTGTTCACCACTCTTATGTCCTAAGGCTGTAGACTTTAGCTCTTTTACAACATAGGTTAGTTTTTCTCATATCAAGTTCATGTACGAGGCCTTTGCACTCCCAATTTGTATCTCATATAATTGTAAATAGCAGTGCCACTGACCTATTTATGGTCACTTTTTGGACATTAAAACGAATTATTTTATCTTATCTTATCTTATATGACATGTTGGGAGTTGTGCACTGCTATTTTTTTGTCCAAATAGAAAAGCAACCACATTTTGGGCTTCATATTTTTGACCTTTGAAAGAATTTTTCTCTTTTGGTCAAGAGGTAGGATGCATGAGCCACCAGGCATATTTTTATCAAAACACCTTGATTAGAAATGCAATTTTCATCTATAGTCCTAAAACATGACATGAGGAGCTATTTATGAGGATTTTAGTAGGGAGTTTCCTTAGTTGCACATATTATTCTGATAAGAAGAGAGTGCGTGGCTTAAAAAGGAAGGTTCTTGGCGGTTTACCTATTTCGAAACTTCTATTTTTTCCTAGAGATGGAGTGCACCCTTTAGAGGACAATAATTTTAGCATGGTGGGAACTTTTGTGATTGATTTTCCCTCTCATGCATACTATTTTCATCACAAAAGGAGCACACAGTCTTCGAGAGGGTTTGTTAGTTTTTGGTAGCATTGGAAGTACTCTAGCCTTGAAAATTGGTGGAGAGGCTAAGGCACATGAGTTCTAAAGAACCCAAAAACTGTTTGGTCAAATTCCACCTAGATTGTATTTTATTAAAATAATTAATATTTTTAATGGGGTTCCTAAGTCTAAACTTAGGAAAATTAAAATATTAATGGGTATTAATCAAAATATGGGTGAAAATGATCTAGACACTGGATGAAGTCATGTTTTAATCTTAGTTGTTGATTAGAGACTTAATCTCAGCCATTGAAGGCTAAACAGGAAAAGTATAAAATGGAGGCTTCAAGTTCATTTGAAAATGCACACTGAGAGAACGAATTGATCAAGAATTCAATTCCTAGGGCAGGGTTTGCTAAGGATTTCGAATTAAGTGATCATTCTGCAGCAGAGGGGCAGTGAGAATCTAGGAGGACGACTTTCCGGATAATACAGACAAAGAGGCAAAGAAAGCCAGCAGAGACGAAAAATTGTCTGTCACACAAAAGTCAGAACTACCAGGAACATTCGAAACTGTCGGGAATTGCCGAAACAACAGGGAAAGCTGACGCAGAGGGCAGAGAACTGCCAGGAATAGTTGGAACTGCCAAAACAGTCGGGAAAGCTGATGTAGAGGGCAAAAGCCGGAACTTCCAAAACAGTCGGGAAAGTTGACGCAAAGGGCAGACATCGGAACTGTCAGGAACAGTGAAAAATGCCGGAACTGGCGGAACAACCAAAAAAGCTGACATAGAGGGCAGAAGACGGAACTGTAGAGAACAGTCGAAACTGTCGGGAACAGCCGACGCAGAGGGCAGAAGTCAGAACTGTCGAAACTGTCGGAACTACTGGGAAAGATGACACAAAGGACAGAAGAGGCAACGCAGAAATAGCTAGGGTTAGCCAGTCTTGCGCCGGATCAGCTGGAATTCTGCAGGGTGAAGTGAGTAAAAATCACTCATATTTTCTACCAGTATTTTCTCTGTAAAAGATTGCTAGCTGAGCATCCTAGATTTGTATTCAGTGATTTCTCCTGCATAATAATAAACCCTCAGAACTGCTTGACCAGTTTTCTCGCATTGGTTTTTTCTGGGGACTATTGTGTCCAAAAATAAGTGTGTCCTATGTATCTTATTCTTTGCTCTGTTTTCTGTTTCATGAGATCAAATAATTAATTAGTGTAGGTTGCAGAAGTAATTTGCTTCAGTATTCAAAAGAATAACTTGATGAATGTAATTTAAAAAGCAATTAGGTGAAGTAGATTCAGATTTGTTGCAGTAGGGGTTCCTTAGAGTCTGGGAATTTTCACATGGTATCAAAGCATTGATTTTGAAACAGGAAGAGCAGATCTAGCGCTGAGCAGTGAGGCCAAAAGATGCACTTGGTAGCAATTCAAATCCCCTTGAAAGGATTGTGCAGTCCTTGCCAGGAAGCAAATCCGAGGAAATCTCTCTCTGAGTGAGACAACAGAGAGGTACAATTTTCAGTTCATGAGTTTGCAGAGTCAGAGGGAGTGACGCAGAGCCTCAGCGCAGTGCTTGAAGGCCACAATTTATGTCGGGGTAGAAATCCGCTGGAAAAGAACAAAGACACATAGAAGGGGAATTTTCTCCTTAGAGAACTTAACACCATAAAGTTTGAATTTCTCACTCGCTGAGCCACTGAGCAGTGTTAAGCAGTGACTAGAGGAGTCAGTTCGACAGTTGGGTGAGATGGCATCGCATGGGCTCAGAGATCAGGACAGGTTGGATGAAGCCTCCAACTATGTCATATGGAAGACCAAAATCTTAGTTGTTCTAGAGGAATATGATCTAGAGACCTATGTCAATAGTGTTGTAACTATTCCTGCTGACAACGATCAAAAGAAGAAATACAAGGCCGAGCAGGGGAAGGCAAAGAGGCTCATTCTCGATGCAGTTCGAGATCATGTGGTCTCACACTTGCAAGGCAAGGATACAACCTGAGAGATGTGGGAAGCCTTGTCTTCTCTGTATGAAGGCTCCTCCGAACAACAGAAGATGTATTTGGAGCAGAAGTTGCAGCGTACTTTGATGCAGAAAGGAGAAGGGGTGAACCTCTATCTTCAACATCTTCAGGACACTAGAGACCAGCTTGCTGCAGTGGGGTCCACTCCTCAGCGAACCGTGATGGTGAGGATAGCCCTGAATGGAGTCTCGGATGAATGGCTAGTTTTCGTCCAAAGCATATTGGGCAGAGAAAAACTACCTTCATGGGAGGAGATGTGGGCGGCTCTTCAACAAGAGGAGTTAAGGAGGGACCTAGTGAAGGTCAACCTCAGTGGTAGTAGTGGGAGTGGCTCAAAGACGAAGGAGGAAGAAAACGCAGCTCTAGCATCGAAGGGACAACAGAAGCAGAAGCGGCAGACGGACATATCGAAGGTGAAATGTTTCAGATGTGGTGAGTTGGATCACTTTTCCTCTCAATGTCTTATGAAGCAAAAGGATAAGGATGAGAAACATGATCCCAAGGTTGCTTCAGCAAAGATTGATGAGGATGAGCTTGCCATGAGTGCCCACGCATCTCCAAGAGGGAGAGGGGCGATATTGAGTTGTAGTCAAGAGGACTACATGTGGGTAGGATCCTTGAGGAGTCCACCTCTTGGATCAATTCCTTGCTACGGGAGCCCGAAATTCAGCAGTAACAAGATGGAATTAGTGTCAAATGATGCAATGGATTGTTTGGTGAGACAGATGCAATAGCCTGAGACCAGATACTGATCAGCGTAGAGCAAGGTTGGCAGCAGTGCAGATGGCACAGAGCAAAAGTCAGCAACAATGAAGAAGATTCAGAGGGTTAGAGACTAGAGCAATCAGTTTCCAACATTTATGAAATTATGTTGAACACAGTTAAGTTCAGTTAATTTTGGTTGTTTTTTAGTTGATTCTCTCAACAACTGAGTTGCAGTACGAATGGAGTGTTAGTAGTGGCAGTGCTAGTAGCATAGCAAATGCAACATTTGAGAGGGAGTTGTAGTACAGATGCAACAGTGGCAGTGGCAATATCATGGGCAGCAATACAGTAGCAGCAACAACACAGTGTTGGTGGCAGCAACAGTGCAAAAAGGAGGTGCTTCAAAAGCAGAGCAACATGCAGTTGGACATTGTTGCTAGAGCACTTTCCTCGCTAATAGGGAGTGTTAGTTTTTGGTAGCATCGTTAGTGATCTAGACTTGAAAATTGGTGGAGAGGCTAAGGCACATGAGTTCTAAAGAACCCAGGAACCGTTTGGTAAAATTCCACCCGGATTGTATTTTATTAAAGAAATTAATATTTTTAATGGGGTTCCTACGTCTAAACTTTGGAAAATTAAAATATTAATGGGTATTAATCAAAATATGGGTGAGAATGATCTAGAAGGTAGATCAAATCATGTTTTAATCTTATCCGTTGATTAGAGACTTAATCTTGGCCATTGAAGACCCAACAGGAAAAGTATAAAATGGAGGCTTCAGATTCATTTGAAAATACACACGGAGAGAACAAATTGATCAAGAATTCGATTCCTATGGCAGGGTTTGCTAAGGATTTCGAATTAAGTGATCATTCTGCAGCAGAGGGGCAGTGATAATTCGGGAGGACTTTCTGGAGAATGCAGATAGAGAGGCGGAGAGAGCTATCAGAGAAGAAAAGTTGCCTGTCACGCAGAAACCAGAACTGCCAAGAGCAGTCGGCACTGTTGGGAACTATCGGAACAGGTGGGAAAAATGACACAAAGGGCAAAAGTTGAAATTGCTAGGAACAATTGGGAAATGCTAGAACTGTCGGGAAAGCTAGCACAAGGGCAAAAGCCGGAACTGCTGGGAACAACTGAAACTGCCAGAACAGTTGGGAAAGTTGACGCAGAGGGCAGAAGCCGAAACTGCCAGGAACAGCCGGAACTACAGGGAACTGTCAGAACAGCCAGGAATGCTGACGTAGAGGGCAGAAGCCGGAACCGCCGGGAACAACCGAAACTGTCGAGAACTGCCAGAACAGCGGGGAAAGCTAATGCAGAGGGCAGAAGCTGAAACTGCCGAGAACAGACGGAAGTGTTGGGATCTGCCGGAACAGCCGGGAAAGCTGACGTAGAGGGCAGAAGCTGGAACTCCCTAGAACAGACAGAATTGCTGGGATCTGCCGGAACAGTCAGGAAAGCTAACACAGAGGGCAGAAGAGGTGACACAAAAATAGTCGGGGTTAGCCAGTCTTCTGTCAGATCAACGAGAATTCTATTAGGTGAAGTGAGCTGAAACTCACTCAGATTTTCCGCTAGTATTTTCTTTGTAAAGGATTGCTAGATGAGCATCCTAGATTTGTATATAGATATTTCTCCTGCGTAATAATAAACCCTCAGAACTACTACACCGATTTTCCCGCATTGGGTTTTTCCGGGGACTATTGTGTCCAAAAATAAGTGTGTCCTATGTATCTTGTTCTTTGCTCTGTTTTCTATTTCATGAGATCAAATATTTAATTAGTGTAGGCTGCAAAAGTAATTTGCTTCAGTATTCAGAAGAATAACTTGACGAATGTAATTTAAAAATCAAGTAGGTGAAGTAGATTCAGATTTGTTGCAGTAGGGGTTCCTTTGAGTCTAGGAATTTTCAGAGGGTTGTTAGGAGGATTTACTATTTTACTTGGCCTATTTTCAATAAAGGTCAAATCACATGGGTTGGAGGAGAGTTCACTTGACTTAGATTTGGATTATTTTAATGTATTAGCCTTCTTTACCTCATGCACCTACTTTGGAGGCATTATCTTTGGCAAACTGCACTTTTGACTTCTATTGATCGCTGGGAATATTTCTATACACTCATATGCCTATTCTATAAAGGAAGAGGCAGAAGGGTGAAGAAGGGTTCAATTTTATTGTTCACTAGCGATTCTGTTTGAGATATTTCTCTTCACACTCCTTTCAATAGGAGTAATTGTGAAAGTACATGTCTTTCCAATGAGACGCAGATATTGCGTGTACTTCATTCACATGAATCCATTGCTGAAAAAGTGTGAGGTGTTTTTCAAGTGATTGGACAACCCTTGGAGTTCATGTAGATGGAAGCTAATATTCCCCGAAACTTTGTACTCACAGCTTTGGAAATAAAGGTAACATTTATTTGGTGGCTATATCTCATTCATTTATTGCATCCCCTGAGGTAACATCCATTTGATGGCTATATCTCATTCATTTATTGTGTCTCCCGAGGTAACATCTATTTGGTGGCTCCTGCTTTGCTTTAATCAATTGAATTGGTTAACATTGAGAAGTAGTACCCCTTAGTCAATTTCTATACTCCATATCCCATAGGATTCAAGGCACTGAAGTCACTGTTAGTAGTTTCAACATGTATACTTGTTGCTTTTTAATTTTCTGCATGCAGATTTGTGCTTTTAAGAGTAGGTTTTTTTTGTTTAATAGCAAATTTACACATTTCCTGAGGAAGAGGTGTACGCTGATTCCTTAGGTTTAAATCAGCATTTTTTCTTGCTGTTTGGTGCATATTTCTACATAGATTACAGGCTCATATTTCAATCACAGCAAGTGTTTATTGCAGTTTGGCAATGTTCTTTTATCTCAAAGGTTCATATTTCACTTACAGGTTGCACAAAGATTCCACCCCATGGTTAGCAACCACTAAGCTAAAGTGCAGGGAGATGGTACAAGGTGACAATGTACACTCTCTAATTACCTTGGAACCATAACAGTTTCAAGAAATGTTGCATTAATCGTTATCGGGATAATATCGGCGTGAGGAAAAAATAGGAAAAAATCGTAATTATCGAGAAATAATCGTTTGGTACAAAAATATTCTTTTTTTTCATTTTTTTTAATATTTAAACCATATACGACATAAAATAAATACATTGACACATAAATATGATAAAAGAACTAATATATAAGATGTTTAATATCATTTCTAGTGCTAAAATCACGCATAACATTGAATCATGTCCTGAATAGTATGTCTTGACTCCTGAGTCCCAACTCAGCCTCAAAATATCAACAAAAAATATGATAATGTATCTCATCATGTCATAATGTCATATACAATAAAATGAAGAAAATAACTAAAGTCTAATCCTATTGATTTCCTCTGCCCCTCTTGCGAGAAAATGCCATAGCTTTCCCTTTCCCTCTAGATGTAGATGCTGGTGCCCGTGCTGATGGAGATAGCAGTGGAGTCTGATGTGCTCTAGAAGCTGAAGAACTAGAAGTAGGAGCTATAGGAGGTAGACCACGTCTTCTATTGGTGGTAGTGGTAGTCCGGGCAGGTGGTGTCACCTCCTCCTCCTGTTCCTCCTCCTACTCCTCCTCCTCCTCCTCCCCCTCCACTACATCCTGCACTAACCCATCATCAGCAGACTCCATGAGAGGCCTCTCGGCCTCAACCCTCCATGCAGCAGTGGTGTCAATCCCATCCAATGAGATGGCCTCCACATCAGGTGTCTTCTCAAGTTGCCTCACCCACAATTGAAGATTGTAGCAGACATAGACCATGTCATTAAGGTGCTGGGACTCCAACCTATACAAAGACCATGAAATAATAATTAATAATTATAAAAAAAATATTGTTTAATGAATTCAAAAATTTATTTGGAAATTTGCAATATTTTAAATGTTTAAGTGTTAACCTGTTGCACTTCTTGTTGTGTATTTTTTCAAATACACTACAATTGCGCTCACATCCTGAGGAGCTACATGTTTGGCTGAGGATGCGAATGGCAAGCTTTTGCAGAAGGGGTACCCTGCCACCATACATTTTGCACCATGCATCTACAACAAAATTACAAATAAAATTTTAAATAAACATAAGAAAAAAATGGAATTTGAAGAGACAATGAAATTTGAAACGAAGTTACAAACTAAAAAATACCTGGCATTTTAATTGTCCTATCAGTGACAACCATGTCAAAGCCAAATGTGCCACTTGTCATCCTATATGTCACAATTTGTTTAGAGATCTCTATACGTTGTTCTGGAGATCGCACCATCTTCTGGACACAGGATAAGAATCCATCCATGATCTCAGCATCAAAATCAAACCCACATGCATAAGAAAATGCAGGGTTCAGGAAAAGCTCAACAACATGAATGGGACGATGGAGTGTGTTGTTCCATCGCTCATCAACCACTCCCCATAGAAGGAGTTGTCTCTGAAACCCATCATCTCCCTTACCATCATAGTAGGCCCGAATGGCTTCTTTGGCCCTGTCCATGGCCTCATACAAATAGCCCATTGTGGGCTTCTCACCATCAACCAACCCAAAAACCTTTACCAAAGGTTCAGTAACAGTGCACACCTCCTGCACTCCCACCCAAAAGTCTTCCTGGTATGAAACTAGTCTGCATACGGCCTCTCCCTCTGGTTTGCGGCTCATTGGCAAAGCACGCCACTCCTCTGAAAGAAACATTCTCTTCACATCCCACATAGAATTCAAGAGGGATTGAAGAGATATGAAACTGGTGGCAAACCATGTAATGGCGGGGCGCACTAACTCTTTGTTGTTGGTGAATCTTCTCATCAAGCTAAGCACAGATGTATGGTTATATATAAATTTTGTAATGCTTTTGGATGAATCAACAATATCTTTGACAAAGGGAATTTTCCCTATGTCCTCCAACATCAAATCAATACAGTGTGCAGCACAAGGTGTCCAAAATAAAGTAGGATGCCTGTCCATAAGCATCCTGCCAGCAGCAACATAATTTGTAGCATTGTCCGTTATGACTTGGACAACATTTTCTGCACCCACCTCCAAAATAAACACATCTAGCAAATCACATAAAGTTCTTGCATCTTTGATTTGTGCAGATGCATCAACAAATTTGATAAACATAGTCCCCTTGGGACAACTAACCAAGAAGTTTATAAGGGTTCACCCCTTTTGGTCAGTCCAACCATCTGACATAACAGTGCATCCTGTTTGTGTCCATGATGCCCTAAAATCCTCCAATCTTTGGGTGCAATCACACTTTTCATTTTGAAGAATCTGGCCTCTGAAATCATGATAAGAAGGGATTTTGTACCCTGGGCCAATAGTTGCAATAGCATCAACAGCAGGCTGGAAAAATGGATTATTCCTTACAATGCTGAAAGGAATATCACTCCAGAGGAGAAATTTTGCCAGCAACTTGTCAGCTTGTTCTTTCTCAGTTCTTTTTAGCATTGAACTAATAGATGGCTGTGAACCAGGTGTGGTTCGAGGAACAAAAAATGATGTGGCAGCTACCGGATTGGTTGATGCTGCAGTAGAACCAGTGCCACTTGCTTCAGCTGACCTTTTTAGTTGCCTTTTGATTTCTTCTTTGGCCTCTCTGCTCTGGTCTAAATTTTCCAATGCTCTCATGGCTCTTTGGATGAGTTCAGGATTTGTATTTGTACAAGGCCCCACATCTTTTCCAGGGATTTGTGCAAGGTGAAACTTCAACCTGTACACCCCCCCGGACATAGAGTGGCCACACAACTTGCAAGTCAAGTTTAGTCTATCATTCGGAGCATCAGGTTCACCATATTCCCAAAAAGGATCCAATTTCCTTGGCATATTTGTTTTGAACTTTGAAATTTCAAACTTGAATGGTGTTTCAGTGAAGTTGTGAACCTATGGGAAAATAAGGATTACAATTTAGTATTTACAAAATTACAAGTTACAAATTTACAATTTAGTATTTTAATTTTTAATTTTTACATTGTACAATGAAAACCCAAGTTACCCAACCAAAAACAACCATTCCAAAGTTCAAACCCAAGCTACCCAACCATTCCAAACCCAAGCTACCCAACCAAATGGCAAAAACAATGAAAAAAACATAAACAATGTTTAAAAACAATGAAAACAAAAAACAAAAAAAATTGGTTCCCATAGTCATACCAAGTTACCCAACCAAAAACAATGAAGAAATACAAAAACAATCTTTAAAAACAATGAAAACTAAAAAAAATTGGTGCCCATACCAAGTTACCCAACCCAAAACAATGAAAAAATACAAAAACAATGTTTTTAAACAATGAAAACAAAAAAAAATTGATCCACATACCTTTTCTATGGAGAAATTGGTCTCCTCCTCTTGATTTTCTCCTCTAAGCACTTGAATCAGCTTCAAACCCTCTCCAGCAACGTCTCCTAGCTCTCCTCTGCCCTCTGCGCGCGACTGTGCAAATGATTTCATAAAAAAACCAAAAAAACATTATAAAACCTCGCTACTGGAGACCCCCACGATAATTTCGATATTTATCGCGATAAATTCGAATTTATCGCGATAATTTCATAAAACTCTGTAAAAAAAAATTACCCGCAATAATTTCGTATAAAAATCACGAATAAAATCGTTTTCTCGAAAAAATCGTGATAAAACGATAAAATCATGATTTTATCGCGATTTTCACAACACTGGTTTTAAGTATTAACAAAACCCATTTAAATAATACAATTAAAAATAAAGAGAAATATCATGTATAAGTGCCCATAGGCTTAAAACACTTGATATTAGAGTAAATAGCTCAGATATGATTTGCAAATGAGGTTTCAGTTGTACTCAACTCAGGTATCCTCCCAAAAGTAGTGATGGGCCTACATAAGTAAGGTGTACTCCCAAAAGGGTTATTGGCCCCACATGTCAAAGTTGACTAGGTCAGCCTTAAACATAATCTACTAATATAATTAGTGATCACATTAATGGCCAACTAGTTGGACTAACGACACAATAAGAGTTGTTCATAGCCAAATGTGAGCATTACACCATTCTCAACACTAACCCTTAAGATGAACAAATGGCTATAAAGAAAAATTATGAAATACAAAATAAGAGTGGATTTATAGATACCCAACTCAACACAGAGGTTGGTCATGGCCAAAATATGAAAAGTGGGTTTATGGATACCCAACTCAAACACACTTGAATGGGTTTAAAAATGTCCAATTCAATATAAGATTGGTCATGTCCAACATGTGAAGAAAAGTAAGTTTATTAATACCCATCTCACATACAACCTAGAAAACCTCAAGGCTAATATAGCTAAGAGAGGGTGTATGGACACCTAGCTCGAATACTAAGGTGGGCTTGTAGATACCTAACTCGAATACATCCGAGAGTGGGTTTATGGATACTTAACTCAAGTATCGAGAGTGAGTTTATGGATACCCAACTCAAATACTAAAAGTGGGTTTATATATACCCAAATGAATAGAGTCAATCATAGTCAAGCATGGAGATTACACTCTTGTATAACCCCTTTAATCCAAATAGGAGGGCTCATAGATAAGGCATACATCGCAAGATACATCATTACTAAAAGTTGATTAATTCACTAAAATATAGTTTATTTTAGTGAATTAATCAAGAATAGCAAAGAAGAATGTATGGTCGTACAATGGACAAAATACATCATTATGAAGTTGTAAAATCCCTCATTTTTTCCCTGTTTTTGTAATGTTAAAATTGTGACTATGTAAAGGCCAACGTGGCAACCATGACTAGTTGAAACAAATCTGGTAAAAAATTCAAGTGTTAATTGTTTTCTTGAACATAATGAAAATATGAAATGTTGGCCTTAAGAGAGGGAAAGCAAAGAAGTGGGAGAGTGGAGAAGTGAGGACGACATCCTCAACTTCAAAGATAGAGGTGGCACGATAGACTGAGCTACCATCTAACACATGGCGAAGAGGTGATTGGGCAAGAGTAAATGCCCACGTTTTCTTGATTCCACGTGTTCTTTGTAGCATCAGATGTGTTCTAGCCACAAAATTTTGTGGAGAGGCTAGAATACATGAGATCTCCAAAACGAAGAAATCGTTTCTGGAAATTCCACCTAAAGACCACTTAATTAGATTATTAGTCGTTTTTTTTAATATTTCCAGTCTAAACTTAGGGAATATGACTAATTAATCATAATTTATTAAGTCATGGTGTGAATGTTCTATAAACTCACACGGATCGACAAGGAAATAATTTGGGACATCGATTATGTTTTAATCTTGGTCATTGGTGCTCCAACAGAAGATTATAAGAAGTCGATGGGTAGATGGAAAATGCACTAGTGCAGTTACTCAGTTGCCCAGGCAGATCGATTTTCTCAGTCGTTGTGATTTAGCAGAGGAGATAGATCTAGAGGGAGAGCTAAGTTCATCCAGTTCAGGGAACAGATGGGTATGGTAGAGAACCCTTTCAATAGCAAATACCAGGTATCTCAAATGGTTCTCAGTTGCAGATGTTGCAGTTGCAACAACAGCAGCAAATGAGAGGGAGTTGCATTTTTGGCAGCAACACATATCACAGTTGCGCAGTAGTTGTTGGGCAGTAACAACCAGACATCAACAATGTGACAAGGAGATGATGTAGAGAAAAGGCGGTACTACAGGGGGCAGCAGCACCAGAACACATTCCTCGCTAAGAGGGAGTGTTAGTTTTTGTAGCATCGGATGTGTTCTAGCCATGAAATTTTGTGGAGAGGCTAGAATACAGGAGATCTCCAAAACCTAGAAATCATTTCTAGAAATTCCACCTAGAGACGACTTAATTAGATTATTCGTCATTTTTTTAATATTTCCTGAGTCTAAACTTAGGGAATATGACTAATTAATCATAATTAATTAAGTCATGGTCTGAATGTTCTAGAAACTCACACGGATCACCAAGGAAATAATCTGGGCCATTGATTATGTTTTAATCTTGGTCGTTGGTGCTCCAACAGAAGATTATAAGAAGAAGTCGATGGGTAGATAGAGAATGCACTAGTGCAGTTACTCAGTTGCCCAGGCAAACCAATTTTCTCAATGCCTGTGATTTAGCAGAGGAGATAGAGCCAGATGGTGAGTAGCAGGTGAGAGAGGGTAGCGGCAGGAGTACGAAGGGTAGATTTCCGAATTCAGGAAGAGGCAGTGTGAGGGAGAGTGTATTCCACAAGAGCACTGCACAAAGAGTGATGCAGAAGCACCAACGTATGGGCGGAGGGTCCACCTCTTGGTTAGGAAGTTGTTGTGGAGAGTGAGAAATTTCTTATAAAATTTCTCTCAGTATTTTTCTCTGTCTAGATTGCTAGAATTCTTGTACTCAGATTTGCTGCTGAAAATTAATAAGAAAACCCTCATCTACTGCACCGGTTTTCCCACATTGGGTTTTTCCGGGGACAATTGTCCAAAAATAACTATGTTAATATTTTCTATGTGTGTGCTAGAATTTCTCTATTTCCAACATTTTATTTGCCGCAATAATTTATTGTGAAAATTGCAGTAGTAAACTTATTCAATGTTTGTTGTAGCAAATAAACTGCATAATTTATTTGACAAATAAAAGAATATTCTTCAGTTATTGCAATAGATGAAATTTTCACACCACGATGTGAGAGAAGGCAAAATCGACAGTCTCTCGGGATACAAAGAGACTCAAGAAGAAAGTGGGGAAAAAAGAGAGAACACAAAAGAGAATAGGTATGCAAGAGAAGGATGCAAAAAGAAGAATATAAAAGAGGATGAGCCACAACTGGAAGAAAGCATGGGAGACGAAAAATGATCGAGCAACTGCAGAAACAAAACATCCCTGAGCTAGTGCTCTCTGGTTGGGAACAACATTGCCTGTGATGGTGTTGAGGCCTGTATCGTGTGCCTATGTTTGATTAGCTAGTGGGAGGCTCAGTGGAGAATTGAATCACCTAGTGTTTGTTGAGTAAGCTAATAAACCACTAAGTGCTTGTTGGAACTTGTATGAGTTAATAAACCACTTAGTGTTTTTTGAATGGGCTAATAAACCACTTGGGTGCTTGTTGGAAGGTTGATAAACCACTAGGAAGTGAAGTTGAGCCACTGTGGTGCTTGTTGAAGAGAGATGATAAGCCACTAAGTGCTTGTTGAGGAAGTTGATAAACCACTTAGTTCTTGCTAAGTAAGTTGATAAACCACCAAGACATTGGGCTACAAACTCCTGCAATGCTTGCCTTGAAAATCGAGCTGATAAACAACCTTTTACTATGTTAAATCTCCCAAAACTAAGTAATACCCTAGCTGGGCCTTGGGTGAATCCCTATGCGTGGTGCATACTGTTAGAGAGCAATTGATAAACCACCTGGACAGTATGTTCGAAAATGTAACTAGGCTCGGTCTTGATTTAATATATTTGAGTCATCATGTAATGTACTTGTCAAAAGAATAAAGAAAAGAATTATTATTATTATTATTGTGACTTATTAAAGCATGGGCTTCATGCTTGGTTCACCATGTTTTAGGTCAAAGTCCACATTGAGGACTTCTAAGATTTATTTTGAGTCAATAGAGTCATTGTACTTTTAAAGAGACCCTTAGGCTTTTGAAACATGTAAAAAGGTTTAGTATTGAGTCAAATATAATTTATGTATCCTCCATATCAAGTAGGCCTCAAGACATCAATTCGACCTCCTTTGAAGCGTATAAATAGAAGCAAGTCAAATTCATTTGGAGCATTCTCATCTCAAGCAAGTTTGATATCTCTAAGGAAACTGGAAAAGTGCGAAGTGGGCCAAAGGAAGCCAAAGGAAGTGCGAGTTGGGTGGAGTCTAAGGAGAAGAAGAAAAATTAAATTTTGGTGCCTCTCTCTCTTTGTTCCATGCCCTAGTTTGGAAGATAGAAGTCTTACAAGTTTTGTTGATGCTGGAAGTTCCCTAATGTCAAACGATGCTACATAGTCGAAGTTGCTGGAAGAGAGGTCGAAAATCTGGGAGGCTAACTTGGTGTGGAGCGAAGGTTTGGTATTTGTCTAGGGTGTAGAGTCTCAAAGAATACTATTGAAAGGAAGAGAATTTTGACTGGGTTTTGCCCTCGAGGGGGGGTTTTCCCTGGCATAGTGCCTATATCTGGTGTCCATTCTTTTATGTGCTTTTGCTTTGGTAATTGCTTAATGAACTAAAAGAAAGAAGATATAAATCTTAATAAGAAGTCCAGAACATCACAAGTAATTATCAAGTATAAGAAAAAAATTATGCCTTTTTTATTTTCTAACATGGTATCAAAGCTTTGGTGAAGAAAGAAAGAAAAAGGCAGTGTCAAGCACTTGATCAAGGAACCATTCAAAAGGATTATCTCACGAAAAGAGTCTACTATATTCAAGGAAGATATCTAACACAATCAAGGGAGAGAACAAACTTGAAGGAGCCTCAAATTATAGATCTTGGAAAAGAAGATTGACCTCATCCTTGAAAAGAACAAAGTACTTGACTTGGTCAAAGGAAAAGTTAAGAAGCCTATAGATGACTCCAGTGATGCTGACAAAGTAAAATTCAGAGAATTAGAATTGGTGGCCATGACTCTAATGGTAGAAGGAATAAAGGACAATCTTGTCCCATTTATAGCCAACATCAATCATGCTCAGGAAATGTATGAAGCCTTGTCAAAGTTATTCACTATTAAGAACATTGGTCAAGTGGCAAGCTTGAAAAATGAACTAAGGACCACAAAGATGACTAAAGAAGATACAATGGCCTCCTTCTTTGTGAATATAGCAAGAATCAGAGACGATCTTTTGCCCATTGATGAAATTGTTCCAGGCAAAGAACTCATGATCACTGCTCTATTTAGATTTCCCCCTACTTGGGGTGCATTTGCTGCGGGTCTTAACAGTTGGAAAGAAGCTCCCACTTTTGAAGAACTATGAACTGCCTGCGGTTAGGAAGAATTGAGGATTTCATTATTGGCCAATTCTGAAGATGTTTCAAATGCCTAGATTACTTAACATAAAGAAAAGAAATTGAAAGGACCAAGGAAGAAAGTTGACATGTCCAAGGTAGAATGCTATCAATGTCATAAGAAGGGTCACTACAGGAGTGACTGTCCCGACAATCCAAGAAACAAGAAGAGAGAAAGAGATCAAGCCAATGTTGCTGAAGAGGAAGACCTAAAGAAAGCCAAACCCGAAGAATCTGACATAAGGGACTTACACTACTAAGTCCTTTGCTTGTAGCCTTAGATATCTTATTTTATATTTTTGATGTTTTAGAATTTAGAGGTTTTAACATGTTTTTGGAAAAAGACATTGTTTGTTTTTGTAAGTTTATAGGTATCCCTCAAGCTTTGGAGGGAGCCCCCAACAACTCCCAAAGATAAGTATCTCATTTCCTTTCAATTTTTGGTTTCATGTACTCATTTAGTTGTGATTATATTAAATACTAATCATCATTCTCCCTCTATTGTCTTGATTAGGAAAACATCTGCTATATTCTCAAGGAGTATGAAAGAGGACCTCTCAAGATAAGGTTTGTCAAGGAACAAAGGCATGTTTTAAAACATTGATTTCCTTATAATAAATGTTTATTCATTTCACAATCTATTACTAACATTGTTGTGTCTAGCTATAATGAATCATATTGATTCTTGTTTTTGGTAATTCATCACTTGATAAATCTACCTCACTCATATTCTTAACTGATTTTATAGAACCCTAGACAAGTTCTCTGGAAAACCCTAACCTAAGGGTATGCTAATGTGAATGTCTGAAACCCTAAACTTCTTACGCATATTGAGAAATGTTATTTGAAGTTCTTATTGATGATGTCATGTTTAGGTTTTTTGTATGATCAAGAAAACCTAACTTGTTAGGGTTGAATGATAAATTCCAAAATCCAGAACCTTTGGAATATTGGTAATTTTGGGTTTGCTATGTTCCTATATTGAACCCTAACTCATTAGGGTTTGGTGGAATGTGTAAACAAGACCCTTATAATGTCTTAGAAATGATTTCCTTGGAATGTGTGTTTGTCTGATGAAACCCTAGTTTGTTGATATTTGTGAAGTTGGGTTTGACTAACACATGATATGAAATGCCTATGCATGATGAAGAAGTCCTAGATGTATGAGCTGACCTATTTGTTGGTGGTCATAGATCTTAGGGTTTGGAACTAAGCCCTAGTCAAAAATTGTTTTTCTAGGATGATAGTATTTGTGAAATTCTAAGGTTTTGGAGTTGAACCTTAGTAGAAGTAAAAATCTATGATGTATGATGACAATATGATGATTTCAGATTTGTGTAAGATTGTTGAAATATGAGTTTTAGTTGAGATTAATGTTTGATTGAAAATCTAGGGTTTGCAACTAACGCGAGTGGAAGTTGGTCATGTTAATGACTAAGCTGAGATTGGTTTTGATTGATTCTTTTGTATGCCTAGGATTTTTATTAATCTCTAGTGGAAAATCTAACATATGAATTATGAAAGTTGTTTGAATTGTCTCTAGGGTTTGCTATATGTTGTAGTAGGGTATGTCACACCTTTGAAAGAAACATTGAAACCCTAGATGGAATGAAAGTTGTTATGAAGAAGTCTAGGGTTTATGGCAAAGTCCCTAACAAGATGTTGACGAGAATGTGCCTCTTGTTTAAGTTTGGGTATCTGATTCATCATGAAACACGATATTCTCAAAAAGATGAATCCCACTTTGATTGTCACAAAAGATCACAGGGGTATCCAACACATGTCCAAACAGATCACAAAAGCGCTTCCTCAACCAGACAACTTCACAAGAGGCCAAACTAGCAGCAATGTATTCAACCTCAACGATGCTTAAAGCCACTGACTCCTGCTTCCTACTCATCCATGAAATTGAAGCAGAACCTAGAGAGAAGCAACATCCTGATGTGCTTTTGCGATACAACACACTTCCAGCCCAGTGTGCATCAGAGTAACCATGGGGCCTCACATTCTCGGCAGTGTATCTCAGTCCATAAGTGATTGTGCCCCGAAGATATCTCAAGAGATTCTTGGCAACAATCCAATGTATATGATGAGGCTCGACCATAAACTAACTCAATGTGTTCACTGCAAAACATATGACCGGACGGGACTTCACCAAGAACATTAGGGCCCCTATGAGTTGATGATACTTAGAAGGATTTCCCAAATCGGGCCCGGTAGCACTTCTGCATAACTTCTTGAAGTTAAGTTCCATCTAAGTAGTCACGGATTTGCAGTCCACCATCCCAAATCTTTCAAGTAGCTTCACAACATATTTTCCTTGAGAAATGAAAATCTCCCCTAGCTTTTGCCAGACCTCCAACCCTAGGAAGCAATGCGTCATTCCTAGGTCCTTCATATCAAATTCAAAAGCTAACTCTCTCTTACATTGATGAATAAGAGGGTCTGCACCTGTCAGAAAGAGATCGTCCACATAAAGTACCAAGATGAGAGGTCTATCATTCTCAACTTTAAAGTAAAGGTTCGAATCAGCTTCACTTCTTGTAAATCCTAGCTTCATCAGATAGTTATCGATCCTCTCATACCAAGCTCGGGGTGCTTGCTTCAACCCATAGATGGTTTCTTCAATCTACATACATGTGTCTGATGATCTTAAACTTCAAACCCCTCAGGTTGTTCCACATAGACTTCCTCATTAAGTGAACCATGCAAGAAGGCGGTCTTGACATCCATCTAGTGTAGATTCCGTCCTTGCAAGGCAGCATGGGCTATAATCGAACGAATTGTGGTGTAGCGAGCAACGGGTGCAAATATCTCATCATAATCTATACCTTCCTTTTGAGAGAAACCTCGAGCAAAAAATTTGGCCTTGAACTTCTTAGCACTTCCATCAACACCATGCTTGATCTTGTTGAGCCATTTAGAGGTGACAATAGATTTGTCCTGGGGTCTGGGGACCACATCCCAAACATCATTCTTCATAATTGACTCATACTCTTCGTTCATAGCATCCTTCCATACTTGTTGCTTCGCAACTTCTTCGAAGGAGCAAGGTTCAAGCTGAATAATGGTGCTCATAGCAATTAAGTACCCTTGGTACCTATCAGGCTTCTTGCTTTCATGAAATGTCCCCCTCAGTGCAACATGTCTCTCGGCATATTCAAGAGTTTCCCTCAGCCATGAGGGTCTCCTTTTGGAGGAGAAGGGCTCATGGGGACGAGGATCAATGGGATCCATCGATGCTTCAACATCGGGCATCGGCTCATCCTGTGAATCTCCTTGATTTCTTGCATCTGCTTCTTTGTCCTTACTTGAAATAGGAAGGTTGATAATATTCCTTAGGGCAACATCCTCATCGAAGGTGACGTCGTGACTCAACTCTACTTCTCTTTGACCAGGTACATAGATTAAAACTGCCTTAGAAGTCTCACTGTAGCCCACAAAAATTCCTTTCTTCCCAAATGCCTTCAATTTACTTCTCATTTCTTTCGGCACATGAAAGTATACGGGACTACCAAAAATTCTAAAATGAGAAACATCAAGTTTCTTACCAATGAAAACTTCTTCGGGAGTTTTGGAGTCCAACTCTTGATGAGGGCATCGATTTTGAACGTACACAGCAGTGTTGGCAGCTTCTCCCCATAGGAACTTTGGAAGTCCTTGATCATGAAGCATGGCACAAGTGGCTTCTATAATGGAACGATTCTTCCTTTCAGCAACACCATTTTGCTCAGGAGTATATGCAGTAGTAGTCTCCCTCTTAATGCCAGCTTCCCTACAATAGTCATTGAATTCATTTGACTCATACTCAGTTCCATTATCGGTCCTCAATATCTTGATCTTCTTCCCTGTTTGATTTTCCACCAAGGCTTTGAAGGCACGGAACCATGAGAATATTTCGTCCTTCTTCTTCAAGAAATATATCCAAGTTTTGCGAGAGAAGTCATCCACAAAGACAACATAATATAAATATCCTCCTAATGATGTCACAGGCAACATACCAGATAGATCAGAATGAACCAATTGCAAAATGTCTATGGTCTTGCTATCACTTGAGGGGAATGGTCCCCTTGTATGTTTTCCCTCGGCACATCCCTGACATACACCTTCATGCTCTATTTTGAATTCGAGCATACCTGTAACCATCTTCCTTGCATCAGGTAGAGCCTTATAGTGAAGATGAGCAAACCTCTGGTGCCATAGTTCAGATTGAAGAGATGTGTCGCAAGACATGGCTCACTGTGGACTTCCTCCAACTTGATATAAACATCAACCCTGAATCTAAGAGTAAATGCTTCTTTGAAATTTCTTTTCCACACACATAACTTTCCATCGATGAATGCCACCTTGAATCCTTTGTCTTCCATCGCCGAGATAGACACTAGATTCTTTTTTAGATCAGGTACATATAGTACTTCTTGAAGATGAACGGTGTTACCTTGATTCAATTGAAGGGTAACATTCCCAACTCCCTTCACGAGATAGGTGGGATTGTCTCCAAAGATAATTTCCAAATTTGTATCCTTCTCTATCAGATTTGAAAGAGCTTCCTTGTACCCGGTGAAGTGCCTTGAGGCACCACTATCAATCAACCAATTTCCCAAAGTATCTGGAGGAGAGGCAGTAGAGAGGGCAAATATAAGATAAAATTCCTTTTGCTTAGAATTTACAACGTTAGACTCATCATACTTGGAGTTTCTTGTTCTTTTAAAAGCTCGATCATTTACAAGTTGAGTAGCGGAAGCATTCCTTTTCCCTTTGTTGTTGAACCTGCCATTCCTTTGACTGTTGTTGTTGCCCCTGGAATGATTGTTATCATCATCATGAGATGTGTCCCTTCTATTTGGACACTCCCTGGCATAGTGGCGAAACTTGTTGCAAACGAAGCATCTCGCTTCCTTCCAATTTTGAATCTCGGTCTTCCTTGACTTTACTTCTTTGAACCTGCATTGTTCTTCCTCTTGGCATGAGCAAAGAATGCGGTAGGATTATTCCTATTCGAGGGCATCTCCAATTCCATCATCCTTGTTTCTTCTTGAGAACATCTAGTCAGCAATTCTTCAAAACCTAGAATTCTGTCGTTATTGAGAATAATAGTGTTGAACACATGTCATTTAGGAGGAAGACCTCCAAGGGCAATGAGAGTGAGCTCCCTGTCAGCAATATCTTCACCAATCGAAAGAAGATCATTTTTTATCTCGGTAATCCTCATGAAGTAGGATTGAATATCCTCACCTTTTCCCTTCTTTATATCCTATAGCTTGTTCTTGAGGAAAAGAATTTGATTTGCATTGCTAGATTTGAACATGTCAACCAACCTGTCATATATCTCCTTTGATGTATTCAAATCAAAGATGTAAGCAACTAAGCGCTTATGAATAGAATCCCTGATGATCTTCTTGGCTTTTACTTCACCCTTCTTGTACTTTGTCTTAGCAGCTGAAGGAGGTTCCGGAATCTTTCCCTGCACATAATCCATGACATCTTGCTCTTCTAAAGTCAAATCAATAGACATATTCCATGCATGATAATCAGACTTATCATGAAGCTTATCATCAGACTTGAAGTAGGATGTGGAGGCCATTGAGACTTGTTCTTGATCAGTGATTGCACCTCTTAGTGATTGCTCTTCACTCTTGCTTGTGCTTTGTATTCACCTCAGTTCTAATACCATGTTAATTTTAGGATAACAATGGTATGTTCTATGCTTAGAGCAATTTTACTTCAATTTTCTTTATTAGCCCAATATCATATCCAGTATAGCAATCACATCAACATGATAGTAAAATGCAGATAGAACATAAACAATAACAATAGAATAAAGCCAACACAAGAGGACAGAAGATATGCCACTAGCAAGGGACAAACACCAATGTGGGGAAACCATTAATCAATTCTTCTTACAATTCTTCAAAAGTTCAGTAGAGAGAGTACAATTTACAATATTCAGTTGCCCAAACCAAACAGTGAAAACAACAGAAACAGAAACCCTAACCAGAAAGTCAACGCTCGTCAACAGGGTTGAAATTGACCTCCAAAACAGCTCGGTCAACCTTGGTGAACTCGGCCTCCAATAGCAAGATAATGCAACCCAAAATAGTCCAAAAATAACCAATCAAATAAAAATAACCAATCAAATATGGTCAACAAAAGTCGATGAAACAACCTGAATTAGGGCAGTGAACATTGGTCAACGAGGGGTCAAACTACCTCGATTTTTGTGCCCAGAATAGCGGCCTTTCGAAACACAAGTCTCCCTCACAAACCGAAGTCAAACAGGGTCAACACTGGTCAAAGTTAGCCTCCTAAAATTTCGGTCAAATCTGGTCAACACAACAGCGAGAAAAGACAGTCTTCCTTTTACACGTGTCAAGAGAGAGAGGCCCAGAAATCCATACCCAATCAAGACGAGAGAGAGAAACATGAATGAGATGAGATGCCAAAATAAGGAGGCATCTTGTATTTATATGCAACGTTGAAGGTTAGAGGAGGCTAATTTGATTGTTGGCCGACCTTGACAATTTGTCCATAATCAAAATAAATTCATAACTTCATTTGTACATGTCATAATGAGATGATCTCCAGATCAATCCTACACCTCGTGGAAAGAGGAATCCAAGAAAAATATCAGTTGCCTCATAAGAGCTGTCCAAAGTGATGGTTGGCCCTAGTTGCGAAATTTAACAATTGTGTAATAAAGGAATATCATAAAGAGTTATCTTGTTCGAAGACATTCAAGAATTGCCATTGGGTGCTATGTCAGAGTCATGAGAAATTACATTGGATCAAGTGATATCCTATTACACATGAAGAACGTGTGAAATTTGTGTCAAACTCTGTCATTAAGGAAAAATATTTCAATTTTACTATGTGCCATTGCGAAAAAACCATTACCCATCAAGATAGAGTAGTGAGGATCACAAACTAGCAAGAAGAACCTAGGATACCAAGCCCTGTGAAGTATTTGCAAAGAGAAGAGATGTTGTGAAGAAGAACCAATGACACTGTTAAGAGAAATATGGACTAAGGAAGATGTGCTAAAGTTTCCAAGGAATAGTATTGTTGCATCCCTATTTGTAAGCATGAAAGAAGTAATATGAGCCTATTCTAGGTCTGTAGTAAAATTATGGGTGATATAATTCTTCTCTCGAAGAAAGGACCAAGCATCATCAAGCCTCAAGCCTATAATGTTTTGAGCCTGTTATCTAAAGCAAAGGTTCATTTCTAAATGAAGACAAGGATTCTCAAGAGGTATGTATAATCCTTTATCACATTTCAAAATCTAGGCATAGATTTATGTCCATTTCAAAGTCCTCTTGCATAAAATGTCTCCTAAGATGTATACTCTTAGAAGACCTCGTCATTCACATTGTGATATCTATAATCTTATAAGTCTGTCGTTTTGCATGGGTTTGTGCTACAATTCTTGAGTCCCTTGTCGTGACGACAGAGACATAATCAATATGTTAAGTCCTCTATCCTCTCCTTGCATATGTAGACCTAAGTTTTATGCTACAATTGGAATAAGACAATCAAAAGCATTGATGAGATCCATCCCTAATATAAAAAGCATATAAATGACACTTTTAGGGTTTGTAACTAACACATTAGTGTACATGTAGAACTTGCAATTTGAAAATTGATAGGTCTTGAAGACTTTGGATATTGAAGCATCTAGGATTTATAAACCCTAGCAAAAGTATGAACTAATAAAACCCTATGCCTAATCGTTTCCACTAAAAGAAGAATCCCTAGAAATGACATCATATTGATGTGAGAACAAAGATAATTACAAGAAGTACAAGTTCAAGAGGGAGTTGGTTCTTTTCTTAAAAGACAAGTACTCTACATCTCATTTCTTTGATTACTATTGTTGCTATTGCCTTTATCTTTGGATAATATTTTTTCTATACACTTTGCTTAATTATATTTGTTCTTCCCTCTCCTAATGAAGTTTGTGGGTTAATGATAAGAGCTATTGAGGCTTTGACAACATGTAAAAGAATTAGAAGAATGTACCAAAGAACGAGGACTTTCTTAAATTATAAAAGACGTGACTGCAGAAAGAGCAAGCAGATCTAGTATACACCAAGACGGCAACATGGAAGCAAAATCTGAGAAGGTTCTCCAAGTAAGAGGGAGAGGTTCATGATAAGATGTTTGTCTCAATTGAAAGAGTTACCCATGGATCTTGAGAACCTTGTATCTTGAGATTGATGGATTAGAGAATGACCTTGATGATTTGTTTTTTGATGATAGGACTCTTAAGTCAAAGAAAATGATGTTGCGACTCAGTGTCCAAGGAAGAAGAGCAAGGGAGAGGCTTCCCAGACCAGGGCTGCACCAGCAAGGGCGAAGAAGGAAGTGGAGACAGATGATAACTGTGCTATGAGTGCTCACACGCCACTTGAGCGGAAGTGGGGAGACATCGAGCTGTAGCCAGACAGACTATAGGCGATGAGGGGCAGAAGCCTCGAGGTACCCAACCTCTTGGATTATACCTTGCTACAGGAGCCCCGAAGAGGAGTAGCAAGATTGGCGGATGTCAGTAGAGACGGATGCGGATGGAGCAACAGAGGGAGCTACAACGCAGGAGTCCCAGGACAACGTGAGGCAGCAATGTGAGATGCACAAAGTTGTTGCAACAGCGCAAAGGTCAAAAAGGGAGCATTTGCTAGTGACAGAGGGAGCTTCAGCATTGTAAGTGTTTCTAGCCTAACGAAGATGTCAGAGTTGGGAGATCAGTTACTTACTTCTTAGTAACTGAGTTGCAGTGCAGCAGTTAGCAGAGGATGTTGGGCAACATGCCTAGCATCAGCACAGGGACTGATGCCAGATGATCAGGGTGATGCTTAGTGAGGAGTATTACTAAAGCACGGTCCTCACTAAGAGGGAGTGTTGATTTGGAGTAGCATCGGATGTGCTCTAGCCACGAAAATTGGTGGAAAGACTAAAGCACATGAGATCTCCAATACCCATAAATGGTTTGGGCAGATTCTAAACAATTTGGGAGATATTAAAATAATTAATATTTTTAATGGAGTCCCTAAGTCTAAACTTACAGAAAATAAAATATTAATGTGAATTAATATAAAACTATGTTAGAAGGGTCCAAAAGTAATGGATCAAGCCAAAGTTAATCTTAGTCGTTCATTAGGAACTTAATCTCGACCCTTGAATTGTTAATGAGAAAAGCATAAGAGGAGACCTGAGGGTCACTTAAAGAACACACCGAGTTGATCAAGATTTTGATTTTTTGGGGCATGGTTTGTTGAGGAAGTCGAAAGAGTAATCAGAGTTGCAGCTGAGGGGCAGTGAATACAAAAGCAGAGAGGCAGAGATAGTACCAAGAGGATCAGCGCAGAATCCAGGAGAGAGGGATGCAGAGCAAGCCAGAGGTTCACGCAAAGCCAGCCAGAGCTCACGCAGAGGCAGCCAGGAGTTGCACAGTGCCTCAGAGAGCCAGCATGGGTGACGCAGAGGCTCTAAGGGCTGACGCAGTGCCTCGGAGAGCCAGCGTGGGTGACGCAGAGGCTCTAAGGGCTGACGCAGTGCCTCCAGAGGCTAACGTGGGGCGAGCTAGGGTGACGCTAGGCAGACGTTGGACCAAAAAGGGTTGACGTAGTCCCTAGAGGCTGACGTTGGGGTTTTCGTGGGGCATATTGGAGCTAGGAGCTGTCGAAGTGTTTATCCGGGGTTTCAACCAGAACATATGTCTCCAACTGAGAAGTACTACTGTCGAGATTATTCTCTGTTGGGTGAGCCGGTTTTGGCACCTAGATTGTAATCTAAAACTGCTTAATAATTAAAACACTCAGATAGCTGCACCAATTTTCCCGCATTGGGTTTTTCCGGGGACATTGGTCCAAAAACAACGGTGTCACTTGGGTGCTTGTTTTGTTTCCTTCAGTTGATGATCTGTAATGTGTTGAGCATGTACTTGTATTTATTTTCAGTATTTACATGGTAAATAACTTGCTAATTAATCAAAACAAGTAGGTAGAAATAAATCAAAAAAGTACATGAAGGGTTTCTAACAGTTAGACTTAGAAATTCCAACAGTGTCCAGCACATGTCCAAATAGCTCACTGAAGAGCTTCCTCAACGCAACAGCTTCACAAGAGGCCATACTAGCAGCTATGTAATCAACCTCAGCGGTGCGCAAGGCAACCGATTTTTGCTTCCTGCTCATCCAGGATATCGAAGTAGAACCCAAAGAAAAACAGCACCCAAAAGTGCTCTTACAATCCACCACACTATCGGCCCAATCAACATCAGAATAACCATGCAGCGTCACATCTCCAACAGTGTATCTCAGTCCTTGAGAGATTGTGCCCCGAAGATATCTCAGAAGATTCTTGGCACCAATCCAATGTATATGATGAAGCTTAACCATATATTGGCTCAACGTGTTCACTGCAAAGCATATGTCCGGATGGGAGTTCACCAAGAACATCAATGCTCCTATGAGTTGACGATACTCGGAAGCATTTCCCAATTCAAGTCTGGCAGCACTACCACATAACTTCTTAAAGTTAATTTCCATTAGGGTAGTCACAGCCTTGTAGTCCACCATCCCAAATCTTTCCAATATCTTCACAACATATTTTCCTTGAGATAGGAAAATTTCTCCTGGCTTTTGCCAGACCTCCAACCCTAGGAAGTAGTGCATCAGTCCTAGGTCCTTCATCTCAAATTCAGAATCCAACTCCCTCTTACATTTGTGAATGAGAGGGTCTGCACCTGTCAGAAAGAGGTTGTCCACATAAAGTACCAGTATGAGAGGTTTATCATTTTCAACCTTAAAGTAAAGGTTCGGATCGGCTTCACTTCTAGTGAATCTCAGCTTCATCAGATAGCTATCAATCCTCTCATACCAAGCCTGGGGTGCTTGCTTCAAGCCATAGAGAGATTTCTTCAACCTGCATACATGAGATTCCTGGTCATGAACCTCAAACCCCTCGGGTTGTTCCACATAGACTTCCTCTTTGATCGAACCATGCAAGAAAGCAGTCTTGACATCCATCTGATGTAGGTTCCATCCTTGCGAGGTAGCAAGGGCTATGATCGAGCAGATGGTGGTGTATCGGGTAACAGGGGCAAATATCCCATCGTAATCTACACCTTCCTTTTGAGAGAAGCCTCAAGCAACAAAGCGAGCCTTGAACTTTTCTACACTTCTAGCAGCTTCATGCTTGATTTTGTAAAGCCACTTAGAGGTGACAATTGATTTGTCCTGGGGTCTAGGGAACACTTCCCAGACATCATTCTTCATAATTGACTCGTATTCTTCATTCATAGCATCCTTCCATAATTGTTGCTTCACGGCTTTTTCAAATGATGAAAGCTCATTTTGAATGATAGTGCTCATGACGGTCAAGTATCCTTGATACCTGTTCGGCTTCTTGCTTTCACAAAAAGTCCCCCTTGGTGCAATATGTCTCTCAGCACCTTCGAGAGTCTCCCTAAGCCATGAGAGTCTCCTCTTGGAGGAGGGCTCTAGAGGAGGATCAATAGGATCCATAAGTTCATCAACATCCGGCATTGTTTCATCTTCTTTAGCACCCCGTTTTCCGATGTCAGCTTCTTTGTCCTTCCTTGGGATAGGAAGGTTGTTGATCTTGCTGAGTGCCATATCTTCGTCAAAGGTGACATCATGACTTATCTCAACTTCCCTTTGACCAACCACATAAATTCTATAACCCTTAGAATTTTCACTGTAGCCCACAAAGATTCCTTTCTTCCCAGATGCACCCAATTTGTTTCTTTTCTCTTTCGGCACATGAAAATATACGGGACTTCCAAAAATTCTGAAATGAGAGACATCGGGTTTCTTACTAGTGAACATTTCTTCGGGAGTCTTGGAGTCCAATGCTTGATGAGAGCATTGGTTTTGAACATACACGACAGTATTTTCAGCTTTAGCCCATAGGAACTTTGGAAGCCCTTAATCATGAAGCATGGCACGAACAACTTCTACAATAGTACGATTCTTCCTTTCAGCCACACCATTCTGCTCAGGAGTGTATGGTGTTGTAGTCTCCCTCTTAATGCCAGCTTCTCTGCAATAATCATGGAATTCATTTGATTTGTACTTAGTCCCATTTCAGCCCTCAATATATTGATTCTCGTCTTGGATTGATTTTCGATCATGGCTTTGAAGTGACGAAACCAGGTGAACACTTCATCCTTCTTTTTCAAGAAATAGATCCAGGTCTTGCGAGAATAGTCATCCGTAAAGGTGAGATAATTTAAGTATCCTCCCAAAGAGTTTACGAGCATCATACCAGATATGTCGGAGTGGATCAATTGCAATATATCTGTGGTCTTGCTATTACTTGAGGGGAATGGTCCCCTTGTTAGTTTTCCTTCAGCACATCCCGGACATACACCTTCATGCTCTACTTTGAACTCGGGCATACATGACACCATTTGTCTCACATTAGGTAGAGCCTTATAATGAAGATGGAAAAACCTCTGGTGCCATAGTTCAGATTGTAGAGATGTGTCGCAAGAAATGGCTCCCAATAAACTTCCTCCAACTTGATACAAAATGTCAACCCTGAACCCAAGAGTAAAAGCATCTTTAAAATTCCTTTTCCAAACATGTACTTTTCCATCGATGAATGCCACCTTGTATCCTTTGTCTTCCATTGCCGAAATGGACACCAAGTTCTTCTTGAGATCAGGTACACATAGTACTTCTTGCAAATGAATAGTGTTACCTTGATTCAATTGAAGGGCAACATTCCCTACTCCCTTTACGGGATAGGTGGCATCGTCTCCAAGGATAATCTCCAAGTTTGTCTCCTTCTCTATCAAATTAGAGAGAGCTTCCCTGTATCCAGTGAAGTGCCTTGAGGCACTGTTATCACCCCAAGAAACTCTTCTAGGTTGTATATCAGAGATGCTTGGAAACATTACAAACTCAACAAAAATGTTGGATCAATGGTGGATGAATGAAAGAAATGTTGCATATTCAAGCCAAATAACCACTCCTACTATGATTGACCCCAGACATGGGTGAACACCCCCAGACTACAAGGCTTTAGACCACCAATTACTCACAGTTTAAGGAAAATGTGATGATGGAGAAGACTAATCACACCAGCAGATGCACAGGACCTTGTGATGGCCAGCTGCAACCAGTTAAAACTAAGTTGCAGGAAACGCTGGGCAGGGGGCCGTTTCCGTACGGAAACGAAACGGAAACGGGTTTCCCCGTACCGTACGGCGGGGAAACGAGTTTTCGTCCGTACGGGCGCGTTTCCCGAGATGGAAACGCGCCCGTACGGACGGAAACTCGTTTCCCCGCCGTACGGGCCCCGTTTCCTTTAAAAAAACACTTGTTTTTTAAAAAAAAAAATTTCTAATTACTTTAGGGTTTAGGTTAGGGTTTCTAATCACTTCTAGAAAGCGTTTCTAAAGTTATAAAAGAGCTGGGCCTCTCATTCTCTCATCACACTATTCAGCAAGGAGTTTCTGAGTTTCTCTTGGAGATTGGCAGTTGTTTTAGTAGCTGGTGTTTTGAGCATTGAGCAAAGTAGATTTCAGCAGCGGGAGAAAGAGATTTTAGCAGCAAGAGAAGGAGATTTCAGCAAGAGATTTCTGTAGCAGCAGATTTGGCTCAGCTACAGCCATATTTATCTTCTCTTTTCTGGCATTTCCGGGTAGTTTCAACCACAGAAAATTAATTTGGGTAAGCCACATTCATTTTGTTAGTTTTTTCTTACTAGTTCTTCAAATTTTCTAGGGTTTATGCAGCTAAATTGCTGAAAAACGTTTTTTATTTATAGATTTGTTTTTTAAATTTATTTTTGCAGCAGATTTGGCTCAGCTACAGCCATATCTCTCCTCTTTTCTGGCATTTTAGGGTAGATTCAGCCACAGATAATTCATTTGGGTAAGCCACATTTATTTCTTAGTTTTTTCCTTACTATTTCTTTAATTTTTCTAGGGTTTATACAGCCAAAAATATGAAAAACGTTTTTATAAATTTATTATTTACAGATTTGTTTTTTTAATTTATTTTTGCAGCAATGGCTTCCAGCCAAAGTGCAGCTGCAACTTCAAACCCTAGGGCCAACCCAAGGGCTGAATATTATCCTCTTTGGAGGCATGTGGTGAAGCTTCAAAAATGTGGAGGTGGTGGCTCATGGGAATGGCGATGCACTCTTTGCAATATTACGTACAAGGGCTCCTACCCAAGAGTGAAGGCGCATCTGTTGCATGGAGGAGGACAGGGGATTGTGGGTTGCACAAAAACAGTAGACCCGTTGGTTAGGAGGGCATATCAAAGAGAGCAAGATGAGGCGGATGGTACTAAGAGGAGGCATGATGAGCATACTCAGGCTACATCTAACGTTGAGCCAAGGATTGTAGTTGAAGCAAGAAAGAGGAGAGGTGGTCTGGGTCACAGTCAAGAACATGAACAAGCAGCACCCAAACATACCAGAGGCTCAGGGGCATCCCAATCAGTTCAGGATAGCAGAATTGCTAGATTGGTGAATGTGCAAGCAAGAGAAGAAGCTGATTCCAGAGTTGCCAGGTGCATTTATGCATGTGGTATCCCATTCAATGTTGTTCGCTCTCCTTACTGGCAAGATATGTTGAGGGCAGTTAACAAAGCTCCTCAAGGGTACAAGGGGCCCAACTATGAGAAAGTCAGAACCCAGCTTCTCAAAAATGAGAAGGAACTTGTGGAGGACGTTTTAGCTCCAATTCGTTCTTCCTGGAGTAGCTCTGGGGTTACCATAGTCTCAGATGGTTGGACAGATATGAGGCGCAGACCATTGATAAATATAATTGCCACTTCCCCCAAAGGAGCAATGTTTATCAAGGCAGAAGACTGCTCAGGAGAGGTGAAAGATGCACAGTTCATTGCTGATATTATTATAAAAGCTATTGAACAAATAGGGGCTAACAGGGTGGTGCAAGTTATCACGGATAATGCACCAGTTTGCAAAGCTGCAGGTTTGATTATTGAGGGGAGGTATGACAACATATTTTGGACACCATGCATTGTCCATAATCTGAATCTGATCTTAGAGGAGATCGACAACAAAGTTTCCTGGATAAAGGAAGTCACAGGGGATGCAAGGGAGATTATCAAATTCATCACCAACCACCACCAGTCTCAGGCCATATTTCGAGAGTACTCCAAATTGGAGTTGTTAAAAGTTGCTGAGACAAGATATGCCTCAAACTTCGTGATGTTGCGCCGCCTTGTTGAGGTTAAGCATGCATTAGTTTCTATGGTGGTGAGTCAACTGTGGATTGAGTGGAGACAAGCAGATTCAGAGCGGGGATCTATGGTGCGTAGATTGTGCCTTGATGAGGATTGGTGGAGCAAGGTAGATTTCTTGCTAAAGTTCACAACCCCTGCATTTGAGCTTCTCCGGAGTGCTGACACTGACCAACCTTTCTTGGGAGAGGTATATGATGGCATGGATTCCATGGTTGAGAAAACTATGGAAATCATTTCGCAGGAGTCTCCACAACTTCTGTTTGTTGATGATCATTTTGCTGGTTTGATCAAGAAAATCATTGTTGACCGGTGGAACAATTTCAATACACCATTGCACACTTTAGCACATGCTTTGAACCCCAAATTTTATGATGAGGAGCTTATTGCTAAAAGCAATGGGAAGAGGAAGGCACCCCATAAGGATAGAGAGGTGGCTAATGGGGTGAAAAAAGCACTAATGAGAATGTTTCCTTCTCACCTACATAGGGAGGTAAAGGAGGAATTTGCCAGTTTTGCTGCAGGAATAGATGATTATGCAGATATATCAGCTTTGGCGGAGAGAAGCACCATGAATCCAGTTAGGTGGTGGAATTGTCATGGAGCAAATGGTGTACATTTGCAAAGCCTTGCCATTCGTATTCTTTCACAAGTGGCAAGCTCTTCATCAGCAGAAAGGAATTGGAGCACTTATGGTTTTATTCATTCTGTGAAGCGCAATAGGTTGGGCTCACAGAAAGCAGAGGATCTTGTTTATGTGCACTCCAACCTTCGCCTTGCATCTCGTAGGGGTCCAGAATACAACAGTGGTCCTTCTAAAGAATGGGATGTGGATGCAGAAAATCCTAATTTGGATCTCTCTCTTGCTGCCCTGAATATTGAGGAGGATTCTGGAAGTGGAATTGGTGCATCATCTTCTTCAGCACCACCATCCACTGTTGAGCATTCTGCTGCTTCTATTTTTGATGAGGATTGTTATGATGAGGATTAGTCTTTTGTGACTTGTCTCTATAGTTCTTGCAGCCTTATAGTCTTTATTGTACTTGCAGCCTCATATACTAATATAAATAAAGGCTGATTTTGGATTTTCCAGTTCCTATATTTTTATTTTCATTATGTGATGAGTCATGAGTAAATGTGATCATTGTGATGTAAATTTAATCTTAATGTTAAAATGTTTAAGTAAATGTATCATTAATGCTTTATGATTGCAGTCTTGCACATATATATATTAATAATTTTTAAATGTTTTTAATATATATATATATTATTATATATATTCGCGTTTCCCCGTTTCCAAAATTCGGGGAGGTCGCGTTTCGTTTCGCTTCCGCGTTTCGTGTCGCTTCCCCGTTTCCCCGTTTCGTGCAACTTAGAGTTAAAAGGTCTGTAAATCTGTCTTTTAATACACAGACAGGATGACAGCTCTCTGGTATTAAGACAACAGAAACCTGCAAACAAATTTCAATGATACATGCTAAATCCTAACACAGAGGTGGGATGACAGCCCCTCTAATGCTAAACATTAACAGCACATGAATAAATGCAAAACAGGCACAGCCTGGAACAAGAAGAAGAAGTGGAAAGTGAGCAATTAACAGCAAAAGAAGCTTGTATTAGCTGGAAATGCAGACCAGAAGCTGCAGGTTACACAGTAGTTACAGTCTCCAGAAGTTGAAGCTTACAACAGAATAACACTCATCAACCTCATTACATCTTGTTTTTCAGTATATATAGAATTTGTTTACACAATTGCTGTGCTAGGCTATGCATGGAGGTGTCTTAATTGACCACCAACCGCATTTACAGTTAGATATGGGTCTTCTGCTACAATCTGAATGTTTTAATGAACAAAATGGCTCTTTCTGTGCTCTGGTGTACTCCTTGAACAGGTGGAATGTTTCCTGCATAAATGTTCATAATTGTTGAATGAATTCAACTGCTCGAGGCAGTACTTTCTCGTCCTTGACCGTGTTGTTCTTGAATGCAGGTAGCTGAGGGTTAAATGCATTGAAAACCGGATCATCTCTTGCTTCTTCGCGCGCCCAGAATTGGTCCAAAAACACAACAAAATACATCAAAAATGGATGAAGAGTCGAGGAAGAACATTGGCCGTTAGATGGATCAGATGGACGATCTAGATCTGATGGTCGGAGGCGATGAAAAAAACAGAGGCAAGATGGATTGATGGCAGCCATCGGGGCACGGGGGGCAGTGAGCTTCTGCGAGAAGCTTACTGGATTGAGCAGCCAGGCTCTGCTCAGTCTGGCTGGGTGGAATTGGTTTCCCGGTAATTGGTATCAGAAGCAACCACAACGCCATCAACTACACCAGAGCAACACCAGAGCAGGCAGCAGTTCAGGTAGGTGTCCAAAATCCCTTACGGTTACTGCAGTTCAGTTTTGATTCTTACTGTATTTTAGTTCTGGTTATTACCGTATTTCAGTTTATGGTCTTTACATATGGTATCAGAGGGCGTGTTCAAACCCTTTCAACCTCATAGGCCCTTATAGTTTTCAAACCTTGGTAATTTTCCTGCTGTTCTGTCAATCTTTTGCCGTGTGTCTGCATTTATTCTGTTGCATAGGTTCGACAGAGCAAAATATAATACCGAGTACCGACCCGTCTGAACGCGGCATGAAATCCCCTTAGTTGATACGGAATCGCCATTCGGTCATTCCTGAATTGGTAAATAATTACTCCGAATATGTAAACAGTTCACGATTTTTATGACTCTGGAAGCGATTAAGACTTTTTATTGTTTTTTTTCGATTTCTGACTGAGCGAATCATCTAGACGCACATTTTGTTCATCTCTTTCATTCTCTGTTTAGATAATCCCTACGGTTTATTCTGTTGCAATATGTTTCATGATTTTGGAATTCCTGTGAGAAGGGCGTTTATTTTTTTGTTGTATGACTATTCGGATGATTCTTACAGTGATAAATATGTACTGAATGGTTGTCGTGTGGTCGATAATGATTATTCATAGAGCCCTAGGAGCCGTTTTATGATGTTAGTGCAACTTCATGGAGAGCCCTAAAACTCAGTAGTGTTTTAACTTACTGAAAGAAATTTCGGCAGAAGGAGAATTAGGTAACCGGAGAAGACTCGCGAATTCGGGTTCGTTCTGAGTTATTCGGGAGTTGTTCTTTTTCCGCTCACAAGCGCGTGCAGCTCCCTCTCACGAATGGTGTGCAGGGAATGGACGAAGAATGTGTTGACTACTCTTTTACACAACCCGCTAACGCTGACACCATAGAAAATGGGGTGGTGGCGCAGTTGGTTAGCGCGTAGGTCTCATAGCTAATCGTTGAGGAATCCTGAGGTGAGAGAGGCTCGAACTCTCGACCTCAGAAAATGGGGTGAACCCGGTAAAATTTCTTTTACGAATTGGGCATAAAAATACTGCGTCGGGATATGTGTCATCAAAATTCACTAAAGTGATTAAGCCTGGTGTAGGATGCCTTATTTCGTCTTGGACGGTTAAACTTTTAGTTTCTAGTTATCCTTTTGCCGTGCGGTTGCATTATTCGTTCGAGCAGCAAAGCAGACTCATCCAAGGGCGGCTTGACACTCGTCTCGTCGATGCCACCTCGTCGCGTTGATGCAAACTTGTCATTCTGTCATTTCTGATTTAACTGAAATTGCCTCGCGTCTTTCACAGCTTATGCCGTCTGTTTCTGATTGGCTCACTAATTTCTGAGCTATGTCGAAGTCTTCGAGAGTTGACCCTGTTTCAAAAATCATTAGAAGAGCGTAGTTCTGGGCTCATAATATGAGGTCTGAGATTACCAAATCCACTAATCTACCTCAGAATTCGATATACTTGAATGGGTAATCAAACTCTTGACAAAGTCAACAAAGGGTCCCATCATTTAAGGAGTTTTTTTTTTAATCTGAAGTCTGTACCACCGATGGGATCCAAGCACCGTATACGTCTGTGGGTGACTGAACTTACGATCTCACAGGAGTAGCCCTTCTGATAAAGAATTCGAATTGATTTAAAGCCCTTCTAAGACCTTGTTGGGTGCCTCATAGTGAAGTTACAAAAGGAGCCGAGGCCCCTCAAGCTCATAGCTTTGGTATATTTCAAAGGCTTGACTTAATGCTTATGCATCCAAAAAGAATCCGAGAATCCTACTTCAGGTATATCCTTGACCGAGTCAATCAAAGGTTCAAAAGCGGTCATTCTGTTTTAAAAATATGCTTTGCAGACTTATGTATTTGCAGACTTATGTAGTATCATAGCATCACATTCCTATATATATATAGTTTAAAAGAGCTGACCTGTGGAGAGACAGACGCAATTCAATAGCCCATGACAAGTTCCTCAGCAAACTTTTCAAGCTCTGAACTAAGAGGGGGATACTAACAAGCACAACACCCCTAATTAAAGGAATGTATTGGAAATATATAAAATAAGGAGAGTTGATGAGCATAACAAAGATGTTGCAATCCTTTTCATTTGATCGAGGAGGTACACTGATTCCTCTTGGATAACATCCCTTGTTTTATTCTAGTATTGATATGTGAACTTATAAGTTATGACAAAATTCACATGATGTATTTACTCAACTTAATACCAAATTTTATCAAATATTTTGCATTAGTGAATTCTTCATTAGTTTTGTTTTATTCAAACAGGAATCTAAAAGAGGTGACCTAACCTTATAATGAGCATTACATCAGCAAACTGCAAAACCTTCAGTTTCCTTGTATAAATACTGCAATTAACTCTCCCTACCAACTTAGGTGAGCAGAGCCAATGCCTTCACCTTAGCACCAGTCTGGACAGAGTCTACATCTTTCCTATACTCATATATTGTGGATGTTATCTGTTCTGCCAGATCAACTTTAAATGCAGTCAACTGTCTAAAAACAAGCATTAGACTAGTCACCATTGCGAGTTGTTATACACCCCTTCCAAAGGAAGGTGAACCCTTCTAACAGGTTCCTTTTTATGTTCCTTGACAGTAATCGAATCTAACTTGATAGGTTCCCTGTTATGTTGTTTGATCATTCATAGCCTCCTAGAATTGCCAGTTTCAAGTTGAAGGGAACAACTAAATTTCTCAGGTAATATCTATGCAAGTTCTCTGCCAAATATCGTGAAATCTGAACTTATGATAGCACAAAATTTTCTATGAACCCTATTGCAGTCAATTTGCACTTGCATCAACCATTAAAGTGTTAGGTGCAATTTATAAAAACTACTTTTCAAAGCATCAGTTAGAGGACAAAACTGTACTAATTATATCCTTTGACGGAGTCATTCGTAAGACAAACTGGTTCTTACACATCCTAATTTATTTCCTCCGTTTAAACCCAATCTACTTTTATGATATACTGCTGAACTATATCCCTTCTAGATTTTAATCATGACATGTCCAGGGTAAATTTTCGGCTAAAGGTCAAACTGATATGGAACCAAAACAACCCTTCATTTTATAGATTTAATCCATATCCAAGTAATATATTCTGAATATAAATATGTATGACCTTCCTTAAAAGTAATAGCTAGATTGAGGTATGGCGGGTATGTTACCGGCATATATTGTAACGAGACATTTTACATTTTTTTCAATCGTGGATGTCATTGGTGAATAAACTTTGGATGTCTTACCTTAGGAGCTTATAACCATACTTCTGCATTATTCATATTAGGATAGAATACCCTGCATTAGGACAAGGAGGTCGCGAGACCACCCTCCTTGACCTCGGTACCAGTAAGATCCGCCTAGCGGATAAAAATAGCAAAACTATACCCGTTTACAAATGTGAAGTTGCAAAAGAAAATTATGTGTTAAATTCGGTTGTCTACCTCAAAATTTTTATAGAAATTTTATTATGTGTTCACGGACCATTACAATGGTAAGGACGTATGAGCGACGACGACGTGACCAGGCAGCATCACCACCATTAATGCCGCCACCGTTGCCATCATCATCCCCATCACAATCATCACCACCTAGACCATTATCAACATCAAACGCCCCAGCGCCAGAGTTGACTGTGATAATGAACTCTTTGGAAGCCTTATTGGAGACATTAAAGGAATCAACTAAGGCTAAAACCAAAGAGGAATTTCAGCATGTAGCCACCAGTTCAACGGAACCAAATAATTTTGAGCCCAGAAGACCGAAAGAAGACATTTCCAGGGAGCTTCAGAAAATTAGACTCCCAGAATTCTCAGGGGGTCGAGCAGGTGAACGCGTTGAAGCGTGGTTAGAAGGAATGAATAGATGCTTTAGGTTAAGAAAATATTTTTCTTTTGCAAAAACAAAAATTGTCGTGTTTCAATTAAAGGAAAGTGCCTTGATTTGGTGGGGAAATCTGGAGAAGCAGTTACACCTTACATCGGATAATGTCCCTTGGGAACTATTTGAGGAAAGGTTCCGCGCAAAGTATTTACCTCCATACTTTCAACAATAGCAAGCCAGAGCCTTTCATACATTAATTCAGGGAAGTAAAACGGTGGAAGAGTACGAGATAAGGTTTATGGAGCTTGTAAAATACATTCACTACTTAGACTCTGATGAACGTCAAGCTGATCGCTTCATATTTGGGTTAAATCCTCGCATCAGAGCCTTGGTAAGCATGTGGAAACCATCATCAGTAGTCGAGGCAGTCGAATGTGGTCGTTATGCAGAAGAACACCTTGGAATCAAAAAAGATATGGGGCCAACAGGGCCTATCCAACCAGGATTTCTAGGAAAGACTCCCCGAAACTTCTTCAGAGAAGGTAGCTCGAGGCCACCTTACGGTAACAGGTTTACCCCAAGAAATGTGGGGACAAGAGCTTCCATGGCAGTAAACACTATAGCCGCGGAATCATCAAACACCAGTCCATGGACATCTCGAGGGACTGCTAGTAGAGGAAGAAATTCGAGAGGAATCAACATGAGAGGACGAAACTCGTTCTCTAGAAATTCACGTCCTGATTCAAGAGGATCAACGCAGCTTAATTGTTGGGGATGTGGGGGACCGCATTTTCAACGTGACTGCCCAGAAGCTTCGTCGAATATATTGCATAGGACTGGAAAGGAACCGATATCAAACAATCGAGGTAATCATAGAATTCATGCAGTAGTCAACAACGACCAAGCAGCACATCAATCCACTGTAGTGGAATCTTCAGGTATTATCAATGGTATAAAACTCAAAATCTTATTTGACACTGGTGCCACAGATAGTTTCATTTCATCATATGCATTAAACAAATGTGGGTTGGCAGCTCGTAGACAAAATGATTTCCATCAAGTGGAACTGGCCTCAGGAGAACTCCAAACCGTGGGCTTGAGTGTGGATCAATGCAAAATTGACCTAGGGGTCTATGCGACTAAACTGAAAGTTTATGTCACAGCCTTAGGAACGTATGATCTTATCATAGGTATGGACTGGCTAGAAGCTCACCAAGCTTGGGTACACTGTTATGGGAAAAGGATTCTAGGCATAAATGATGAAGGAGAAGTAATCCAAATCCAAGGAATCAAGAGAGAAGTTTCTTTACGCTACATTTCAGCAACGCAGATGAAGCGTTGTTTAAGGAAAGGTTGTCAGGCTTATGCAATTCAAGAAGTAAGCCATGGAAAAGGGCCATCCTTAGAACAATATCCGGTGTTAGCCGAATTCCCGGATATATTTCCAAAAGAACTACCTGGATTACCCCCGGTAAGAGAATTGGATCTCACAATTGAATTAAAACCAGGTACCCAACCAATCTCTAAAATGCCTTATAGAATGACAGCTCCAGAACTTCAGTGATTGCAACTTCAATTAAAGGAACTACTAAATATAGGGCATATTCGGCCCAGTTCATCACCTTGGGGCGCTCCTGTAATTTTTGTGAAGAAGAAAGATGGATCTTTAAGATTATGCATAGATTATCGAGACTTGAATCGAGCTACAGTAAAGAATCAATACCCTATGCCTCGAATCGATGATCTTTTCGATCAAATGAAAGGAGATGCTGTCTTTTCAAAAATTGATCTTCGCTCAGAATATCATCAGCTAAGGATTTCTGAAAATGATATTTCTAAGACTGCATTCCGGACACGTTTTGGACACTATGAATTTACTGTGGTACCCTTTGGATTAACAAATGCGCCAGCCGTATTTATGAATCTTATGAACAGTGTTTTCCGTGAATATCTTGATCAACTTGTGCAAGTCTTTTTAGATGATATTCTCATCTATTCCAAGAATGAGAAAGAGCATGAAGATCATTTGCGGATAGTATTGTCCTGCCTTAGAGAACATCGGTTGTATGGAAAACTATCCCAAGTGTTCATTCTTTCAGGAAAATATTCATTATTTGGGTCACATCATATCAGGTGAAGGGATTTCAGTAGATCCTGAGAAGGTAAAAGCAATCATGGATTGGCCAATACCGAAAAATGCACATGAGATACGAAGCTTTATGGGTTTAGCCGGTTATTACCGAAGATTTGTGGAGGGATTCTCCAAAATCGCAAAGCCAATTACCACCCTTCAGCGTAAAGGTGTTAAGTAGAATGGACCGAGGAATGTAATAAAGCATTCTCTGAACTCAAAAGACTACTCACTAGTGCACCAATCCTAAGAGTCCCAGACATGGACAAAGATTTTACTGTATGTACTGATGCATCCAAACAAGGGCTGGGTGCAGTGTTGATGCAGGATAGAGGAGTGATAGCATATGCTTCCAGAAAGTTAAAACCTCATAAAGAACTCTATGCTACTCACGATTTAGAACTAGCCGCTGTAGTGCTAGCTTTAAAGATTTGGAGACACTATCTAGTGGGACGAAGTTTTACACTTAAAAGCGACCATCAAAGTCTACAATATTTGTTCACCCAAAGAGACTTAATGCCAGGTAAAGGCGTTGGAGTGAATTCCTAAGTGAATATAACTTCGAAATATCATACATTAAGGAAAAGGAAAATGTGGTAGCAGATGCTTTAAGCAAAAGACCTCGGATATTTTCTCTCATACCCATTAAAGTAGACTTAAGACAACGAGTACTCGATCATCTCATAAAAGACAGCTGGTATTTAAAGGTAAGAGCAGGTCTTGAAGGTAATAGGGCAAAAGAATCTAAATTTGAGGGATATGAATTAGAAAACGATGGGATCTTACGATTCCATGGAAGGATGTATATTCCTGATGATAAAGATCTTCGAGATACCATCCTTGGGGAAGCCCGCAGAGCAGTATATTGTGCTCATCCTGGAGTAGGGAAAATGTATGCGGATACCAAGAAACTCTTCTTTTGGGCAGGCATGAAGCGTGATATCACTCAATTTGTTGCAAAATGTTTGGAATGTCAGCAAGTAAAGGCAGATCATTGTCACCCAGCGGGCCTCTTACAACCCCACGACATTCCTATGTCTAAATGGGAGACCATTTCGATGGATTTTATCACTGGACTACCTCTTACTTCTCAAAGACACAATGCGATTTTGGTAGTGGTGGATAAATTAACAAAAAGCGCCCATTTCATTTCCGTAAGAGATACTTATGATGTTGCTGACATAGCTCGAGTATTCATAAATGAAGTTATTAGACTTCATGGAGTACCTAAAAAGATTATATCCGATAGAGATTCGCGATTCACTTCTAGATTCTGGACTTGCATGCAAACAGCCTTAGGTACTCAGCTAAATTTAAGCACTGCTTACCATCCTGAGACTGATGGGCAAACTGAAAGGGTAAATCAAGTACTTGAAGACATGTTGCGAATGTATGTGATGGATCAGCAATCACATTGGGAAAAGTACTTACCCTTAGTCGAATTTACATACAACAACAGTTACCACAGTTCGATTGGGATGCCTCCATTTGAAGCTTTATATGGCAGACCTTACAGAACTCCGTTAAGTTGGGACAGGTTAAAAGATCGAGTGATAATAGGACCAGAATTAATCCATGAAATGGAAACACAGGTAAGACAAATTAGACAACGATTAAAGGAAGCACAGGATAGACAAAAGAGTTATGCGGATGCTCACCGACTTGATAGAAAGTATGAAGTAGGGGATCAAGTCTTCATCTGCATCAAACCAAATAAAAGTACTATTCGATTCGGAAAAGGGACAAAGTTGTCACCCCGATTTATTGGACCGTTTAAAGTTATGAAAAAAGTTGGACCTATTGCCTATCGTCTTGCCCTGCCACCTCACCTGCATAGAATTCATAATGTATTTCATGTTTCTGTATTAAGGCATTATATAGCTGATCTATCTCATAACCTTCAATGGAAGGAATTGCAGGTATCAGACGAGGGAGTCGTAACGGTCGAACCATTACGTATACTGGAACGTAGGGTTCGACAGCTGAGGAACCGCCTGGTGGACCAAGTTAAGGTCCAATGGGACAAGTATAGTCCTGGATCAGCAACTTGGGAAGATACAGAGGACATGTGCCAAAGATACCCTAATCTATGTCAATTTTGAAGAACTTTAAACTATGTTTAGTATATATTTACTTCACTGCAATCAGAGACTCAAAAACATTTTGAATGATTATAGATATATGTGAGATTTTGTGACATAATATATATGTTTAAATTCTTTCGGTACATGGATACCAAAACGATATATGCAGTTCATTTTTATAATTGTCAAGGTAAAGTTAAAGACCGTAAATGATTTTACTTATGATAGAAATTAAGATATTATAAATTTGTTTTATTTATGCATGTCAACATGAACAATGGAATAGAAGGCAGGAAGTGAATACATTCTAGATGAAGGTCAAATGACATGCATGGAATATGGCAAAATATGTTATACTGTAATGTCATATGTGAATAATACATGAAGTTATTTTGAATATGCTAAATGCACATTTTACAAATGTATGGGTAAGTGTATGATTGCAGATAATGAACAGTTACCAGGATAACCACGTGATGACAGAACCTCAGAACCATTAAAGCTCAAAGTGATTCTATGATAAAGTATTAGCCCTAATTCTACTGGGAGGGGTGGAGGTGTTACCCACCGTTTATCCTCCGAACCCTGGAGTCATGGGAGGACTGTGTGAATCACGCTCCCCTAAACGTGTGATGATGACTGTCGGATGCCTACTGGGAATCAGGTCGGTATAACCGACGCTCACCTTAGAGTTATGAATGGTTAGGTCAGTAAAACTGACGCCATGGCATACTCCAATAGAGGACGGATAAGATGGGAGCAGAAGAGAGTAGGAAGGATAGGATGATTTTAGAATAGCTTGGGAACCTGGGTAGGTTAAGAATTATCCATTTAAAATCATAAACCTAAAACTCTAATTTTATAGTCTATTGACATTAAAACAAAAATTTTGAAATCTAAGAAGGAAGTACCAATTACTATCGTAAGTAATCAGATAAAAAAAAAAAAAAAAAAACCTCTAACTTCGAGACGAAGTTTTTGAAGGGGGAGTGTATGTAATGACCCTTCCAAACTAATTAACTCATATAAGGTTTAAACTTTATATTAAAAACTGATTTGATAAACTTCATATTAAAAATAAATATGAATTAAACTTTATTATAAATATAAAATTTAAACTTATAAATATATATATAATATTAAACTTCATAAAATTAAAGTTTATAATAAAAAAAAGGATATAAAATATGAAACCTTATGTAAAAGGTAACGCAAAGACCAAACCTGAAATATAAGCAAAGTACAGAAGATCAGAGAGAAAAATATCTGAGAGTGAAATGTATGCAGAGGCGTGTCGGGAGGAGGAAGAGCAGTGGCCGTAGGCGGGAGGGTGGCCACCGCCAAGCCTGCAATTATAAAACCACTGATCTGAGCCGATCACGGGGGAGGAAGGCAGAGGAGAAAAATCAGAAGAGAAGGGAGGACAAACCAGAGTAAGACAATTGACTAAGGGAAGAGCTTTAGGTATCTGAGGTTCTGGGCACGGGGGACAGTGAGCTTCTGCGAGAAGCTTACTGGATTGAGCAGCCAGGCTCTGCTCAGTCTGGCTGGGTGGAATTGGTTTCCCGATAATTGGTATCATAAGCAACCACAACGCCATCAACTACACCAGAGCAACACCAGAGCAGGCAGCAGTTCAGGTAGGTGTCCAAAATCCCTTATGGTTACTGCAGTTCAGTTTTGGTTCTTACTGTATTTTAGTTCTGGTTATTACCGTATTTCAGTTTATGGTCTTTACAGAGAGGTAGTGGAGAGGGATGATATAAGATAGTACTCCTTTTGCTTATTGTTAACAACATTTGATTCTTCATACCCGGAGTTCCTTTCTTTCTTGGAGGATTGAACATTTCCTTGATGTCCCGCAATCCTTTTTCCTTTGCCATTGAACCTGCCATTCCTTTGATTATTGTTGTTGAAGTTACCCCTAGAATGATTGTGATCATCATCACGCAATGTGTCCCTTCTATTTGGACACTCCCTTCCATAGTGGCCAAACTTATTGAAAACAAAGCACCTGCCCTTCCTTCCTCCCTTAGATCCAGGCTTTCCATTGAAATGACCTTTGGACCCTGCATTATTTCTCCCTTTGGCATGAGCAGAGAAAGCAGTGGGGTTGCTTCTATTAGAAGGCATTTCTTGCTCCACCATTCTTGTTTCTTCTTGAATGCATCTCGACATCAATTCTTCAAACCTTGGAATTCAATCATTATTGAGAATAGTGGTTCTAAATATATACCACTCGGGTGGGAATCCTCCAAGGGTAGTGATAGTAAGTTCCCTGTCAGGAATGACCTCTCCAGTCAAAAGTAGATCATTCTTGATCTCAGTGATCCTTAAGAATGAGGATTGAATATCCTTGTCCTTACCCTTTTTAATATCCCTCAACCTACTTTTGAGAAATAAAATTTGATTAGCATCACTATCCTTGAACATGCTGACCAACCTGTCATAGATCTCCTTGGAGGTGTTCAAATCGGAGATGTAGGCCACCAGACGCTTGTCAATGGAACCTTTGATGATCTTCTTTTCTTTGACTTCAGCCCTATTGTACTTAGTCTTCGCAACAGCGGGTGGGATTCTACCCTTCACATAATCCAACACTTCTTGTTCTTCCAAGGTCAAATCAAGAGACATCTTCCATCCGTGATAGTCAGATTTTTCACGGAGCTTATCTTCGACCGAGAAGTGGGATGAGGAACCCATTGAGCCTTTTGCCCTTGTCCAACTGTCTTTGGTGATTTTTATTTCACTCTTGCTCAGGCTTTGTCTTCACCTCAGCTCTAATACCATGTTAAATTTAGGCAACAATGGTATGTTCTATGCTTTAGAGAAATTTTACTTCAATTTCTTTATTAGCCCAGTATCAATATTTAGATTAGCAATCACATCATCATGACAGTAAAATGCAGATAGAACATAAACATAAATAGTAGAAGACAAGCCAAGACAAGAGGACACAAGATGTGGCACCAGCAAAGGACAAACCCCAATGTGGGGAAACCCTTGATCAATTCTTCTTATATTCTTCAATAGTTCAGCAGAGAGAGAGATAGTACAATTTACAAATCTGATAATTTATGACAACAGCAAAAAGTCCTAAACAGAAAAGTCAAGGCTAGTCAAACAGTGCAGAATTCTTCCTCTAATCAGCTCGGTCAAACCCAGTCAACTTTGGCCTCCAACAGTAAGCCCAATCAGCCCAAAATAGTCTGAAAAAGTCCAGTCTAAAACTGGTCAACGAAAGTCAAACTGCGGCCAACCCTAGGAAAGTCAACGTTGGTCAAATGAGAGGTCGAATTGCCTCGATTTCAATGCCCAGATATGCAACCTACTAGGACAGAGACACCTCACCCAAACCGCAATCAAAACAAGTCAACGCTAGAAGTCAACACAGTCAAACAACAATCTTGCAGCTCGGTCAACACAGTGAAACATAAATTCTTCCTTCTTCCTTCACAGGCGTGAGAGACAGTTGCCCAGTTTTGCGTATCCAATCACAAGAGGAGAGAGAGATGATGAGATGAGATGATAATAAAATGACTTGAGGTCTCCTCTTTTTATATGCAACGTTGAGGATGACCTGGGGGTTTGAATCCCTGTTTTGCTTGCTGGCCAACCTTGACAATTTGTCCATAATATATAAATAAATTCATATCTTTATTTGTACATGTCGGAATCGGCTAATCTTTAGATCAATCCTACACCTCTCAGAGAGAGGAATCCAAGAAAAATATCAGATGTCATAAATAAGATGACCCATGTGGAGTTTGGCCCTAGTTGCAATTTTAACAAATTACCATTCCTCAACGTGTATGCAAGATACACCTCCAAAGTTGGGCTATTTTCACCCATAAAGCATGATAAAATGTGTAAGGTTATAGATCCATAGAAACATGTGTCAAATCATCCAAGTGGTTTACCAAATTATAAATAAGGGGAGTGACATCACCATTCAAGGAAAAAATTGATGTCAATGTGTATATGCCTCCACATATGTGCCATCAAGAGTGAAATAAAGGCAGCACTCCTCATGCAATGGTAGCCCATATCAAAACTAGCTTGTTTGCCAAAATCTTCAACCAATCAAGGATGTCCAATTACAAAGTGCTCCAAATAAGTCAAAAGCATGCAAAACTAGTCATTGAAAGGGCTAGATCCCCCTGGAAAGAGTGCAAGTGAGGAGCATTCTCTTGAAACTATATGCCAATGAAGTTAGGATGCCATATCAATGCAAAGAAGCCTATGAAAGCAAGGGCATTCCTGTATCAAGGGTCATAGACCATGTCGAATCAACTCAAATGAATGTGAAATTTAGTGATAGTATGGGGAGAATACCAAGCACTCTACACCATTATGAAACCAACCAAAAGAAGATGTCAATACAATGCTAATTTATCTCAAAAGTGTTATGGGGGTGTTCGATCAAGGGATCAACATGCATCATTAACTATCCAATGATCATATGGGCAAACGCCTAGGCCCAACTTCACTTGAGCCCAAGCCAATCCGAAGTGTGTCCTATATGACTACTATATGCATCTTAACTTGGCTAAAATGCACTCTAAGGCGCAGTTGGACATTTAGCAACCACTCCTAAACTAACCACAACCTGTAGCCACAATTCAATATCATCCTCTACCTTCACCCTATCACCAACAATTGTTCGCAATATTTTGGACAAATATTGAAAGAGGAGTCGCTTCGATAAATGTGGTGTTAGATGCTTCCTCAATTTGCACCCAAGCCTCCAAAGCAACTTCCTTGTCAAAAGATGAAAGCAAAGAGCTCTCAAACTAGCCATACCACCCTCCCAACCTACTACTTCCTTTTGAAACATAATGAAGAGCATAATCTAAAGTCACAGGGTTGATCGACCCTAAACCTTTAGGTTTGAAATTCAGCGAACCTAAAAAAAAATTGAATTTCATTTAGGTTCGACAAATCTCAAAGCCGAACCTAATGTTGAATCCAATTGAACCCAAACCTAATGTCGAACAAGAAGTTGAAGACAAATTTGATCACAAAAAATAAGGTTTGATTTGAGTTTCAAATTAGGGTTTTGACTATCAAAAAAAATAAAAAACAGACCCATCAAGCACACGAATTGTTTCCAACTTCAACTTGACCAACCTCCACAACATTTCTCCATCGTTGCATCATTTAACCCCTTTGCTTGCCTCCCTCACCACTATATGTAACTTCTTTTGTGACCTTTGGAACTTGTTCGCTCGAGCTGTTGTGTGTACATTGTACATCAGTGTGGAAAAAGTCAGGAAAAAATCGGCATTAAATCCCCAAAATGCGATTTTTTTCGCTGGCCGATTAAATCAGCTGATTTTTCCCCAGTTGAAAAAGTCGAGATGAAATCGAAAAAGTCGAGATTAAATCGGGACTTTTTCCAAAAAATAGTGAATGAGGTAGTTTCTTTAACGATTTTTTTTTTTTTTGAAAAATCGGGATTTTATTGAAAAAGTCGGGATTTTTTAAAAAACGAATATTTTTGTACTTTTTTTAATTTTGCCGACTTTTTCCCGACTTTTTCAAAAAATTCCCAACTTTAACGACTTTTTCAACTTCTGGACCCTTGCCGATTTAATCCTGACTTCGACTTTTTCCACATTGTATACTAAAACCTTGGTCATCCGATGTAATCCCAGCCCTGCTTGACCCTACTCCGTAATATTCCCAAGTAAAATTTCAAGCAAATGTTTCTAAAATTTTAAACTTCTTTCATATATTTAAACAAATAGATAGCATGCAAACTTTGGACCGAGCACCTTCAACAAATTAACTAAATACCTTCAAATAATTCATGGACAAACAATAGAAGAAATAACACCAGCAAATCTGAACTTCATTATGGATGATCTTTTGATGATTACAATTCGAATTCAAGGGTAGAACTTGGAATTCACTCCCGCAGACTTCAATCTTTGGAGTTTACAATAGTTGATGAGTTCTAGGCAATAATCTACAACAACGCATGAAATTATGATGAGGGTCTTTTCCTCCTCTAATCTACTCCAAGTCAAGGTAGTCTGAAAGATGCCCACTCTTTGAGAATTGAACCACTGGTAGGATGAATACGGCCTTCTTTCCTCAACTAACAATTCGGCCTTCACAATTGGAACTCGGCCCCTACCTAAACAAGACAAAATTATGGAAAGATCATGCTCTGGAGAATGGTTTCATATCTGATATTAAATGCAAAGATATCAATCCTCAAAGGCAGGGGATTTCGGCCCACAAATTAGAATGAATTTGACCTCAAGCTCATACACCAATCCCTGGAAATGACTACTTCAATTTGGCACATGAAACCAGTCATAAATGTTGTAGAATTCAACCTCCATCTATCATAGGCAACCTTTGAAATACACCAATGATTCAACCACCAATCTAAGCAAATATGTATCTCCTCAGCCTCTGGGAAAATGACAGAGCTAGAAGCTTATAAAATTCGACCTCCTCTTACAAATGATGCAGCCTCCCTTACTCATAAACCCTGGCCACCAAACAATAAGGAAATAGGACTCCTCCTTGATAACAAAATTTTGAAAATGACTCCAATGTCCTGGGCATTGTAGAGCTAGGAGAAAATTTCAATTCGACACTTGGAGAATTTGATTAATGGTCTAATCTCTGGGATTGGAATTTGGCACTAGAACAATATAGAACTTAGTCCTCCTTGTGACGATAGGATAAAGAACTTGGCCTCTTCTTAAGATAACAAATGCTAGAGGTGATTACCCAAATTTGACCTTCAATATGAAAGCAAATAATGAGCTTTAACTCCCTTAGAATAATATGATCCATGTCCCCTGCAAACTCAAGAGTTGAAGAATCCCCACAATAAACTTGATCAGTTCTTCAAAAACAATCACTAGGAAATAATCCACCTAGGGTGGCAATAACGTCCACTGAAGAAGGATAAATGCTAGCTAAGGTGGAAAGGGAACCACCAAAACTAGGGTGAGGATTTCACTTGAAACCCTCAATTTGAAACTCGCTTGAGTTTCTCTTCAATAATAATGAGAGATGATTAGATAGAATGAATCCTAAATGATCGCCAATCTCCTTTTATAAGATATCAATGAATCCTCCCCAAGCTTCTAGACTCCTTTTTAATATTATTTTATTAGTGGGGGGCACTTTCCACTAAATCACTTTTTGCCACCACCCTTTATAATAAAATAATATTTCCACCAGTTTCCAATAAAATAATATTTGTCGCCATTCTCTAATAAAATAATACTTGCTGCCTTTCTCTAATAAAATAATATTTTCCCCTTTTTTATCAAAATTGCGCAAACTCCTTAATAATTTGCGCACACATTAATCAGAGTCCTCCCCACCAAAAATTGCTTGTCCTCAAGCAATTTCACCATATGTTGCTACTCCTCAAGCTGGTCCAGCTAAATGCCAAGGTCCCAAATGTGCCACTGAACCACTCCTCGCCATTACGCCACCATCACATGAATAAATCCCATGATCCTAGGGCACCAAACCATCCTAGTCAATCTGAAGTATCCCTCGCTATCCCACAAGGCATAGATGCCAGCAACCCTCTTCCAATTGCCCATAAATAGAGCATCTCGACAATTCAAAATCCCATTCAACTCTCCGGAGAGTTGCTCTACCCACAAATCAACTACATGTACCTCAAGGGTGAACTCCTGAAGGTACAATCCTCCTCATCCACTTGAACTAACCATGGCCTCATCCTACTGATCACACTGCCATGCTAGCGAGGCACTCCATAATATCAACGAGTCACCTAGAAATAAAACACTCTCCACTAAACTGAGGTCCAATGTAAGATTTGAGTGATCTTCCCCTCTACAAACCAGCTCATCTCTAATGGTAGCTAAGCTACCAAGCCCTGTAATGTTGGGGTCCCATGCTAATCTCAAAAGGGAACCACCATGTTGATGTTGCGCCACTCTGATTACAACTAATTGCCCATTGTGGTCATGCAGAATCCTCCTCTCCTGTAACATTATGGCGAAATATCTATACATGTTGAACATATCCTACCAAGGCATCTGCATGATGTCAGAACCTACCCACCCATGGCTAGTCATGATCCAAAGAAGCAATAGGGAAAACTTGTCTCGCCAAACAGTGAGGGTCTCGACGATCCCCCATGCGTTAACCCATGAATGGACTAGATCACCTGCTATCATAACCCTACTCACCAAGAAGTGAAGTGACCCACCAATCAACTCGATCCCCCAGCCAAATCGAAAGTTCACAACTCCCAATCCCTACTGGTTGTTGGTTGTTGTTGTGTAGTACGGAGATTTGTTGGAACCCACATGTTCCATATAGCTACTCCCTAAATGTCGCCAATAGATGAATATCTGGTACTCGCAATCAACTCAATGCATGCAGATTTGCCCTGCTCCTGTCAACCATCACCACTAAGTCTGCCATCCCCACTCTCGACAATGTACCAATATAGTGTATGTCGTCTGGGCGCCAATTGGAAAACTCCTCAGTCGTACATAGTACCCTCTGCTCATGCAGGATCCCGACATGTCCTACGGAAGGAGTGGCATGTGTCTCCTCCATGATCAACTCCCTAAGTGTGGACTCAGGGATGGAATGTATACCACCTCTGCTAAACATCATCTCATCCCCCAGCCTCTGGCTACCAACTTGTGCACTGACTCTACTCCTCCACTTGGGAATCTCTACAGTGCTCCTGATGCACTAAAGCTTAAAGAGCGGTCTTAGGCAAATCTCCCAAGTCCTGTTATCCATAACGAGAGCACCGGTCGGGCACAACAAGGCTCCCCTCAACTGTACATGATGCTAGAGAGTGACAGGTGTATGGGCTTTGAAGGGTAGGTCAAAGAACCTGTATGGATACTCATGGTCAACCCTGTGACCAGCCCACTCTCCAAACATGGGTATGCCCACCTCAATGGTATGCCTGACATCCTCATCAAAAATGTTGAAATTTGGGCAGCTTCAAGACGAATTTCCCCCAAGGGAAACCCTAATCCCCAACGAAAGCCCGTTGAGCCCCAAAGAAAATTTATATCGTTCAAAGGAAGAATTATAAATTGGAAAAAAGAATTATAAAAGGGTTTGGAAATATATATTTAATTATTAAGGACATTCAAAATTAAAGTAATTCCCTCCAAATATGTCAAGTCGGTTTAGCCCTTTTAAGACATTAGTTCGATTATGAGAAGGTATACAAATGTTGATCAATCCTCTTCTCAAAGTGTGAAATTCAGATCTCTCAATGGAAAAGGTCTAAGGCTATATTTTTGTGCGGATGTTATGGCTCATTTTTATGGTTCGTATGATTAAGATTGCGAACACGCTATTGGAAGGCTCGCTCTTCTTGAAGGCTCATACTCATTAAAAGGGAAGCTCTTATATTTACATAGTTCACATTTTTCCTTTATATTTGAGGCTCACTTTCCTTGGTTTGCAATACCTTTACATTGACTCGCATTCCTTGCCTCTGTAGCTCAAATTATTGGCTCGTAATTCTCTGTGATTATTACAGTGGCACGTTTCAGTGATATGTATCGCTCACATCATATTTTGTTATATGAGGCATCGCTTATGAAGGCATCACTTTTTCTATGGGTCACGTATCACAATAATTGCTACAGTTCAGTATGGTATACGACGACTCCTATATATGCATGAATTGCATTTGAGATCTCACCAGCGTGCATCATTTTAGGTAACCCGCACTCTCTGTGGCTCGCTAAATAGACAATGGTTTGATTCGATACAATAGGTCGATGATGTTATAACTGAGTCATGGATCTGGTATGAGATATGGCATTGCAACACTTTTCTCTATATCTCCATATTCTAATCTTAGTCTTGTCTTCGCAACATTAATCTGTGACTGTGACATTATATCTACGGTCTCGCATACTACTCTGAGGCTCTGGTAAAGTGGGTTCGTTCCTTTATATGGCTCACGTTATATATTGCAATATTGAATGGTTATAAATGCTGCAAATAAGGAACAGGGTATATGTCTACGACCTTAACACTATAATAAACTTGGGACACATGCTAATGGAAATATCCTTAATGACTTGTGATATGTCTACATCAGAGTGAATTTTGTTATGGCATGACTATAAACACATTTTTGTAGAAACCCTATGCATAACAGTACTCAAGACGATAATCTGTATATGTGAATATGACAGATTTTTTATGTGATAGATAGCAGTGAACTGGATGTATAACCTAATGACAACATCATAATGGAAAATGCATAACAGTTATCTTGATGTGACAGTGTTCACATGGTAGTAACTCTAATGGCAACTTTCTCTTGTTGACAATATGGATAGATGTGACAATATGATATTGTATATGACAGTGTTATGATGACAACTCTTGTGATCTGACTTGGGTTGGTCCTAAGTGGCTTGATATGATTGATGATGTTTCATGATGTATTACATTGTATCTCAGTTGATACAATTGATGAATATCTACTACAAGAAGAATTTGGATGGTTTCCCCCCTTGTGGAGTTTTGCCCTAGTCTCGGACCTAAAGTCCCGGTGTCTCTACTTGTGCATACTTTTCTTCTATTGCTTTTTTATGTTTCGTTGCAATACTAATGTTATTGTTCTTTCTACATCGTTGTTGATGATGTTATGATATAATGAGGTGAATGCATATGTAAATGATGAAAAAATTTAAAATACAATTATCTACAGCAAAGAACAATATAGCGCTAAGAAAAATTAACATGGTATCCAAGTTGGGCTGAGGAAAAGTCATTGAAGATCACCCCTATGAAGACACTTATGCTTCAAGGAGAATGGAAGAGATGAGGATGGCAAAGACCTAAAAGAAAGTTAGAGTTTGAAGGAAACCCTTGGAAACCTGTGTTCTTTCAATGGAGGTTAGAGTTTGGGAGAAAACCCTCATAACAACATTAGATATGGTAAAGTATTACAAAAATGAAACCCTAGAATGAAACTCCTTGATACGATATGATTTACAAGAATCCCATGATAGATTTAGTGAAAACCCTAAGTCATGATTGAAGCTAGGGTTTGGAAGAAACCCTAGGAGTGGCCTTGATATGAAAACGAGTTTGGTATGATTCAGAGCTTTTTCATGATGTGATCAACAAGAAGCTTTTCAGTTATTCAAGTAGCCCAAGACAAATTCAGAGTAACCTTAGAAAAAGGGTATGATGCAAATTTAGAGGTCATTGATGTATGGTCTTGGCTATCGATTGAAGAAAATAAAGGATACAAGTGACGCTCAAGAAGATGCATTTCTTCTACCGATAACATATGGTTGATCAACAGTAGTGACTAATGAAGGTCGGATTCAGAGGGAGCTAATAGCTTCGCTCAAACCTCATTAAAGATCAGTATTTTCAAGGCTTATGTTATGACGTTGCTCTTATTGTTTATTCCTCTTGTACGAATATTTGAATACCTCATTTACTAACGTCTTGGATAAGAAAAGTTGATCCTTCTTAAAGATCATCATGATGTGAAGCGTTGCAGGAAGAGTGAGCACTCAGAAGGAGTTGAGAGCCTCCTACAATCTATATTAAAGTTAAGTACTTTCAAGACTCATTTCTTTGTGTCACTATTCATGTGAATTTATTCTTTTCAATTATTGGTGATTCTTCCTGCATGAGTATTTTATTTGTTTCACTAATTTTTTGGATGAATATGGGAGATCCTTCTTGAGGATCATCTAGTTGTAGAACATTGCAGGAGGAATTGGCCCCAAGAAAGAGTTGGTGTTGGAAAATAAAGGATCCTCTCTCATGTTTAGAAAAGAAAGATAGTCCTGCCTCATCACCAGGTACACTTTCATTATGTTTATTTATTTTGTTACTAATGCTCTTGCTCTTGTCCTAGGATCAACAAGTACTTCAGAAGGAAGTGAGGACCAAGTCCTCTATGTTGAGATCGAGAAGGATGCAGAGCCATCCCATGACTTGAATGGCACATGAAATGGACAAGAGCTCAAGACCTCGAAGGAAGGGTTGCAGTCTCCTTGATTGATAACTATGATTGAAGAAGCTTCTTATTCAGATGGAGTAGATTGGGTGAAAAAGTATGATATGATGATAAGAGCGATATGCCCTTCATGAAAGGACTATTCTTGATATCCGAGATGCAACAGTGTTTAATGCTTTTGCGTTATGGATCAAATTGTGATATGCTTTCAAAGAAAGAAGACTAAGATGAGATCCTAGATCCTGTTTCCTGATGCATTTGATGTATGTGGAGTGTGCTTCCTCTATGATATACTTGAGAAAGGGGTATATTTGTAGTTAGAGGAGCATGAGTAGTAGACTCATGATTCCAGATTAAAGAAAGTTTCATATGAACTCTAGAAAGTCCCTTGGGCTTGGACATCTTATACAACTTTCTGATCTCTCTTCATGATTGAAGGTATGTATTTGATATTTGCTTTTACAAACTAACAAATTATTTCTGACATGATTAACAATATTTCAGCATTCAGTGCTAGAGGAATTTAACCCTTGATGATCCACTTCATGAGATTAGAAGTATAACAGAAAGATGATAAGGACTTCCTTGTCAAGGAAAGCATGATGTCAGAGATAGTTTACACTGAAGCAGTTGAAAGAGCCTCCTCTTCAGATATAAGTTTGATGGAATCTGTTAAGTTATGGTATGTTCTATGCTTATAACAGTTTACTTCTTTTTCTTATTATATTCCACCGATTAACAATCACATGTACATAAAGTAAAGTGCAGATAGAACATTAAACGATCGACAGAAAACAAGCCAAGACAAGAGACACAAGATGTGGCGGCTAGCCAGGGACAAACCCCACAATGTGTGGGGAAACCCTTTGATCAAATCTTCTTTTATCTTCAATAATTCAGCAGAGAGAAACAGTACAATAAATCTGATTTATATCAGCAGTAGCAAACCCTAGATCAACAGCATCAGCATTAGTAGCTTCATTATCAAACTAGGGCAGACCATATCTCACAAACCGACCGTCGGATTGACTTCATTCCACCACCAAAAGTTTCGGCTTCCAGAGGAGGTTCAGATGAACCTACAGCGCAGTTCAGATGAGATCTTCTAGGCCACGCAAGTCAATCTTTACTTCTGCAGTTACAGCTTCAGTTTTAGCAGTTTTCGGCTTCAAACTAGGGTAGTCGATATCTTGCAAACCGTTCATCGGATTGACTTCATTCCACCACCAAAAGTTGCGGCTTTCAAAGGAGGTTCAGATGAACCTACAGCGCAGTTCCAAAGAGGAGATCTTCTAGGCCACGCAAGTCAATCTTTACTTCTGCAGTTGCAGCTTCAGTTTCAGCAGTTTCCGGCTTCAAACTAGGGCAGTCGATATCTTGCAAACCGTTCATCGGATTGACTTCATTCCACCACCAAAAGTTGTGGCTTTCAGAGGAGGTTCAGATGAACCTACAGCGCGGTTCCAAAGAGGAGATATTCTAGGCCACGCAAGTCAATCTTTACTTCTGCAGTTGCAGCTTCAAATTCAACAGCTTCCGGCTTCACATGTGTGAGAGAGAGACCCATTTCAGCGCAGTAGAGAAGAGACTCATTTCTGCGTAGTAGAGAGAGAGAAATGTGATGAGATGAGTGAGTCCAAATGAGGAAAAGTCCTCTTATATTTATACATAACGTTGGTGGGCGAATAGATGCAACTATTGGGCTTCTGAGCCTACATGAGTTGTAGGTCGGCTTGATAATAATTCCATAATCAAAATAAATTCATATCTCCATGAATACTTATCGGAATTGGATGATCTTTATATCAATCCTACACCCCTCGACGAGAGGAATCTAATAAAAATATTATCAACCATGAATAAGATGACCCACATGAAGTTTTTCCCTGGTTGCCAATTTTAACACTCCCTCTCAACCATGGAGAACTTCATCTGCAATCTGTCTATCGGTCGTTACTATTCATCCATCAAATGCACTACCCTGTACAGCCTGACCCTTGCCCTGCTCTGCTCTATTCTGCCTGTTCTGCTTTGTCTTGTTCTGACCTGCACTGATCTGTACTGTTTTGCTCTGTTCTGCTCTGCTCTTGCATTGTTCTGTTCTGCTCTGCTTTTGTCCGAATTATGAAGAAGAAGAAATGATCGAGGATGTATCATACTGACTCAAAGTCAGTCTCAGAGTATGTACCACTGGTCCCAGACCAGTCTCAACCAACCCGAAGTCAACGTCATAGTGAGTACAACTCCACTGGTCCTAGACCAGTATCATCCTCCACTGACTCAAAGTCAGTCTCAGAGTGCGTACCACTGGTCCCAGACCAGTCTCAGCCGACCCGAAGTCAGCTTCATAGTAAGTACCACTCCTACCACTGGTCCCAGACCAGTATCGCAGTCTCAAAGAGTGTACCACTGGTCCCAGACCAGTCTCAACCGACCCGAAGTCAGCGTCATAGTGTGTACCACTCTCACTGGTCCCAGACCAGTACTGCACTGACACGAAGTCAGTCTCGGAGTATGTACCACTGGTCCCAGACCAGTCTCAACCGACCCGAAGTCAGCGTCATAGTATGGTACAACTCCTACCACTGGTCCCAGACCAGTGTCATTGATCCCAGATCAATGGAGGTCATCCTAGCGTAGGGAGTACGGTAGATACAACGATGCGTCCATCGGTACTACTATGGTCCCTAACTTCATTTCCCTGCTCATTGATCAGATGAGAGGTACTTCCCATGAGTCCCAGACTGCATGGGTAGGATGCCTCGACAGGAGAACTAATCAATCCTGTCCTCACAGGAGAACACATCAATCCTGCTACAATCGCCATGGAGAACACATCAATCCAGGCTGCCATGGAGAACATATCAATCCAGGCCTCACAGGAGAACTAATCATCCTGCTACACAGGAGAGCGAATCATCCTGTTCCACAAGAGAGCGAATCATCTTGTCCCACAAGAGAGCGAATCATCTTGTTCCAGTGTGCACCACCAGGGGAGGGTGAGTCACCCTGTGGTCATATGTTGCTCCAGTAGGAACCGCAAGCCCTCAGAGCTCCCAGAGCTCAATGTATGCAACATGCAGGACCCTTGTACAAAGGTTTCTTGCGAACTCCAAGTCGTTTGGGAAAATCACAGATTAGATCTTTCCTCGGGGCTTTGACAAGGTGTATCAACCTGTACATCATCTTAATGTGATGGAGCTTCCTTGCTCATCGACTTACCATATCCCAGATGATGTCTATCTGCTGGAGCAATTGACGAATACGGGATTCCTCAATAATCGAATCCCACCTCTGGTTGTTACAGAGAATCACAGTGGTATCCAATGTAAATCTAAACAGCTCACTGAAGAGCTTTCGCAACCAGACTGCCTCACACGAGGTTATGCTAGCAACAATATATCCTGCTTCGGCGGTGCTCAAAGCCACCGACTTCTGCTTCCTGCTCATCCAGGATATCGAAGCAGATCCCAAGGTGAAACAGTACCCGGAAGTGCTCTTACGGTCCACCACACTGCCTGCCCGATCAACATCAGTATATCCAAGTAGTCTCACATCTCCGGCAGTGTATCTTAATCCATGAGAGATTGTGTCCTGAAGACATCTCAGAAGATTCCTAGCATCAATCTAGTGAGGCTCAACCAAATATGAGCTCACAATGCTAACTGCAAAACATATGTTCGGACGGAGATTCACCAAGAACATCAATGCGAATGAGTGTTGAAACTCAGAGGCATTTCCCAAGTCTGGTCCGACATCACTACCATATAACTTCTAAAAGTTAAGATCCTCGAGGTAGTCACAGGCTTGCAGTCCATCATACCGAATCTTTCCAATATATTTACCACATATTTTCCTTGAGATAGGAAAATTTCCCTTGGCTTCTGCCACACTTCAAGTCCTTGTTCCTTCATTTCAAATTCAGAAGCCATCTCCCTCTTACATTTGTGAATGAGAGGGTTTGCACCTCTGTTAGAAAGAGGTCATCCACATACAACACCAGTATGAGAGGCTTGTCATCTTCAACCTTAAAGTAAAGGTTAGGATCGGCTTCACTCCTAGTGAATCCCAGCTTCATCAAGCAGCTATCGATCCTCTCATACCATGCTCGAGGTGCTTGCTTCAGCCCATAGAGAGCCTTCTTCAACCTGCATACATGAGATTTTCAATCATAAATCTCAAATCCTTCAGGTTGCTCCACATAGACCTCTTCTTTGATAGAACCATGCAAGAACGCGGTCTTGACATCCATCTGATGTAGGTTCCATCCTTGTGAAGCCACAAGGGCTATGATCAAGCGGATGGTCGTATATCTGGCAACAGGTGCAAATATCATAGTCTATACCTCCCTTCTGGGATAAACCACGAGCAACAAAATGAACCTTATACTTTTCCATACTTCCATTTGCTGCATGCTTTATCTTGTAAAGCCATTTTGAAGTAACAATTGTCTTGTTCAGGGTCTGGGAACTACTTCCCAGACATCATTCTCCATAATAGACTCATATTCTATGGTCATAGCATCCTTCCATAGTTAATGCTTGATGACATCTGAGAATGATGAAGGTTCATTTTGTATGATCGTGCTCATGATGGTCAGGTATCCCTGATACCTGTTAAGTTTTTTACTTTGATGGAAGGTTCCTCAGGGTGCAGCATGTCCTTCAGCATCATCAAGTATCCCCCTAAGCCATGAAGACCTCTTCCTAGAAGAGGAAGGCTCATGTGGATGAGGATCAATCGGATCCATGGGTTCTTCTACATCAGGCATTGATTCATCATCCTTTTCTTTTGGTTCCCTGGTGTCGGCTTCTTGAGAGCTACTCAAAGTCAGCAGATTGTCCACCTTGCTGAGAGCCATATCTTTGTCAAAGGTGACATCATGACTAATCACGACTTCCCTTTGACCGGTGGTGAACATTTCTTCAGGAGTTTAGGAACCCAATGCTTGATGAGGGCATCGATTTTGTACATATATGGCGGTGATTGTAGTTTCAGCCCATAGAAACTTTGGAAGTCTTTGATCATGTAGCATGGCCCGGACAGCTTCCATCATCGTGTGGTTCTTCCTTCCCACCACACCATTCTGCTCAAGAGTATGTGGTGTAGTAGTCTCCCTCTTAATGCCAACCTCAGGTATGCCTGAGTAAACCAATTGTAATATATCAAAGGTCTTGCTTTGGCTTTAGGGGAATGGTCCCCTTTTGAGCTTTCCTTTGGCACATCCCGAACATACACCTTCTTTCTCTACTTGGAATTCGGGCATCCCTGTTACCATCTGTCTTACATCGGGTAGAGATTTGTAATAAAGGTGGGCAAACCTCCGATGCCAAAGTTCGGACTAAAGAGTTGTGTCACAAGACATGACACCTAGCGGACTTCCATCGACCTGATATAATGAATCAACACTAAACCCAAGAGTAAAGGCATCTTTAACATTATTTTTCCATATACATACCTTGCCATTGTTGAAGGTTACCTTGTAGCCTCTGTCTTCCATTGCCAAGATGGACACTAGGTTCCTTTTGAGGTCAGGTGCATTTAATACATCCTAGAATTTCTAGCCTTCTTGAATGCTTGTCCTCTTCCTTGATTCCCAGCTCTCCTCTTACCTTTGTTGTTGAATTTGTCATTCCTTTGATTGCCATCAGAGGGATTTCGAGTTGCACCACTGCATACTGTACCATGCTTATCTAATCATGATTATCATCATGCTGCCCATGTCCATGATTTTATCCATCATAATGCTGCTCAAACTAGTGTGCATCATCATCATGCTATCCTATATGTCCATGATCTCATGTTGCCCTTTATGTCCATGATCTCATTCATCATGATGCTCATGATCTCATACATAGTGACTTGCTTTATCGCAAATGTAACATCGTCATTTTCTTCTAGCCTTAGGTCCAGCCTTTCCTTTTGATTTAGTCCCGGAATTATTTCTTTTCTTTGCATGAGAAGAAAAGGCAGCAGGAGGACCTTTAGGCATGGGCATTTCTTGCACTTCTTCCCTTGTTTCTTCTTGAATGCATCTAGCCATTAATTCCTCGAAACCAGGAATTACATTATAGTTCAAAAAGAGTAGTCCTGAACACATACGATTCAAATGGCAATCCTCCAAGAGTTGTGAGTGCCATTTCTCTGTCAGTAATAGTTTCCCCAATAGATAGGAGATCGTTCTTGATCTCGGTGATTCTTAAGAAGTATGCTTGCATACTTTCATCTTTACCCTTCTTGATTTCCCTCAGCTTATTTCTAAGAAACAAAACTTGATTTGCATCATTAACTTTAAATAAACTCACCAGTCTATCGTAGATTTCCTTGGAGGTGTCCAGTTCAGAGATGTAGGCCACCAAGTGCTTGTCGATAGAGTCCCGGATGATCTTCTATTGTTTTGACTTCTCCATTTTTTCATTTGTTCCAGGCAGCAGCGAATGCATTTGATGGAGGCTCAATAATATTGCCTCTCGCATGATCCAACACTCCTTGATTCTCAAGGGCTAGATCGATAGACATCTTCCATCCGTGATAGTCAGCTTTCTCACGGAGCTTGTCTTCAGCAGGAAAGAGTGTTGAGGACCCCATAGTTATTTTAGGATAGCCTTGCCAATATTCTCTTCGATGATTGCTCTTGCTCTTGCTCGGGCTTTGTCTTCACCTCAGCTCTGGTATGTTCTATGCTTATAACAGTTTACTTCTTTTTCTTATTATATTCCACCGATTAGCAATCACATGTACATAAAGTAAAGTGCAGATAGAACATTAAACGATCGACAGAAAACAACCCAAGACAAGAGACAAGATGTGGCGGCTAGCCAGGGACAGACCCCACAATGTGTGGGAAAACCCTTTGACCAAATCTTCTTTTATCTTCAATAATTCAACAGAGAGAAACAATACAATAAATCTGATTTATATCAGCAGTAGCAAACCCTAGATCAGCAGCATTAGCATTAGCGGCTTCATTATCAAACTAGGGCAGACCATATCTCACAAACCGACAGTCGGATTGACTTCATTCCACCACCAAAAGTTTCGGCTTTCAGAGGAGGTTCAGATGAACCTACAGCTCAGTTCAGATGAGGAGATCTTCTAAGCCGCGCAAGTCAATCTTTACTTCTGCAGTTACAGCTTCAGTTTCAGCAGTTTCCGGCTTCAAACTAGGGCAGTCGATATCTTGCAAACCGTTCATCGGATTGACTTCATTCCACCACCAAAAGTTGCGGCTTTCAAAGGAGGTTCAGATGAACCTACAGCGCAGTTCCAAAGAGGAGATCTTCTAGGCCACGCAAGTCAATCTTTACTTCTGCAGTTGCAGCTTCAGTTTCAGCAGTTTCCGGCTTCAAACTAGGGCAATCGATATCTTGCAAACCGTTCATCGGATTGACTTCATTCCACCACCAAAAGTTGTGAATTTCAGAGGAGGTTTAGATGAACCTACAGCGCAGTTCCAAAGAGGAGATCTTCTAGGCCACGCAAGTCAATCTTTACTTCTACAGTTGCAGCTTCAAATTCAACAGCTTCCGGCTTCACGTGTGAGAGAGAGACCCATTTCAGCGCAGTAGAGAAGAGATTCATTTCTACGTAGTAGAGAGAGAGAGAGATGTGATGAGATGAGTGAGTCCAAATGAGGAAAAGTCCTCTTATATTTATACACAACGTTAGTGGGTGAATAGATGCGACTGTTGGGCTTCTGAGCCTACATGAGTTGTAGGTCGGCTTGATAATAATTCCATAATCAAAATAAATTCATACCTCCATTAATACTTATCGGAATCAACTGATCTTTATATCAATCTACACCTCTCGACGAGAGGAATCTAATAAAAATATTATCAGCCATGAATAAGATGACCCACATGAAGTTTTGCCCTGGTTGCCAATTTTAACAGAATCCCATGATGAGCCGACAGCTAGACGGATTTTTTATTTGCAGTATGTTCTTTGAGTCATAGAACCTGGATATGTATATTGGAATGTTGCAGAGTTGGTATTGGGATACTCAAACAATGTAGTCATTCATGATCTGAGACACACTATCGGATACTTGAGACCATATAGATATATTGATGATGTTGAGCACATCTAAGTGTTGCTTTAGGTCTGCCATGCTTTCCTGGATGAGACAGAGTGACTGTAAGGATTGTTGCTACCATGACTGGCTGCACGTCAGTATGATTGAAAAAAAAAACTTTGGAGAGTTATTTGAGCATATGTTGGGCACGACTATGATATACTATGACATATTGTGGATCTAACATGCAGAGAATCCTGTGTTCCATGATAGGTCCGAGCACATTGAGATTAGATATCACTATATCCGGGATATGGGGCAGAGAGGAGCTATAAGACTCCATCACATTTTGATTGATGAGCAGGTAAACAATTGGATATTTGTGTTGCAATATGGAAGTTTGTGGTTGACCTGATGTTCTCTAGGTGTCATGGACTATGGCCAGGACTAACAGCCATAAGCATAGTGAAAGCAGTGATGCGAGGAAAATTTCTTGGGCTAATCGAGGACACTAAGCATGCTCTTCCCCTCTGTTGAGCTCCCGGGGTGAGGAATGGAGCCATAAGGGCTCCTGGGGTTGAGGGAACTCTAGACAATAGGGTAGTTGTGATTCTTACCTCACGGTAAGTAGTATCCTACCTATTGTCTAGCAATATAACAGTTGATATCCTTCCCACATGGTAAGGAGAATCCTACCTATTGTCATTTTTGGGACTTGATAGAGTATACCCCAGTTGGCATCCTACCCACAAGCTAGGCTTGTTGGGATTGTTCCTCCCCATCTAGCCAATGGGTTGAGAGGTGACTTGGGATAGTTGTGATTCTTACCATTTATGGTAAGTAGTATCCTGCCCAAGTGAGAGGATGCAGGTGTTCTACCACTAACTCTTGAGGGTCAAGTTGGGAAGATCAGCAGACAATAGGATAGTTGTGATCCTCACCTCACAATGAGTAGTATCCTACCTATTTTCCTGACAATAAGATAGTTGTGATCCTTACCATCCATGGTAAGTCGTACCCTGCCTATTGTACTTGGATAGAGGGTGGTAGCTTGAGCTCCCCTATGACGATTCTTCTTCTTTATATCGATACATCAATATTCAGTTGATCATCAAAGGAAACAAGTTATGCCGAGATGTGATGAGATGAATATATTGTTGATGTAGCTGAGATGAATGTCATGGGATTTGACCTAGAGACTAGTAGGGTTCGGAGGATCAATCTCCCCTACCATTGATTGTGGATTATTCCTATACTATGAGACGAGTCCAAATGCTATGATAATGTTGTTGCCTCCCTTCTTATCTTGAGACATGTCATCCGAGATGAGACCTAATGGAGCATACTTGTATATCTATTTCTAATGCAGATGGAAATTTCTCCCTAGTTGAGAGGAAGTGTTGAAATTTGGGCAGCTTCCGAACGAATTTCCCCTAAGGGAAACCCTAATCCCCAAGGAAAGCCCGTTGAGCCCCAAAGAAATTTATTTCAGACAAAGGAAGAATTATAAATTGGACAAATGAATTATTTGGGCAAGTAATTATAAAAGGGTTTGGAAATATATATCTAAATATTAATGACAAATTCAAAATTAAAGTAATTCCCTCCAAATATGTCAAGTTAGTTTGGCCCTTTTAATACATTAGTTCGATTATGAGAAAGTACATAAATGTTGATCAATCCTCTTCTCAAAGTGTGAAATTCGGATCTCTCAATGGAAAAGGTCAGGCGCTATATTTTGTGCGGATGTTATGGCTCATTTTTATGGTTCGTATGATTAAGATTGCAGACTCGCTATTGGAAGGCTCGTACTCATTAAAAGGGAAGCTCTTATATTTACATGGTTTGCATTTTTCCTTTATATCTGAGGCTCACTTTCCTTGGTTTGCAATTCCTTTACATTGACTTGCATTCCTTGCCCCTGTAGCTCTAATTATTGGCCCATAATACTTTGTGATTATTATAGTAGCATGTTTCAGTGAGATGTATCACTCGCATCATATTTTGTTATATGAGGCATCGCTTATGCAGGCATCTCTTTTTTTGTGGGTCATGTATCACAATAATCGCTATAGTTCAGTATGGTATACAACGACTCCTATAGATGCATGACTCACATTTGAGATCTCACTAGCTTGCATCATCTCAAGTAATTTGCACTCTCTGTGGCTTGCTAAATAGACAATGGTTGCTTCAATACAATAGATCGATGATGTTATAACTGAGTCATGGATCTCGCATGATATATGGCGTTGCAACACTCTTCTCTGTATCTCCACATTCTAATATTTGATTCTTGGCTTCACAACATTAATCTATGACTATGACATTATATCTACGATCTCACATACTACTCTGAGGCTCTGGTAAAGTGGGTATGTTCCTTGATATGGCTCACATTATATATTGCAATATTGAACAGTTATAAATGTTGCAGATAAGGAACAAGGTATATGTCTTTGACCTTAACAATATAATAAACCTGTGACACATGCTTATGGAAATATCCTTAATGACCTGTGATACGTCTACATCAGAGTGCCTTTTGTTATGGCATGACTATAAGCACAGTTTAGCAGAAACCCTATGCATAACAGTGCTCAAGAGGATATTTGGATACGTGACTATGACAAAGTTTTCATGTGATAGATAGCAGCGACCTGGATGTATAACCTGATGACAACATCATAATGTACAATACATAACAGTTATCTTGATGAGACAGTGTTCATCATAGTGAATGACATGGTAGTAACTCTGACGGAAACTTTCTGTTGTTGATAGTATGAATAGTGACAATGTGATATTGTGTATGACAGTGTTATGGTGACAGCTCTTGTGATCTAACATGGGTTGGCCCTAGGTGGCCTAATATAATTGATGATGTCTCATGATGTCGTACTTTGTACCTCAACTAAACAATTGATGAATATCTAATAGAAGAAGAATTTGGATGGGGTTTTCCGTTTATGGAGCTTTTCCTTAGTCTCTGACCTAAGTCCTGGTGTCTCTATTTGTGCATACTTTTCTTATATTGTTCTTTTGTTCCACTGCATTACTGATGTAATTGTTCTTTCTACATAATTGTTGATGATGTTATGATATAATGGGGTGAATGCATATGTAAATGATGAAAAGTTTATAATGAAATTATCTACAACAAAGAACAATATAGCCCTAAGAAAAATTAACAAAGAAATCTCATTGCTAGCAGCACCTCCCCAGTTCGTTATGCAACCTCGTACACTATTGCACACCACCATGCTCCTCTGCATACCACTGCTCATCACCGCATATCCCTATACACCACTGGATGCCACGGTCCAAGATTGAGTCGATATGCATAAGCCCACATCCTGTCTATATCACCATCTCTACTATCTCACTACCACAACCCCTGATGTGTGGACCTCCCCTCCTGATCCTCCCTGAGTGATTTGAGAGGCATAGCTCCTCACTGGCCAGCAGGAATGCCAATGTTGTACTGATACTCGGCGATCCTCATGCCTAATATACCAATTGAAGGACATCATCTCCTTATAATGCTTTGCCTGGTAGCATACCAATCCACCTGAATATCTCCTACTAGGGCATGTTGACTGTTGAAAAGTGTAACTAGGTTCAGTCTTAATAATGACATGTAATTATGATTTTTATGTAAGAGATGTAAAGAAGAAAAATAAAATTATTGTAATGCTTGCATCATGGGTTTCATGAGCAAGAGATTTTATTTTAGTATAGGCTCCCATTGAGAGCCCTTAGGAATTTTGTCATCTAGTCATAAACGTCTAAAGAGTCACACTTGTCTATGTAAAGTCATCCTCCAAGACCTTGTCACTAGCCCTCTTCAAGTCAGCCTACAACAAAGAGATTATTCCAGAAGATGATGTCGGCCTTCCTCAGGTGATCATGTCAGCCTAAAGGGCATGGACAAACAAGTACATATCGCAGTGCTCGGCCTCATTTGGAGGCAAGCAATTCGGTCAAGTAAGTCTATAAAGAAGGGCCAGAAACATACTAGAAAGAACCTCTATATCAGCAAAGCAAGAGAGAAAAAGAGTGAAGTTTGTTGTGGATTGTTTTGGAGTAGTATATCCTCCCACATGCGAAGGCAGCAGATCCGAAGGTATCAAGAGAGGGTCGAAGGTTTGCAGCTACATTGAGATGATCTTGTTTGCGTAGAAGACCTCGCTAGAAGGAGCCCAGTAGAAGTGCAATAAGTCTCTCTCTTTAAAGAGGCTATTCAAGGAAGGGAATGAAAATCTAGGGTTTTGGGGTAGGGTTGCAGACCTACAAGAAGAGATCGAGATTCTCAAGGAAGTCGAGAAGGGGAAGAGAAGAGCAGTGTTGGAGAGGAGGATAGTGACTTGGTCTTTGGAGGACTCTAGTGTTAAGGATCTGTGTCATGGTCTTGGTGTTTGTCAATTGAAGATCTATAAGAAGAAATTCGTTTGGGTTTTCCTCTCAAAAATTGAGAGGTTTTGGCCCTGGCTGACAAGCCTATATACTGTGTCTCTTGTCTCTTTATTTGTTCATGATATGGTAATTGTCTTGATGCAAAGAACACAACAATAATTGCAAGAAAGAGAAGATCATAATAAAGAAGAAAAAGTCTATCACAAGCAATTATCATAAGTAGAGAAATCACCTAACCCTAGATGCCCTAGACTTCTCAACATGATATCAGAGCTAAGGTGATAAACTCAAGAAGGGGCACCTGATCAAGAAGGCACACAAAGGTCGAGTTTCAAGGTAGGATCAAAGCGAGACAAAAGATATCAAGCAAGATATCAAGATCTTCATCATACCAAAACCCTAGATCGAAGAAATCTACTTTAGCAAGAGTCTTGAAAATCATCATCAAGGAGGAAGCAGAAAGAAAGGATAAAAACCCTAGAAGCATTTATGAGATCATCATTCATCCATCACCAAAGGAGTGGAAGCTCTTCAAAGACTAAGGAAGACTAGATCAAAGAACATTGTCATAATCTTCAAGAGGGTTCATAAGACAAGCTCTCTCTCATCAATCTTTCAAAGAATAATCTTATACTATCTACATCAACATCAAGATTAAGGAGGAAGCAAGTGGAAGAAGCAGAATTTACTCAAGTAAGTATATGACTTCATCTGAAACTATCAAAATGTATTTTTGCAAGGAGAGCAACAAATTGCTTGGGGCTTCAAATTTCTTTGCATGGAAGAAAAGAACAGATCTAAACCTCATTGAGTATGAAGTCATGGATCACATCAAGGACCTCATTGAGTATGAAGTCATGGATCACATCAAGGGGTCAATTACCCAACCTCCCAAAGAAGATACTCAAGCACTTGCTAAATACATGAAAGGGAAGTGAGGGTCCAGAAGATTCTCATAGAATCCATCAAAGACTCTCTCATCCCATATGTATCAAAATTAGACACTTCAAAAGCAATATATAACAAATTGGTAGAGTTGTTTTCCGTAAGTACTGTGGGAGAAGTTATCTCCCTAAGGAAAGAACTCAACAAATTGAAGATCTCAAGGGAAGAAGGAATAACCTCATATTTTATGAGGATTTCAAAAATAAGAGATCAACTTCAGGATTTGAGTGAAATAATGTCTGACAAAGAAATGATCACTGTAGTATTAAATGTACTACCGGAGGAAGGGGCAACTTCACTTCAAGTATTTATGGGAAGAAAGAATCCACCCCTTTCCAAGATCTATGGTCATTATGCAAGATCGAAGAAACCAGACTAAAGGCAAAAACTGATGTGGGATCGAATGAGCAAAATCAAGCATATGCTGCTATGTCAAAGGGAAAGGGAAAATTTGGTCCTCAAAAGAAAAGGAAGAACATGGCTAAGTTGCAGTGCTATGGATGTCAAGAATATGGGCACTATAGAAGAGAATGTCCTAAATTAAAAAGGGCCAATAACAAGAGAAACAAGGAAGGTGGTCATATTACTGAAGAAATGGAAGAGCCTGAAATGAAGAAGCCTAAGAAGAAGGAAGTGAAAGATCTTTATTATGACTGAGATGACCCCCTTGACGAAAAGATATTCTTCTGTTGTGTATATTATAGATAGGATGCATCATATTAGAGAATGGCATCATGGTAGAAGCATTAGATATAAGAGCTCATGACATAGGTAACATGAAAGATGTCCGGGATAAAATCTATAGCTATGTAGGGTACAGCTCGTGAAAACCACATTGAAAGATAGTTATGGAAAAGGAAGAAGTCACCTAGACAACGCTCATCATACATTAGTCAATAAGATAACGTTTGGAGGATAGGATATGCTAGATCCTCCAAACTCTTTGATGGAATCTTCAGCTTCACTGATCAAATACAAGTGTTTCATCAAAATTCCAAACTTGTGGCATTCATGGGATGATGGAATGATGACATAATAGGGAAGCACGTCAATGGAATAAAGCTCCTTCATTCAAAGGAAGTTGATGCAGGAAGTCGGGATGACCCAAAGGAAAAAAGAGGTATGAATGCTCATAGGTGATATTATAGAAGTCACGTCATATCGTTGCAGACAACATGGATCAATGTTCTATCTTGAGAAGCATGATCAAAGAAAGGATCTCCTCCCAGGATGCAGGAATGCATAAATCACATATTTACTAAATGAAATCAACATAATATGTCCTCATATGGAAAATAAGGTAATTGACTACAATTAAGGAATTCTAATTGGAAGTCCCTGGAAATGAAATATGTGAAGAAAAAAGGAAGAGATCGTGGAAGGGTAAAGGCACTCAATATTTGAAAGACCAAGAATATTTGACTATAATATCTCCCAGAAAGATATAAAGACTCTGATGGAAGTCTGGAAAGGATAGAGACCCTTGACAATACATATCTTTAGGAGATGTGTCAACTGTTGATTTGGGGTAACATCAGATGTGCTCTAGCCATGAAAATTGGTGGAGAGGCTAAAGCATATGAGATCTCCAAGACCCATAAATGGTTTGGGCAGATTCTAATCAATTTGGGAGATATTAAAATAATTAATATTTTTAATGGAGTTCCTAAGTATAAACTTAGGAAAAATAAAATATTAATGGGTATTAATATAAAATTGGGTTAGAAGGTTCCAAAAGTCATTGATCAAGCCAAATCTAATCTTAGCCATTGATTAGAGATTTAATCTCGGTCGTTGAAGGACCAACAGGAAAAGTATAAGATGAGGCTTGAGGGTTAGTTGGAAGATACACCAGAGTGATCAGTGATTCGATTTACTAGAGCGGGGTTTGCTAAGTAAAGTCGAATCAGTGATCAATAGTGAGGGGCAGTGGGTACTGGATAGGAAGGCAAAGATAGTGCCGAGAGACCAGCGTAGAGGCAAAGAGGCAGACGCAGAAGCTAGAGCAAGCCATGCATAGGCCAGTAGAGACAGCGCAGAGGCCAAAGGGCCTGTGTCATCCACGCAAAGGGCAGTAGGAGTGACGCAGAGGGTCCCAGGGGCTGCGCATTGCCTCAGAGGCCTAACGCAGAGGGTTCTGAGGCTGGCTCAGAGGCCAGGAGGGCTAACGCAGTGCTTCAATGTTGCTAGAGAGGGTTTCGTGGGGCAGGTTTCTTGAATACCTACTTCCAAACAGATAGGTATTACTGTCGGTTATTTTTCTCTGCCGAGTGAGCCAGTTTGGCACCCAGTTGTACTCAAGGACATACTACATAATAATAAACCCTCAAAATTGTTGCACCGGTTTTCCAGCATTGGATTTTTCCGGGGACGAGTTGTCCAAAAATAACGGTGTCACTTGTGTGTTTGTTTTCTTTCAGTTGTTGATCTGTAGATGGTTGAGACTATATTGTGTTTATTTCGTTATTTATATGTTTTAAATAACTTGTTCGTAATTAACAAGTAGAAGAAATAAACCAAAAGAATAAAGATTAAATTTCTAATGGATAGACTTAGAAATTTCAACATGGTATCAGAGCGTGGTTGCAGATCACAGGAGAGCTAAAGGCATCTGCAAAATCAGTTGTCCCGAGTGACAGAAGTTGATCCTTGCAGAAAGCGACAAAAGAAGGGTTGACACAGAGGGACTGCGTCATCAGTCCGGGCCAAAGAGAGGCCAACACAGAGGCTGAGGAGGGCAGAAAAGGCCTCACGCAAAGCCACACAAAGACTAGGAGGGTTGATGCAGTTGGATGAGGGAGCGTTTTTGCCAGTGTCGGGATTGCGCAAAGCCTAGAGGCCCAGTCCTTCAGTGGCTGGGGCATAGGACGCTATGGGCAGTTTGTGGGAGTGAAGTTGGAGAGGTACTGTGGGCAGAACAGTACCTAACAGGGCAAAACCAAAGTAGAGGGAGTCGCTACCGAGGCAGATTTCTAGCCAAGAAATCTGGATCAGTGTTGCAGCTGCACAGAAGATCAGAAAGGTACGACTTGACAATTGGCAGGAGCATTTCCACAAGGGAAATCGTGACTTAGAGGGAGTCTAGCAGAGAACTTCAAGGCGAGAAGTAGAGAGACTCAGCAGGAGTCGAAGAGAGAACTTCTGGAGCGAAGTAGAGAGACTCAGAGGAATCGACAAGAAGAGCAGAGAGATGGCCATGAATGGGCTGAGGGATCAGGACAGGCTAGACGGGGCATCCAACTTTGTGGTCTGGAAGGCCAGGATCCTATCCATTCTAGATAGACATCGCATCAAGGCCTTCGCCTTGAGAATAGTGGTGATCCCAATTGACACGGCTAATAATGAAAAGTACGAGGAGGCAATGGCCAAGGCGAAATGCATCATCCTTGATGGGGTCAAGGATCATGTGGCCCAACATATTACCGAGAAGGAGACGGCAAAGGAAATGTGGGACGCCTTGAAGAAGTTGTACCAGCATACTTCTGTGCAGAGGAAGATGTTACTTGAGAATCAACTACGGTCATACTAGTTGTAGAAGGGGGAGCAAATAGATCACTTCCTCGGTCGATTGAAGGAGATTCGGGACCAACTGACTTCCATAGGGGCCACACGCCGGATGAGGAAATGTTGGTGAGGACGCTCAACGCAGTCTCCGAGGAGTGGGAGACATTTGTCCAAAGCATTCTAGGCAGGGAAGATCTTCTAGATTGGGAAGAATTGTGGGCGGCTCTTCGTCAAGAAGAGATCAAACGACTGAACAAGACAAGAAGTAGAAGCAAAGGAGCCCGGATCAAAAAGGAAGAGGAAGAGGATGCAGCTCTGGCATCTAAGGGAAAGCAGGGGAAGAGGAAGAAAAAGGACCTCTCCAAGGTCAAGTGCTTCAACAATGGGGAACTGGGTCATTATGCGAAACAGTGTCTGAGGAAGAAGAACAAGGGAGAGGCGTCTGACTCTAAGGCAGCACCAACGAAGGCGGAAAAGGAGGTAGAGGAGGATGACGATTGTGCCATGAGTGCTCATTGCTCATGTACCTCTAGAGAAGAGGTGGGGAGACATTGAGTTGTAGTCAGGAAGACTACAGGCGATGAGGGGCAGGATCCTTGAGGTACCCAACCTCTTGGATTATACCTTGCTACGAGAGCCCCGAAAAGGAAGTAGCAAGACTGGCGAATGTCGGCAGAAACGGATGCGGATGAAGTGGCAGAGAGTGCTACAGTGCAAGAGTCCCCGGGCAGGGCGAGGCTAGCAGGCTACAACAGTGCGAGAGGCACGGAGAGTGTTGCAACAATGCAGGATGGCATAAAGAGGTTTGCAGCGGTGCAAGATGCAACGAGTTGTTGCAGTAGCGCAGAGGCAGTAGAGGGAGCACTTTTTAGCAGCAGAGAGAGCTTCAGCATTGGGAGTGTTTCTAGCCTGACAGGGATGTCAGTAGTTGGGTGGATCAGTTACTTACTTTTCAGTAATTGAGTTGCAGTGCAGTAGCAGTTGGCAGTAGCACGATGCAGCATGATGAGAGGGGGTTGCAGTGCAGATGCAGTGTTGGGAAAAAGGACCAGCAACAACACGGATTCAAAAGGAGTTGCCATACGAATGCAGCAGTGGCAGTGGCAGGGCCATGGGCAGCAGTGCAGAGGATGTTGGGCGGGGAGGCCTAGCATCAGCACAAGTACCGATGCCGTATAATCAGAGTGATGCTTAGTGTGGAGTATTACTAGAGCACAGTCCTCGCTAAGAGGGAGTGTTGATTTGGGGTAGCATCGGATGTGCTCTAGCTATGAAAATTGGTGGAAAGGCTAATGCACATGAGATCTCCAAGACCCAGAAATGGTTTGGGTAGATTCTTCCCGGTTTAGGAGATATTAAAATAGTTAATATTTTTAATGGAGTTCCTAAGTCTAAACTTAGGAAAAATAAAATATTAATAGGTATTTATATAAAACTGGGTTAGAAGGTTTCAAAAGACACGGATCAAGCCATATATAATCTTAGCTATTTATTAGAGAAGTAATCTTGACCGTTTAAGGGTCAGTTGGAGAATACACCAGAAGTGATCAGTCATTCGATTTACTATAGCGGGTTGCTAAGTAAAGTCGAATCAGTGATCAATAGCGAGGGGCAGTAAGTACTGGACAAAGAGGCAGAGATAGTGCCGAGAGACCAGTGCAGAGGCAGAGAGGCAAATGCAGAAGCCAAAGCAAGCGATGCAGAGCCCAGCAGAAACAACGCAAAGGCCAGAGGGCCTGCGTCATCCACGCAGAGGGCAGCAGGAGTGACATAGAGGGTCCCAGAGGTTGTGCAATGCCTCAGAGGGCTGACGCAGTGCTTTAGTGTTGCTGGAGAGGGTTTTGTGCGGAAGGTTTTCTAAACACCTGCTTCCGAATAGAGAGGTATTACAGCCACTTGTTTTTCTCTGTCGGGTGAGACAGAGTGGCACCCAGTTGTACTCAAGGATATACTGCATAATAATAAACCCTCAAAATTGTTGCACCGGTTTTCCCGCATTGGGCTTTTCCGAGGACGAGTTGTCCAAAAATAACGGTGTCACTTGTGTGTTTGTTTTCTTTCAGTTGTTGATCTGTAGATGTTTGAGACTGTATTGTGTTTATTTCGTTATTTATATGTTTTAAATAACTTGTTCGCATATAACAAGTAGAAGAAATAAACCAGAAGAATACAGATTAAATTTCTAATGGATAGACTTAGAAATTTCAACAATGATCAATTTTCCTTTTAGGAGAGGCCCAATCTTTGATACTAAGGGAATTGATAAGGCTCCCACTTCTCCTGAGTATGATTCTATGTTCAAATCACTTGAGCCTATAGATTATGATTTTGGGAAAGTGCAACCCGTTGAATACAATAATTCTTTCTCCCTTTTTCCTATTGGTCATCATCTTGAGTCTCATCAAGTGATTCCCTCACCCCTGGTCATATGATCTGAAGTAACTGTGAGCCCTTCCCCCCTCTCGAGTATAATGTCAAGGAGAAGCCCTTCGTTGATCATACTTTTCCTCCTTGGACGCACCCTCTGGGTTTTGATCACTCCATAGTCTCCCCTCTCCAATGTAATCATCATGTACAACCTACTTGTGTTTCTCCATCTTGTCGGCCTCCCTTTCCTACTAATCATAAACCAATGAAGGCCATAAGCCATGACGTAAATAATAAGGACAATGGTGGAAGTAATATGCTAGAGGTTGCCATCCATCAAAAGTTTATGAGCTTGGTTATTGACATCTCTATGTTTTGGTTGCAAGAGAAGATCTCACGGATTAGATTACATTCTTTTCTTACCTCTTCTCACATAATCATCCATGTGTGGGCATCATATTTTCCCACCTCCCGCCCACAACATCCTCCATGTGTTTGGGTTTGCATTCGCTTTGGGATTTGTTGCATAAGTAATCATATAGGCAGACATATTTATATTGACTTGATGATATGTTGGTTGCACTGGCTTTATGATTACACTTAGTATTAGCCTTACTACATGCATGTTAGGATAGGATGCATTGCATGCTCATTTTCTCATTAGAACTAACGTCATATGATATTTCTCATAGTAGATAGATGCATATTTGCATATTTTATTTTTTGTTGATTTTGTGACCTAACATATAGCATGTGCGATCATGAGATGCCACGAAAGCATGTTGCCCCATGTTTTCCATCTATTATGTGTACAGGTGACAGGTCTACGGTAACCAAGAGATTGTTGGAGTTCTTGTGACTCCCGTTCGTGTAGCTTCGCCCACTTCTTCGAGAGATCACATCTCAGTTGGAGCCATATGTTACCCACCATTTTGTGGGTGATATCTCTAGGAGAAAAAAAAAATTCTCCAAGGTGGTCCTCAGCCAGCAGCCCCTTTGCAGCCACCAGCTAGCTCATTGTGCCATTTCTCTGCCACCTAAGCCAGCCCTGTGGTCCCTCACCAATCTGCCATGATCGTATGTTTGAAGGTGGGCCTCCTGAACCTAAAGGTATGCCTTGTCATTTGGTAATTGAGTATTGTAGTTTACTTATCATGGACACTTCTGGGCATGGATTAATGGGGGGATTTGGTGGAAAGAATAGGTTAGGTTTGTGCTCTTGTCCCCTAGACCCCTTTTGGATATTAACCTTGGATTCTAGTCCCATGGGATCTCTTTTACTGACCATTTCTCTTTAGGGGTGGTATTTCATGGGAAACCTCGATTTTGGTTGTGTGGTCCCTCTCCCTTATCCGCTTTTATTACCCTCTTTCCATTCATTATTACATATTCATCATTTCTCCCACCTAGGTCCACATTCCTCCACTGGGTCCACATAGGGTTAGCATGCCCCTTCCCCTTGCCCACACCTTGGGTCATGGCCTGGGATGAAGCCCAGAGGTTGATGCAACTAACAAGAAAGATAAAATCATATATGATCACATTCAACAGGAAAATGTACCACAAAATGCAAAAGATGGTCGAGACAAACACATTTAGAACATGGGCAAAAGGCAATACATGAGCTCTACTCCATCGTGGCCATCACCCAGGTTCCTACAGGGTCTATGAACCTCCTTCATCATATAGGAACCCATGATTGTCCCAACCCCTAGTGGCCAATGAACCACCCCACCTTAAAAGGGGGTATTCACTGCTCTATCTTATACTTCATGCTCTCACCCCTTGAGCACTGAGCAGTTAATCAAAGAAAATCATAAAAAACAAAAGGCATATAAAGAAGGGTGGAAAAATCAAGGTCGAGACACCTCATGTACCATGACTGCTCCCTCCTATACATTATAAACCCAAGTGTGGGCCCCCCTATTATTAGCTACGCTTGTACCCCAACATGTGACCCAGGGCAACCCCTTTTCATTCTCACTTCAATCACCCATCTGTCACATGCCACCACCTTTTGAAAGATGTACCTTGACTATATCATCATCTTTAGAAGTAGAAAGTTAGAAACCACCTAATAGGATCATTGGTTAACCCCATTTGGAGTTAGGAGACATTGGCACATCCTGAAGCCCATTATGGAAGGACGGGCCATTATGAAGTCCCCACCTGTGGTCCATGATTGGATAAGCTTATTTACTCGATTTCTCTAATGACTTGTTGTACTGGAAGGCTAGGGGACACATTGGATCTTATGCAGGATTGCATATGGTCTCCATTTTGTGTTTGGTCTCCCTATACAGGGTCCTAATTCTTCAGAGGGTTACATTGGCACTTGTAGTGTGTGTGTTGAGAGCCATGGGCCTCCATAGCAGCTAACAACACTCCATGGAACCCCGCATCCATTCAAAGATTGCTCGTGGTTCACTTATTAGAAGAAAAAGATGCACCTGATCCATCATGCCCAGCTGACCCCAGTTTTAAACCATACACTTGGCAGATGATCCAGGCCTTGCACGATGATGTGGCACCACCTACACCATCATCCTAGCCCTTGCAGGCGATCTACAGGCATCTTCGATTTGTTTGGAGACCCATGAGGACACTTGTGTGCCCCCACATGTCATTTGGAGCACCATAGGTTATTACAAAGGGCCAACCCCTTGTCCACTACTTTTGAGGGTCCTATTCTTCATTGTGAACCCATGGACCTCATTAGGCCTCTTAGAGGGCTCTACGACATACATAGATTATTACTTGACCTCTTGAGAGGCTTACTTTTTCATTTATGAGCTAATTTGGTGCACTTGTCACCAAAAGTTGAATTATTATAACATTATTTTGTTTTTGGGGCTTATGTAGACCAAGGAGGCTAATTCAAACTCCTAAGTTGTGTATAAATACAAGTGAGCTGAGCTCATATTTTCATCATCACTTTGGATTGGATCTTTTCTGTTTTTTAAGAATTTCACATTTTTTCTAGAGGATGAATTGGAGCTTTATGGATGAATTTTGATGTGTGGATATTGGTCTATCTTCTCTTGGAGCTTCTCTTTTGTCAATTGTGAATGGTTGGATATATTTTGTTACATGTAAATACATGTTTTTAATGTTATTCTTATTTACTTTGTCATATACATTGGACTGGGATTTTCGTTGTTCTAGAGCTAATTGTTGCATGCATTTACTGCTTAAAATTGTGGAATTTCGTCTCTATTATAGCATCTCTCAATGTATGGGTCATGTAATTGAACAAAAGCTCCTAGGAGTAATTCTATCAAAGAATTCGACCTTGATAGGCCATTTCCTATGCACATTGAAGTATAAAAGCTCCAAGATTGCTACTCCTTGACCTAGAAGGCTAGCGAAGTGGTCTTGAGGCCTCCTTGACTAGGAATCAAGAAATCCTCCTCATATTCATCATATACTCCATATTCCCAAAGACTAAGGCATTGATCTACCAAAAGGTGGTCGCCAAAAATCACATTCTTTCACCTTCTTCCAGGTCCAGCCAAGTTGGGGCACCTAGGGCATCAATTTCCCGACAAGCTAGCCCTCCAAAAAGTTCGATTTCCTAGGGTATCTTGCGCTTGTGTTTCCTCGAGGTATCCTCCAATTTTGAAGCCATTCTAACAGTGGAGATGGGATAAAAGCCAAGCCCTAGATCCAAGATCAAACTTTGTCTTAGCATCCCCAAGGCTAGTACCTCATAGGATCAAATCAACACCTTCAAGTGAGAATTTTTTCTTTGATCCTTCCCGACCTTGTCTAGGGTAAGAACATCATTGGTTGTTATACTCCCCCTATCCTAGACCGGGCCCACTTGGTCTCGTGTCGTCCCATTCATTTGAAAAGACAATTCTTCAATAACCATCCGAGATACCAATTACAAGAAGGATTCTTGGGATTGGGAAGTTCCTTCATAAGCCATATCCCATAAAACTAACCCTTGAATCCTCCTTTCCTTTCTCTAAAAGACATTGTACTTTGCTTAGAAAGCAAGCAAACCTTATCCTTCTAACTCTTCTAGGAAAGGGATTGTTTGGGTCACTCCACATCATTTCATTGACCTATCCTTCATCTGTGACTCCATAATATACGGGGTCTCCTCCCAATAGTGAAAGTCCGTAAATAGAAGGGAGCATTAGCTGAGGTGACAGTGGGCCAAGACTCCATCTGTTTCTCTTGGCCTAGCATTTGCCTTTAGGGATGCCCTTTAGGTCCCCTGCTAGTTTGAGCGGTAACAAGGACCTTTAACAATATCACTTAAAGTTGAAGTTCTCGAGATGTGATAAAAAAAGGATCTTCTTAATCTATCGGTTGTAGTAGTTTTTTTATATGATTACAAGTTTTACTTGGTTGTGGACCTATGGAGAGAGATATAAGTTACAAATTTTAGAGTAATTTAGAAAAAGAGGAATTACGATCCTCAATAAATGACACTTACAAGTGTGAAATGTTAAAGACTAAAAATAGAAGGCGTTCCAAAGAATCTCATGAGTACAGACTTACGAAGAATCTTACAAATGTGAAGGACACTTGATATAGAAGTTACCAAAGTATTAAGCTAAATGAAAAGGCGTCCATTACGCATGGAGATGTACAAGTAAAAATCATCCCTAATAGTTTGGATTTATGTTAAAATTTGTGTATTTTTATTAAGAATTTATTTGAGTTTTAATTGATAAGCTATGTTACAATGGTTTTCAGGATGGCTAGAGCGCATCTCCAAATTTTTCAGGGGATGGCAGGATGGGTAGAGCACATCCCCAAATTTTTCAGAGGACAAACATATAGGATATATATTAACAATTAAGAATTCACCATAAATGTTTGTAGCGGTTTGTAAGCATAATAGGATATGCTCTATAGTATATCATGCACATACTTTACACTTGTCAGTTCTAAAAACACTCGAGCCAATTGAAAAAGAGTCGAGTGGCATTTCATTATTAACCCCTCAACATGAGCAAAACACAGTTCAGCTTTAGGAAAACTTAAGTGTTCTAAAAACACTCGAGCCAATTGAAAAAGAGTCGAGTGGCATTTCATTATTAACCCCTCAACATGAGCAAAACACAGTTCAGCTTTAGGAAACTTAAGTGTAACTATTTGCAATAAGATCCATGAAGGGTCTATGAGACAAAGAACTATCTCTATAGTAGCTTTTTTTCCTCATAATTTTTTTTAATAATTATTATGTTAGAACTTAAAAGGCATTCCCTTCTCAATACGTTCTGAATATTTTTACAACTGTATAGAAAACCACTGCAAAACACTTTGGTTCTGTCAAGAAAATAGATTCGTATTTCAGATTAAAAAGGTGATTGAATAGGAATTGATTCAAACATTTAGAACCTAATCTTAGTCACTATTATCTGATTGTCTTCACAATGCTTGAGGTTGGGATGGTGGAAGAACTAGACTTGAATGACCCTAGAAACCCATGACTCTATAAAAGCTGAGATAACCTCATAAATGGGAAGAACAAGAGCACTGACCACAAGGATCAGTCATTTGAAATGTTGCATTTTGTTAAAATTCACAACTAGGGCCAAACTCCATGTGGGTCATCTTATTTATGGCATCTGATATTTTTTCTTGGATCCCTCTCATCGAGAGATGTAGGATTGATCTAAAGATCATCTAATTCCATCATGTATTCATGGAGATATGAATTTATTTGTGTTATATGACAATTCGACGTTCGCCAAGGCGGCCAACAACCAAATTACCCCAACCTATCTTCAACGTTTTATTATAAATAAAAGAGGTCTTCAAGTCATTTTGTACACACTCATCTCTCGTGATCTCTCTCTTCATTTGTTTGGGTTTTGGTGAAAGAGAGATCTAGAGGAAGTTCCCTAATCACAGTCATGGAGGAGTCTTATACGATGCCCTAAAGAGATCAAATCACAGTCCTAGGAGGAGACATCTAGATGCAGAGAAAGGAGGCTCTTCTATGCAGCAAGGAGAGGCTTCAATGCGCTGTCCAAGGGAGCTTCTATTCGCTGTCAAAGGAAGCTCTAAAAGAGCCCTAGCCGCAGACAAGAGGAAGGGTTCTATTCACAGCTAGCCGCAGACAAGAGGAAGGGTTCTATTCACAGCTAGCCGCAGTCCTAAAGGGAGGGATCTTGCCTTACCCTAGCTGCAGTAAGGAAGAGTCTTAGCCGCAGGTAAGGGAGAGGATCTGGCCGCAGTCCTAGAGGGGAGCTCTAGCCCTAGACACAGTGAAGGAAAGAGCCCTAATTGCAGACACCTATACACTGTCCTTAAAAGAGTCCTAGCCGCAGTTTAAGGAGGCCTATCTAGCAGCAAGGAAGAAGCTCTAATCACTGTCTTGAAGGTGCCCTAATCCGAAATCCTTAAAGGGCCTTATCCGCTGTCAAAAGAGACCTTCTAACGCAGGTCTAGAAGAGACCTTAATCCACAGTCTTATCTGCTGTCCTAGCTCCTGTTCTGGTGTGCCCTAGACGTACTTGAATGGGGACCCTAGTCACTGTATTGAGAAGAGTTTAGGCAGCAGAAAGGAAGTCTTCTATACACAGTCACAAGAGGCTCAATCACAGCTGAGAGGAGGGCTAATATAGGCCTTAGATAAAGGCCATAATCCGCAGTTACAGAAGGCCTGAATCCGCAGTCTGTTGAACCTATACGCAGCAAGAAAGAGACTCATAATCCACAGCAAAAGAAGGATCTTATTCACAGTATAAGGAGGTCTGGAAGGACAGCGTTTCGGTTGCTATAGATAAAAGAAGCATGGTGACAGCACATTGATAAGGGCTGTTCCTTATGACTGTTTCAAGGTTGATAAGTCACTGTCATCAGATCAGCGTATGTTATTAGTTGCTGACTGTTTGAGGATCATAGGCCTATCTTGCTGCTGGGCTAAGCCGCAGGCCATAGCCAGCAGCACAGGTTGTTCTATCAGTCTTGGACTGTGTGGCATACTGCAGACTTGAAGGCCTTCATTATTAATGAGAAGGATAACTGCTAAAGCAGTGACAGTTAGTACAGCAAGAAGAACACATTGTTCTGGAAATTATATTGAGTCAAGGTTTGACTATGTTCGACTCAGTATAATGAGCTTCCTATTGATGCCACTTGGATGGGAGATTCTGTCTAGTTTGACCAGCATTGACTTCTCTGGTCAAGGGTTTTCTACTGCTGTCATAAATATCAGATTTATGTATTTGTACTATCTCTCTGCTGAACTATTGAAGAATATAAGAAGAATTGATCAAGGGTTTCACCACATTGGGGTTTGTCTCTAGTTGGTGCCACATCTTGTCTCCTCTTGTCTCGGCTTGTCTTCTGCTGATTATGTTTATGTTCTATCTGCACTTTACTATCATGCTGATGTGATTGCTAATCTGAATATTGTCATTGGACTAATATGAAAAATTGAAGTAAATTGCTCTAAGCATATAGAACATACCTAAATTTAACACATTTCCTAGTTTTTTGACATGGAGGCTTTGCTTGTTGTAATGTTGTTGCTGAAAAGACAAATACCCTGAAGCCCAAATCTAAGCCCATCATACCAAACGCATGTTTTGAGCTGCAACTTGTACCAAAAAAAAGGGGGAAAATGATTATATTGTCCAATGATCAATGTCTATTGTCAAAAATGAAGATATATGCCTGAAATATCCTTGAAATCTGTGTAGAACATCCCTAAAATCTGTCCATAATGTCCCTAAAATCTACCCGGAACATCTTCAAAATAGCCGACAAATCCCCAATAAAATAAAATCCCCAGCAATTTGGAGACATTTCCTAGAATTCCCAAGTCCCTGAAACACCGAAACAGTACGTATGGGTTTTCAACAATCTTATGAGAGTGAGGTATACCAAATATAAGAGATACAAAAATGTTTATGTTATTAAAAAAAAATCGTTACATTACACACGGTAAAATCTCAACTAATTATTATTACTAACAGTTTGGAATCCTCTAAAATCTTTGTATTGTTTTAGGTGATATATTTTCTCATGCCTTACTGACCCTTATACTGTTTGTACCAATCCTTTTTTATAGATATAAAAGGCTAACTCAATTTTTAATATAGAATATTTGTACAACTTTTTAATATATAGGATTTTTTATAAATAGTTTATTATTAATGATTTTTATTTTCATCTATCCAGATTCAATAGATTTATTTTCAATGGACATGTAAGACTTATTGTGATAAGATTTAAAAAGTAAGTGCTCCTACCCACGTGACTTTTCAGTTCTTGCTAAATCATAAGTTACTGGTAAATTTGGCTGATGGAATGTTAGATATTTTTTTTAGTGTTACAATGGCAACTAACAGAATGTTAGATATATTTTTTTTAGTGTTACAATGGCAACTAAAAAGATTTGATCCTAAACCTCATCCACATTACTAGTAAATTTGGCTGACAGAATGTTAGATATATTTTTTTAGTGTTACAATGTCAACTAAAAAAAATTGATCCTGAACCTCATCCACATTACCCAACATGTTGCCAATTCAACGTGATATATATATATAATAAAAAAAAACTAACATTACCATATATAAAACTAACATTACTATGCCTTTAATAAATATAAGATATAAGATATGAGAATCGTGCAAATCATGGCCGGGTGGATAGGTGCACACAGAAAAACCATCGAAATCTTTGGCTTTATGAATTACTTTTTATCTTTCTTTCATGCATAACAAAGATCTGCATCACGTCTAAACCAGCCAATGACTGGACACTAAAAAAACAAAATGTAGAAACATAAATTATAATGCTGCGATGAAAACATAAACCGTGAATCTTGGATGGATAAAAGTATTATTGTACTGCACTTAACCCCGATGGAAAAAACCAATTTAAGGTAAATTTCAGCTACAGAATATGTTTTCGCTGTTTTTAATACATATCAAAGATTCGAATCGAGTCTAGATCATTCAATGACTGGACACTCAAAAACAAAAGGCAGAAATATAAATTATGATGTTCCCCTGAAGACTTAAATTCACACTGAAGCTTGGATGTATAGAAGTATTATACTACTGAATTTAGGCATATGAAAAAAATAGTAGAAACAGCCCTCTAAGTAGCCTAAGCCACTCAAATATACACTGAAACGTGGATGTATACCAGTATTATACCATTGCATGTAGGCATATTTAAAAAGAAAAGAAAAAGCAATGACAGCTATCTAAATAAACTAAACTAAATCACTGCTTGATTTCGGTATTCAATATGCGGGGTAGTTTTTCATACAGGAGAGGAGATTTTATGGTCCGTATACTTTACAAACCAGGTTTCAGATTGGAATATTAGCAACAAAGTTCAGAAAGCATTCATACTCACCATGCAAGTAAATTAGTGCATGAGTACCCAATTAACATAAAGATAATAAAATCCTGCAATTTATGGACCATCGCAGACTAACCCTTATAACAAACGAAAGAGCAAACAGAGAATCACGCAATCTGAAAATCAGGCAAACAGAGGAATATCGATATGAAATGCAGAGAAACAGGGGAGTATCGGGAACTCACAATCGGCATTTGGTCTGTCAATGAAATGCGAGGAGGAAATGAGGCATTATCATGAGCAGTGGAGGAGCATGCAGAGATGGGCACGGGGCAAAGAGGGCATGCCAGAACGCTCAGCAAAAGCCGCGAGTCGACTGAGAACTTGCCATTACAACGACAATTATTATGTTTTCTCATTATCAACAATAAGGACGACGGTACCAACGAACACTTGGAAGCAGCATTCAATTTCGACCGCCTCTCCTCCTCCTCCAAATAATCGCACAATTCCTCCGCTGGCCCTTCCGCCAAGGTTGCCAGCGCCGCCACCCTGCCGCCGGGAGCAGACATTATTGGCGTCTCCGTAAAAACCACACAATTAATTACAAATTACAGAAACTACCCAATTAATTACGAATTACAGAAACAGCCCAATTATTGGGGTTCGAAACTACTAGAACGTTCAGGTAGTAGAGCCCATGAGAGTCGAACCAGAGACCAGCTGCTACAATACATTTGATCCATCACAACGTTCCATCTTTTCGAAAATCCTTATGCTGTCTACCAGCCACGGGTGGCCGACCCCGGGGTTGTCGTTTTCGCTTTGGCTTCACGGATACTCCGACGACGGGCCATCCTGGGCCCGCGGCGTCCAGAGCTCGAAGCCCAGCCGCCACCTCGTGTATATGGTTATGATGAAATTTATTTCATTCCTTTTTTGTAAGTGGCAAAATCTTTGTGGGAGATTTGCTTACGAAAAAATATGCTACAATGTAGTACGGTGATATATAATAAAAGTTTCAAATTTTAAATTTAAATTTTGATGGAATTTAAAATATATAATATATTTTAATTTGTGTATTGAGTAGGTTAAAAGGTAAGTAATATAATGATGATAGTTTTGAGGGTTAGTTTAATTGATGGAGCCTTTATTGTTAAAGTATTTTATTGAGAGGTCATAAGTCTAATTCTCTTGACATTTTCAAGGTCAATTGATTAAAAGGTAAGTAATATAATGATGATGATAGTTTTGAGTGTTAGTTCAATCGATGGAGTCTTTATTGTTAAAGTATTCTATTGAGAGGCCATAAGTTCAATTCTCCTGACATTTTCACGGTAAAGCTTCATGGTTGAGCTAGCAAGAAGTGATCCTTTTAGGTGGATCTGCCTAGTACAGATATTAGGTGGACATAATAGTCATCGATCTCTGAGATGTGTGAATCCACACATACATAGTGATGATGATTGACATGTACAAAGACTAATATGGTTTATTGGGCCTTAATAAGGTAAAATATTACTCCAAATTGTTTAGCATTTTATTTGATGATGATGATAATTGACATCTACAAAGATCGATATGGTTTGTTGGACCTTAAAAAGGTAAGAGATTACTCGGAATTATTTAGCATTTTATTTCTATGCTTAAAAAACATTAAGGGAAACATTCAAAGATCAGCGTAATAGTTTTGTTGACTTAAAAGGTCAAAAAGGTTGCTAGTGTGACAAATATTTTGAAAATTAAATAAAATGTGAATATAAGGTGGACAATTTAAGATGCACATGTGTTTCTTTTGACTATGTATATAACTTTTGTTTTAGTTGTCAGTTTTTTGTTGATATTCATGGACAATCCTGTCATATTATCTACACATGGATAATTTTGTTTATGTTTGATATATATAGTTAATATTTGCTATTAATATAATATACATAATTTCTTAATATATATCTATATATTAACCAATAGTATTATCTAAACAACTTATCTCTTAAGTGATTACTTAAGTTGTGTGTAGCTATGATTGTTGGCATTCCTATGTTTGCTTTGAATTAATAACCACATTTTAATTATCTAAACAACTTATCTCCTAAACTATTACTTAAGTTGTGTGTAGCTATGATGGTTGACATTCCTATGTTTGTTTTGAATTAATAACCACATTTTACTTAAGTTTTGTGTAGCTATGATTGTTGGCATTCCTATATTTGCTTTGAATTAATAACCACATTCCTATATTTGCTTTGAATTAATAACTACATTTTAAAATGGTTTACTTTTGCTTTGAATTAATAACCACATTTTAAAATGGTTTACTTTGAATTAATAACCACATTTTAAAATGGTTTACTTTCAATCCTAATCCTTTTCTTAAATGGTTCCTCCTTTTCCTTAATTATAATCATTTCCTCTTCCTATCATGAAAATTCCTCATACATATTCATATTGTTACCATTAATGAAAAGGATACCTTTCGGCTTCATAATCAAGATTCATGTAATAACATTGATCCCTATTAAGTCATCAACCATATGCACTAATGTATTATAGTCTAACATCCCAGCGTAACCTTATTTGATTTAATGTAATTTCATATGGGATTTTTAAATGTTGTTTTCCATCAACCGTGGATCCCGTGTGGGATTACTTGTGTTACCCTTCACCTATGATATGATATGTATGTAGTCCAATTGGCCTATTGAGGGTTATCCACGCGGCCTTGTTCACATGTTATTCACATGACACTTTGTACTGATTTGTCTTTAACGGTGGCGATTTGTCCTTTGAGCATTGATTATGGTCATAACGAGATGGTAACCCTAATCGTATTTCCCCCGCGGCATTGTTGGTTGAGTTTCATTTGGTTGTGCAACTGTAGAGGAGCAGATGGCACATGGTTTTTTTCAGGCCCTAGTTCGACTATTTTTGCACTTCAATGTTTGCTAACCTTATGGTTCTAGTACCCATGAGTCTAATCCATCCTAGAGAATTTGTTTGTCTCATTGCTCAGGTATATAACAATTTTATTGTAGTTATTTCATCAATTAGTCTCTTTCTATTTCACTTTTGTCAAAGAAGAATCAATTATTTACAGTTCCACATCTACACCTCTTACTTGGTCATCAGATTATATTTCCAAGAACTAATGAAGGTCAAAACAACGTTGGAGATTGTGGAAGCCATAGAACAGGAAAGGAACTGCAAAATTTCAGAGATCACAGTTGCAAACCAATGTCTAATGGAAGGTAATAGAATTTTAAAAGAACAGGTAACAATGTTACAAGAGGCTCTAGAGACAGGGAAACAAGAATGGCAAAACATGAAAGAAGTAATAACAACAAACAGAGATGTGATAATTTCTAAACAAACTCAGGTAGATACACAGGTATCTCAACAAACAAACATTTCCAAAGAGAAGGCAAAAATGAACAGTGGGAAAGATAGTCCAAAAGAAATCAAAGCTAGAGCTGAAGACGCTAATGGTTACATAAGGACAGAGGAAGAAGAAGATGCAAGTGATCGCAGAGCACAGGAAATAGAACAAAAAGAAAGACAGGACAGAAAAACAAACTTTATTATTAGGGGAATAAGAGATTATGGGAAGAATGAAAGTACTCTCAATTTGACAAGAGACTTTTTGAAAGAGAAACTACATTGGAAAGGGAAAATTTGCCAAGCAAGAAGGGTTGGGAGGATATGTGAAGAGAAGCCTTGACCCATAAAAGTCACCATGGCAAGCGTACAAGAAAAACGACAGCTTTTGGGCAAAAAGAAACTCTTTCAAGGCTCATACTTCCTCCTCGATGAAGATTTAAACAAAAAACAACAAGAGGAGAGAAGGGATGAAGTGGAGAAAATTAGAACAGCAAGAAATGAAGGGAAAAGGGCATGGTTGTATAATGGGAAAGTCGTTATTGCAGTATTTGGGCCTCCAGGCAAATCAAGGCAGCAAGCTGACAGTAAAGAAAAAACAGAGAAACCAATAATAGAGATGAAAACAACAAGAGCAACATGGACAAAAAGGGGTGAAGACTCAAATTTGGGTCTTATGTGCCAAACTATGTAGCAGTGAAATCCTACCCAGGTCTACCTAAGTTTAGTTTGTTGGAATTGTAGAGGTTACTCTTGGAGGAGGGGACCTGGGTTAGGGCCTATTGCGAAAGGTAGAGACATAATTTGTCTCACGAAAACTCATAAGCATGATGGTTGCAAAACTCCTATGTTTGACGGTTATTTGAAGTTCGCAATTTGGAACAAGGTAGCAGAAAATGGCAAAGGGTATGGGGGATTACTATTTTTAGTGAAAGAAAAATAAGGCTGTCACATTCAGTTAATTAAAGAAGATGCAAATAAACAATATTTATGGTTGAAAATATCAGAGAATGAGAATCACATAAGAATTGCAGCATGTTATTTTGCCCCTCAAGTCTCAAAAACTTACAAAAATAAGGGGCTTGACAGCAAGGATCTATATGCAGCTTTAAAACAAGATATTGCCATGTACTCTCAGCAGGGAGAAGTTCTTTTAGTGGGAGATTTCAATGCTAGAACAACAAATAATCAAGCTAGCATCCTTTGTTGCAAAGAGGATAACAATCCTATTTGGCTCACTAAAGAGGAGAATCCCCAATGGGTGAGGTGTTCAGAAGATGACAAAGTTAGCAATCATTTTGGAGATGAGTTGCTTACATTGTGTGGGGCTTTCAACCTAATTATTTGCAATGGTTTAGATAGATGGAAAAGGTCTGGGAACTTCACTTGCAACACATACAATGGGGCAAGTGTCGTTGACTATGTGATGTGTTCACAAAGCTTAATAGAAAAGATAGATGAAGTTAGTATTGGAGAGCATATTTGGGACTTAAAATCAGACCATAACCCAATTTTTATAAGGTTATCATGGTTAGAAGAAAGGCAACATAAGAGGAAAACCCAATGCTCTCGACAATCACTATCAAGGGGCAAAATTCTTCTAACACAAGAAAATGGTACTATCTTCAAGACAATGTTAGAGAGATTAATTCAGAAAGAGAAAACTGGTTTCAAACGCTTTAGCAGCCATGAGTTAACAAATATAATCCAAAGTGCACTTGAGAAGTGCAAAAGAGCAAAAAATAGGAAATCATAATCAAATTGCTTTCCTGTAAATGCTTGGTTTGATGAGGAATGAAAAATGGCAAGGAGAATCTTGAAAAAGGTAGGAAAAGAGAAGAGGAATGTAAAGTTATATAAGCAGATACTAAAAAGGAAAAAAGATGAGTTCATGCAAACAAGGAGAGAAAAGTTAATATATTTAAGCAAGAATAATCCAAAACTTTTCTGGCAGAAACTGCAACCAAGGAAGAAGCAAATTGAAAATAATATTATAGCCAATCAATGGTTTGATTATGCAAGGCAACTCTATGAGAAAGAATCTGAGGCGAAGTCCCCCCTAAGATCAACACAAATTCAAAGCTCTTCACATTACAGGAGGTGGAGAATGGAATTAAGAAGCTGAAAATAGGAAAGGCAAAGGACTTGGTTGAACTTCAAGCAAAGTATCTAAAATGGGGAATGAACGCTCTTGCACCGCACATCATGAAAATATTCAACAACATCATTCAACAAGGATTCCAAAGAGACTGAACAACTAGCCTAGAAATACCCCTTTTTAAAAGTGGAGACATTAATAATCCATCCAACTATAGAACAATTATGATCAATCCTTTGTTTGCAAAGATTTTCGGCAGCATGGTAGAAGACAGAATTAGCAAGTGGGAAGAAGTAAAAGAAAATAGGGCAAGAGGACAAGCAGGTTTTAAGCCGAAACATTCTACAATGGATCATGGCATCACGTTGAGACACATTGTTGAAAAGGTTTGGGAGGCAAATAAGAAGTATTTTGCTGCTTTGCTGACTTCAAAAAAGCATTTGACATAGTCCCTAGGGATAAGTTGTGGCGTAGAATGGAAGAACATGAAATTCTTGTTCATTATAGAGCCGATGTCCATAGACTTTATGAAGAAGTGAAAGTCAAAATTAGAACCTCAGCAGGTATTTCAGAAAGCTTTAGAAGTGACATTGGAGTCAAGCAAGGTTGCCCTCTATCCCCCACTCTTTTTGGTCTATATATTGATAAATTAGAAGAGTGGCTAAATCTACAAAGTGGAGATGGTGTTCGGTTGGGGGAGTTTGTGATAAAGCTTCTTTTATATGCTGATGATATTATATTGATTTCTAAATCGGCCCATGGATTGCAAATGCACTTATATGCCCTTGAGCATTTTTGTAGAGCAGTGGGGATGCAAGTCAATACTAGCAAGACCAAAATAATGATTTTTTCTAATAAAAGGAAGCATAGACATCGTACTTTCTTCTTTGAAAACAACATTCTTGAAGAAGTAAAGGAGTACAAGTACCTTGGGATTGATTTCAACAACAAACTCAATTGGGAGGACTGCAGAAAGAAGAGAATTTTAGGAGGGTGGAAAGCATTATATGCTCTTCAAAACAGATGTAGAGAGGCAAAGTTATGGGATTGGAAAACGATTAAAGTGCTTTTTGGACTCCTAGTTTGTCCAGTGATGCTATATGGGTGTGAATTGTGGGCTAGCAGCACTCCTGTCTCAAAATGGAAACAAATTGAGAAAATCCAAAAATGCTTGATCATGAGCAAGTTCAAAATAAAAAGTTCGATGCCTTATGAGATAATGTTGAGTGAAACAGGAGCAACTTCCATTGAAGCAATTGCTATGGTGCCGTTCATAAGATACCTAAAAAGAATTGAACAAATTAGAGTAGGTAGATCGCCTAATGTTATCTTCAATGAAGCCATCAGTGAAAGAAAGAAAACATGGAAACAACAAAACTACACATGGATGCAAAAATGGGGTATCTACCTCAATCCCACAAATAGCAAGGAGCTAAAGGATTTTGTTATGGAGAAGTTTCGTAAAAAGGTATGGGGAAAAGAGTTGGGTAGAAAGAAGAAATATTACATTGAGGAATTCAACCCTACGTGTGATTTACAACAAAAAGAGTTCATTGGAGCTAGCATTTCGTGGAGGGCAAAGGTTCTTATTGCTCAATTAAGGACCAACTCACATCAACTTTGGTGTGAAACAAGACGGTGGAAAAGGCCTAAAGAAGCTTGGGAAGAAAGGGTGTGCACATTTTGCACGTCTAGGGCTGTGGAATCGGAAAAACATTTCATTTTGGAATGTGATGCATTCAAAGACATCAGAGAAAGTTATGAGAACATGTTAGCATCAATTTCTTGGCATTGTCTTTTTAGCGAGGAGATTGTTGGAAGGTTGGGTCAGCTCATCATCAATTTGAATCAGAAAAGGACTGAATTGCAAAGAGCGAAAAATAGGGAACTAATGGTCTCATAGACTATTTTTAGTCTCGTGGACCTTAAAATATCATTTCATTTCATTATGAGGTTCCATAAGTGAATTACAGAATCTCAGTGACTCAAATAATGAATATATTTGTACATAAGTATCTTAGCGGTTTTATCTACACATTTCGAATAACCCTTCAACCCCTTAATGCTTGAGGTTATGAATGGCTATAGCAACCTCACCTTCATATGGTGAAAATATAGGTAAGGTTTTTTATTATTTTTTGTCAATTTATTTTGCATATCCAATCAAGAGATAGGGTATGGCCACAAGGGTTTTATCATTCCCTTTTTTTCCTTTGGTGTATTGCGTAGATAGCTAGCTAATATATATATATTCAAAGGTGTGGCCCTAGTTTCCTTCCGAATGGTAGCTTTTTGTCATGGCTTAAGTTTTTGGTTTCGCTCTTTCAATTTGTAATAGCACATTCCTCAATATAGTTTTGTTACTAATTGAAAAGGGTTTGACTATACCCAGGTTTTGTTGTTGGACCGCATCACCTTTTCCAGATAACATGTTTATTTTTAATTCTTGAAAGAATTTTCAACAATTTCATATTGGGTATTTATTATTGAGGGTTCTTCACCTGGTGTCTAATCCGCAATGCTTATGTGGAATGCAAGTATAAATTTTGGCATTAATGTGTTTAGGTTTGAAGGATTTACCTCATTGTCTTGGCCAATATACTAACTTGTAGTGTCGCGATGTCTCCAAGTTGGCTTTGTATCAGAATTCATCTAGTTAACCCTAAACTAGGATTCTAGCACTTTAAGGACATGGATGTCCAAACCCTAACCAAGGATTCATTTTCTTAGGTGGTTTTATTTATTGTAATAGGACTTAGTGTTTTCATGTAGTCATTCATGACCTCATTTACTTTTTGTTATCAAATAGGTACATTTTAAGTTTGGCCCATGTCTTGGGCATGATGATATGAATGTAACTCTTTACTATTCTTATACACACACACACAATGTTAATTCACAGCCTTATGACTATATATATGTTTATTTGTTGTTGAAAATACATTTAGTTCCTTTTATTCATTTGGATTCCTAACAGATGTATGCTATCGAATTTCGAGATGGATATTCGGGTTTTTTTCTCACAATTCAGATAGGAACATTATGATTAATTTGATTTGTTTGTCCTTTCATTTTGTTCTTGTTTACATGATTATATTGTGAGACTTATTAAAGAATTCCAACTGATACAAAATGATTACGGGAAGGCAATATCTTATTTGGTTTTCATTTTGGCATATACATATATTATTTCTATAAATTATCAAATACGAGCTGTTGATTCTAATTAGAAAGATTTAGCTTGACCCTATTAGGGGTTTTCATTGGCACACTGATGTATTCATTTATCTTTGGTGATCAGGAGCTCAAAATTTGTCAAAAAATCAAAAGTGTTAGAATTTTGATAAGCTTAGCTTCAAATCGAAGAGCTTGTCATTCTGAATCCAATGGTGCGAACATGACTAAAATCCAAGCTCGTATGTAGAAGTTAGAGCCAATCAAAGTTCAGATTTGACTTGCTCACATGATAGGATTGGATGACACGTCAAAGGTCCCAGTGAATGGGGAAGCACCAAGTGGGAGCTTTCCATTGGCCCCTGCATATCGCATTTCGGAGAAAAAGGTAGGTTGGTGTTAAAGAATCGGCCCCCAACAAAGTTTAGTTGCGATGTGATAAATCCCCAGAGTAGCGATGCGATTTTGCATATCGCATATCAGAGGTGGACGAGTATTGAAGAATCAGCCCCGGCGCAGAGTAGGTTGCAATGTGATCGCAATCGCACATTTCTTAAATTTATGGTAATCGGCCCTAGAGCAGTTGGGTTGTGATTTGCGATAATCACAATCGCATATCACACCGTTAATCCACCGATATGCATATATTACTGAGGTTAACCCGCCGATTGCGATGAGCGATAAGTCTCTAACGCGATATGATTTTAGAGCTGCAGTCTATAACTCTTCAGGTCTGCCTTATCGCCAAATCGCATGTTGTAATTCGTTAAGTCTTGTGTATAAGGATTACCCCTGACAAAGTCGATTGCGATATCCAACAGGTCTGTGGAACCGTAGCCGTAACTGCCAGACCTAACCACAAGTGTGACCACTCAACCTTAACCGCGAGATAGGCGGGAAAGTTGGCGGGACCACCATTTCGGCGAAACTGCCAAATTTGACTCCAAAAAAATGAATTTCACTGGCAGTAAGCCAAATTTGGAGGAGAAAATTATGGAAAGACTAATAGAAGTCATAACTAAGGCAATTTTCGACCAAATGAGTTGCAAAAAGAGGCTAGATAGCCATTTTTGGGCATTCTGAATTCATTGGAATAGTTTTTAGGAGACAAGGAGCACTTCTAGATAGGATTTTTGTAAAGTGAGGCTTATGGGTGCCCTGGTCAACCAAAGTGTTGATTCAGTTTATGGAGGAGTTCCAAGATGGAGATGACCTTGCAGGGGTCTTCCAGCCTCCATATGTTTTCTGCAGCAACCATTATAACAGTGTTGTAACTTTATTTCTTCTTTGTTCTATATGTGTATTGAGAAAGAGTACTTCAAGTGGATTTTTGTACTTGTTTATGTTCTTAGTAGTTGGAGTATGGGGTCTTGATTTGAGAACCCTTAGCTTGCTTATTGTTTCATGACTAACTGTAGGTTGTCATAGGAGGAATTGGAAGTAGTACAACAAAAAACAACGAAACACAACAGAATCACAAAAATGGAGGACTTTCTTTCAAAAATATCCTACAAGGAAAAAACACACCTACAACAACATCAAAGCAAGCTGGAACTGAACCCAGTCCATATATTGTGGAGCAACTGAATTATATTCCAAAATTAAACATAGATATACCAGAAACAGATATTCACTGTAATACTTTTGAATCACAAGCCCTAATCTGTCGATTCAACTGTTTTTGGCCAAAACCTGTTGAGCTCTTCCATTGGATTTTCTCAAACTGGACTGCTCACTGTGAAATACACCTATGCTCAAAGGGGTTTTTCATTGTCAAATTCCATTCATCTGAGGCAAGGGACATTATACTACAGGAAGGACCATGGTTCTGGGGATCCACGGGCCTCTTCATCACACCTTGGTTTCCGGAATTCGATGCTAATACTATGGTTGTTTCCAGGATGCCAGTATGGGTTCGGCTGCATAATCTCCCATTACATTTTTGGGATCAACAGGTCCTTGTTGGTATCGGAAACTCCATTGGGCGATATATCAAAATGGACACACAAAGACTGGAGGAAAGAGTGTTCACTTTCACACGTATATGTGTGGAAGTAGATCTCAGCAAGGGATTATCGGATCGCATACTGCTAAAACACCAACAACGGAGCTGGACACAGATACTAGACTATGAAAACACAACATTTAGATGCAGAATTTGTAGGCAAATAGGACACCTACAAAACTCATGTTCAGAAGCCAAAAAAGATATACGAAGAAAAAAGAAAACAGGGAAACAACCCAAGGGTTGGCAATTTCCCCCCCATGACTCTGATGAGGAGGAGGAAGTGGTTGTGGAAGACCCCATACCCAATGAAAATAACCAGGCAGACAAAGAACCAAAAGCACAAGAGATAACTCCACAAGATCCTATGGAATTACAGCCGGAAAAGATGCCAGATGCAAAGGACTCCAGTGGTGCAAAATGACTACATACACCAAACAATTTAGATTCTGACAAGGACAATCCTCGACTTGATGCGTTCAACTCACTTGCACTCGTATCTTCGATGTCGACTCAAGGGGAGTGGCGCAAGGTTGAGAAGAAGAAGGGGAGAAAAACATGACTCTCCCCATTTTGTACATTAGTCTGCTTATTTGTACTTTATTTTGCTTTCATTGAACCCCTTATCAACAGTCTTTCAACTTGCTTGATGTAATGCATTTCAGCATCTGCAACATGTAATTTTGTTTTCATTAATAAAATTATGATTTTTCTATGGGAAAAAATGTAGGTTGTCATATGCTTAGAGTGAGAGTTCTTTGCAGAAGAATGTTTTCTTGAAGGGAAAACTAGCCACTCTTTTTGTCATCACATTTATGTACTCTTTACCATTGAAGAATTATGAGCATAATGAGAAGGGATCATGCTTTTAGAGCTGATCCAAGGAGATGTAGCCCAGGAGGGGTGAACTCCTTTATCAATGGTTGGTGTATTATTGTTTGATACATGCTTCCATTTAGTGTTTTGGTTTCATGTTTTAAGTTTTCTTCATGAAACTAACTTAAGTAAACACGCATAAAATTCATGTTTTTACTTGCTATTTTTGAGTCAAAACTCAAGAAAATTTTTATATTCTGATGAGGGGAATTAGCACAGCATTACTAATCTTCCCCAATTTAGATCAGGTTGGTATCAGAGCTATGGTTTGGTTTGTGAAAGGAGGAGTTGACTGCTATTTGCAAGTGAATGTGTTTTGAATATCATTGAGGAGAAGGTTTTGGAAAGGAGAGCAAGATTGTTACAATATCTACCACCAAGTTATACCTCAAATTGCAGTAGAAGCTTCAAGCAAATCATGTCCCAAGGAAGATAGCATGCAAGAATGTCAGAGTATGTGAAGGCTTTTAGAAAGGCTCTCTTAGACATGGCAGAAATGATGAAAGTCCTCTATGAAGAGAGGGATACCAAATTGCAAGGTGAAAGCTCTAGACCTCCAAGAAGAGAATGTTCTCCAAGGGAAGAAGGTAACAAGAATGGTGATAAACCACCATCTTTTCCACAATCTTCATGTTTTTCTACAACTATTATGCAAGATGCTAGTGTGGAAAGTCCCTTACAGAAAGTAGATGGACAAGTTTGTACCTTCTATCCACATGATGTGGAAGATGAGGTTCTAGCAGCACTCAAACTCGAGGAGCTGAAAGAATAGAGTCGGAGAGTTAAAGAGGACACATCTCGAATCAAAAGGGAATTCAAAAACATCTTCGTGTGTCAATCGAAATATGAAGCGAATGGTAAGAATTTACATGCTTATTCCTTATGTGAAGGTATTGACATAAATGCATTTGCAGCCTCTGAAAAAAATAGTAAAGGAATTGGATCCAAACTCTTGACCAAGATGGGTTACAAGGGAGGAGGCCTTGGCGTAAACTAGCAAGGCATTAAAATTCCAATTGTGGCCAAGGATAGGCCTAAATACGAAGGCTTAGGCTATGTCGCAAAAGAATAATGGACTTATAGCGATGGCTCATGGGTATCGTGTTCCTTTTGTCGTAAGGGAGGACACGAGGAGGCAAGATGTTGGAGTTTACATCCAGAATTGGTTCCCGCGTGATTCCTCAAGCGTAAGAAGGACTTGAAATGAAAAATGTCTCCAAAGAGAGATGAAAACGTTGAAGAAGAAGGTAAGTTGAATTCTTCTTACCACGAAAGTTCCTCACACAAGCAATGTAAGCCAAAGGACATCAAACAAGGGTATACCCTTTCTGTTAATTTGAATGATGTTCATAATAGAAAACAACATGCAGATTTGAATAACATGTTGAGGAAAATATTTCCATGCACCTTTTGCCTATCATCTAACCATTGTGTAGATAAGTGCGATAAAAGGAAAGCAATCCTCGAGAAGATGTTTATCTCTACTGGAATTGAGACCGAAAGGAGAAAATATCATCCCAAGATAAAGGCAAGTAAGTCGATAGGATCTCAAAAGAACTTCTATTCTCATTGCAATATCAGTGGGCATTGGGTCGAGAAGTGTTGGAAATTGTTTCCACAACTTCATCCTGGTAAGGGCAAGCAAATAATGCAAGCACCAAAAGAGGAAGCGACAACAGAAAAAATGGCGCAAGATGCGACCATCCTGTTGATGGTGCTGGACCCACCAACATGTAAGGGGATCTCCCCGGTAAGAAGTCCCAATTAGACCTCAAACCATTTGGTGTAGGAGTCCCAACAGTGGGTCGTACGGTAATGCCTTGACTGCGATTTCGCATAGAGGCAAGTAAGATGTCCCTGTTGGTAGCAAGGGTGTGATAGATGCAGTAAGTCAAGGAAGGTGCATGAGAGGTTCTAACACACTAAGGGTGAGGTGAGTGCGCCCCTTGGAAACCTGTAATAGTACACAGCTTGGAAGGGAACACACAAGCGAAGATGCATCACAAGCTGGAAAGCAAGTTAGCAAGCAATCCAAAGTGATGGTTAAACCAATAGCACATTTCAGAAAGACCATACATACTTATACATAATAGTCCATACACACATGTGTAAGAAAATAAATACATATATCATTTAGAGTAAACCAAATAGCATAGAATATAATACAACATATGCATGAAACTTGTCAGCTCTGTTATATTGAGAAGTGTAAGTTCCAGTCATACAATACATCCATGTCCAACCACTAGTTCCGATAGCAAAGCATTACAGCCACAACCGCCTGCTCCTCCAAAGATATGTACTAGCTCTGCGTAGTGGATAAGCCAAGGCTCGTTACAATATTGTCCAAGCTTTCTCTAAGATACCCATATCGAAGCTTGGCTGACCAAAAGCCTTTACAATGAGTTATGAGGTTCTATTTATAGCAAAGGGTGGGGTGACCCTTGACATTCCCCTTTGTGACAGTTCATATACCCTCATGACTCTTCATCTACTCTATGACTGTTACATCCAAATATTGACACTTGAACTTCCACTTGACACGACGTTACATTACAATGCACATGTGCTCATGTGAGACAAAATGGCTTGAGCAAGCCATGCAAGACATCACTGGCACTCGGTCCGTTGTGGTGAGACCAACTCTTTGACATGCTTGTGATGGTGAAGGTGGTGAGTTGATGCCAAGCTTGGTCGTCCGTGATGGTGTGCATGCACCCCATGGTGACATCTTGCTGAAGTGAACTCTTGCCTCCGTTGCATCCGGGTGCATTGGTGTGGCTCCTTCATCCAACTCATTTGCTAGCATGCGCATGGTCTTCTTGGTGCAACCAAATTGGCAACACACTGATGCATAGTGTCTGTGCTAATCTTCCAGTGTGTGCTAGTGTTCATGCGCATCAACTGTCAATTACATGCTCAGCTCCAGTCGAACTTGCTTCTTGTCTTCACCTTGATGAGTGTGTTGAATGGGTTGTATCACATGCATGCACACAATGACATGCATGTTGTTGAATCCCTTACATGCAATCAACAACATTGCTCACCATGTCTGCTCTGTGCCAGCTGTGAGGATGGATCTGTAACTTGTACAGGTGCAGTTTCATCCATGAGTGCATGTTACCCCCCCTGTTGTTCCAGTTCCTACTGCAACTCATTCGCTTGTCTGTGCAGCTCATGTTCTTCCTTGAGTTGTTGCTTGAGCACATGCAACTCCTTCTATGTTCCATTCTCTCCCTTCACATGATCTTCATGTCGCGTCGTCACCTCATAGCCTGAGTCTCCAAAGTTGCTTTCATCACAAGTAGATCTACTTGAGCTTGCAACTTTGTTCCGCCTCTATGTTGTCAACAACCTTCCTCTTGTGTTCGTTGCATCCAGTATAATGCCTTTAGTTGTTGTTCATGGTGCTGCTCGTTGTGATGTTGCTGCCATCATATCTTGATGTCCTTGTCTATGAACAACTTGATGTCTTCATGGGTAGGCATGTCCATAGACACTTGATCAACTTCATCCCCAAGTGTGCTTTGAACAGTGTCTTTGACTCTGCTATCTTGGAAACCATTGTACCTGTATTGTGGAGAGGGAGATGAACACCTGAATACCTGGAGACATGGTAATGCTCATGGCAAGAAATCCGTCAGTCAAAAACCCAAATGAACTTGAGAACTGACTTGCAACATACTTATGTGACTGATCATGAAGGTTGCGCAATTTCCGCCAGGAGGTTGGGAGACTGACTGCCAAGACTGTGCAAGGCACAGTCTAGGATGCTGGGAGAATGACTGACTGTTGGAACTGCACAATGCACAGTCCAGTCTGCTTGCTAACTGCTAGAGTTGCGCAATGCGCAATCTTAGCTGGCAATGGTTACGTGCTCAGTGGATGCATTACGTAATTTTCTAGGCCAACAATCACTGTCCCTCAAAATTGCACAATGCAAGACTGGAGAACAGTCACTGGAAGAAATGCACATTTCCTGAGAGGAAGACAGAGCCTTCCCTCTCGGGATTGTGCAATGTTGTCTTGGTGAGGCAAAGTCTAGGCCAAGGCTCCCCAAACTCGCCGACGGGCAACTGAAAGCGAATGTGAATGTGAATGCATGGTGATAATTAGTGTAATTATAAGTGAATGATTGTGCATGCAAACAGTGAATGACAGATTTAGAAAATGGAACATCATGCATGTGGGTGAGGCAAGTCGTCGAATCGATGACCATTCGTGAAAAACAGTGTCATGCATGCAACAACGGTGAGATGTTAACGAAAATTGAAACGGTGCTATTACAAGCTAGTATGTATCAAAACAACATCAAGCGCTCACTAAAATCAAGCAGACAACGTTCATACAAAGTGAAACACAAAAAGCATCAGAAATGCAACACAAGACATGGAAAGCGGGCTTACCCCAAAATAGCGGAGCTGAATGTGCCGACAGCTCGTAGATGCAATGTGGGATGTCAGAGTTGCAAGGTTGATGTTAGGAATGAGCTCTACAACATCCAGTTCATGAGTTTTGATAAAATCAAAGATGTGACACGCATGCCACAAATCTAGGAAGAGCGACACTTGGTGGGAGGTTTCTGAGATCCCTGAAACAAGGGATGCCTTTGCATGTTGCTTTGGGAGAAGTAGCCCATGCATGCAAGTCTGTTTTGCTCGGTCCCGGAGGAAACTGGTCAACTCAGCTGCACATGCAAGAGGTTGCTCAACTGCTGGGAGAAAATGCGCATTTCTAGCTGGGAGCTGGGCTGGCTGCTCAGAATATTTGCGTAATTTCTGGGTAGAGCAGTTGACTGCTGAGTAGCCCAGCTGGGAAGGATTGCGCAATTTTCTAGGTGAAGCTTTCTCGACAGAATTGCGCAATTCTGGGGCCCAACATGCTACCAGCCAGGATTGCACAATTTCTAGAGGGAAGGCTGGTTTCCCACTAGATTTGCACAAATTCTTGAAGGAGTTACTCAACCTATTGTTGGACCAAGTCTGGATGAACAACCTGTGAGGGGAATGCATCAAGGTTTGATCGATAGGTTGTCGCTCTGCAAAAAAATCATTGGAGCTTGTGTACTTGACGAAGCAAGACATGCTACTGTGAAGGTTGGTAGGGAGGCTCCAAAACGAAGCTAAGGAAAAATTTTGTAGGGTGGTTGTAGCCGCTACAACACATCCCTAAAGCATCTTCAGAAGAAGAGAAAGTTCAAATAGAGGGTTCATTCACCTGGTTGGGTGAGAAATGGGCAGACTATTTGTCCAACTGAAGTTTGTAAATTTCTGTTTTGCACTAGTTTCATATCCCCGTAGTTGGATAACTTGTAAAAATGATGTTCATAAATAAATCACTTATATGCAATAGTGTTTTCTTTAAGCAATTATAATGCTAGTTTGGTTTGTTGATAGTTATTTTGAATGGAGAAATTTGGGGTTCAAGTTTATTCCATTTTGTAAAATGCATTTCTACTTGTAGTTTGAAAAAGCATTTTAAAATTGTTGTATGAGTAGTTGCAACACATTTGGTATGTTCCAAATGTGTGTAGCACTCAAGTTATACAAGTATTCACTATCTGAAACTTGTTTGGGTTCATTTGGAAAAGCCTTTTAGAATCTTATCCTTGATAAGGATTTTGCAGATAAGTAATTCCAAGGTGTTCATCTTCTTGGAATACTTCTTGGGAAGGATGTTGTTGTGGATGGCTAGAGTGACATGGATAGGTCGAGAAGAACATCAAACTTGAATTCTTTGGTCGCATAGAGAAAGTTGTAATTTGCAAGATATTGTACTATAGGTTTGCAAGGGATGTAGGTGTTGGCTCATCGCTTATGGCTCCGAAGAAAAAAGGTGAAGGAGAAGGAAGGATGACCTGTAGGACACTTGCGGTGCAGAGAAAGTATAGATCAGTTGCAGATTATTTAAACTTTCAGAGACCAAATTTTTTCCAATGGGGAAGAGTGATCACGAGCTCAAAATTTGTCAAAAAATCAAAGTGCCAGAATTTTGATAAGCTTATCTTTAGATCGAAGAGCTCGTCATTCCGAATCCAATGGTGTGAACAGGACTCAAATCTGAGCTCGTATACAGAAGTTAGAGCCAGTCAAAGTTCATATTTGACTTGCTCACATGGTAAGATTGGATGACATGGCAAAGGTCCCAATGAATGGGGAAGTGCCAAATGGAAGGTTTCCATTGGCCCCCGCATATCGCATTTCGGAGAAAAATGCAGGTCGACATTAAAGAATCGGTCCTTGACAAAGTTTAGGTGCCATGCAATAAATCCCCGGAGTTGCGATGCCATTTTGCATATCGCATATCGAAGGTGGACAAGTACTGAAGAATCAACCCCCGGTGTAGATTAGATTGTGATGCGATCACAATCATACATTGCTTAATGTTATGGTAATCGGCCCTGGAGCAGTCGGGTTTTGATTTTCTATAATCGCAATCGCATATCGCACCGTTGATCCACTGATATGCATATATTACCGAGGTTAACCTGCCGATTGCGATGAGTGATAAGTCCCGGACGCGATATGATTTCAGAGCGGCAGTTTATAACTCGTCAGGTCCGCCAAATCACATTTCGCAATGCATTAAGCCCTGTGTATAAGGATTACCCCTAACAAAGCCGATTCCGATATCCGACAGGTCTGCGTAACCGTAGCTGTAACCGACGAACCTAACCACAAGTGTGACCACTCGACCTTAACCATTAGATAGGTGGGAAAATTGGCGGGACCACCGATTTCGGCGGAATTTCCATTTTTGACTCTAGATAATGAATTTAACTGGCAATAAGCCAGATTTGGAGGAGAAAATTGTGCAAAGACTGGAAGAAGTCATAACTAAGGAAATTTTCGACCAAATGAGTTGCAAAAAGAGGCTAGATAGCCATTTTTGGGCATTATTAATTCATTGGAATAGGTTTCAGGAGGAAAGGAGCACACTTCTAGAAAGGATTTTTGTAAAGTGAGACCTATGGGTGCCCTGGTCAACCAAAGTGTTGATTCAGTTTATGGAGGAGTTCCAAGATGGAGATGACCTTGTAGGGGTCTTCCAGCCTCCATATGTTTTCTCCAACAACCATCACAGCAACATTGTAGCTTTATTTCTTCTTTTATCAATATGTGTATGGAGAAATAGACCTATTTAAGTACTTCAAGTGGATTGTTGTACTTGTTTATGCTCTTAGTAGTTGGATTATGGGGTCTTGATTTGAGAGCCCTTAGCTTGCTGATTATTTCATGACTAACTATAGGTTGTCATATGTTTAGAGTGAGAGTTCTTTGCAGAAGAATGTTTCCTTGAAGGGGAAACTAGCCACTCTTTTTGTCAGCACATTTATGTACTCTTTACCATTGAAGAATTTTGAGCATAATGAGAAGGGGTCATGCCTTTAGAGCTGATCCAAGGAGATGTAGCCCAGGAGGGGTGAACTCCTTTATCAATGGTTGGTGTATTATTGTTTGATGCATGCTTCCATTTAGTGTTTTGGTTTCATGTTTTATGTTTTCTTCATGAAACTAACTTTAAGTAAACACGCATAAAATTAATGTTTTTACTTGCTATTTTGGAGTCAAACCTCAAGCACATTTTTATATTCTGATGAGGGGAATTAGCACAACATTACTAATCTGCCCCAATTCAGATCATTTGGCCAACCTAATTATTGATATGGTTAATCGGTCACAGTACCCTTGTGTAATTATGCTTATCTGATGTATTGATTATATTCCTATATGATCTACATAATACTCCTCTTTGCAAAATATTGGATTCCTTCATTTCCTTCCAGACTTGAATTTCATATCTCTTTTATAGTCACATTTAATTACACATCAGAATATTAGGTTAATAGCGACTAAACTGGCAAATCCCAATTTAATATTACAAGAATGCAATTATATGACTCATGCTCGGAATAAAATATTAATTTAGTTGAATGGAATACAAATGGTATTCCATGTTTCCTTACCCACTAAGGCAATTAATACTCAGTCTTATATTCCTCATTCTTCAATGTAAGTACATGGATTTTTACCCAATTTTGAATAATATATTAGGAATCTAAACTGATAAGTCTTATTCATATCTAACAGATCTTTTACAAATATCAGTATTGTTTTAATAACCTACAAGTTTAAAGTAATCGGAGGGGCTTCACTCAATGAACCTATAATATAGCATGTGTATTCGCGACATACTAAACAATACCCTTAATTTGACTACATATTGGAAAATACCTCTAAAAATCACATTATTTAAACCTCTACCATGTGAACCCAATGCACCTTCCCATTTTAAAAACCCCGACTTTCACTAGATATTGTAGGTATCCATTTTTCATTAACATTTTTTGTACCCCTTTATATTTTTCATTAATTTTGAGCTCCATTTTTTATACCTGACAACATAAAAATCCTTTACCCCCTATTATATGTTCAATATATTATGTCATTTTTTCCTCAATGTGTATCCCCCAATATGAATGCACGTGGTATGTTATTTCTCTCCTAGTGAAGTCCCTGTGAAAGTAATGAACCCTTAAGGTTATTCTCACTTAAGTATATCACTCTTTCGAAACCTTCTTCTTGACAAAATACACATAATTATTCATTGTACAAGTTAGACTCACAAACAACACAACTAATTCTTAAGCTTTTGAGAACAACATAGATATGCCATAACTATATTAGTTTATATTTCTTGACTCAGTTTATGAAATTTCACTTTTATCTCTTTGTCGAAAGTACAATTATAAATTTATATGGCTAATTAAAATCATCTAACAAATTTCTTCCATCCCTTCCATGCATTCTCTTCCAACAATACAAATTGCTTCTTTCTACCATAAACATCTACTCATAAACTCTTGCTAATCATACATTTTATTTGCATTCCATCTGAGTATACTTCTTAAGGTTATAACTTGTACATGCATGCATATAATTCTCAGAGCTATAACTTATACATGCATGCAAACTAGGATAAGTATAAAATGTCTAATCTATCACTTTTCAACTATCAAGTTTCTCATTAACTGAATAAATATAGTACAATTTATATGTACATGCAACCAATTCTTATGCCATCAATTTCATGCATCATATTTTAGTTTGCATTCTACTATTAAGTCATACCAACAGAAACACATTGAATAGAACAAAAATTCTACTTAACCATAATAGATTTCTATAGAAATATTCAAGAATTGGGCACGTTCCACCCAACCACAAACTGTCTTTATCGATTCCCCCCAAGCTAAGATCTATTTTCCTTCTAAAATCAACAACCTATTTGATTCATAGGTGGTTTATTATAGAAATTTCTTCCCAACAGATTTTTAGCGGCGTCCTACTTTAAGGTCTGCCAGCTTTTTGCCTAGGCTTTTTTGCTTTAGCTTTTCTTTTTGAAAAAGATGTTTTTCTTTTTCTTTAAAGCACGTATTTCTCTCTCGCAATGTTTTATTCCACCCCACTTAGTATTTATCTCCAACTAAGTGATTAACATAATCTTTCTCTCCCATTATGTTAATTTAATTTCTTTTAATTATTTTCTCCTAGGGATTTTTAGGAGACTTTTAGGGAAGGTCCATCATGTGGACTTGACCACCAACAATTTTTTCTAAGCTGGCAAGAAGTCTTCTAAACTCTAGTGCTCTTTCCTGAATATTTCCAAACAATTTATTTATTAACTCAAATAATAATAAAATAATTACATCATCACATAAGTCTCATCATGGCTTCCATAACCATTAAATCTAATAATAGTTCAATGTCTAAAAATAGTAAATGTTCAAAAAACAAATCCATAGGGGTGTTACACTTAGCAGTGTAGCAATCTTAAGGATTGGGATGGATACATACATCTTTTTCACTTTGTCAATACTCTTTTTGCTCACTCATGGATAGATTGGCTTTTACGCTTGATTCTAATATTTGCTAGTAGTTCTTTGCGGCGTAGTATTTCTTTTTTGTTCAAGTTTTGTTGATGACAAAATATATGGTCATTTTTTTTATTATCAATTTTATCCTCGGGAAAGCTCTTTTTATAAAGTTACTTTATTGAGATATGACATGAATACACACTTGAAGTGTACATGCAAAATGTAAATTCAATGATTTTAATATGAATGAAAATACGAGTCTTTTCTTCGAAAAAAGGATGGACAATTTAAGAGAAAGAGTTTTTCGTCTTCCATCCTCTTAGTGTACAAAATGTGCCAAATTCTTTCATCCCATGCTATTTTGAGAATTGATTAATGTTGAGTTTCATTGTGAATTTCATGGGAATTTGTTCTTATTTTAGCAATTGAATGTGAGCATAAGACGAACAATTTAAGAGAAAGTATTTTTCGTCTTTGACCTTCTTGCTGCCCTAAAGGTGACAAATTCTTTTATCCTATATTGTTTTGGGAATTGACCAACACCCAATTTCATTATGAAACTCATGAGAAGTTATTGTTTTAATAATGTTCATTTTCTTCTTAACTTTAATCAAGATAAAGAAATACTTTTGATTTTCGAGATTATGGTTGATTACATCTTTATAATATCTTAGTTTTGTTTTTTCCTCTAACTCTTTATCACCGCACAATTTCTGTTTAAATTTGAAATAATAATATTGTTAATATTATCTTTATTTTGCAACATGTTTCATTGTACTAAAAAATGCTTAAAAATATGTAACATATTATATGGTTAATAATTTATTTAAATTAAGGTTAATTTGGAAAAATCTAATTATACTTAATTGGTATATGAAATTTTCAATAAATTTAAAATGTTTCAAAATGTTATATGGTTAGTATTTTATAAGTTAAGGTTAATTTGGAAAATATAATTTTAAAGTTATAGCCAAACTACACACCAAATTGATGTATTAGATCTCCTTATTTGTGACATAAGGAATCCTTCCACCTAATCATTAGACTAACAAAATTTATATGGGTGTATATACCCTACTTCCTTTGTATGGGAAATGTTGGAAATTTTTTAAAGTATTATGTGTTTAATATTTCATCAGTTAAGATCAATTTGGAAAAATCTAATTACATTGATAGACATATCTATTTTGGAATAGGGCTTCCATAATTTTAATTTAATTATTAATAATAACTATGTTGATAGGCATGTCTATTTTGGAATAGGTCTTCCACAATTTTAATTTAATTATTAATAATTATAAGGTGGATGGTAGGGATTTAATCTCCTTGAAATTTTCTAGAATATCGTAGTAGTAGTCACATATCAAAGGTTGAGATTTATCTCAAAAGTATTTTTTTAACGAAAATGAGAATAAGTTTTTATATTTCAAAAATGTGCATTATGAATGCAGTTGTTACATCCTTTATATCATTCATAAAGGCCAACTCTATTTTCTTTTCTTTGCTTTCCACTGCTAATGGTGTCAAAATTTTCACATCCTTTACATTTATATTATTGTTCTTATATGTGTAAATATGCCCAAAAAATGTAAAATAAGAAAATATTTGTAAGTTAGCCTTTTAGTGAACTAAGCTGGCTAGTTTCCTTGATGTTTCTGACTTTCCTTGCTAAGCAGTGGTTGTCTCATTTAGGTTTGGGACTACTTGAGCTATTGTTGACATTTTTATACTTGAAAAGGAGGAATATGATGTTCTTGTGTACACTACAGCCTTGAGAACTTCTATTTGTTGACGGAGATTGATTATATCATCTTCATTTCTCTGAATTAAGGTCCTCTATTCCACAAGAAATTCCATAGTTGTTGTGATATTGGAGGCTATTTGATTGAATTTCAACCGCTTTGTGAGAATTCCCTCCTATAATTGGTTAATTTTCTCCATCAGTTGTTGGATTTCAAGTCTAGAAGATTTTCCATCACTATGTTCCTTTCTAGGACCAAACCAATATGTCTGGATACACACCAGTCTTCATCCTTCCTGATGAACTCACCAACAATACTGCAAATTAAGGAAGCCCAGTCTAACTAAGCAAGTAGAAATATGTGACTTGTAGCAAGCTGGATCCAAACTGGATAACAAACTTACTCAATTGCTTCTAAACTTGATGCTTTAATCTAACGTTGGTATGCTATCTGAGTGAGATTATATAGTTCCTCAAATCCAGTGCTCAATGATTGTCGTGCATGTGAATCCCCCTAACTCTACCACCTATAGTAATCCATTTGCGTATCTGAACATGTCATATTTTCAATTGCCACAAGATTAAGAGAGACCCTATATGTTGACCAGTTGGCTTCATACCCCTTTGGAGTTGAGCATTGAACAATTTGGAAACACACACAATGGTTTTCAAACAAAAAGGAGGTGAATTATAATTTCTTACCATATATCCTATGTCTAGAATTACTAGTTGCGCTTTGGACTCGGTGAATTATTGTTACATCTAGCCTTATGCAAAGATAGGAGAACGACCCCCTTCCTCAAGCCAAACTAGGCGGTTAGTTTTTGGCAACAAGTCCACATAAATCCCTACATCACAGATCATATTTTACCAAATGCTAAAGATTGCCCCTTAAACTTCAAATGTTAATCTCTTGCTATATTTCGACGTGAAATTGGAAGTTTATCAACCTCCTATTCGATAGATATCATGAAATTTCATGTTATCCTTCATTTCTTCCTGCTCCTACATGTGAATTCGAGGTCCTAACCGATGATGCGACTACAGATTAGACCTTCCATTAACTCTCACATATGTGTTGAGGTCTCAACCGAAAACTTAGTTTGCATTATGCAGTGCACTCCTTCACCTAATGTCGTGGAGTGGTACATTCCCTATTCTAAATTGGTGTTTCATATGGTAGTATTAGGAGAGACACATGCGAGACATCTTGTCCTCGTGTCCATTTTATTTGTGAACTTACTTTTTTCATGTCTTAGGGACCTAATTTTTTCCATTTAGCACCTCCTACTCAAAGCATCGATGCCCTTAGGCTTGGTCATAGTTCTCATGGGATGTGACATATTCCCATATTATTCTTCCATTACTAAGGTTACTCCCTCATTAGCTAGTGCATTAGCTAATTGGTCATGTCGCCTTCGTATATGGAAAATTTCTAGAGTTTCAAACGGGTTCAAGAGGCTCGATATCCTTATGATCAGCTTTCACATGTAGATCCTTTGGAGTGGGGTTTTATATAAGACTTTGAATAATTATCTTGGAAATCCCAATGATCGTGATATTTTGGATCCTTAGATTTTAGCTAGTATATGTCCTTAAAGGAGGGTGTATACTTCATTATTGGACCTCTTCTCGAGTTTCTATGAGAAAGCCATTTCAATTTTTTCATCAAGGCGAATGATAGCCCCTTCCACTCCTGCCACCATGATTTATTTCAAAAGTATTATGCCCATTTTTCCCCTTTAATTAAATTGGTTAATTAAAAAAAATGCCATATGAATATGAGTTATGTTAACAAAGTGTTATGCCCTTTTTTCACCTTTAATTGAATTGATGAATTAAAAAAAATGTCATATGAATATGAGTTATGGTTTTTTGGACATGTGGTATTAGTAAGCCATGATATTGGCCACGATATTGTAGCAAAGCCTATTTATAGGTTAGGAATCTCCATGGTAAAGTGGGGGAAAAGCTACATACTTAGAAATCTTCTTACATGTTTTTTTCTAAATGTATGTATGCTTAACTCATGTATTAATTATTTTTATAGGTAGTTATAATAATAATAATTTAAAATAAAGTTAATTTAGTTAATTGTTATGTTTTTTTTCATCTCGGCATTATGAGATGTATCAAGGGGTAAGTCTTTTGATGTCTCTCCATGATTTACTAGTCATTTAATCTATATGGCTAAGCTAGTTTAAGATTATAGTGAGGCTGCATACTATATTGGTGTATAAGACCTCTTTATTTGTTAAACAAAAACCCCCTCCACCCATAAACAAATTTAATTATGGCCATAGTGTGTCTATTTTAATTTAATTATCAGTAATTATTATGTGGATGATATGCATTTAACCTCCATGGAATATTCTAGAATATTCATAATAGTATACACAAATAATGGTTGAAATTTATCTCAAAAGCAGTTATGTTATTTTTACCCTTTTAATTAAAAAAATTGTCATATGAACCAGTGTTTTATGGGATAAGTTATGGTTTTTTGGGCATGTGATATTAATAAGCCATGGTATTGTAACAAAGCTGATTCACAAATTAAGAATCTTCGTGATAAAGTAGAGGTAAATCTCCATGATGAAGAATCTCTCTCTCTCTCTCTCTCTCTCTCTCTCTCTCTATATATATATATATATATATATATATAAGAAAATCACAAAAATAGAAGAAAAGATATATCAAAGACTTGAAAATAAGCCTCTTTGAGGGGGCAACCTCCTTTTACATTAAATAAATAAACAATTTCTGGATTATTCAAATGACAAGACCTTTTTAGTATATATAAGAGTCTAAAGGGTCAAAATATAATTAGGGCCTACAAAACACTAATAATGTAAGGGTTCAACAATAACAATAATGGGTTTCTAAGGGGCACAACAATAACAATATGGGGGATACATTAGTATTATAGGGCCCTAACATGCCCCTCCCCTTCAAAAACGTGTTTTCCTCAATGCTTGAGTAGTTATTGATGCTTCTGTATGAGATACTCATCCTCCCATGTTAAATTTTCAACAAGTAAGTTCTTTCACTTAATGAGATACTTTGAAATTGATTAATTTAGAAGCTACCATATTCTTGTTTATGTGATTACTTCATGTTCCAATATGATTTATCCTTCCTAATCAAGTTTTGGCAATATAGTTTGAACTGGGAGTTTGTCACCTATAACCTTATTTAAGCATGAAACATGGAAAACTAGGTATACTTGCGAGGATGAAGGCAAATCCAATTTGTATGCCATAGTATTAATCCTTTGCAATACCTTGTAAGGTCCATATTACTTAAGTGATAATTTATTATCCCTCTTCACTTACTTGAGAAACATTTGTTAGTATGGTTGTAGCCGTAAAAATACCCAATCACCCACATCAAAACTTTTTTCACTATGATACTAATTTGCCTATTGTTTCATTTGATTCTGTGTCAGATTCAGGTTATCCTTAGAGAGTTGGAGAACTTATCGTTGATGCTCGATGTGATCTTCCACTACCTTAACCTTAGAATTGTCCCTTAAAGACGATGTGATGGACGATGGATGATATCCATAAAGCTCCATAAATGGGGTCATTTTTGTTGTAGTATGGAAGGAAGTTTATACTACCATTTTGCTAGAGGGAACCACTTGACTCGTTGTGTTTGTTTATCAGATATAAAGCAACGAAGATATCCTTCCACACATTTGTCCACTATCTCAATTTTCCCATCAAATTGAGGATGATAATATGAGTTATGAGCTAATTGAATACCAAGACAAGAAAATAATTTTGTCTAAAAACTTCTACCAAAAATGGGATCTTTGTCATTTACAATTATCTTTGGGTTTCCATGTAGCTTTTGAATTATTTCCACAAATGCAATAGTGATTGTGTTGGCTTTCAAATGATGATATAATGCACAAAAGTGTGCATACTTGGTAAGTCTATCCACTACCACCATGATGACACTCTTTCCTTTGGACTTGGGTAAACCTATGATAAAATCCATTGATACTTCCTCCCAATGCTGACTTGGGATGGCTAATGGTTGTAAAATGCCTAGGGTCTTAATTTCCTCAACTTTATTTTGTTGGCAAACCAAACATTCTCCCACAAACTTTTGAATATTGAATTTAAGGCCATGGATATCGAATTTAAGGCCATCCCAAAAAAATATCCTTCTTAACCCAGTGGTAAGTTTTTAAAAATCCTGAGTGCCCTCCTATAGGAGAGGTGTGCAATCCCAAAAGGACCTTTTCTTTGAGTTAGGATTTCTTACATAGATATAAACAATCTTTGTACCATAGTGAATCATTTTTCCAGATAAATGTATCAAATGCACTACGATCTTGTTGCAACTTTTAAATGAGTGTCCATACCTCTTCATCATTTTTCCATTCATCCCTTGCTTTATTTATCCAATTAGGTTGAATAATAGAAATGTCATGGAGGAATTCTTCCACATCCCCATCCCTTCTTGAGAGTGCATTTGCAACAACATTTTGCTTCCCTTTTCTGTAGATGGTTTCAAAGTCATAACCCAACATCTTTGTGACCCATTTTTGTTGCTCTTCTGAATATAATATTTGTTATAAGAAGTCTTTAAGACTATCATGATCTATTTTTACCTTGAAGTGTCTTCCCATTAGGTAAGGGCGTCATTTCTTCAGAACATGTAGTATTTCCAACATTTCCTTATCATAAATAGGTTTGTGTAAATACTTTCCCTTGATTAGACAACTTTCAAAAGCATTTGGTCTTCCTTCTTGCATTAAAACAACACCAATTCCATGTCCTGAGGAATCACATTCCATAATAAAGGTTTTTGTGAAGTCTAGTGTAGCTAAGGCTGGATCTCGACACATTGCATCTTTAAGATGTTCAAAGGCCTTAGTTGCTTCTAAAGTCCAAAAAAATGCATCTTTCTTTAGTAATATTATTAGTGGTGCTGTTATTTTCCCATAATTCTTAACAAACTTGTGATAATACCCTGTCAACTCGAGAAATCCTCAAAGATGCATTAAGGTTGTGGGGATTTTCCATTCCTTAATGGATTTAATTTTGTTAGGGTCTATCTTAACACCCTCATGAGATACAATATGACCCAAATATTCCATTTCTTGTACGCCAAGGAAACATTTGGAGGGTTTTGCATGCAATTGTTTCTACTCTAATAGTTTGAGCACCCTGTCAACATGTTGAACATGATATTTCCAAGACTTGTTGTAAATTAGTATATCATCAAAAAATACTAACACAAATTTTTTGAGGAAGGGTTTGAAAATGGATTCATCAACCCTTTAAATGTGGAAAGTGAATTAGTAAGACCAAAAGGCATGACCAAAATTTCATAATGACCTTCATGATTTATGAATGTTGTTTTCAGAATGTCTTCTGCCTTCATCCTAATTTGATGATATCATGAACAAAGATCTAGCTTGGTGAATTAAATGGATTCATGTAGTTCATCCAACAATTCATCGATGATAAGAATAGGAAATTTATCTTTAATAGTGATCTTGTTTAGCTCTCTATAATATAGACACATATGCCACGATCCATCCTTCTCATGTACCAATACTACTAGAGAAGAGAAAGAACATTGGCTAGGTTGAATTATACCTGCCTCTAGCATTTATGCAACCATACGTTCAATTTCACTCTTTTGGGCATAGGGATATATGTAAGGTCTAATGTTTGGAGGAACACTTCCATGAATCAGGTGAATAGCACGATCATGATCACGAATAGGCGGGAGACCTTTGGGATTCTTAAATACCTTGGAATTATTGTCAAAGACTCTTTGGAGATATAGAGAAATTGATGACTTAGATGTTTGAACATCTAGTGAGCACAATTGTACAATTACCCCTCGTTGTTCCTTATTCAAAATCTTTTTCATGTCATTAGAGCTAATTATCTTCCTAGGTTTCCCTGTGATACCTCTTAATTCAATTTCCTTTCCTTCCTAGAAAAAAATCAAGAAAAGATCTTGAAAATTAAAAGGTATCATCCCAAGAGATTGTAACCATTGTACCCGTAATACAACATCAACACCACCCATTAGAATGGAAATCATTTGACTATTCAATACATATTCCCCCATGGTTAGATTGATATTATGGCACTTCCCTGAGAAATTTATAGTTCCTCCATTTGCAACTATCACTTGACGCTCTGGTGTTGGATATAGAAACAAATTCCAATCCATGGCTATCTTACAATGAATAAAATTATGGGTACTACCTAAATCAATCAGTATTATTGCATTTTTATTTTTGATATATCCTTCTATCTTGAGAGTTTGAGGAGTAGTAATCCCCTCAAATGCATTACAAGATGGCCAGATTCATTTCTTCTTTTTCAACCACCGGGGTTGGTTCTTCGCATATATCTTCTTCTTTTGATGTTTCTTGTTCCTTTTCTTCCTCCTCTTCACAATCTATGTAAAATAATTTATTTTCGGCACCCTTATGACCTTTAGTATATTTTCTATCACAACTGTAACAAATCCATTTTGCTCTTTTTTCCTCTAATTGTTGGGGTGTCAACCTTGTAGGTTGTGGGAGGCTAGGAGCGACAACACTTCCATGTTTTTAGTTGTGAGTGGTAGACCTCCTTGTTGCCATAAATTTGATTTCAATTTTTCTTGCCACTCTGAATGCATTCTCCAATGACTTAGTATCCCAAAGGCGAGCCTCATGTTGGATGTTATCCTTTAAAGTCCCTAGGAAAACATCAATCAGATGCTCCTCTAGAATATTAGTTACCTTGATATTCAATCTTTGGAAGTCCTCAATGTGCTCCCCAAATGAACCCTTTTGTTTGAAATTTATCATTTGGCTAAAGAAGGTATTGCTTTTTGTATCCTCATAATGTGCTATCAATTTCTCCATAAAAATTGTCCAAATGACTAGTGCTTTATGAGAACAAAGCCACCTATACCATACAAATTGATTGGATTCTAAATATAAAGATGCAATGCGTACTTTTGTGTGTGCATTGCACATCATGTATATCAAAGAATTGCTCCATCTGTAGTATCCATGTTACCATATCCTTGCCATTAAACTTACTCATGTCGATCTTTGGAATGTGGTTGGTATTCAACCCAAAGTTAGAGTCTCTAAAATCATGATGCACATTTCTTTTGTTCTCATCACGAGTTTCATGGAATACCTTATCACCATTAGGAAGCATTTCTTGTAGCAACTTTGTTAAACCTTCCATTTATGCTTTTAAACCTCTTTCAAACTCTCCATGTCCCTTTTTATACCACCCAGGTCCCCTTGTAAACCATCCATCTTAATATTCATCATCTCTTCCATTTAATTTTCGGTTACTCTTTGCGAGAGCGAAATTTGTTGCACTTGGTCTTGTAATTTTGATCCATTTTTTGTTTCAAGGCATTTTACCCTTTTATTTGAGTGTAACCAAATAATGATATCTATGCTTCAATATACCCTTTGAATCACTTCAATTTTTTCAAGCAAAAGTTTAAAAAATACACACTTTTTTCTTGCTTTCAGGAGCTTGATCTTGAAACTATTTTATCTCTGTAATTGTTGATCTCCAAGGTCTAAAATTTTGTTCTATGGTAGGCCTCTGAGTCTTCTTTACAACTCCGCAATTCAGACTAAGATTGGATTCTTCAGGCTAAAGTTATGTCAAATATCCCATGATAACCTGATTATGGAATGGTTTAGTAGAATGAACTTGTATGGGATGCCACGTTTCGTTATTTCACCCTTCGACCCTAAAAATGCTACACAAGAAACTACATTCCGTGCTTTTTTACGAAATTCAAATCTGATGCATGAAGGGAATATTATGACTAGTTTCCTTGGAACACTTGTTTTAGAATGAATTTTGGAGCATGAAAAACCCCTAAATTCTTTTGACCATATCTCTAAAAATCGAACCCATCTTTGAAATTTTTACATGATGTTCATCAAGATTTCGAATGCACGTGGTGGAAATTTTAGCTTTTGAAACCTCGCAAAAAAAACAAAATAAATAAATAAATTGTAGCGAAAGTGTTAAGATGGCATGTTTGAAGCAACAAAACCCTAAGATCCAGAGATCTGATACCAAATGTTATGTAACTAGATCACAAAAATAGAAGAAAAGATAGATCAACGACTTGAAAATAAGGCTCTTCGAATGGAAACCTCCTTTTACATTAAATAAATGAATAATTCTTAGATGATTCAAATGACAAGGCCTCCTTAGTATATATAGGAGTCTAGAGTGTGAAAATATAATTAGAGCCTACATAACACTAATAATGTAAGGGCTCAACAATAATAATAGTTGGTTTCTAAGGGGCACAATAATAATAATATGAGGTATAAGAATGATAATATGAGGGCTGCACTAGTATTATAGGGACCACACACACACACACATATATTTTTTATAATTAGTAGTAATAATAATAATAATTTAAAATAATGTTATAATTTAAGTAGTTGTTATGATTTTTTTTATATTTTTTTTAACAATGTCAGATGTATTATAAAGTAAGTGTTTTAATGTTTATTATGGATTATTTCTTATTTGCATTTACCAACCATTTATTTTATATGACTACATTAGGATATCAAATAAATATATATACAATTAGAAAAACATATAACAAGATTCTTAACTATGGACATTCACCTCCACTTTACCATTGAGATTATTGACCTGTAAATAGGCTTTGTTACAATACTATGCGTTAATGCCATGGTTTACTAATACCGCATGCCCAAAAAACCATAACTCATGTTTATATGAAGTTTTTTTAATTAATTAATTTAATTAAAAGGGAAATAAGGACATAACTACTTTTGAGATAAATCTCAACCTTTAATTCGTGAATACTACTAAGAATATTATAGAATATTTTGTGAGGGTTAAATCCCTACCATCCACCTAATAATTATTGATAAAAAATTAAAATTTTGAAAGTCATATTCCAAAATAAGCATGTCTATCAACATAAAAACAATGAGCACAACCATATAAATTAAATGGTTGGTAAAAGCCCACAGGCATCAATCCTTAATAAGCATCACGGAACTTACTTCATGATACACGTTGCTAAAGTTAAAAAATCACAAAAACCAACTAAATTATAACTTTATTTTAAATTAATAATTTTAATAGTTATTAGAAAAAGAATAGTCCCTCTCGAGGCAACTCTGTATAAATTCTCACTGTAGATCACCTGATAATGCAATATACTAAAGCAAAATATTTGATCTACTTCTACAAACAAACTTGTGGAAGCTTAATCGATTTTGAGCAAGATCAAATAGAACACATATAACAGATGAAGTAGAAACAATCACACATGAACACAGAAGAATACTCTAGGGAAAGCCTCAGCTAAAAACCCCGATCTCTGTATTATCATACAAGTGGAAATATCTCTGGATTACACAAAGCTTTAGCTCACAAGCTATCTAGCTCTCAGTACAATCCCTCAATGTTGCTCATAGACAGAATAGACAACACCTATGCCTTCCTTCAGTCCTCCAAGCCTCCTATTTCCTTGTACAGTTTCTCCTGGGTCCTCTGGCTGCCACCTGTGTGAATTTACCTCTCACACAACTCACCAAACTCAGAAATAATTGTGCAATCCTCAAGGAATGAATTCCTTTTGCATGCAAGAGATATCCTCAAGGGAATATTCCTGCAACTGATAGTACACTGTCCCATCCTCTGATCTCAACTGGGTCTCTGACTGAACTGACATGCATGAGTTATTTATGAGAGAATATTCAGTTATCTAAAGTACACTAGTTACATGCATGCATGCATTAACTAACTGAACTCACAATCAGTTCCACAAATTGTTGGAACTAATCTAACTGGACTTAACTCAGTTAACTGAGCTAACTAATTATAACTCAAAGTACAACTCATCCTGATCTCCTTAATTAAGGGATAACTTCCTCAATCAAAGGGATAAATGTTGCATGTCTTCACATAGACTTCATGTTTGATTTTCTCCAACTAATTAACTCAAGATGAATTAATTAATTATTTTTCAAATAGCTGCTAAGATCAAATTCAAATTTTAATTCTCAATTTTAGTTCAGGGACTAACTAAAATTGGAATGTATCCCGAACTGCTATTTTTAGCACTTCTATATTTAGCATTTCTTGTTGCTATTTTCAACAAACTCAACTGGCAATGGTCGTGAAAATGAAGTATTTTGTACAACGAGATTCCAGGTTCAAATCCTCAAGTTTAACTGTGGGTCACGTGCTGGGGGAAACGTAGTTCCCTAGGGGTTATTGTTATGTAACCAGCTCAAGAAAAAGATAGAAAAGATAGATCAACGCCTCAGAATTCAGCCTCTTCGAGGGGGCAACCTCCTTTACATTACATAAATGAACAATTCTTGGATGATACAAATGAAAAGACCTCCTTTCTATATATAGGAGTCTAAGGGGTCATAACATAATCAGAGCTGGCATAACAATAATAATGTAAGGGCACAATAATAACAATAGTGGGCTTCTATGGGGTACAATAGTAAAAATATGGGCACTACGTGGGTACATAAATATAATAAGTGGGTTGTACTAATAACAATAAGGGGTTACACTAGTAGTATAGGGGCCTAACATGCCCCTCTCCTTCAAAAAGCATTGTCTTCAATGCTTGAGTAGTTCTTGATGCTTCTGTATAAAATTATTGTCCTCCCATGTGGAATCTTCAGCAGGTAAGTTCTTCCACTTGATGAGATACTCTGAAATTGATCGCTTTCGTAGCTGTCGGGTTCTTGTTTCTGTGACTGCTCCAAGTTCCAATATGATTTTTCCTTCCTCTTCAATTTCTGGCAATATTGTTTGAATTGGGATCTTTTGCAACTTTTGAATAAGTGGCCATACTTCTTCGTCCTTCTTCCATTCATCCCTTGCTTCATTTATCCAATCTGGTTGGATAATAGAAATAGCACAAAACAATGCTTCCACATCCTCATCCTTGAAGAGTCTTCCCATTCGGTAAGGTCGCCATTTTTTAAGTGCATGTAGTATTGCTAACATTTCCTTCTCATAAATAGCTTGCTTGAGATGTAGCAGTAAAAATACCCAATCACCTACATCAAAAAAAATTTCACTACGATGTTGATCTACCTATTGTTTCGTTTGATTTTGTACCGAAGTGGTGTTATCCTTTAAAAGTTGGAGAATTTGATGTTTATGCTCGATGTGATCTTTCACTGCTTGAACCTTTTTCTTCTTGATATGTCCTTCTATCTCTAGAGTTTGAGGAGTGGTAATTTCTTCCAATCCTTTACAAGATATGGTCAGATTCATTTCTTCTTTCTCGATGTGATCTTTCACTTCTTGCACCTTTTTCTTCTTGATATGTCCTTTCTTGAGAGTTTGAGGAGTGGTAATTCTTGCCAATGCTTTACAAGAAATGGTTTGATTCATTTATTCTTTCTCTCGGGTGGGGTCCTGGTGTATATCCTCTTCTTTTGATGTTTCTTGATCCTTTTCTTCCTCCTCTTCATATTCTATGTAAAATAATTTCTTCTCAGCATACTTATGACCTTTAGTGCATTTTCTATCACAATTGTAACAAAGCCCTTTTTCTCTTTTTTCTTCCACTTGTTGTGGTGTAACCCTTGTAAGTTGTGGAAGGCTAGGAGAAACAACACTTCCATATTTATAGTTGTGAGGGGTATGCTTCTTGGTTTCCACAATTTTGCTTTCCAATATGTCACAAAGCCCTTTTACTCTTTCCAATTGTTGTGGTGTTGCTTTAAAGAAGGTGTTTCTCTTTGTATCCTCATAATGTGCTATCATTTCCTCCGTGAAAATTGACCACGTAACAAGTTGTTTACGAGAACAAAGCCCTTCATACCATAAAAATTGATATGGTTCTAAATATGAAGATGCAATACATACCTTTTGCAACAGTGGTACACCATGTAGATCAAAATACTGCTCCATCTGAAGTATCCAATTTACCGGATCCTTGCCATCAAACTTCCTCATCTTGCTTTTTCTTGATTTTAGGAGCTCGATCTTGAAATGACTATAACTCTGTACTTTTGGATCTTTAAGTTCTGAAATTGCGACCTGTAGTAGCCCTCTGTGTCCTCTTTCCAATGCCACAAGTCTGATCCAAATTGGATTCTCCAAGAAAGAGTTATGCGAAATCTCCCACAGTGACCTGATTATAGACTAGTTCAGTAGAGCAAACTTGTACGACGTTCCACGTGTCCCTGTTTCGACCTTTGGCTCTAAAAAGGATACACAAAAAACTACAGTCTATCCTCTTTCTGTACCTTCTTACGAAATTTCAATTCGATGCTCAGAGAGAAAGTTATGACGATTTTCCCCAGGTCACCTGTTTGGAATGTAATTCAGGAGTCTGCAAAAAAACCAACTTCCTCAGATCATATCTCCGCAAATATAGTATGAAAAGCTCTAAAATTCGGACCCGAGGTTCAGCGCAACTTCTTCTCAAATGGGTTTTTTTTTCAACTTCTGAAACGTCGCAGAAAAAAAGTTATAGCGAAAATGCCACGATGACCTGTTTGGAGCAGAGCAGCGAAACCCTAGAATCCAAAGCTCTGATACCAAATGTTATGTAACCAGTTCAAGAAAAATGTAGAAAAGATAGATCAACGCCTTAGAATTCAGCCTCTTCGAGGGGGAAACCTCCTTTACATTACATAAATGAACAATTCTTGGATGATACAAATGAAAAGACCTCCTTTCTATATATAGGAGTCTAAGGGGTCATAACATAATCAGAGCCGACATAACAATAATAATGTAAGGGCACAATAATAACAATAGTGGGCTTCTATGGGGTACAATAGTAAAAATATGGGCACTACGTGGGTACATCAATATAATAAGTGGGTTGTAATAATAACAATAAGGGGTTACACTAGTAGTATAGGGGCCTAACAGTTATAGTGGTAGAGATCAAAATCGATCTTGTGTCACACAACCAACCTAATTGTTGATTCCTCTAATAATAATAATAATAATGATGATGATGATGTATCTACTCAGGCAACGATTTCATCTGGCCAACAATTTTCTTATCAGAATTTGACAATTTATTTCCAAAAAATGTGAAACTAAGAGTGCTTGAATCGTTTTTTAATGGTGGAAATGGATTCAACACCCTCAATAACCCTTGGAGCACCTAAAATTTTAAAACTTAATGGTTGTAACATAAATTTCCAAAAAATTCCGATAGATTTCTTCAAAATCGTGTTGAAAAACCTTTTCTTTTTCGAGTAAAATTGTCGCATGTTTAGAGTACGGTTAATAATAATAATAATAATTAATATATAAGTTAAATATATATACATTTAAAAAACATAGAACAAGATTCTTAAACATGGAAATTTATGTCAATTTCACAATGGGAATTCTTAATCTATAAACAGTGTTTGATGCAACATCATGGGTCAATACCATGACTTATCAATACCACATGCGAAAAAAACAAAACTCACTTGAGATGACACTTGCTCATATGACATTTTTTTAATTAACCAATTTAATTAAAATGACAAAAACGACATAACTACATTGGAGATAAATCTCAACTTTGATTTGTGTTTACTACTAAAAATATTCTAGAATATTTTGTGTAAGATCCCTACCATCCACCTAATAATTATTGATAATTAAATTAAATTTGTGGAACCCTATTCCAAAATAAACACTCATCAACATAATAATAATATTATTTATTATTTAAATATAAATACAATTATAAACATCCACGGGGCGTAGAATAGATAATGATGAGGTGCATTGTTAAGTCACTTCATGATGTGAAGGTCACCAGTTTGAAACTTCGTGGAAAAAAATCCAGCCATGTTAAGGGCTAGTGTGGCCCAGGTCAGGTGCGATCCTTAGGTGATTTTGACAACTTAGATGCCCCTGGGTCGCAGTTTCTCAAGCCAAAGGTTAAGCTCGTAATCATCTCAAGACTCAAACAACTTGACAAACAAGCAAAAAATAAATACAATTATAAGCAAATAAATCCCTATATATAAAATATATAGATTTATATGCGTGCGCAAAAACAAAAAACAAAAACAAAAAAAACAAAAACAAAAACAAAAAAACAAAAAACAAAAACAAAAAATAAAAACAAAAACAAAAACAAAAACAAAAAAACAAAAACAAAAACAAAAAAAACGTATTTTTGTTTTCCAATGAAATCTGAGCAGATCCACCCAAAATGATCACATCTTGCTAACCAAACTAATCAAAACCTAACTGCGGGACGTCGAGGAGAATTAGCCCATAACCTCCCAATAGCGAGATGCTTTAACAATAAGACCTCAACTACTTACCCTTAGAACTAATATAAAAATTATATATAAATATTAAAAATAAATATAAATTTATATATTGTAACTAGATAATATACAAACTCACTAAAATGTATCTTTTGAAATCTTATTTTTAATCTCTCATGATATTTGAACTTTTAACCTAATAAAAATTAAACCTCACTTAAACTATTATTATTATTATTAAAATTCAATTCTTTATCCAAATAAAATATACAAAATTTACTAAATATCTTCGCTTAAGAGCTTCATTTACAAATAACAGCCCTAAGAAGGAAAGTCGAATATTCATATCTTCTCTTATATCCTTTATCAACGCTTTTAAACAAATGGCATTCTCGTGGTCTAAAACATTATATTGTTGATTAATATTAGTGTGTCTAGCATTCTCTTTTAAATTGGTTGCGCAAATATTTGGAAACCTTTTGATTTAGATTTATATATTTTATATGGGTATATAATACCTTTTTATATATATAAAAGATAATTTGTATATATATAAAATATATATTTATATATAAGAGTTTTGTTTTATTGAATTTAGAAATATTTATTTATTTATTTATTTTTTATTTTTATTTTATTTTTTTGCAAATAAAAGTTGGGATTTTTTTTATAAGGATGTTTGAAGGTTGTTTACATTTTGAATTTAAAAAAGATTTATTTTATAATGATTAAAAAAGAGAAAAGACAAAAATTATATATATAAATATAAATATAAAAACTTAATTTTAAAAATTTAATATAATATTATACAACTAATTTATAATTTATAATTTAAATATTAATATCCATATTTTAAATATAATATAAAAGTATATTATTATCAGTAATGATAATACTGTTAGGTATAAAAACATAATAATATAATATTATTAATATTATTATTATTATATATTATTGTGTATGGGTTGAAGTGTAGACAATGACAGGTGTTCTGCTAAGGTATTATGTGGGTAAAAAACTCAGTCATGTTAAGGGTTGGTGTGTCTGGGCCAGGTGCGATCCCGGGTGATTTTATCAGCTTAAATGCCCTTAGATCGTAGCTACTCAAACCACAGGTTAGACATGTCAGTCATCTGAGGACTCACATAACCTACTAAACAAAAAAAAAATATACATATTATTATTAGTAATAATATTATCATTATAATATAATTATTATACTACTATTATTAATATTCCAATAATAATAATATGGATAACAATATAATAATATTAATATTATTGATAATATTATAATATTATTATATCATGTTAATGGTAAGAGATAAGCTAGGGTTAGAGATAAGAGATAGAGTTAGGAAATGTATTAAGTACCTTTATCTTATTTCCAATCCTAACTTTATCTCATTAATGTAATATAACATGATATGATATTATTATAATATTATCAATAATATTTTTAATATTATTATCATATTAATAATAATTTTAGGTTTTTATATCATCATTACCATAATAATAATAATAATAATAATGGTATATTATACTTATATTATGGCTATTAATATTAACTATGAGTAGAAATATTTATTTATAATGTTTATACTTAAACTATAAATTAATATTAATATATTATTTCTAGTTTATAAATTAATTTTAACATGATATTAGTTTTTGGAAAAATTTAAGTTTAGGTTTTTATATGTTAACTTTTCCCTTTACTTATATATGCATTTACATATACATATACATTTTCTCTACTTTCTCTTCTTTAACTATTGTCCCAAAATTGGTTCTCTTTGGGATTTAAAACATCGATAACGTTCAAATATCATTGTGGACGATCAAAGTTCTTTATCTACAAAAACATAACATAAAAACTTAAAATCTACCATCTGTGGAATTTGTGGGATCAAGATGTGGTGGTTTAAGAAATCGTAACTTAGATGTATTTAAGCCATCAAAATCATATGGGTGTCACACCTGGGCCATACCAACCCTTAACATGACTGCCCACACAAAACCATGATAAAAATATGTAATCTATCAAAATCAAAAGGGTATTACACCCAACCTAGATCACACCAACTCTTTACATCGTTGCCAACACAAACCCTTCAAATGAATAGTTTTGTTTTCATGTCTCTTCATAATTAGTTTTGAACCTTAAAAAAAAAAACCTCAGAGTCAAATAAATTTAACAAAATTTAACATAAAATTTAAAAATATTATAACTATTCTACATTTCGTTTAAATAATAAGAAAATTAAACATTATTTTTTTTAAATATTGATAAATTCCAAATTAAAATAAAATTTAATTAATAATTAAAATAGTTAAAGTTTAATTTTAAATTTATTAAATATATTTTAAATTATTTATTATAAGTTATATAATGTGATATGTTTTATTTTATAAAATAATAAACAAGTTTAGTTAAATATAACATGTTTCTTATCGTATTAGAGGTAGGTTATGATAAAATTGAACGATAATGATTTTTTCTTTGTAAAATTTTGGTCTTGTAACCAAACATTGGCTTTTTTGTTTTTGGTGACCTATTAATCACACTTCTTATGGTGAATGCGAGTGGAGGGAGTAGATATCCTTCTTATAGTAGAATTGTAGTTGGATTCAACAGTTCAAGGCAACCTTTTGCTACCAACCCAAAAATTTATGGATAACTAATGGGGATCAGCAAAATCCCCATAAACTCATCACCTAATTAGGGAAACGAAGGTTGGGAAATTATCTTCCTAAAGCTATAGTAGACCCTAAATTTGAAGTTCAATCCAAGTGCATTAGGGAATTATCCAACACAAGTGGGATCACGAACTAATCGGGAAGTTTCTTAGCATCCAACCTTTAGAAAAATCTCTCTCTCAGTAGATTAAGCTAAAATGGTAGCCCAAGGGGTAGATTAAGATGGAACTAGGGGCCAATGGTTTCTTTACCATAGTATTCGCCAACATTGGAGAGAGAACTCGAGGATTTGAAAATGCATGTACCTTTTTAACTCAACAAGGATGTGTATCCGCTTTTGGACAAAGCGATTTGTGCCTAATAAGGAAGATTTTACTGCGGCACCAGTTTGGATTAGAATGTATTCACTTCTGCGAGAATTTTTGAATGAGGAAACTCTAACTAGCATAGGCAACACGCTCAGCCATTTCGTCGAAGCTTCAAAACAAACTAAGCAAGACATGTACATTTCGTATGCATGCATTTGTGTATACATGAATATTTCTGAGGTGCTTCTAGTATCCATTGATATTTATTATTAGGATAAGCTTTGGAAGAAACCCCTGGATTACGAGAACACACCTTTTCAATGTCAAAGATGCCATGAATATAGTTATCTTTATCGTAATTTCCCTTTGCTAGTTGTAAATGCCAACCCTGAGCCATCTTCCACTTTGGATGATGAGGATTTTACAAAAGTTGGAGGTAAACATAAGAATCCTAAAGCACCTACCTTGCAGTCCATTCCCTTAGGGGTGAAACCCTCTTCTAGTAATCATTTTGACCTACTCTCATCCCTAGAATCTCCCAAGTCCCCTTGACTTCACCATCTCCTAAAATTTTAACGCAAGACCCCAATTTGCCCCCGTCCTCCTCGATCATGTTGCCCCCCTCTTCTATTGTTCCCCCTCCTCCCCAACCGGTGCTCCAATCTTCCCTACAATAGGACCCAAATCAACCGTTAGATCAAAACACAGATATGGAACTAGACTTGCTTGATCTGTCAGAGCTGGCTAAAGCCTGGAAGGGAAAATATCCCCTTTCTCATCCATAACATCAAGTTAAAGTGTTAGGCAATGCATATTTTAATTCCTGCCATTCCGCCTTAAAATTGACATCAGGGTTATCTAAACCAAGGTTGCTTGGAATTCAATCCCAGTTATTGAAGGATCCAGTAAAACCTCACAGGGAGGAAACTAAAAAAGGTAGGAAAAACAACCAACAAATCTTGGACAAATTGGAGGTATGTTGGTTAACTCAAGACGCATCTAGGCAATCGCAGATGTCTTCCCTACATCCAACATAACCCTGAAATGAAAATCATCTCATGAAATATTAGAGACCTCAGTTGCCAAAACAAACAAAAGCTCCTCAAAACAAAATAGTACTCTAGAATCTTCAAAACCATATTAACTAGCTTTTCAATCTTTATATAATTAATTTTAATATTATATGCTTCTTTATATAGAATAAACTTTTGATCATAATTTGGTCTTCCCAATTAACAATCAACCTAAAATTCTTAGAATTCATATGTACTCTTTAAAAGGCAATAAAAAGTTTACTCAAAAAACAAACATGTTACTTATCATGATAATGCGATATCCAACATCTGGATAAATATTGGATTCTAAACTCTTAAGCAGTGAGAAAACATCTTCTAAATTTTGCTTTAAATGCCAAGGAAATTATTATTACACTTGAGAAAACAAAGGTATAACTTGAAGTTGCATATGATATGGTCTCATGATATTAGCCCATAATAAGAAGCATGAACTCGATGTGTATCATATGCAATGATATTGGCTCATCATAATAAGACTTTAACAATACCATTCCTAACTTTAACAATACGATTCCTAATGTTATATGGTGACACTAGTTGATAATAATAATAATGCTATATGGTGACACTAGTTGATAATAATAATAATGTTATATGGTGACACTAGTTTATAATAATAATAATAATAACACTAGCAATCATATTTGAGGAAGTGTATAATACCCATCATGAAAATAGGTTGGCTTTCGTAATCAAGGAAATTATTGCTCATAATAGTAGCGATACTTATTCCGAGTGTGCCATAAAGCTTATAAGTAAAGCGTTATTAATTAATTTTAGAATTTCAAATATAATTAAAAATAATTAATAAAAACTAAATTAAATCAAGAATGGTTTAAAAAGTCTGCACTAAAATTATATGATAAATTTGGAAAAGGAAATTCAACACTTTTCAAATCACAAAAATGTAGATTCTAAAATGAAAATAAATAATTAATATATTAATAAAGAATGGAAATATATAATTAATAAAATATAAAAATAAATGGTTAAATAAAATTATTTTGGTTGAAAATTAAAATAATAATTTATATTCATAATTATTATATTTTAGGATTGTATATTTAAATTTAATTAATAAATATATAAAACTTAATATTTATATTAATTTTCTTTAAAATTTATATATAATTTTAATAAATTTAATAAAAAGAAAAATATTTGTAAATATAGAAATGTGAAATTTATATAAATTAAATTATTATAGATTTCAATTTTATTATTTTCAAATTTAAATTATAACATATTTTTATAATTTGAGTGGTCTTAATAGTTAAGAGCATGTGTTTTTTCTTAAAAGGTAAGAGGTTTAAAACTAAATGAGGTAGAGTATGTATGCTTTTATAGACTTAGTAGTCAAATCATTGTGAGGAAGTAGGTCCCTTGTCCCACAAACAAAAGAGTCTCATACACAAATTTGGTGTCTAACTTGATTATGACCTTAGAATTAGATAATAATAATAATATATATATATATATATATATATATATATATATAATCTAAAAAATAATATCAAAAACAATTCCTTTATGAACATATTGCTTATACATAATGCAATAAAATGAAAATTCATAATACAATTCATTTGAATCATAAAGATATAAACACTTGATGTCAAGGGTATTATTAGTTTAAATCTTAGAATTAAGGTTTTTTTTAAGCATAGATGGAATTTTTTTTTAAATTATTCTTGTTTAATTAAATTTATTATATTAAATGATCAATGTTATCAAGTTCAATATGTATAATTGGTATTTAATTATTAATTTAAATTTCAGAATTAAAGTTTTTTGTTTTTTGTTTTTTTTTTAAAGAATGAATGAATAGAAAATTTTCAAATTATTTTTGTTTAATTAAATACATTATATTGAATGATCAATATCTTATAAAATATATTAAGTTTAATATGTATAATTATTACCAATTGCTCTTAAAGTTGTAAAGATACGCCTAAGGAATAAATATTTGGAAAGATTATGTAGCCATAAACGGAGCCCACCCACAAATTTTACATAATTTATTTTCATTTACTATTAGACATGTTTAAAAGAAAACAACATTTAACGTCAAATATGTTTTAAAAACAAAACAGGGATGCTACAAGACATAACAATAAAATCTAAGAATGAATTAAATGATTGTGTACCCAAAAGCAACATACAATAATATATTGTATAGTTATTATATGATATCATATGTATGAGTCCTATTATCTACTGTTGTGGTGCTGCTGAAGTGGAGGAGTGACCAAATTCAGGTTTGATTCCTCTAGTTGATGCACAACCTCATCCATATATGGCCTTGCAGATGGCGTAGGGTCCACACAATGCATAGCCAATTGCAAAGCATTAAGAAACTCATCTCCAGAATTGGAAGCTTCTTTCATCAATTCCAAGTCAAAAACTTCATTAGTCCACTCTTCTTTCACAATGGAAGCAACCCATTCAGGAAGGTCCATCCCATTGTTTGCGGTCAACCTTTCCTATCCATTCTACACAGATATTTCCTTCTCTATATGGTGACCCATGGTAGTAACAAAATGACCAAAATTCCATCTATGTTTCCCATCCCTCGCACTCTGTGTACCAACAGTTGGGATTTCCTAGTATCTTGTCAATCAGAAGCTCCAACAAGACAATCCCAAAGCTGTATACATCTGTCTTGGTGGTGGCTTTCTTTAGTTTTGTGAGCTCAGGAGCCCTGTATCCAAGAGTCCTTGTTGTGGCAATCACATTGGAATTGGCAGCAGTTGTCATCAACCTAGACAAGCCAAAATCTGCAATCTTGGCATTCATGTTTGCATCAAGCAGGATGTTGCTGGAAGTGAGATTTCCATGAATGATGTTCTCATTGCTGTGTAGATAAGCAAGTCCTCTCCCTGCACCAATTGCAATTTTCATTCTGGTGTGCCAATTCAAAGGTGTCTCTCGGCCTCTTGCATGAAGAAATGTTGCAAGGCTTCCACCAGGCATGAAGTCAAAGACCAAGAGTTTTTCATCTTTAGGACCCCAGTAATAAGCTCTCAGAGCAAGCAAATTAGGATGCCTGATCTTCCCAAGAGCATTAGCTTATGTCTCAAATTCTCTTTGACTCTTTGTTATTCGCTCCCTCAGCCTCTTCACTGCAACTTGATTCCCGTCCTCCAAAGTAACCTTATACACAGTTCCATAAGTGCTCTTGCCCATTACTTATGCAGTTGCACAAAGTAGGTCATCTGTTGTGAAATTTAAGGGCTCTAATTTTGTGGAGTATCCAAGTAAACTAGTAGAAATGTTTAGATACTAGATTTTTTACTTGGAATGTGTAATGTCCCAAATGGTACAATTTGGAGTTTTCTTGAAATTCCAACTCATAAATACTTTAGAAATTTAAGCTGTCGATACCATAAACAATTTGCACAAATTAAACCACAAATTTTACGATGAAAATGAGAAATAGAATCTGCAACTGAATAATAGACAATATAAACATGCAGAAGATCTCAACCTTATTTTATTAATATGTAAATAAGCTAGTACAAGAGTATGAATATGGCTGAGATGATGGCCCCAAATAGATCTACAATAATGCCACAATTGGCCTCCAAAACAAACTGAAAATCAATAAATTGCAAATTGTGAACCTTGAATGGATCCACTAAGGGAAGAGATGGGTGCTTGCCCACTCTCACTGAATCATCTGAGGGTTTCCGTCCTAGGGCTACTACTGATCTGATCTATAATATTAGATTGTTGTGCTAAGATCCTCCTCAGATTAGAAACAAAATGCTTTCATTGTGCTTAAGGATTCATGAATTTTGCAAGTGTAAAATGAGTTTTTATGTTAATTTTATGAGCAATTTTAACATAAATAAGAGAATGAACACATCACGACAGGAACATGATAAAGGAGTTCACGCTTCCTGGGCTACGTCTCCTTGGTCTAGCTTCTAATGGCTTGGGCCTCTCTATTATGCTCAAAAGTGTAAAAATATGTGTTTACAATGCTCAAATGCTTCTAGAACCTACTCCAATGAGTCCAAAATGTCCAAAAATGGCTACCTAGCCTCTTTCTGCATCCAATTTGGTCGAAAACTGGAGAAGTTATGACCTCTCCTAGTATCTCCACTATGTGTTCCATAATTTGCACCAAATCTGGCATCATCCTACAAAATTGCCCCATTTTCCGCTAATGGAGCAACAAATTCCCCAGATTTCAGGCAGATTTGTAGGACCATTAATTTTGTCGCCGAGGCCTTAGAACCAAAATCTAGGTCATATGGGGGCCATGAACCCAGGGGCTAGTCCCCGGCACTGGCCCCCCTCCCTCCGGATGTCACGGTTAAGGCTAACAGTTTACGAAATAGAGTTCACATGTGGTCTGGTGGTGGGCGGTGGTGGTGACGGTTGCAGTCACTGTCAGTGGTTACCATAACTACTGTGGCTTGGTGGTATTGTGTTCACATGGGAGGGGGGGTTAAGTCTGCCCGCCCCCCAACCTTGTGGTTAGTCCACTTTAACATTAACCCAAAGTCGTTATATGTTAAGAACCAACCCGCAGGTGGAGTGGTAAGGTGATGCATTGTGTTAAGCGAGGTTGCAGGGTCGAGCCTGGCCTCTGCCCTGTTTGCCATAAAATTTTAGAACGCCTTTAGGAGACCTTCTCGATCTGGATCTTCACCTGCTGGAACAACTGGATCTACTGCTAGTGGTGCTACTTCCACTGCTGGCTTTGCTTCTGATGTTGGGTCTTGATCTCGATCTGCTACGGGCACCTTTGCCTGTGCCTTCGTTGGCTCCATCCCCATCTATGCTAACTGGTTCTTTGGCTCACTCTAGAAAAGCCTAATCTCGATATCGCTCTTATTTATATATATAGGTGTAATGCTTGGCCAGCCTACAGTTAGGTGGCTTGCCTACACCCCAGTGTTCTATGGAGGAAGACATAGGGCCTGGATGGACTCAAAGAACCCAACCAACCATCAAGGAGAGATCAACAGAGTAGAGGGGTTGTAGGCGGGGAAGGAGCGGCCCTCCTGAGTCAATCGGTATCTGAACGCCTACCAAGAGTACAGTTCATTAATTAGATCCGCTGGTGTATCTGCCTCTGGTACTCTATTTGTATAGGACCTTTTCACTAAATATTCATCTCGATCTTAAGGGTGCGTAAGCAGGCTCGACCGAAAGGGAGAGGGAAGGATGCTGCTTTGCGAGATGCTAATGGCTACTCAGAATATATCCTGGCCAAATCTCTTCTAGACCATATCTCTTTATCTCATTTCATTCTTCAATCAGGCTGTTTCAGTTGTGTCATTCATTCACCAACAACAAGAGAAGACCTAATCCTAGACCACAATCTTCAATACCTAACCTCATTCTGAAATAAAAATGATTCGGTAGTTTCTTAGCAAATTTGTAGCGAAACTACTCAAAGAATATTAAATAAGCATTACCTTATGATGCTTCAACTAGAATAGATAAGGCTTTGAGCCCCGTACTTAGGGACTTATCCATAAATTGTCCTAACTAGTTGTTTTTACTAGACAAGAAGGGTTGGTTGTTCCACTGTGGGACGGGATAAGAAAGGGTTGGTTGTTCTGTCGTTACTTCCAAAGACATACAGAAGGTAAGACGTACTCTTCTACCTGTCCTAGAGAGGTAGGGGAAGTAAGGATAAGCTTGACCCGTACTCATACTCATTAGGAAGCTAGGGCCTAGAATGACTATGCATAAATCACCCCTATTTGTGCGGTCGATTCCAGTGACAACATTTCTACTCTTATCATCACTTCTGGTATCGGTAGGGGCAATTACCATGTTATCAACTGATCGAAGCTTTAATACAACCTTTTTCGATCCTGCTGGAGGGGGAGACCCGATATTATACCAACATCTATTTCAGTTCCCCGGTCATCCAGGGGTGTATATTCCCATTCTGCCCGGATTCGGTATCATTAGTCATATCGTATCGACTTTTTCGAGATAACCGGTATTCGGGTATCCAGGCATGATTTATGCCATGATCAGTATTGGTGTTCCTAGATTCCCTGTTCGGGCTCATCCTATGTTTACTGTGGGTTCATATGTTGATATGCATGCTCACTCGACCGCAACTACCATGATCATAGCTGTCCCCACTGGAATCAAAATCTTTAGTCAGATCGCTACCATGTGGGGAAGTTTGTTACGATACAAAACACCCATGTTACTTGCTGCAAGGTCCATCTTTCCGTCCTCCATAGGAGGACTCATTAGAATAGTCCTGGAAAATCCTGGGCTAGGCATTGCTCTGCATGATACTCATTATGTGGTTGCACATTCCCATTATGTACTTTCTATGGGAGCCGTTTCTGCTTCATCTGCAGGATTTCACTTCCAGGTGGGTAAAATCCCTAGTCGAACATACCCTGAAACTTTAGGTCAAATCCATCTTCGGATCACTCTTTTCGAGGTGAATTCGACCTTCTTTCCCATGCAATTCTTGGGGCTTTCGGGTATGCCACGTCGCATTCCAGATTATCCAGATGCTTACGCTGGATGGAATTCCCTTAGCAGTTTCGGCCCTTATGTATCTGTAGTTGGGATTTTTCGTTTCTTCGTGGTTGTAACAATCACTTTAGGCGATGGAAACAACAAAAGATGTGCTCCAAGTCCCCGAGCGCATAACTGGTGCCTGAGGAAGCATAGACTTCAATTGAATCTCTTCATGGAGTTTAGCAAGTTCTTGATCTTTCTTGTCCAACAGCTCTTGAATACTAGCAATCCGCTCCTGAAGACTAGCAATACTCTGAGTAGATTCTTCTAACTGCTCCTGAAGACTAGCAGATTCTTGATCTTTCTTGTCTAACTGCGCCTGAAGACTAGCCATACTCTGAGCAGATTCTTGATCTTTATTGTCTAACTGCTCCTAAAGAATCTTATTTTCTAATTTGAAAATAGTGCTTTTGGCGTCCTCTAGAGGACACGTGGTGGCCTCTGGAGGACATGTGGCGGCCTCCGGAGGACACGTGGCGGCCTTCGGAGGACACGTGGCGGCCTTCGGAGGACACGTGGTGGCCTCTGGAGGACACGTGGCAGCCTCAAAAGGACACATGGTGGCCTCCGGCTTAGCCACATGTCACCTCTTGATTGGCCCGAACCCAAACACATGGACCAATAGGACTTCGCCAACTCAACAGAATATTCTAAGAATATTTTGGGAATATTACCCTTGCCACCTAGGCGGTATGGATGCCCAATCAACATCCCTGTTAGCCACCTGCAAAATTTTTACCTATTTGACAAAGTGAACAGATCACGTTTCTGGGAGCATACAATGTCTGTTTCGCACGAAACGAGTTGCAATGGATTCAGGATGACGAGCACTACGCATTCGTTCAGGTTCCACACCATTCTGACAACTTTGATTTTTGAGCACCTGATCAACTGTTGAAGTAGAGAACTGAGTCCTCAAAACCTCACCACAAAGACAATACACATATCCAAGATATCTCCAAATGACCTCTTCTTCCTCTTTTATAGATTTGATGGATGGATCTCCAAGCCTTTAGAAGCATCATATTTTTTTATTTTATTATTATTCTAGAAGCTCTTCCAGTGATTTTATGTTAAGTCACTTTTTAATTTAATGTTATTTCATTTAAGTCACTTTTGAGCTTTTTCCTCCAATTAATTATTTTTCCTTAATTAAATGACTAATTAAAGTCATTTTTAATTAAGGAAAATGGTAAATTGCCTACCATGCTCTCTTCGGCCACTAGAAGTCACTTCTCAGCATCCCATCTTGTAGATCTTATCATTCCAGTTCCAACGAGCTATTACACTGAGGTGTTCCATCAAATAATCTTTTCAAATATCCACTTTGAGCATAATTAATTAAGTTATGCCCCATAATAATGCTATTTTTTGGAAGTTGTCAGAATGCAACCAAACGAAAGGCAAACTGTGCGGATGATGGAATATACCAAGCGAATGTCATCAGACCTCATAAAAACTCTTCAAAACCCCATGAAGCACCTCTAGAAGCCCCTGGGCGCGCTGATGAAGTAAATCTGCACCTATGACCTGTTTACCCCAACCCTGGAAGTCCATCCTAACCATGCCAAAAAGAGCATTACAGATTGTTTAGATACTAGCTATGTCCGAGAGTTTCTAAATTTTTAGGTGAGTTGCGCTCTATTTTCACATGCTTGTTTTTCAACTCAAAAAAAAGTAATAGTGAGCAAATGATGTCTAAAACATATAACTAATAGGAACTAAATTTTTAGTTGAGTTGCACTCTATTTTCACATGCTTGTTTTTCAACTCGAAAAAAAAATAATAGTGAGCAAATGATGTCTAAAACTATAACTAATAGGCACTGTTGCAAAATAATTTGCAATTTAAAGATACTCCTATAATAAGAGTAGTCCCTAGATATGTGAAAATAGAGTGAAAGTAAAGATACTCCTATAATAAGAGTAATCCCTAGATATGTGAAAATAGAGTGAAACTCAACTAAAAGTTTAGAAACTATCGCAGATAATTAGTATCCAAACATTCCAAATAAAAAATCTAGCATCTAAACATTTCCACTAGTTTACTTGGATTGTAATAAAACAATTGCTTTATTGACATTCTTGAAATCTTTTAAACACGACTTAGAGTGCTGGAAAAAAAAACCAACCCATGTCAAGAACATCATTTAATATGCGGATCATTGAAGAAGATGATGCATCCATCATTTTGAGAATTTCTCGTTGTTCATGAGGTTGCTTGCTAGCATATGCCCAATACCAAGGACAACAACATTGAAGGGGAATGCAGAAAATGCACACAATCTTAAGCATCCTCTGCTTCACCAGAAAAAAAAAGAGATCTTTATTGTAGAAAGAAACAACCTTATTAACAACAAAAGATACGATTGACACATCCAATTACAGTGTCAATTTCCATCAGAATAGATTGAAAAGCAACCATATCCACAATTATTACCCCTTATTTCATGGAAAATGAAGTTGATGAACTGTTGTATCTGGTTTATTTTTTCTATTTGTTCAGACTTATTTTGAAATTTTTTCTGGAGTGAAAATAGTTCCCTCCTTTACTCTGCTTTCGTAGAGGTCTTTTTCAAGTGCCTTGATGGTCAAGTAGAATTGGTTATCTAAACATCTCCCATAGTATCCAATGAAGACAGTAGCAAACATAATAAGCAAGGCGATCCCTGAAGTATACAAAGCTTGCACAGAAAGAATATTTGGTGTCATACAAGAGTGAATTGCTAGTTGTAACAAACCAAATGACGGTAGCGCAAAAAAGGCGCAATAGTTCTTCCAAGACAAAAACAGGGCATGATATAGGAAACATGGAAGGCTAGTAACCATGAGAAGATCGATATACTGCAGATCCTGTCGAAATGAATTGTGCCATGGAGCACTAGATTTATCAAAGGAATTATCAAAAACTCATGAAAGTGAAGTGAGAAAGAAAAGCATAGATGAAATAAATCTGCAAGTAGTTTGAACAGTCTCATAGCAGATAATAAGGCGAAAGAAAAGAGAAAAAGAGAGACTAACAATCAACATCAAAGGTATTGCAAATGTGAGACGCATGCCCTCCATTTCATAGTGAACCAGTAGGACAGAGCACCAAAAGACCAAATCATCCATCTGAAAAAAGTACAACATTCTTTCGTTGTTTGCACTTGAAATATTCAAAGGCATCAAATTGACCCAACTGCTTTGGATCTTTGGCAGCTTGTTTAAAATCCGATACCACTTGATTTTTTTTTCTGAATCTGAGTCCCACAACCTACTGCCAAAGCTTGGGTTGCCAACTTGCTTTTCCCAGTGTTCCAAATGGATGTCCAAGCAGAAATAGGCGCGGGCTCGACCCGTGAAGTACAACGATGGACACGAGGTCCAGAACGCGAAGGGAGCCGAGCTGGCAAAGCGGAGACTTGAACCTTCAGTACGGGTAGGGAAAGGAGACTTAATCATGGATTCTAACATTTGAGTAGCAATGACAATTGACTTTCCAAGGAGATCGCACTTGTATATGCAGTTGTCTATAATGAGATTTTTTGGAAGTCTTTTCGGTGGGTTTTTCCGGTCAAAATCCGGCAGCAATTTATTGGAATCGCAAGTTTGATAGCTAGTTTCTGCACAATCAAAGCGTCCCAGGGGTTTTCCAGGGTGCTGAATCCAAATATGCAGTTAAAAAACCATTTTAACTGCAACAAATCAAGATTTAACCTCAATTTCTTCTGCCAGATTCCATCACCGGAATTTCAAAAAATCACATTATAAACAACTCCCTTGTATATCATCATTTTTTGATCCAAGAATATATTTTCAACTGGAATCTCCATGTCGAGATCTCCACGAGCAACCGTAAATGCATCAAACTCACACAAAATTTCATCAAAGTTTGACCACACCTTCCCAATTATCAACCTGCTTGTTTTGTAGATGGGGAATGCGTTCAAAAGGCTCTCGTTGGGAGAAAATGGATTCGGGAATAGCAGAGTCGTGGGCATCGAGCCATTTCTGTGGGAAACTGGTGTCGTTGCAATTGTTGTCTGCCCACAGATTCGAGCCTTGCTTGTTCGAATTTCCAAAGGTAGTACCGTAATCTTTATTTTTTCCAAAGCTCTTCCCTGCACTGTAATGGGAATATCCATCCACTAGCTTGTGAGCGACTAGATCACAGCTCTACCGAGTTACCGAAAGTGGAAGGAGATGGCACAATAGTTGTTGCTCCTGCATTTCTTTGGTGCATTTCTTTGGTGAGGCCTAACAACCACTGTCAATGTCACATGGTTGGGGTTCGACAATGATTAGGTTTGGTTTGAGTTCGAATGTTTTGATGAGGTTCGTCATTAGGTTCGTCTATATATATTAATTTAAAATCAATTATACTATAAAATAGTAAGAAATCAACATCAATAAATATCAAAAATGCTATCACAGACATGGAACCCCAAGCATAAATTACAAGCTTGAGTTGCTATAGAAAGATGGGTTTTGATCGATGAACTTGGTCAATGGCTATAGGTTCGATGAGATTCGCCAAACCTCAAAATTTTTTTAAAATTTGCCAAAATTCGAAGCTCAAAGTTAGAATTAAAATTCAACTAACCTTGTGACATTTGACCACTACAAGTAGAAGCACACAAACTCTTCAGACTTGAACCTTCCTGAGGCGACGTGGTTTGACAAACACTTGCAACGTGGTAAAAAACGATTTCACAGAAAAAGGCAAAATTTAAGTTCATTGATTTGCTGCAATAAACAGTGTTTGTACACCAAAAATTCGCAAAAAAAAACGCCTTCGCTGTAAATATTTAATGTTCAATTATATGTTAATGTTTAATTAAATACATTATATTAAATAATCCATATTTAATAAAATATATTAAATTTAATATATATAACTGGCATTTGATGTTCAATTATATATTAATATATAAAAAAATTCTTATTGTATAATATATTAATATTTAAAATAAAAATAAAAAATAATCAATATTTAAAAGAATTTAAAATATATTACTCTAATAAATACAGTCTAGTGTCATAAACGCATTGTGATATCAAAGACAAGGAAATACTAATGAATCAATGAAAAGGCCACATTGCAATGATAGTAAATTCAAAAATAAAAATTATATATTTTTATCATTATTATCATTTTCAATTATTTTTTTCAAATGTTTTAATTAGTTAAAAACAATTATTTTATATAAGAATTTCATTTTTTTTCCCTCAGTTTTCGTTTTTTTTTCTATTTTGAAGTTTTTTCATTACAAAGAAAATTAATTTTAAATATATTTAAAAAAATAAAATAAATTTTAATTATTTTAAAAATATATATTAAATATTAAATTATATAATAGAGTAGTTTTTAAGTGTGATTTTTTAAATTTTTTTGGATTTTTTTAGAATCTATTTAAAAAATTTGTGAGTAAATCTTGATTTATATTGTTTAAATTGGTGTTTTTATTGCATATATAAATTCAATACTCTCAAAAACCTTTGGAACACTTCAATTGTGAGGAATTCACTTGTCAAACTTATGATTTCAATAAATTCCCAAAAAATTCTAAACAAATTAAATCAAAAATAATTAAAAAAACTTTTTAAAAAATCATACTTCACTTTGTTTTATTATTTTTATATATTCAATAATTTTTTATTTTTTTTAATAATTTTTTTCTCATATTTTTTTTTGATGATGCATTGATGAATTAATACTAAGGAAACTATACAAATTAGTTTATGTTTACACGACACATTATTTTTTTCACGGTGTAATAGAAGAATTCCAAGACATCGTACAAAATATAAGGGAAAAAGTCATTTATTCTCCATAGTAAATGCATTCACCATGTAGTGCATTAGTATTAGGTTGTTGCATTTAATAATATTTAGGAGTGTTTATGCCCTCCCACTTTTATTCCTCTCTCATGCATCATTATTAATGGTGCCCACGAAATGTTGCATATATTTATAGTGGAATTGTGTCAAATAGTACTGCATATATTTGTGTCCGTGTGATTTGAATTTTTTAACTAGTACCTCGATTAAGGAAGTAGGGACCGGGGGTGTCAAGCTTCCAGGTGATTGTGCGACGGGCGCTGGGCGAAGGCGTGCACGAGGGCGCGCGGGCGCACGAGGGGCGCGAGCTGAACGGGCGTGCGACGGTGTGCAGGCAAACGTGCGACATTTGTGCGACGAAAGCTGCGGTCATGTTGCGACATAATATGCGACGATATGGAGCATGCGAAAATTGGTTAAGTGTCACTTGAGCGCATATGATATAAGAGCGTGCGAAGGTTTATATATGCATTGAACATACACCAAGCCAACATGTTATGTGGGAGCATACGACAATGAATGGTGGGGTCGGCCATGGGCTAACACCCCATGTAACATCACATAAGGAAGCATATATATAAGACAAGCGTGGGAGCTCATAAACCAACGAACATTCGCTGAAAGCCTTCGAATAAAAGACAAGGAAGTGCGCAGTCTTGGGTAAGAAAATGCGCATATCTCATGCGCATTAGGCTTGAGGGATTGCGTAGTTTGACTTAGTGGAAGATTGGCAAGTGTGCCACAGTTTGAGGAGGTTCGGGTGTGCAGTTTTATGCAGGATTTGGTGGGAAGGTTGAGTGGCTCGGGTGAGCACCCCTTCTTATGCAAAGGTGCATAAAATGATGTAAAAGGATGTTCTATGCCTTGTTGTAAAATTATTCTAAGTGTTGGCTTGAAGATTGTCAAGCATCACTTGTATTTGTACTATTGAAGAAAAACTGTTATAATACATTGTTGGGCAGACTTTCTGGGAGTTTCCCCTCCCTTTATACTTGCTTATTGTTGGTGTTCTCGGTTTATTGTTCATGGTTAATAATTGAGAATGGTCTTCACTAAAGTATAAAGGATAATGCTTTTACTTGGTTGCGAAACACAAACTAAGTATGTTAATATTGGAGTAGGCGTAGTCCACGAATGTTAGTATTGTTAAAAAGAAAGCGTTCGGTGGTGCCGCACCTCGCTACAAGCGGTTGGAAGACTACCGCAGGTGTAGGGGCGTGACAGTTGGTATAAGAGCTCGGTCGGAGCTGGTGACAGGTGAAGCAGGTGCAAATAAGGTTATGGAGAACAGTCTGGGTTTCGTAGACTTGATGGTTTATGGCAAGGCCATTCAAGCTCTGATAGACATGGGTGCTACACATAACTTTATGACAACACGGTTAGCAAAAGAGACTGGGCTAGAGGTCAAGGCAGTGAACTCTAGAGCTAAGGTGGCAGGTTTGGTACACGATGTACCTGTACAGATGAAAGAATGGAAGGGTCAGTTGGACTTCATAGTGATGGAGATGAATGACTTCGATGTGATACTTGGACAAGAATTCTTGAAGGGCAACAAGGCTATTGTTGTCCCCTTCCCTGATGAAGATGTTGCAAACACGACTATGATGGAGAATGAACTTGAGGTTGATCAAGTTGAACCAGGGTCGTGCAGTTTGTCAACATGGATGGATGAGGTCACTCACAGGGAGGAGCCTCATGATGATGAAGTAAGTATTGATACTTGTGTTTCATTTGGGCATTTGGAAGATGGACCGTGTGCAGGGAAGGGCAAAGCCAGTTTGCCAAGGCAAGGGGACATCTCACCATGGATGACTATGATGGAACCTTGTATAAAAGAGCAAGGATTGTCGATTGTTGCAGGGCTTGTTGGGGTTACTTGTGACCTTATGATGAAAGGTGCAAGGACCCGGGACAAGGGTGGAACTTGATGATCGTTGTGGAAGAATGAGTCATGCTTTAGCCACATGAATTGGCTAAGTGCCCGGCATGACTCATGGACAGATTGAGGAGGGCACACACTTGTGATGTTTTGGGTGGACTTCTCATGGCCGAGACCAAGAGCAAGTCTTGATGGACACTTTGGTGGAGGAGCCATGATGAAGGGACTCATGACATGATGATGGGATGGTTGAGTGACCGAGTTCACTAAACCGAAGATTGAAGACTTGGATGAGATGGCCAGATGTTGTGATGTGTCTACTTGGTTGGACTACATGGGCAGCTTAGTCATGGACATCAGGTTGGGGACTTGAAGACATGGAGCATGGCAGACCTATGCAAGGACATTGTGTGGAAGCACTTGTAGAGATGTCAAGGGACATCCAAAGAGGAGTGCTAGGGCAGGAATGTTATGCAGGAGGACTTGCTAGTGTGACATGGGGACTTGAGGATGGCACATTGCAGATGATGAAGAGGACTTCATGGACCTGAATGGGGCACATCAAGAGTTGATAAGATTGGAGACTTGAGGATGGCACATTGTAGATGATGAAGAGGACTTCATGGACCTGAATGGGGCACATCAAGAGTTGGTAAGATTGAAGACTTGGATGGACTTGTGAGCAGCTATGGAGCATTCCTACTACATGGGGATGGGTTATGGAGCTCATGAGGACATGAGATTGTTGTGACTTTTAGGGACTTCATGTATGGTGGACTTAAAGATCTAATACATTGAGGAGCTGAGGTCAGGTGACTTTGATGCAGTATGGGATGCATACTTTCAAAGTGCATGTATGGGCATGGCTTGGAAGAGTGACTTGATGTAGAGGATCGATAAGAGGCACTTTGAGGTGATGAAGTTACAATGATGATGATGATGCTTTGGTGATACACTTGAGCATGGGTTGAGCCGAGACTCAACTACTTCCTACACATGGGAGCTGATTTGATCGAGGATCATGGACAGCACATGGATAGGTGAGACAAGTGCATACTTGTTTCTATGAAGACTTGAGGATGGCACATTGCAGATGATGGAGAGGGCTTCATGAACCTGAATGGGGCACATCGAGAGTCGGTTTGATGAGATGATCTCTTCACTTTGGAGGAGACACACACATGGACAACATATTGTAGATGACAGTGATTCTACATATGTTGCGGTGATGTTTGCCTTATGTGGAGGAGACAATATCATGGATGATGGTATGTTGTCGAGGACGACAACGATTTCAGGTGGAGGAGAATGTCAAGCCTCTGGGTGATTGTGCGACGGGCGCCAGGCGAAGGCGTGCACGAGGGCGCGCGGGCGCACAACGGGCGCGAGCTGAACGGGCGTGCGACGATGTGCAGGCAAACGTGCGACATTTGTGCGACGAAAGCTGCGGTCATGTTGCGACATAATATGTGACGATATGGAGCATGCGAAAATTGGTTAAGTGTCACTTGAGCACATATGATATAAGAGCGTGCGAAGGTTTATATATGCGTTGAACATACACCAAGACGACATGTTATGTGGGAGCATACGACAATGAATGGTGGGGTCGGCCATGGGCTAACACCCCATGTAACATCACATAAGGAAGCATATATATAAGACAAGTGTGGGAGCTCATAAACCAACGAACATTCGCTCAAATCCTTCGCATAAAAGACAAGGAAGTGTGCAGTCTTGGGTAAGAAAATGCGCATATCTCATGCACATTAGGCTTGAGGGATTGCGCAGTTTGACTTAGTGGAAGATTGGCAAGTGTGCCACAGTTTGAGGAGGTTCGGGTGTGCAGTTTTATGCAGGATTTGGTGGGAAGGTTGAGTGGCTCGGGTGAGCACCCCTTCTTATGCAAAGGTGCATAAAATGATGTAAAAGGTTGTTCTATGCCTTGTTGTAAAATTATTCTAAGTGTTGGCTTGAAGATTGTCAAGCATCACTTGTATTTGTACTATTGAAGAAAAACTGTTATAATACATTGTTGGGCAGACTTTCTGGGAGTTGCCCCTCCCTTTATACTTGCTTATTGTTGGTGTTCTCGGTTTATTGTTCATGGTTAATAATTGAGAATGGTCTTCACTAAAGTATAAAGGATAATGCTTTTACTTGGTTGCGAAACACAAACTAAGTATGTTAATATTGGAGTAGGCGTAGTCCACGAATGTTAGTATTGTTAAAAAGAAAGCGTTCGGTGGTGCCGCACCTCGCTACAAGCAGTTGGAAGACTACCGCAGGTGTAGGGGCGTGACAGGGGGCCTATGGAGGCTCCGTGATACAATTTTTTTTTAACTTTTCCCTCACTCTTTTATATGCGAGGATTTTTGGAGAATGCTACGACATTATATGTTTGAGGAAAATTTGTATTTGATATTTTAATTATCTTATTTTATTTCTAAATTATCATTTCTTTATAACCAAGCAAATGGTTCATCATTAATTTCATTATAGTGCGCAATTGTATAATTGTTACAATAAATTAAGAATATTATAACACTTTGAGCAAGTCACTATTAGCTTCCGGTGTGTTCATTTTCCATGTAAAAATGTTCACTTTCCATGCCAGTGTGATTTAGTTTTTTGTTATTTACGTTTCTGCCAGTGTTGTGTGTTTTAATTAATTGGTGACTTGTAAAAGCATCTATATCTTGAAAAATGATAATATTTAGACTACTACAATTTCACAATATATACTAAATTGTAGTAGTATATATGTTGTATGGAAATTTCCAAGTTTTAAACGAATCTTAGATTGACAATTAAATGAGCAAAATTTTGGTTGTATTCCTTAGCAATTAGAAAGGTAATTAAAAGGGATAAAGGTTCTTTGGATTCCTTGGTTTGGGTGAAGGCCATGTTTCTTTGGATTCCTAGCCAAGGAGTGTCCTAGCACCTTCTTTGCTTAGTTGCAGGCTAAGCAATTAATTTAGTGAGCTCTGGATTGCAAGTATTGGGTGGAGCCACTAAAGGTATTGTGCTTGGTTCTTCTTAGTGAGATTTGGATTCCCAGTTCAAGGTGGGGTTGTTGAGGCCATCGGTTTAAGGGTCGAGGTGGTATAACCCCTGAATTCCTTGTATTGATTGAAGGGTGGAAGTGGTATAGCCTCTTGACTCCTTGCATTGACTTAAGGGTGGAGGTGGTATAACCTATGGATTCCTTGTATTGATTGAAGGGTGGAGGTGGTATAGCCTACAGAATCCTTGTATTGAGTGAAGGGCGGAGATGGAGTAGTCTTTGGATTCCTTGAATGGATGGTGAGTGGAGAGAAGGGTAGCGAAATTAGCTAAGTTTCAAGGGAGGAAATAAGAATTAATTTCGTAGCAGGTAATGTTGCAAGGGTTGTAAAGAATGCAGACGCTAAGGCAGGAAACACCAAAATTAAATTTAATGGAGAAATCCATGTTTTACCACATTGATGGAGATAATTTCGATAATTGACGGTAACTTTTCCCATCCTAGGTTGATGTCATTTTGAGGCATCGGGGCGGTTGTCGATATACAAGTCTTGGATAGTCGGGAGTGACATGAATTGGTTTGGGCACTTAACATAAATATTGACACCCTGGGACCTTGGTGATTTGAGCATGGTGCGCAATATGGTAGGGGCTTGGAGGGATGAAATAAACAAAGGCCAATGGAAAAAGATATTATCGGTAGGCGATGAAGAATCTCTCATCTCGAGGTTTTGGACCTCAGGCTAGTCATGGTGAGTGTAGCAGAGAGAAAGGCCAAGACCAATGGCCTGAGAGACAAATATCTCTCTAGCCATCGATCATAATAATCCTGTCTCGAGCCCCCGGGGTGTAGTATGCGAAGAGATTTGGTTTAGGGCCAAAATTTTCATTATAATATAAATTTGATGATCTGTAAGCCATGAAAGAGGGAGTTCAATGGGGGCCACATGTGATGGTGTGGCATATCCCACATTGACATGCCACAAATGCATGATACAAGAATCCTTGCGAAAGTGGACCCATGTTGGGATGATATGGCTTAGGATGAAGTTCCACATGGCAGAGCCTCATGATGTGGCAAGAGCTTGTTGGTTGAACCTTTAAATGGACATATTTTTTTATTAGGGAGTTGAATTAAGGAAATATTTATATCATTAGAAATCTCTCGACAAGTCGGATGCAAATGTAATGCTTATTTTAAGCCTCGAGGAGTTTAGGAAATGACAAAAAATTTAGACCTCGTTTCCATAACAAGACACTAAAGGTCAGGTAAATGATACTAACACCTTTTTCTATCCTTAGTATGGGCTATGAGGTGGAAGGGGGTTTGCTATAGAGTGGTATCAGAGCCAAAGGTTCAACACTGGACCTATGGAAACAAGATAGTGTTTTAGTATATCGTGATAGGTGTTTGAACCTATTATGAAGGATGGTTTTCATATTGATTTATGATATGTGATGCTTGATGTATTTACTTGTTATGTATTCATATAATATGTTAGTAATGATTTTGACATGAGTTTTTTGTTATGGATGTGCTAACTTGAGGTGTAATGTTTCAACTAGCCTTGCACCAACAAACTCACAATAACAAGCCAAGGTGATGATTTATATTATGCATCTATGTTTTGTTTAATCTAACAATTATGTGTGTGTATGACAATACATTAAGGAGACCCTAAAGAACAATAAAGGGCAAGGGAATGAACAACAAGGTGGTGAAATATAGTTGTGAAAGATCTCAACATGAACATGAGGAAGAATGAGATGGGAAGAGAGGAGAGTCAACCTCTCTCGATTGGATGGATACCGTGAAAAGTTTAAAGTCTGAAATAAGCAGTTGCAAAAATGATAATGAGAAGTTGGTCAGGGCACATGAGAGGAAAGATGAGGTAAATGCAGTGATACTGCAAAGTCTCTCAGATTTATAGAAACAAAAGCAACATGAGTTGGGAACTAACCATAGGGTCAGGCGGAGCTCATCAGGACAAGGAAAACAAGAAGAAAGGATTAATGAAGTAGATGGAAGTAGATCCAAGAAAATGCACAGGTTGGAAAGTGAAGGGACAGTAAGGGGAAGTACTTCATTGAGTACTCTAGAGAGAAGGATAAGTACCCATGGACAACACTTAGATGTTAGTACTAATAGACACCATCATCATAGGAGAAAGAGGGAAAAGGAGCATATTCCAGAGGAATTCAAGAAGGCCAAGCTTCCTACATTTTGATGGTGAGGTAGAGAAGGAAGAAGATGTTGAAGCATGTTTGCTTGGGATGAATTTCTTGAGAGTCCACAACTACTTTGAGAACATGAATGAAAAGGTGGTTACCTTTAGCTTGAAGGGCAATGCTGACATCTAGTGGAAGGATTTGATGAATGTGAAAGACATAAGGGAGGATGAGCTACCTTGGAATGAGTTTGAGGGGTATTTAAAGAACAAATACATGTATGAGTGATACTTTGGTAGCAAAGGCAAGGATTTATACGAACTCGAGATGGGGCATATTTTAGATGAATAATACACCACAAAATTCTTAAAGTTGATGAGATGCGACCCTTGCTTAAGGGAGGAAAAGGAAAAAATGCAGAGATATCAGTGGATTGCCATCGAACTTCAAGGACTGAATTGAGTTTGATGAGCCAAAAACATTGGAAGATGCAATCACAAAATTAAAGCTTTATTATGAGCAAATGAAACGCAGGCTAAAGCACAGGGCTAAGTGGAAATCGAGGGGAAATTTAAAATACAGAGGATACATGCACAAAAATTGGAAAATGTGAGCCAGAACAAAGGGGACAAGTGAAACCACTAACAGCCAACATGATCCCCAACACACATTTAACGCTAGCAAGGGCCACATTACCCAACCCACAAGAGAGAAAAATAGGGGTTTTAGGTGAACCTCTGAAATGTTGGATATGTGACGAAAACCACCTGAATAAGGATTTCCTACGATGTAAAAGAGATGGATCGAGAGTGTACAGTGCCCAGGATGCCGAAATATTCTGGGATGTGGCTCAAAACATGCCTAGAAATCATGTTGTTGTCGATAATAGACAAGCTAACCATTAGGCGTCAATTATCGAGATGGAAGGTCTGATTGTATTAAGAATCTCTCTATTTTGATTGATCCAGGGTCAAATTAGAGTTATATTAGCCTGACAATTGTTGAACAATGCAATTTGGCCATGGAAGCACATTGGGATTCGTGGCTGGTTCAATTGATCATAGGAATAAAAGAAGAGTGGAGAATTTGGTTAAATCTTGTCCCTTTGTGCTAAGTGACATGGCCATAGCGGCCAATTTTAATTTAATATCATTAGGCGCATATGATGCACTATTGGGAATGGACTTGTTATCCCTTCACCAAAGCAAGGTTAATTGTTATGAAAAATCAATTGAATGAATTGATAAGACTAGGGAAATAAGAGTGTTGTAAGGGAAAATAAATCCCATACCAGTGAGGTTGATCACAACTACGTAGGTGAAAAGAAGTTGCCAAAAAGGATGCAAGATGTTTGATGTACAAGTTAACAACAATACTAAGATTGATAGTAGCAACAATTTATTGGAGCACCCAACCTTGAAGCAATTTAAATATGTGTTTTTGAAGGAGATTCCTGGTTTACCTCCACATAGAAAAGTGGAATTTTCAATTAAGATTTTCCTAACACTACACTGGTATCCAAAGCTCTGTATATTATGAGCACTTTGAAATTGATAGAGCCAAAGCTACAACTCAAAGAAACTCTAGACAAGGGCTACATTAGGCCAAGTGTATCAACAATATTGTTTGTGAAAAATAAATATGGCACACTCAAGTTGTGCATAGATTACAAGAAACTTAACAAGGTTACCATCAAGAACAAATACCTTTTTTCGTGAAATGATTAACTGTTTGATCAATTATTGGGGAAACAATCTTCTCAAAGATTGATTTGAGGTCAAGGTATCACTAGTTGTGTATTAAGGAGGATGTCACTTATAAGACAACATTTAGGACAAGGTATGGGAATTATAAATCTATGGTTATGCCCTTTGGGCTTACTGATGCACCAACTATTTTCATGAGCCTAATGAACAATGTGTTGAGTCCTCACTTGTACAGGTTTGTGTTGGTGTTCGTTGATGATATCTTGGTTTGCTCAAAAACCAAGGAGGAGCATGAGGAAAATTTAGCTGCAGTGTTACAGTTCTTAAGGGAACACAAGCTATATGCAAAGCTCAGCAAGTGCAAGTTTTTTTAGTCTCAGATTCAATATTTGGGCCACATTGTCTCAAAGGAAGGTGTGACAGTTGATCCAAATAATATTAAAGCAATTATGGAATGGGCAACACCAAGAAATGTGTTTGAGGTCAAATCATTCATGGGACTTGTAAGTTACTAATGAAGATTTATTAAAAACATCTCCAAGATTGGTTATTCAACCAAAACATTGCAAAAGAAAGGGCACAAGTTTGAGTGGACAGTGGAATATGCTACAAGCTTTGAGCAGTTGAAGTACTTGTTAACTCATGCGCCTGTACTCAAAATAATAGACCTAAAAAACAAATTTGTAGTGTGCAAAAATGCTTGCAAGGAAGGACTTAGAGGAGTCTTGATGCGGGATGGCCAAGTGGTATGTTATGAATCAAGGAAGCTAAATGAGCACGAGCAAGATTATGTGACTCATGATTTAGATTTGGTCGTCATCATTCATGCATTGAAGGTGTGGAGACATTATCTCCTTGGAAGGAAATTCACCTTGATGATAGACCGTGGGGGTTTGAAATATATATTTAAACAACCAAAGTTAAATGCCAAACAAGTTAGATGGCTGGACATAATGAGTGAATTTGACTTCAAGATAAATTACATCAAAGGAAAGGAAAATAAAGTTGTTGATGCACTCAGCAAGAGGTTAAAACTATGCCATATATCATCCCTAAGTTTTTATGGGATTGATCTCCAAGAAATAACTAAAATGGCGAGGCAACAAGATGAAAAATAGTAGCAGTTAAAAGAAAATCTATAGCAAGAGTTCGAAGGCAAGAAAGCTAAGAGATTTTACCTCACAAACGATGGAATGATAATTTGAAAATATAATCTATGTGCCAAATGAGAGAACTTGAAGAAGCTCATATTAGAATAATTTAATAAAGCCATATTTTGGCCACCTATGCTATCAAAAGACATTAGCAACCATCAAAAAGTTTTATTATTGGCATGATTTAAAAGGGGAAGTGGTTGATTTTATTTCTAAATGGATTGAATGTCAACATGTGAAGGATGATTGCAGGCATCCAATGGGATTATTATAGCCTATTCCCATTCTAAAATGGAAATGGGGAGTAATTTCAATAGACTTTATTACATTATTGCCATAGACATCCAAATAACATGATGCCATCATGGTTGTGGTAGAAAAGTTGAGCAAGGCGACTCACTTCATAGTTGTAATATCCACTCATGCAACAATTGATATGGCTCAAGTTTTCATAAAATAAGTCATGAGATTGCATGTAGTGCCCAAGAAAATTATCTCGAATAGAGATGCAAAGTTTACTTCAAAGTTTTGGAAGGAATTATTTGTTGTCCTAGGGGTAGAATTGGCATTTAGCACAACATACCATCCACAAATAGATCGGAAGACAAAGAGGATAAACATCATGCTTGAGGACATGCTTAGGATGTATATTATGCATCAGTCGAGGAAGTGGGAAGACTTTCTTCCACTTGTGGAGTTTGCTTGCAATAATGAGTATAAAGAGTCCTTTAAAATGAGTCCATTCAAGGCTCGTTATGGGAGAAGGTTCAATACTCCTATTAGTTGGAGTAATCTAGTGAATAGGGTCCTCATTAGGCCTAATATGCTCAGAGAAATGGAGCAAGAAATGGAAACCATCAGAAAGAATTTAAAGGTGGCCCAAGATAGGTAGAAGAGCTATGTGGACCAGCATAGAGTGCATGAGAAATTTGAAATAGGGGAACATGGTTATCTACAAGTTAGACCCAAGAAAAGTTATCTAAAAATTGGATCTTATGCCAAGTTGGCACCACGATTTTGTGGGTCATTTCAAATGCTTGAAAGGATAGTGCCAGTAGCATATAGGCTAGCCTTGTCACCAAAAGTAAAATGTCATAATGTTTTTCATGTTTATTTATTCAAAAAGCATGTACATGATGTTAATCATGTGATTGATTGGTCGTGTTACAGGTAGAACCAGAGGGAGAGTTCCAGTCGAAATGTCTATGCATCCTAGATTAGAGACAACTTGCGCTCTAGAATCAAGTAATTGATCCTGTTAAAGTGAAGTGGAGGCACTTTGGACCCGAGGAAGCCACATGGGAGATGGTTGATCATATGTGGGAAGCATATCCATTTTTTTATTTGTTAAGAAAATGTAAAAAAATTTGAAAATAATTGTATAGACCTATGTATATAAAGCTCACAATGATTTTGTGCTTGGTTTAAAGCATGTTTTTAATTGTGTTCGAATATAGAACACCAAGGACGATGTTCCTCCAAGGGGGTGGGGTTTGTCATAGCCCCCGTTTAATCCCCATATTGCAAATATTATAATTATTTTATTGTAATTAGAAAGATGGGTTGAGATATGGGACACAGATTCAGAGCTTAGGGAGGGAGAATGCTTGGGAAATCGAAGGAAGCTTGGTTATTTAATGACATTCATAGGAGGAGGATTGGCATGCCTTAATGGGGCTAACTACACATTGATTAAACTAGATGAAAAGAGGACGAGAGCCATACCTCTCTTGGGCAAGCCCACAAGCAAAGGGGACAAAATAATTAAAGGAGATGGGTTGCATTGGTAGGTGAGAAGTAGGCCATGAATGACTAACAAGAAGTGGTGTCAGGAGTTGGCATGACAAAACCCCCATGACCACATGCAAGGAGAAACATGTTCCATGGTGGGAGGATTTCGATTGGTGCAATGCAAAATGGCATTCACATCCATCAAGTAGATTGGAGACATCGAGAGAGATATATTAAGGGAGGGAGTTAGTCATAACAAGTTGGAGAGGATATCACATAGAGTAGAGAACACACAAAACCTAGGAGAAGGGGAAATTTTCCCTTGGAAACAACATAGGAGAAACATATATGCAAAGTGGATCATGCACAAAGTAGAAACATATAACACAGTTCATTGAAGCGGTGGTTGAGCAGCAAAAGACAAGAAAAGGCAGACATGAAGAAATGAAAAATCATTTTAGGTTTTTAGTAGAAAAGAGTAGTTTGGGTATCTCTCAACTGAAGGACACAGGCTCTCTAGATTACCTAGTTTGGGTGAAGGCCGTGTTTCTTTGGATTCCTGGGAAAGGAGTGTCTTGGCACCTTCTTTGCTTGGTTGCAAGATGAACAATTGATTTAGTGAGTTATGGATTCTTGGTATTATGAGGAGCCACTGAAGGTATTGTGCTTAGTTCTTCTTAGTGAGCTCTAGATTCTCGGTTTAGGGTGGAGCTATTGAGGTGTTGATGGCCAAAAATGAATTAAATCAACAATGGGGAGATCACCTAGTCATGGTCCCAACGAAGCCCTTATCCTTTTGAAATGGTGATTCTGACTGGTTCAAATGGGTCAAATTACCCTCTATCTCCTTATTGACTTGTGGTGTTTCTAATAACTTATCAAAAAGAAAATTCAATCAAACTTACCCTCTTGTAGCATGCTTGCAAGAAAGTAGTCCGTAACCTCACAAAAGGGCTCAACCAAGCCACCAATGAGGTTGCTCCTGCGTAAGGAGACTTCTAAAATATGAGAACTAAATCTAAATGTAAATCTAAATGCAAATATAATATAATCTATTATGAAAGCAATCAAAAGTATAGATTAAATCTAACTCGATTAAATGAAGGATTAGTCCTCCTCTCAATCTAGAGAAAAATATTGAATTTTGGACCAACTTGAATTTAGAATAAAAATTGTAGTTAACAAGCCATGGAAATAGTTCCAGATCCTGTTACTAATTTAAATAAATATGCACATTCAGTTATCTGATAAATAGTTATCAGATCTCTGTTGCCCATATATCTAAATTCAAATAAAATGAATTCAAAATAAGTGGTATAATTAGATTAAGGAAATAGTTCTCATAATACAATCATGATTAAGACAAAGATAAGGTGGTCATCAATTTGCTAAATAGTTTTAATAATAACATGTATGTCTATTTGAATTCTTTATTCAACTTTAATAGGAATCAGATTCATCCGAAAAGATAGCTTTTCAATTTTTAATAGGTGTACAATTAAATGAAATTTACAATAATGCAAAACCAAATAATCAAAGACTTATCTAGATCAATTATTCAATCAAAATTGAAATGAAATGAAGAGCATCAATGAGCCTTTAACATTGAGGTGTTAGTGTACAAAAGTTGCATATATGATCATACCTTTTGAGTACATGATTTCTAAAAAAATTCATGATAGCATGAAATTTTTTGGAATTGAAACACACCTCTTAAGGTCTGGTCCAAAGATAACCAATCTTCCACAAAATTCAGTCCTCTACAATAGTGTAAAAAGCCCTATTTTTATAGAGAATTGGAACCCATTCATCTTCTCCTAATTGTTATTTATAATTACAAAAAGAAATGCCCAAAAAGGAGAATTGTTGAAAGAATGATTGAGATCTCTGATTTTAGTTGGAAAGAGTCCCTTTTTCCTCTTTGTTGGTGCAATTTCATTGCCCCAAGATCCCTTTGCCTCATCCTTTCCAACAAACTCTACAAAAAACCAATCCACAATAAAAATTAAACCAATGAAGATGGAGAAAAACTCAGATTTCCAAAATTATGAAGAAAAATTAACCAATCCAAATCTAATTTAATAAATTAATAAAACCAAATCTAAGTTTTCCCTCACTTCTTTGTGAAGATAAGATTGGAAAAAATGATATTCTAAAACGAATGTGCAACAACATGTCAGTTTGGGCCAATCAAAATTCTCCAAAACAAACTCATAAATTAATTTTTGGTTGCAATTTCATAGTTATAGTTTGTGTTGATTTTTTGACATAGTAAATGACCAAATTTGGTCATGCAGCCACTTCCATATCCTTCTCCACGGAATTAGCTTTCCAAAGAGCCCTCATTTGCTCAATTTTGTTAACTTAAGATAAGGTCATCTAAAATTTAGGTTCCAAAATTAGTTACACGCTGCAAAATTAATAGTGTTGAGCTATATCATTGAAAATTAATAACAAAATTAATACAAAATATTAAATAAAATATAATAGAAAATAATTTAAATAAAATAAATATAATATAAAGTCAAAATTTATTAAAAAAGGGAGCACTTAATATGTACATGGTTTAAGACATGAATGTGTGATTTAAGGTGTAGGTATGTGGAAGAGAGGGGAGAGGGGCCAAAGAAAGTGGAGGGTGGGCTTCTCCATTCCTTGTTATAAAAAAAAGGAGTAAATGCGCAGCTCTTTGTGATCCTCCCATTTCATGCTTAGACTCCTCCCATGTCATCACGGGCCTAATTAGCCCTAGAAGCATTGAAGAATGCACGATATTGAACTTCGAGGGAAGAAGGCTTGGGGAAGAATATCCCCCTCCCTATTTTATATTATTTTTGAATATATATTTTTATATATAATACAATTTTTTTAATCTACCTATTTTAGATATTAATTATTTATATATACAATATAAATATATTATCTATATAAAATAATTGTATGTATAATATAATTTATAATGTAAAATTTTATATTATTATTATAATAGACGTGTTGGAATCGGATGGTTTTTAAATAAAAGTTAAATTAATAATTAATTACATATTTAAAATTATATTTATAAATAATTAATTTTAATTAATTTAACTAATTAAAGTTAAATAAATTTAATAAAAAATATTACATATTGATATAAATTTTATTTATAATTTGTAAAAATATAATAAAATACAAATTTTACGCTTAAGTAGTGAAATTCAACCAAACTTTGACCTTTGATATTTCCCAAATCGTAACTCCAAATGAAGTGAAACTTGAACCGTCAGAAAGATAGTGACATAACGCATGCGATGAAACAATCAAAATAAAAATCCAAGAAAAATAAAAATCTCGCAAAATTAACAAAATTAAAGCATTAAAGAAATGATTTGACCAAAATTTACATGGAGGGTCCCTATAATTTCTTTAAAAAATTATGAGGAGTGTTATGGCCACAACAATTGGTGATGCACGAGGATGAAACAATTATCTCTAGTTTAAAATAATAGGCTTAAATTTACCAAAGGTCGAAATAAAAGCTTCTAGAACATTCTCGCATATTACACCATTTCTAAAGGTCTCATGTAGGACAAAATCAAAATGAGATAAGTTGTTAAAGATAAATGTACTTGAATGCCCAGCTCTAAAATGATGAATCTAAGTATAGGGAATAATTATTATTTTTAAATTCTTCCTCTACAATTAGTCAGTAAAGATAACTAGTAGGTTTTAAGGATTAGTATACATCTATTACATATAAAATTACCTCCTTTTCCCCACATTGCTTCACTGCTAGCAGTCCTATTCAGTACCTCGATGAAGTTGTCTTTATACCATGTATGCATTGGCCCACTACCAACGAGCTTGTTCAGTACCCCGATGAGTTTTCATACACTTTTCACACATATTTGTTTTCAACTCTCCTATGTGTCACCCTTTTGATAAGCTTTATTTTAAAAATCGCTTTTATTAATCAGGTGAAGAGAGCGGGGTGGTACAAGAGGGTTTTTTAATTAAAAAAAATAGATGTGATACTATTTTTATTTGACCCTACTAGTCTTCTCTTCATCTACCAATATAGAGGTTTTAAATGTTGAGGGGTATGGGAAGGATTCAAAGCAAAGACTGTAGGCAATTCATTCCTTTATGAAGGTGAACTTATACCACTTGAGTCATATCTCAAAATTCCCCATATATAATGGTCGATGTACGAGAAAGTGAAACTTAGTATAGATGACCTTTAGATAAATGAATTCTTATTAAAAAAGTAGAGTAAATATTTCCCCATGTAGACCTACTAGTATTGTATAGGAAATATTCCCTTGTATAGATTTTGAAAATATCACCAAAATCCAATCCAAAGAAAAGGTGAAATCAATAAACTTCAAATATTGCAAAAGAAAGAAAATGCAAACTTGGAAGAAAAGGTAGATGAAAAAGCCATAATTGAAAGGAAACTCCCACAAGGCATCATATGAAAATATGTCTAAAAAAAAAGTGAAAGCATGTATGTTTTTCTTAAGTTGAGATCTTAACGAGTTATATCTTGTAGAGTTGTATTGATTAGGATTTTATTGAAAAAGGAACCTTACAACTTGAGGGTAGGGATAAAAGATGAAGTTGCATCAAACATCTCTTGTTTAGTGAATATCTTGTTTCAAAATAAGTCTTGAAAAATAAAGAACAAGATATTAAATGAAAAATGAGGTAAAGTAAAGAGACTCTTTGATGTCACTTGCGTGCCCTTTAAACATCATCACAACTACTTCTTTGAGCCAAAAGGGGTGTAAAGTAAACTAAAGGATTTTTAAGAAATCTTGTTAGCAACATCAAACCTTCAGTGTAACAAGTGAGGACCTGTAAAAACATAGCTAAATTAGAAAATATTAAAACAAAACTAAAACTAAAATGAGGATGAAAAATAGTAAAAGATGAAAATAAGCATATGAAATTACCTTGAAGAATCTCGTTATGATTTACCTTAGAGATGTTGATTTCCTTCAAATTCATTTTTTCAAGAAGAAACTTCATTTTATGGTTAAGAGAAAATAGCAGAAAGAAGTTGCAACTTTATTAAAGTTCATATGCCTATGATCATCGAATTTATTGAATATAAACTAGAGTGAACATTGAGCCATAAAGGAATAGTTCATGTTCAAGGAATGAAGAATAAGTTAAAATAATCATAAATAAGAATGAAAAAAAAAATGCCAAAATGTACTTCGCTTTATATTGCAGCTGAGATTATTCTCATTGCCTCTTCTGATTTTATATCAGCCCCGAAGTTTTCTTAAAATACCATGGAATCAGGTCAAAGTCCCAACCTATATGTGTGTGTGGATGGAAAGGACTTGGACCTTTTCATAATGAGTATTAGAATGGAGCAATATATAATCAAATCAAAAGAGAATCCCAAATCCAATATAAATTGACACCCAACCATATTACCTATGCATCGATGTTGATAGATAGGAGACTATGAAATGCCATGGAGATATCTATATGGAGAAGACTGACATCAAAACTATAGTGGATGAGCACATCACCCTGATGATAATATTATGGGAAAAAAATTAATAGTGCTTATCGATTTGCCACATAAATATGATAGTTGCTCGGGAGTGACAAGTAGCACGATTTGATTTGAAGGGGCTATGAGTTGGCATCATCATGACCAATTACATCATCCCAGGAGCTATCTCCCAAAAGGAACGAAGAGTGCGCCTTTGAGAAATGGTCGAGGTGACTAGATCCGGGATGATGTGGAAGGGAAGGATGTGGGTCCCAATGAAAATATATGTGAGGGTATGTAAACACCGTGTGGATTATCTAAATCATCTTAAAAGAAAGATCCATGAAGAGATAGAACATTAGCACATTGAAAGGTCCAGGATGACATTGTGCAGGTTTAAGTAGAAAGAGAGAATGAAGGACCAATAAGAAAGCTAGAGTGTGGCGCATGAGGGACCTATAAGCAGTGTGTGACGTTGCATTGTCTTGGAGGTTCGTCCCTGGCTTGTTTGAATAAAAAAATGTATGAAACCTTTGTGGAAGGAGGTTCAGGATGACGTGGAATGGAAAATAATATGAGGATAGAATAGAAAGTGTCATGAGTCAATTGAAATGCCACATGGGATGGTTGAGTCAACCTGAAAAAGGGAGCCTGAAAGAAACAAAGGGCGAGCTCAAGGAAACATCTGAGGTGAGTAGATCTGGAATGATGTGTAAAGGAACAAGTGTGAGGATTGAATAAGGACGCTTGTGCGTGGGCACGAATGCTTAGTATAGCGGTTGAGTCATCCCGGGATGGGATTCCAGATGAAATGAAAGGTATGTACATTGAATGTTTTAGGATGACGAGCTCTGGAATGACATGGAAAGATGGAGTCTTGTGTCCCAATGAGATAATAAAAGCACAAGGTAGAAGAACCCACAAACAAACATGTAATGATTTATGTCACCCAGGGAATAATCGAGAGGTGTAGTTAGGAACTCTAGTGTAAATTCCTCTAGGGAGATGTGTAAAGCAAGGAAATAAAGAACCAATGAAATAACAGGAAGCATTAAGTGACAAGGGGGACCCATACGCATATGTCGTGGGGACTAGATCATTGTGTAATCCCTCAGTTATCTCGGAGTATATATAAAGAATGAAACCAAAAGGAAAGGTATGGGATGATTACCTCTAGGACAAGACAAGCACTAGTAAGAAAGGTTAGACCCAGGTCGGCCTCTACGGATGAGGAGTTTTAGAATGAACAAGGGTATGGCCTCGAGAAGGATATGGGAATAGACAGGTGTTCTTGTTCGCTGATTGATAGATTTCATTCAAGACTCCTTCACCTTTTTCCATTGTTGCATTTTTTTGCTCACATTATTCACTTGCCCAAATAACTTGCAAATCAATTAAATGCTTTAATATTTGAGAGAACGTGTAGTGAGAAAATACTTAATCTTTGAGATTATTTTTTCACCAATGATGCTAAAAAATTCAACTGCATTAATAAAACAATCAAAACATGATTATGACTCATCTTGTAAATTTGAAAAACAAAGGAAATATAAAGCAAATCACTTGTATAGAGCACAAAAAAAATAAAAATTCTGATGAGTAGATGAATATTTCCCTGAACATGTTCATGAAAAAAAAAAATTAGGATAAATTTGATTCATTATTTTTCTGAGAAGAAGTAAAGACTCATTGCTCACTTATTTTACACGTACATTGTAAAAAGAAAACAAATAGAAAAGCAAACTAAACTAAACTACTCTTATTCCTATCTAATTTAACAGGGCATGATTATAGCTAAGTGAAATCATACTTCTGATGGAGCCAATCAACCTCTTTAATTCCTTCATAGATGTACATACCAAAAATTAATACCAGAAAAGAAAAAAATGATTACCAAACTATTGAAAGAAAACTTCAGCCCATTATGTACATAAATTTCTAAGAAGTTTAAGAAAAGAAACTTATTTACAATAAACCTTTCTTGAAACTTATTCTCCAACCATGTTTCTATGGGATAGTAAAATCAAGATGAACAATTGTTAATGGTTGCAGAGGATTCCAAGAAAAGTAAGACAAGAGACTATATTCAAACGATGTGTCTTTAGATGTTGTAGTTTGTGAAAAAATGCTAGTATTATGTACATTAGGCAGAATATTGACAATCTTTTGTGAAATTGAACTTTCCAAACAAATTTCAAATGGATCATGAAAATAAGGATGGAAATTTAATGAATCCATTAGAAGATTTTTAGATACATAAGATAGATGTTCAACTGTGATGTTACACTCTCAAGTGTTGATTCTTGTGAAAAATGTATTTGAGAAGGAAGAATAAACATATATGACATGAACATAAAATGAAATTGAAATATTAGTGTTAGAAACAATTGAGATTTATTTGGAAAATTTTCCTCCTCGCAAGTGTCAGCCAAGGTACTACAAACAAAACCATTACTGACATCTACTTGTGAATGAAAAGGGAGCTCTAGACTATGACCAAGAATGGGAACTTGAATAATGTAAAGATCAAGAATTGGAATGGATTTCTCTTCAAGAAAATTGGAGTCATCGTGATGTTTTGGTAGTTCAAGATGAGAATCATTTGTAGTGATACCAATAGAAGAAGATACCTCTACTTGAAATATGGATTGACTTTGAGCATTGAGAACAAAAGAATTTAATGAATGGTGGAATAACTCAATGTTCTCAAACTCATAATCATCATCATAATTAACTTGACAAATTTCATTAGCATTTCCTTCCTTTTCATAAGACATTTTCGAACAAGAAGAAAGATTGAATGAATTTCCAACACTATTGCAAAGGTGATCATTAAATGACTTTGCCCTAATCAAAACAAATTTACAATTCATTATTTACAAAATGTATAGCTCCTCTGTTTTCTACAATAACATTTGTGTAAGGAAGAATTGTTGTATTATTAGCAAATAAATTACAATAAGCAAAAAGACTAGGATAAAAAGAGAAGCCATTGTTTGAAGATATAAACCTGAAAATTTTGTTGCCTGTAGATTCTTGCTCATTTTTCATAATGAAAATTTTAGATTATTCATTGTGTATTTGGCTGACTACATTTTCCTGAAGATTGATGCTTGGTTGCCCCAAACTTTGTGAATAATCATCATTTATAATATGATAAAATTCATAATTTTTTGTGGCAGGTTGCACATTGTTGGCTGCTAATTTGCTTGTTGATTTTGTTGCTTGTTAATTTTCATATTTGTTAGCAGTGGATTCTTCAATAGCAGCACAATTTAAAGCATTCTCGAGATCAACATTATATATGTTGAATGAGCTTATGCTTTCATGAGAAGACTAATTAGTGATTTTTGAATTTTCTTCTTCAAGAGAGTTGACCATGCTATTAGTAATGAGAGGCTCTTCGATAGTGGCAGATGTGCTAAGAAAGATAATATATTCAAGTTCATTATAACTATGAGAAATACAAGAAAGAGTAAAAACATTTCAAAATCATTTTATCAATTTGATTTGATGAGGTAAATCTTGCGCTTGAAATCGTAAGCAAATTAATTTAAATCTAATAAGAAAATTTTCCAAAGATTCCTCTTCAAATCTACGAAAACTTTCAAGTTGATTACGTGCCTTGTCATAATCCTTGTCCTAAAAGCGTGGATTAAAATTCTTTTAAACTTGTCCCAAGTATGTATAGAGGCAACTCGTAGTGATCGACATCAGTCTTTGGCTAAGCTTGTCAAAGTAAGAGTAAATATCCTACAATTCAAACCTCCATCAATATTGTAATCATTACAATTTAAAATAAATTCAAGAACATGATCAAAAGCAGGAAAAAATATTCTTACCATTAAACTATATTATTTACAAGAGCTTTACTACCTTTATTGGAGTAGTGGCAGGTGTGAGTCCAAGGAAGCAACTCCAAATTGGAAGTTTAGAAGGAGCCATTGTAAATAGATAAATTTTAAAAATACAAGACTCTAAAAAGGAAAACATTTCAGCGGCCCTCCTTCTAGCGCCAAATTATTGATGGCAAAAAAAGACCGAAGTCAACAATGGGGAGATCACCTGGTCATGGCCCCAACTAATCCCTTGTATGTTTGGGATAATGATTTTGAATGGTTCAAATAGGTCCAATAATCTCCAATTACCCCCACTCTCTCTGTTGAATTGTGACATTTTTAATTACTTATAAATAGAAGAGTCAATCAGACTTACCCTCTTGTTGCATGCTTGCAAGAAGGCAGTCCTTAAGCTTACACAAGGGATTAGCCAAGCCACCAATGAGGTTGCTCCTACGTAAGGAGATTTCTAAAAATGAGAATTAAATCTAAGTCTAAATCTAAATACAAATGCAATCTGACCTATTATGCAAGCAACAAAAACAAAAGCCTTAATTTATCTCGATTTAAAGAAGTATTAGCCCCCCTCTTAATCAAGAGCGAGATATTGAAATTTAAACCAACTTGAATTTAGAATAAAAATGGAGTTAACAAACAAAATAAATAGTTCTAGGACCTACTACTAATTCAAACAAATATGCACATTCAATTACTTGATAAATAGTTATCATATCTCTGTTGCACATATATCTAAATTCAAATAAAATGAATTCAAAATAAGTGGTATAATTGCATTAAGGAAATAGTTCTCATAATACAATCATGATTAAAACAAAGATAAACTTGTCATCAATATGCTAAATAGTTATTAGTAATAACATGTCTATCTATTTGAATTCATTTCTCAACTTTAATATGAATCAAATCCATCATGAAAAGATAGATTTTTCAATGTTTAATAAGCGTACAATTAAATGAAATTTATAATATTGCAAAACCTAATAATCAAATACTTATCTAGATCAATAATTCAATCAAAATTGAATTGAAATGAAGACCATCAATCAACATTTAACCTTGACATTAGTGTACAAAATTTGCATATCTGATCATAGCTTTTGAGTACATGATTTCTTTAAATAAATTTCATGATAACACACCTCTTAAGATCTAGTCCAAAGATAACCAATATTCCACAAAATTTAGTCCTCTACAATAGTGAAAAAAACCCTCTTTTTATAGAGAATTGGAACCCATTCTCCTTCTCTCAATTGTTATTTATAATTGCAAAAATAAATGTCCAAAATGAAGAATTGTTGAAAGAATGGATGAGATTTCTGATTTTTGTTGGCGAGAATCCCTTTTTCCTCTTTGCTCGTGCGATTCCATTGCTCCAAGATCCCTTTGCCTCATCCTTTCCAACAAGCTCTACAGAAAACCAATCCAAAATAAAAATCAAAACCAATTAAAATGGAGAAAAATGTTGAGAAATCTAGCGCATTAGCATTAGGTGATTTCTCTTCCATTAGTAATTGCTTGTGAATACTTTTAAGTTAGAATCTTCTTCTTCTTAGATTATTAGTGTTCTTCTTCATCAAATAGTAACCAATGCATGAACATAACATAGACAAGAGACACAAACTATAGGCTATCAGCTAGGGCCAAAACCTCTCACTCTTTGAGAGGAAAACCCACACAAATTCTTCTTATAGAGATTCCAATTGACGAATATCAAGACCAAGACCAATATCCTTAACCTATTAGCCACTCCAAGACCAAGACACAAGTCCTCTTGACAGTCATTCTTCTTCTCGACTTCTCTTCCACTTCGACCTTCTTCGATACATAGCATTAACATAAACTGAGATCATCTCTTATCATGACAACGAACTGTCATGTCACTGTCATCACATAAAATCATCATTGTCATCAAATTGTGATCACTGTAGCAGCACTGAATCTTACTGTCATGTCATCAAAGATAGCACTGAATCTTTGTATCACTGATATGAGACTTTTTCCTAGCACCGAGACAGAGATCCAAACTTCATGCAATGACTTGATCCGAACTAGTCACTGTAATCTGAATTCAGAGATACATCTAACTTGTCCTCTATTCTGTGATCTGAATTCTAGAAGAGATCTGAGCTTCTCTTTCTGCAATCATCCCTTACACTTCGTTGCTCCCTTATCATCTTACTTGTTGTCCCTTGCATATGAACTTATTTATGTTTTAGAGATCTGAACTTATCTCTATTCTAGGTCTTCGGAAATCTCAGAGATATCAAACTTTTGAACTGTGTGCAATGTGAAGTGCCTATCCACATATATAGTAAGGTGTCCTAGATATTGAGTTGGCATGAGCATCCGAATGGGTGTGTCACCTTAATTGAGTGAGCCTACATGAGCCATTACTTCATCTGTAGGTTGACATGAAGAGAGGGACTTTGTGCTTGTCGTTGGAGGGATTTATAGACTTCTATACATTTGACACATGCTCAAGAAGAGCTCTTCATGCATGAAATTAATTATTTTTACTTAAATGACAAATCCTAAGGCTCTAAATGGGAGCCATCTAAATAAAAACTCTTGCTCATGAAACCCATGAAGCAAGCATCACAAAAATAATTTTATTTTTTTATTTTCATCATTTACAAAAATCACAATTATATGTCATTACGAAGACCGAACCTAGTTACACATTTCAACGCTCCCTCTTAACTAGGGAGGCATTCATAATGTTACTTGGTCATTCTCAATCTGAAGAATTTCTCATAAGAAGAATCAGGTTGGTAACCCATCTGTCTAGTATCATATCAACTAGCATTGTCACATAGAAAGGCCTTGACTAACAACTCTATCCACACAATCAGAGCATAATTCTAGCGAGACCAATGATTCATAGACATCATAATCATTGTCTCTCAAGGTACATACTCCACTCGGGTGTTCACATAGTATGACCTACTTTGGACTATTCTTATCTTGGATAGCCAGTCCTCAAAGAATATCGGCCCACGACTACTCTTATCTTGGATGCCCTATCTCATCCTCAAAGAGTATCGAATGCCAAATGATTACCCAATCCTTCATTATGTCTTCCCAGGTGAAGACCAAAATGATGTGTCTATCTCTCCCTCTCAATTATCGAGGACATATCAATTCCAATAACGAAATGTACTTATTCCTACGAAAGGAATGTACCTAAGCTCCCTCTTGGCTTAGGAATTTCCAAGTTTTTTCCAAGTAAGAAACTTGTTTTCAGGCTCCCTCTTAATTAGGGACCTACAATAGCTCCTCAACCAGCTGCTTGAAGATCTCCTTCCTTTGATATCATGAATTTATTTATCAAGGAGTCTTCATCTTTTATGGCTTCTTCATAGGGCACAGACCATCCATCACTTTCATCCATGGGTCAATCATGTCATTATTCCTTTTATTAGAAAGTGATCCATTAGTCTTCATCTGGACTTGCTTCATGTCATGCTTCCTTCTTCATGCCATATTTTCCAGAAGGATCTTACATCCTTCTATATGGTCCTCTTGGAAGTCATCCACAGTTCTTCCCTTTGGCAGTCCTGCATAAGCCCATCCAAATATTTGTTCAAAAATAAGAAATGAACACTTAAATCAAAATTACTTTTTTGACGGTCTTCCATCAAGACATCTTTCAGTTTGCATCAACATCCGACATACATGTTGACATATCTCCCAAAGATATCCATTGTCAAGGGTCTCCATCTTTTTCAGACTTCCATCAGAGTCTTCATATCTTTCCGGGAGATTTCCTAGTCAAATCTTATTGGTCTTCCGAATGTTGATTGCTTTTACCATGGTTGCATTATCTCATGATCTCTTCCTTCTCTTCCTTCCTTTCTTCATACATTTCTTTTCATTTCCAGTAGCTTCTAATCAGAGTTCCTCAATTATAGTAAACCACCTCATACTTCATATGAGGACTTATTATGTTGATTTCATCTAGTGTGACCCATGCCTTCCAACAACCTTTCATAGGAGGAGATTCCTTTTATTTTATGATGCTTCTCAAGATTGAGCTGTGATCCATGTTACCTACAACCATACAACACAACTTTATAATATTGAATTACAAGCATACATACCTCATTTACCTTTAAGTCATCTAGGCTTCTTTTACCAACTTCCTTGATTAAAAAGAGCTTCAACCCCTTGATATGCTTCATCTTTTATGTCATCGTACCATCATCCCATGAATTCCACAAGTTGGATTTCCTGATGAACACTTACTTCCACTCTTGATTTGTGAACCTTTTGATGAAGTATCCATCAATAAGTCTTGGGGATCTTACATATCCTTATCCAATAGATGTTACCTTTTGATGTATGATGAGCCTTGTCCTAGATGACTTCTTCCTTTTAGTTTCCAATGAGGTTCTTAAGAGATATATCCTTCATAGTTGACTATTAGACATCCTTCATGTTTCCTACGGTGATGTCGTGAACTCTTACTTCTAATGTTTTTCCTCTTTCTTGGACTTCCTTCTTTATGCTTCCTTCACTTCTCCGGTGAAATGGACTTCTTTTCTATCTTACTTGTTATTTCCCTACTTGAGTTTAGGATAATCTTTCCAGTAATTCTCATAGCATTGAACCTTAGCCATGTTCTTCTTTCCTTTCGACAAAATGTATGAATCCTTTCATTTGATCCTTCAATACTTTTTCCCTCAACTTGTCATCTCCTATCTTGCAAAGAAACCACAAGTTGTTGAATGGGATAGCCTTCTTATCCTCATAGATATTTATTACCATGTTCATTAGATAGTGCATTTAGAACAATGAATATTATCTATCCCAAATCTTGCATTCAAAATCTTATGAAGCTAACCCTTTATCCTTTGATACCTTCAATTTGTGTAGATCAAATCTAAGTGATGTGACCTTCTTTGTCGCATCTTTAGAGAATAGTTCTACCAGTTTATCATATATCTCTTTGATGTCTCCAATGCTGCTATATAGGGATGAGGGGACCTTTGACTGATTTCATAAGAATCTCTTTAGCCTCTTAATCCATTTCCATCTATTCAGATAATGCTTGATCTTTGGATGGTGTGGATACTTTTCCATTGATATGATCAATGAACTCACTTTCTTCGAGGACTATGTCTATCCTCCTTTTCCATGCAAGGGAGTTCGATGACCCAACGAACATATAGATCTCCTTGCAAAACGAAGTCATCTTACCAAATTTGATTATAGAATGAAAGATATTTACTTGAAAAGTGAAGATGAAATCTTCAACTTGATCACTTTGATGGTGATTGATGAAGATGTATTAGTGCCCCTTTTGGATGATCTTCTTCCAAATGAAAACCTCTTCTTCAATAAAGGAGATTGCTCCTTTTATGATGTCAATGCCTTTAGATCTAGCTTCCTTTGTTGATGGTGATTGATGAGGATGTTTTGATGCTTCCTCGGATGACCTTTTTCAAGGATAATGAGGGGATCCTTGCTGCAATGATAGGGAGCTTGCCTTATAGCTTTTGAAGATGATGATAATGCCCTCTTGCCTTCAATATACTTCGACTTCTTTGGTAGTGAATGAGTGCAGATAAAAAATTCTTCTAGGGTCTCCAAGATGATGTGATCTTAGTCCTAGAAATGCTTATCTTGGATGTCTATACTTTGGACTAATTTTCTTTGTAGATCTCTTCATCTTGATGAGGATCTTTGTGGTCTTTTGCTAAGGCTATATGATCCAACACTCTTGCTAGTGTAGACTTTTAGTTTCCTTGATTTGTAGATCTATTCACCTTGAGTAGAAATAAGTCTTTGGCCTTGATTATTTGATGATCCCAAGACTTCTTTTGAAGTAGACTTCCTTCTTGGATCTAGGGTTTGATTCTACAATCTAGATCCTTTAACTTGCTTTGATATCCTTCAACTTTCACTTTGATATCCTTCAATTTGCTTTGATGCCTTTCTTGATATCTGATCTTTGAGTGTCCCTTAATAATATGCCCTTCCTTCACTTTGACATCTTAGCTCTAATCCCATGTTGAGAAATATAGGGTATTAGCATTAGGTGATTTCTCTTCCATTAGTAACTGCTTGTGAATACTTTTAACTTAAGATCTTCTTCTTCATAGATTATTAGTGTTCTTCTTCATCAAATAGAAACCAATGCATGAACATAAAATAGACAACAGGCACAAAATGTAGACTATCAGTCAGGGCCAAAACCTCTCACTCTTTGAGAGGAAAACCCAGACAAATTCTTCTTATAGTGATTCCCATTGGCGAATACTAAGACCAAGACCCTTGACCTATTAGCTACTCCAAGACCAAGACACAATTCCTCTTGACAATAATTCTTCTTCTCGACTTCTCATCCACTTTGACCTTCTTTGATACATAGTATTAACATAAAATGAGATAATCTCCTATGATGACAGCGAATTGTCATGTCATTGTCATCAAACTGTGATCACTATAGCAACACTGAATCTTATTGTCATTTCATCAAAGATAGCACTGAATCTTTGTATCATTGACATTAGACTTTTTCCTATCACCGAGACAGAAGTCTGAACTTCATACAATGACTTGATCCGAACTAGTTTGTAATATGAATTCAGAGATACATCTAACTTGCCCTCTATTTTGTGATCCGAATTATGGAAGAGATATGAGCTTCTCTTTCTACAATCAGCCCTTACATTCTGTTGCTCCCTTATCATCTTACTTGTTGTCCCTTGCATCCGAACTTATTTATGTTCTAGAGATCTGAACTGATCTTTGTTCTAGGTCACCGAAAATCTCAGAGATATTGAACTTCTAAATTGTGTGTAATGTGAAGTGCCTAACGACATATATATAGTAATTTGTCCTATATAATGAGCTGACATGAGCATCCGAATGGGTGTGTCTCCTTAATTGAGTGAGCCAACATGAGCCATTACTTCATCTGTAGGCCGACATGAAGAGAGGGACTTTGTGCTTGTCATTGGAGGGCTTTATAGACTTCTATACATTTGACACATGCTCAAGAAGAGCTCTTCATACATGACATTAATTCTTTTGACTTAAATGACAAATCCTAAGGCTCTCAATGGGAGCCATCTAAATAAAATCTTTTTCTCTTGAAACCCATGAAGCAAGCATAACAAAAATAATTGTATTTTCTTATTTTCATCATTTACAAAAATACAATTACATGTCATTATGAAAACCGAACCTAGTTACACTTTTCAACCAAGAAACTCATATTTCCAAAATTGTGAAAAAAAAAAAAATTAACTAATTCAAATCAAATTTAATAAATTAATAAAACTATATCTAAGCTTTCCCTCGCTTCCTGGTGAAGAGAAGATTGGAAAAATTGATCTTCTAAAATGAATTTGCAACAACAAGCCACTTTGGGCCAACCAAAATTCTCCAAAACAAACTTAGAAAATATTTTTTTGTTGCAATTTTGTAGTTGTAGATGTGCTGAATTTTTAGCATAGTAAATGACTAAATCTTGCCATGTAACCACTTCTAGATTCTTATCCATGGAATTAGCTTTCCAACGAGTTCTCATTTACTCAATTTCGTAAAGTAGAAATCAAGATAAGGCCATCCAAAATTAGTTGCATGCTGGAGAATTAAGAGTGTTGGGATATTTCATTGAAAATTTTAAGCAATTTTATAATGTCCCGTTAAAAAAAACCTAATGAATTTAAAAATATAAAAAGAAATTTAGATAAAATAACAAAATTAATATATAATATTAAATAAACAGCGGAGTCTTGGATAGATAGTGATCGAATGCTTCGTTAAGGCACTCATTGATGTGAAGTCATCAGTTCAAAACCCCGCCCTGATTGGGGTGATATATTGGACATGATGAAAATGTAATCCCACCAAGATTACAAAAAAAAATAGACTATTAAATAAAATATAATAAAAGAAATATAATATAAAGTCAAAAATTAAAAATAAATAAATAAAAGAAACGCTTAATATGTTACATGGTTTAAAACATGAATGTATGATTTAAGGGGTACGTATGTGAAAGAGAGAGGAGAGGGGTCCAAGGAAGTGGAGGGTGGGCCCCTTCATTCCTTATTATAATAAAACAATTAAGACGCCTCCTTATAAATGCACAACCCTTTGTGTTGCTCCCACTTCACCTTCCTACTCCTCCTACATTCTCTCAAGCCTAATCAGTTCAAGAGGTATTGAAGAATGCATAATTCAGAACTTCCAGTGAAGGGGAACCGGTGAAGAATATTCCTTTCCCTATTTTACATTATTTTTTAATGTATATATATATAATATTCCTCTCCCTATTTTATATTATATATATATATATACATATATATATACATTTTTTTTCAATCTACCAATTTTGTAGCCCACAGGGTGTAGGATAGACAGTGATGGGGTGTACTGTTAAGTCACTCTGTGATGTGAAGGTCACTGGTTTAAAACTCTATGACCAAAAATCAAGCCATGTTAAGGGTTGGTGTGGCTCAGGGTGGGTGCGATCCTCGGGTGATTTTGACGGCTTAGATGCCCCTAGGTCATGGTTTCTCAAGTCACAGGTCAAGCCTAATGTAATCTCCAAAGAACTCAAACAACTTGACCAAAAAAAAAATCTACCCATTATATATATATATATATATATATAGAGAGAGAGAGAGAGAGAGAGATAAAATTATAATTTGTAATGTACAATTTTTATATTATATGGTTATAACATATACACACATATAAGTGCTTGAATTCAGTGGTTTTTAAATAAAACTTAAATTAAATTAATTATTAATTAAATAAATAATTTTAATTAAATTAACTAATTAAAGTTAAATAAATTTAATAAACTTTATTTGCATATTTATATAATTTCTTTTACAATTTGTAAAAATATAATAATTTACAAATTTTACACCTAGGCAAAAATTCAACTAAACTTTGACTGGGGTATCTCCCAAATTGTAAGTCCAAATGAAGCGAAACTTGAATCGTTAGAAAGATGATGACAAAATTCACACAATGAAACAATCAAAACGAAAATCCAAGAAAAGTAAAAATCTTGCAAAATTAACAAAATTAAAGCAATAAATAAATGATTTGACCAAAATTTACATGAAGGGGCCCTATAATTTCTTTGAAAAAATATGAGGGAATTGGTTTTAAGGGTGGAAGTGGTATAGGCTCTAGATTCCCTATATTGAATGTAGGGTGGATGTGGAATAACCTCTGGATTACCTGCATTGATTGAAGGGTGGAGGTGGTATAGACTCTGGATTCCCTGTATCAAATGAAGGGTGGATGTGGAATAACCTTTGGGTTCCTTGCATTGACTGAAGGGTGGAGGTGGTATAACCTCTAGATTCCTTGTATCGACTAAAGGGTGGATGTGGTATATCCTATGGATTCCCTGTACTGAGTGAAGGGTGGAGGTGGAGTACTCTTTGGATTCCTTGAATGTCTAATGAGTGGAGATGATATAGTCTTTAGACTCCCTATTTCAATTGGAAACATTGGTTAATTCCTTGAAATCACCCCTTCAAGCTCTAAATCTAGCTTAGGGGTGATTAGCTGCAAGAAATGATTGCAGTGCAATCCAATCTAAGGTTGGTTAGAGATTTGAAGTCCCAATCTCAATTGTTAGGTTCTTCATTATAAGATAAGTGTTTATCTAGCTCTATGTGCTTGTAATTGTGGTATAAATGCTCATTGTGTGTTTAATGCATGAATTGATGCTGAGAAATGTTATTTCCTTCATGGTTTTGAGGAGTGGGTTAACTCTTGTGTGTTTGATGGAACATTGCCAAACTCTGTGTTTATTTTTGAGCTAAAATTCTATCTAATTTCCCAAGTATAGGAGATGGGTGAATCTCTTTGGTATGATTAATCTCTTGCATTAAAATGAGTGGTAACAACAAGCCCTATGTTGTGTGATTCGCTTGAGGGAAGCATGTTTTTTCGCTTATTTATATTTATACATGTGCATAGTTGTGTGCTTGTAATGGACACGGTGGTTGGGATGGATTAAATCCCATATAAGCTCAGGAGAGGCAACAACATCGTTATAAGCCAAGGAAAGGGTATTATGGCTTAGTTGTTCAAATTTACAAGAGATAGGCTAGTATGGCAAGAAGTCAAGGGCATCTTTGTCCATACAATCATACATGAATGACAACTTATCGACTAAGTATCGAAAGCAATGTATATGTGTGTTATAAGCCAGTAGACAAAACATAATGGCTAAGTGCTTGAGGGATATGTCAAGCGGCTAAGTACAGCAGTATCCCTATGTTCATATATAAATATAAGCATAAGCTTAGGAGGGGTAGTGCAGGTGATTAAGTGTCACAACAACCCTATGTGTGTGTGTGTGTGTGTGTAATGACTAAGTGTTGGAGGGATATGTCAAGCGGCTAAGTGTAGAACCATCCCTATGTTCATATAGTGCAGGCGACTAAGTGTCGCAACAACCCTGTGTATGTGTGTGTGTGTGTAAGAGAGAGAGAGAGAGAGAGAGAGAGAGAGATAGGCTTGGGCTAAGTGCCAAGAGCCTCGGTGAAGTCCCACTTAACCATATGTAATTTGGGTGTTATCTGAGGAAGGATTGTTGCCATGGTTGTGCATCGAAAGTCTTAGCGAAGGCTCATATATGTGTGTGTATGCCCAGGAGAGAGGGGTAGAAAAGTTGGCTAAGTGTCGTGGGAGGAAACGAGAATTAATTTCCCAGCAGTTAATGTTGCGGGGGTTGCAAAGAAGGGAGATGAAAATGCCAAAATCAAATTCAATGGATAAATCCATGTTTTACCACATATATGGAGATAATTCCAACAATCAATGATAAGTTTTCATGTCCTAGGTTGACATCATCCTGGGGAATCGAGGTGATTGTCAGTATAGGAGACATGGACGGTCGAGAGTGATGTGAATTGGTTCCAGCACTTAACGTGAATATTGTCATCCTCGGATCTCGAGGTGTTGAGTGTGGTGTGTGATATGGTAGGGGGCCAGAGGGTCGAGATTAATAGAGGTCGGGGGATGGAGATATTACAGATAGGCAATGAGAAATATCGTATCCCTAGGTTTTGGACCTCATATTGGTCATGGTAAGCATAGTGGAGAGTAATGATGAGATTGATGGACCAAGAAATAGAGATCTCTCTAGCCATTAACGATAATATTACTGTCTCGGGCCCCTATGGTTGTTTTTCATGTAGTTGCGTAGTGTTCCAAGGAATTTGGCTGAGGGTTGAAATTTTGATTATAATGAAAATTTGACGATCTCTAAACCATGGAGGAGGGATTGCAGTGGGGGCCATGTGTGATGATGTTCCATATGCTGCAGAGGGATGGTACATGATTTTGTGCGGAGGTGGACCCATGTAGGGTAATCTGGCATAAGATGAAGTGCCACATGGAAAAGCCCAGTGACGTAGCAAGAGGTTATTGATTGAACCTTTAAATGGCCATATCCTTTGATCTGGTAATCAGATTAAGGAAAAAAGTATATCATCAAAAAGCACTCAATGAGCCAAACGCAAACACAATGTTTATTTTAAGCCTTGACGAGTTTGGAAAATTATGAAATTTTTAGACCTCATTTCTAGAATAGGACATTGGAGGTTGGGTAAATGATAGTAATGCCTTCTTCTACCCTTATTATGGGGTATGATGTGTAAGGAGGTTTGTTACATGGAGTACATTGATTTGTAAGATAGATGGAGTTTGTGGAGACTCGTGATGGAGTGAAGTGAACTTGCGTTGTGTCGCTACATCACCTTGAACTTGTTGTTATGCATGAAATCGCCATTGGAGCATGACACTTGTTCTCTAAAGTGGATTTATTACTTGTTTGGCATACACAATCTCATATAGGTTGTTTGTAAGGGCTTAGGCCAACGTAGTATTTTTGGTATCCCTTGCCTTTTAGATAAATAAATGAAGGAGAGAGTCTTTCCACAACATATTCATTCACTCACTTGTATTCACTTCCATAATGAGGTGTGACTAAGAGAAGAGAGTGCACACTTCCTATCTCTCTCTCTCTCTCTCTCTCTCTCTTTAGGTGCTAGAGTCTCTTGGTTTCTTGGAACATCTTTTAGTTATAGTATTAGAGTTTATCCCTTGGAAATTAGAGGCTATGTTTTTTAGGGAAAATATTTGGGTGGATTTGTGAAGAAGAAAAGAAAAGTATGATGTCTTGATTTGGACGTTTTGTTGGAGAGACTATTGCACTTAGATATTCTTAGTAGAGCTAGGGTTTGGTGGCTTTTTAATTAGTTGGTTTTTGTACTAGCCTCGAGAGAAGGATATGGTATGTACTTGTACTTCATCTCAAGATCATATATGAAGTTTTCAATTGTCCACATATTGGGTCATTTTCATATTTTAATTTTAGATATGCATGTTTTTTATGCTTTGTTATTTATATCCCTTTATGTCTTGTTGATTAAACATAAGTAAAAGGGAAAATCTCCAAGTGATTTGACATATAAGGGTGAATATAAGGGGATGATTTTACTAGTGTTATACTACTATAAAAGTGCATTTTCAGATCTATTTATTGGTTGAAGTCTCGAGCTATTTGAAGTGAATTACTATTATATTTCTACTACTAGTTTATGCTTTGATTTATAGTAATCCTAAAAGTTAACAATTCTAGGAATAAGATCTATGAAACCCTCTAGGAAGAAGGTAAATTTTCATATTTGTACTAACTACCCTAGTGAATGAAATTTCCAAAATCTTCAAACTCATGGAAAAAAAAAATCATTGAATTTCTTCTAGTATTGGGAACCAACACCTCTCTATTTTTGGGGGTAAGATTTAGATCCCTGCCTAAAAATATATTATTTTTCTTGAGAATATTGTATGAGAAAATCTTATCTCACAAGGGTCATTTATCCTCAAAGGGACCATCCATATTGATCAATAAGAAATTCTTCCCTAATTCCATTGATCAGAGTTCTATAAATATTCCTACATTGATAACCTATGAACTTGTCAAAGATAGAGCCATTACACCGTATTACTAGCCCCTAAAAATTCCCATTTGAATCTAAAGATATAAAGTTCTAGTATTTTAGAAAGGATGATAAAATTACTTCAACTTTCCCTCCTTCACACATAGTTTATTAAATCAAAGATTATCTTGGGATTGTATTGAGAAATTAATATTTTGAGGGCTACTTTTTTATGGGAGTCCCCTACACCGCTCACATTTAAGAAAAAGATAATTAACGGGTAACCTTTATTGAGGTATTCCCCCCTCTATGTCCCACTTTGATGGTTTGTTGTTTACCTTCTAATATTTCTTCTCGATTTCTTCTAGCTGTAAGACTAGACTAACTTATGTCTACAACTAATTCTCCTTGAATCCCATAATCTTTCAACTGCAACTCCACACTCCTTGGTCTTAGTTTGTATGTACTTACTTTACCTTCTTTTGCTTCTTTACTATATTCACCATAGGAGCTAGTAGAACTATATTTCTATTACAATAACCATTGATAATGTTGATTTCCAACAGTGTATCACCTTGGAACCCTCCTCAAATGGTAAAGTACATCAAGTATCAAAAGTCTCCATTAGAATCCTTTCCATTTTGTTATTCATAGCCTTAGGAATGCAAGTTCCACTATGATTCTCTTTCGAAATATTCTTAAAATCAATAATAAAATTATAGTGAAGAAGAAACAATTTTAATGTTGTGCACATACCTTGAACTTAAACTTCCAAGGCTTTATCCAATTCCACCTAGATTGCATCCCAACTTTGAACAACTTCTATTTCCCAATGCTTGAAGAGTAACATTTGCTAGCTCACCAACTTCTTCTGTTGTTCTTCCCTTTTCTTCTTGGATTATCACTTTTTCCATGTGAATCAAAGTCTTCCACTTCTCCAATTCATTTTTAGTTTCTTTGTTTCCTATGATACCCTCCAATCTACACAAAACTATCTTGATATTAACTTACGTAGGTGATTTCCCTTCATTCAACTCCCTTAGGTTTGGATGGTGTTCTACAACTTTATGCCACTATGATTTCCCCACTAATAAAGGATAATCCTTCCCTAGGTGCCCATGAGCACGAAATTTCATGCTTCTAAATGAAATTTTATAATAGTCTAAGTTTTAGCTATACTTATGTTTTCCCTTCTCGATTCCCATGATTTCTGGAAGATCTTCATGTAGGTTTGTGTCCACCAGAATCTTTGTTATTTCCTAATTAGTGTTTGAAAAAATATTCTCTTCCATATCAATGAAGTAACCTAACCCATTACCAATTTATACCATGACCAATTTACCCCATAATTCTAAAAGAAAACCCTAGATAGGTTGTGTGGTTTTTTTGTTCATTTTGGGGTCTAAGCATGGAATTTATCTCCCAATGGCTAAGAAAATCAAACCCTATGACCACTTACCATTAAATATCCTTCCCACCTCCAACTTAAACTTGAATTTGAACGTAACCTAACCTTTAGTTAAAACACGAAAACCAAGCCTACACCTTGTCATTTCTTTGCACATGAAAACAATCTAGTAGTGTAGAGATTTCTTAGAAATAACCTTATTGTAGAATTGCCCTATTAGTGCTTTATCTCTTAAAGCCATCACCTCTCACATAGTTATATTTCAATCCAACACCATTATTTTAACCCTACACATGTTTTAATCATTCTATAAGCCCTAGTCATAATTTGATTGAACCCTCCTTAATTTTAGCCTTGGGAGCCTCCAATTGGTTCTTCCAAACTCACAATACCTAGCCCCAACTCTCACCAACTAATACCTTGGCTCATTCATTCACAATGGTTTAGGAGACTATCACCTTTAAAACATTATTTGATTTGGGATATAAACTTTGGTATGTTGATGCCTCCCTCCGAGGACTTGAATGAAGGATGATTTTGTAGTTCCTTTACACATTGTATTGTATGTACTAGACTACATCATACCTCCACCATCATAGACTCTTTGGTCATCCTCAAAAATAAAACCTTGGTGGGGATTACAACAACTAATCGAGGTTGGACCACATATAGTGACACTTGTACAATCCCAAACTTTTGAAATGACAACTCACCTCAATTTTGTACTAGATCTAGGACATTTTCTCTTATATTCTTGACTATTTGAAGATATTCATAATAAATCCCCTTAGCATAGCATGTTTGAGGGTGACTAGGGCTTTGGTTGGTAAGAAAAACTAGAAACCCCACCTCTTTACATATATATGAAATCCTAGTCTTATTTCATTGGAGAGGAAGCTCATCTCTAGTTTTAAATAAAAAAATCCTCCTCGCCCACCCCCTTCCTTTAAGTAATCCATAAGGACCATCCCTCTTCCATGAGAGCTCCCATTAGTTATTCATCATGGTTCATGTAACCACCCCCTCCGATATTTACCCAAGATGACAAGCTCATTGAGGTAAACATGAACGAGTGTCACTATGACATGACTCGACCTCCAAGTTCTAGTTATGGAAGTTTGGTTGACGCATTGACACTTATAAACATCCTATACGGACCATAAATCACCCAGGAACTGAAGAAACACCCCAGGTGGTCAATCCCTGAGTTGCAACCTTATTTCACTGACCTAACACCCCAACCTCATGCACAACAAAGCAATAGTGTAATTACAGGCCTCCTGTTGGGTCCCTATAATACTAGTGATTACCCCATTACTATTGTAGTTATACCCCTTATTAATATTGTTGTGCCCCTATTGCCCCCATATTGTTATTACTGTGCCCCATAGAATCCCTCTATTGTTATTTTTGTGGCTTTATATTATTATTGTTAGGTCGGCTGGATTATATTGTGACTCCTTAGACTCCTATATATAGAAAGGAGGTTTTGTCATTTGAATCGTCCAAGAATTGCTCATTTATGTAATGTAAAGGAGGTTTCCCCCTCGAAGAGGCTGAATTCTAAGGCATTGATCTTTCTTTTCTATCTTTTCTTGAGCTGGTTTCATAACATTTGGCATCAGAGCTTTGGATTCTAGCGTTTTGCTGCTCCAAACAGGTCTTCGTGGCATTTTCGCTATAACTTTTTTTCTGCGACGTTTCAGAAGTTGCAAAAAAAACCCATTTGAGAAGAAATCACACTGAACCTCGGGTCCAAATTTCAAATCTTTTCGCGCTATATTTGCGGAGATATGATCTGAGAAAGTTGGTCTTTTTGCAGACTCCTGAATTACATTCCAAACAGGTGACTTGGGGAAAATCGTCATAACTTTCTCTCTGGGGATCAGATTGAAATTTCGTAAGAAGGTACAGAAAGAGAACGGACTATAGTTTCTTGTATGAATTTTTCAGATCCAAAGGTCGAAACAGTGACTCGTGGCACGTCGTACAAGTTCTCTCTACTGAACTAGTCTATAATCAAGTCACTGTGGGAGATTTCGCATAACTCTTCCTTGGAGAATCCAATTTGGGTCAGACTTGTGGCATTGGAAAGAGGACACAAAGGGTTACTGCAGGTCACAAATTCAGAACTAGATGATCGGAAAGTACAGAGATACATCAGAGGCAATATCGAGCTCCTACAAAGTGAAAAAAGGTGTGTAGTTTTTTAAATTTTTGCATAAGATTGGTTTGAAAAATTAGTTTGAAGGAATTCAAAGGGCATAGTAAAGCATTATTATCGGTAACTGATGCCCCGAGGAAAGAAAATGCAAACACCTAGTAGGAACCTGAAAGCTCTAGCATGACCCATGAAGAAGAGGAAGAAATGCAACATGATATATCAAAATTACGAGACCAAGTGCAACAATTGTCACTTGCACAAAAAGGAACAGAATCTAAGATGGATGGTTTAAAGAAAGATGTAGAAGCTAAGATGGATGGTTTGAAGATAGATCTGAAGACAGACATGGACGAATTGAAGATAAATATGAATAATTTGCTACAAGAAATGGTCACTAAGGGTGAAAGGGTACTAAAGGAAACTCATGATGAGAACAAAAGAAATGTTAATCATGATTCCATAGACTCTAATGTTGGATCGAAGACTCACCATATTCCAAAAATCGATATGAGGAAGTTTGATGGCAAGGATCCCGCCACATGGATATTACAGATGGAGCAATTCTTCGATCTCAATAATGTGCAAAACACACAAAAGGTACGTATGGCAACTTTATATTTGGAACCAAATCAGTTTGTATGGTATCAATGGCTTTGCTCTCGTAAACAATTTATCACTTGGGCAATTTTTACGGAAGAATTGATAGCACATTATGAGGATACAAAAAGCAACACTTTTTTTAGCCAATTGATAAGTCTCAAACAAAAGGGTTCAATAATGGAGCACATTGAGGAGTTCCAAAAATTGAACATAAGGGTAAAAGATATTCCAGAGGAGCATAGGATTGATGTGTTCATAGGGTCTTTAAAGGATAATATCCAACATGATGTTCGCCTTTGGGAACCTGATTCATTAGAGAAGGCATTCAGGTTAGCAAGAAAAATGGAAAGCAAAATTATGGCAACCAGGAAGCATACCACTCACAACTATAAAGATGGAAGTGTTGTTGCCCCTAGTCTTCCACAACCTATAAGGTTGACACCACAACAATTGGAAGAAAAAAGAGCAAAAGGGCTTTGTTACAGTTGTGATAGCAAATACACTAAAGGTCATAAGTGTGCTGAGAAGAAATTATTCTACATAGATTGTGAAGAGGAAGAAGAAAAGGAGCAAGAAAGGTCAAAAGAAGAGGATATACTCCAGGAACAAAGCCTAGATGAAGAACAAATAAATCCGACCATATCTTGTAATGCATTGGCGGGAATTACCACTCCTCAAACCATCAAGATAGAAGGACAAATCAAGAAGAAAAAGGTAATAGTGTTGATTGATTCAGGAAGCACCCACAATTTTATTCATTGTAAGGTAGCAAAAGAATTGAATTGCTTCCTATATCCAGCACCAGAGTGTCAAGTGATGATTGCAAATGGAGGAACAATAAATTGCTCTGGAAAGTGCCATAATATCAAGCTATCCATGGGAGAATATGTATTGACTAGCCCAATGCTTTCCATTCCAATGGGAGGTGCTGATGTTGTACTAGGAGTCCAATGGCTACAATCCTTGGGTACAATAGCTTTTAATTTTCAAGAACTTTTCATCAAATTTTCTACGGAAGGAAAGGAAGTTGAATTAAGGGGTATTGCAGGGAAACCAGGAAAGATAATCAGCTCTAATGGTATGACAAAGCTTCTAAAAAAGGAGCAAAGAGGTGTAATTGCACAATTATGTTCGCTAGATGTTTCCACATTGGAATCATCTATTTCTCCAGATCTCCAAAAAGTCCTGGACAATCATTCCAAGGTATTTGAGACTCCCAAAGGTCTCCCACCTATGCGTGATCATGATCATGCTATTCATCTGATTCCAGGAAGTGTTCCTCCAAACATCAGGCCGTACAGATATCCCTATGTCCAAAAGAGTGAAATTGAACGTATGGTTGCAGAAATGCTAGAGGCTGGTATAATTCAACCGAGTCAAAGTTCTTTCTCTGCTCCAGTAGTATTGGTGCACAAGAAGGATGGATCATGGCGCATGTGTCCGGATTATAGGGAGCTCAACAAGCTCACTATTAAAGATAAGTTCCCCATTCCTGTCATTGATGAATTACTGGATGAATTGCATGGATCAATTTACTTCACCAAGTTGGATCTTCGTTCAGGATATCATCAAATCAGAATGAAGATTGAAGACATTCCGAAAACAGCATTTAGAACTCATGAGGGTCATTATGAATTTTTGGTCATGCCTTTTGGCCTTACCAATGCACCTTCAACATTTCAAGGTTTGATGAATTCAATTTTCAAACCATTCCTTAGAAAATTTGTGTTAGTATTTTTTGATGATATACTAATCTACAGCAAGTCTTGGAAGGATCATGTTGAACATGTTGACAGGGTGCTACAACTATTGGAGGAGAAACAATTATATGCAAAAAGATCCAAATGTTTCTTTGGAGTCCAGGAGGTGGAATATTTGGGTCATATTGTATCTCATGAAGGAGTTAAGGTAGACCCTAGCAAAATTAAAGCCATTAAGGAATGGAAAATCCCCACATCCATAAAGCATCTGCGAGGATTTCTTGGGTTGACAGGGTATTATCGCAAGTTTGTTAAGAATTATGGGAGAATAGCAGCACCTCTAACAACATTATTGAAGAAAGATGCATTTTCATGGACTCCGGAAGCAACAAAGGCCTTTGAACATCTTAAAGAGGCAATGTGCCAAGCACCGGTCTTAGCTACACCGGACTTCACAAAAACCTTTATTGTGGAATGTGATGCTTCAGGAAATGGAATTGGTGTTGTTCTAATGCAAGATGAAAGACCCATTGCTTTTGAAAGTCGTCCAATCAAGGGAAAGTTTTTAAGCAAAGCTATTTATGAGAAGGAAATGTTGGCAATACTCCATGCACTTAAGAAATGGCGACCCTACCTAATGGGAAGACACTTCAAGGTAAAAACGGATCATGATAGCCTTAAATACTTTTTAGAACAAAGATTATCCTCTGAAGAGCAACAAAAGTGGGTCACAAAGATGTTGGGTTATGACTTTGAAATCATCTACAAAAAAGGGAAGCAAAATGTGGTGGCAGATGCACTCTCAAGAAAGGATGAGGATGTGGAAGCATTGTTGTGCGCCATTTCTATTATCCAACCAGATTGGATAAACGAAGCAAGGGAGGAATGGAAGAATGACGAAGAAGTGTGGGCACTTATTCGAAAGTTACAACAAGATTCCAGTACGTCTGATACATTTAGCTGGAAAAATGATTCGTTATGGTACAAAGATCGCTTATACCTCTGTAAGAATTCCCAGCTAAAACAAAAGATTCTTATGGAATTGCACACTTCTCCCTTAGGAGGGCACTCAGGATTTTTAAAAACTTACCACAGGGTTAAGAAGGAATTTTTTTGGGATGGCCTTAAATCAGATATTCAAAAGTTTGTGGCGGAATGTTTGGTTTGCCAACAAAATAAAGTTGAAACAATTAAGACACCGGGTCTATTACAACCTTTATCCATTCCAAGCCAACGTTGGGAGGAGGTTTCAATGGATTTTATCACAGGTTTACCCAAGTCTGAGGGAAAGAGTGTCATCATGGTGGTAGTTGACAGACTTACCAAGTATGCACACTTTTGTGCATTATCACATCCATTTAAAGCCAGTACAGTTTCTACTGCATTTATGGAAACAATTCAAAAGCTACATGGAAACCCAAAGATTATTGTAAGTGACAGAGATCCCATTTTCACTGGAAAATTTTGGACAGAATTATTTTCTTGTCTTGGTACTCAGTTAGCTCATAGCTCATCTTATCATCCTCAATCTGATGGGAAAACTGAGATAGTAAACAAATGTTTGGAAGGATATCTTCGTTGCTTTGTATCTGATAAACAGACACAATGGGTCAAATGGTTGCCTCTGGCTGAATGGTGGTATAACACTTCCTTCCATACAGCAACAAAAATGACCCCATTTATGGCACTTTATGGGTATCAACCACCATCCATCACATCATATTTAAGAGAAAATTCTAAGGTTCAGGCAGTGGAACATCACATCGAACATCAACAACAAGTCCTCCAACTCTTAAAGGATAACCTCGTGTTGGCACAAAATAGAATGAAACAACAGGCAGATCAACATCGCAGTGAAAGAAGTTTTGATGTAGGTGATTGGGTATTCCTACGGCTACAACCATATAAGCAAATGTCCCTCAAGCAAGCTAAGAAGGATAATAAATTATCACCAAAGTATTATGGTCCGTACAAGGTGTTGCAAAAGATTGGTACTATGGCATACAAATTGGAGCTTCCTGCAGCTTCTCGATTGCACCCAGTTTTCCATGTTTCATGTTTAAAGAAGGTTATAGGTGACAAGCTCCCAGTTCAAACAATATTGCCAGAACTTGATGAGGAAGGAAAAATTATATTGGAACCAAAAGCAGTCACAGAAACAAGAACTCGACAGCTACGAAATCGATCAATTTCAGAGTATCTTATCAAGTGGAAGAACTTATCCGCTGAAGATTCCACATGGGAGGATGAGAATTTTATGCAGAAGTATCCAGAACTACTCAAGCATTGAGGACAACACTTTTTTGAAGGAGAGGGGCATGTTGGGTCCCTATAATACTAGTGATTACCCCATTACTATTGTAGTTATACCCCTTATTAATATTGTTGTGCCCCTATTGCCCCCATATTGTTATTACTGTGCCCCATAGAATCCCTCTATTGTTATTTTTGTGGCTTTATATTATTATTGTTAGGTCGTCTGGATTATATTGTGACTCCTTAGACTCCTATATATAGAAAGGAGGTTTTGTCATTTGAATCATCCAAGAATTGTTCATTTATGTAATGTAAAGGAGGTTGTCCCCTCGAAGAGGCTGAATTCTAAGGCGTTGATCTTTCTTTTCTATCTTTTCTTGAGCTGGTTTCATAACACCTCCAACCACATACACAGGCCTTCTTGCATGAGGTTATGGCCTAAATTCCTTAGTTCAGTGCCTGCGGTCTCGAGATCTAAGCTACTTTTCTAGGCTAGCCTCCAAACCTCTTCCCAAAACTTCCTGTAACTTTCCAGAATCATATTTAACATGATGGAAAAGCCAAACATTCAAACTTGAATAAAAAAACTTGACATATACTGCCTAGAACACACTAGACATTTTGTCAAACATATGGAAAACATGTAAGCTACAGGTCATGAATGCATATTTGATCATAAACTAATAGTATTCATTTGAGAATCACCAAGAAGGCTCCAAGCCCTCTCTAACTAGTTGCAATAACACTTGTTAGTCCATGTATTCACCAACCATTCCATAAATTATCAAAACATGTCAATAGCTATAGATAGAATACATCATATAAAAAAAATATAACCAACATAGAAACCATGGCAAATTAGCCATAACATCACCATCATAATCAATACAAATGCTCATAGATCACAATAGGAAAATATCTCATATTAACATGTGAAAATGCCAACCAAGTTAGGGACTTCCACATACCACTCAACCATAGATTGGGTTGAAACAAATCTCTCTTTCATCCAATCACCCCTGCACCATATTCCAAGCATGAATGTGGGATCTCATGGAATAAACCAAATCAGGGCTTCCAGAGGCCAGACCACCTCAACCCTCAACCAGAGTGATTCCACATCTATGGTCCATAAATCACTATCACCAACCATATCAATCTCTACCTAAGTTGTCTAGGGCTCCAAGAAATAATAACTCAACCCAGAACCTTTTAGGGCTCTAGAGCGTTAGTTCCAACCGCAACTCCAGGGACTAGTAACTCAACCCACCAAGGGATCCAAAGTGTTTGTCCCAACCGATCGTTCCAAGAACTAGTAACTCAACCCAAGTTGTTCCAGGGCTTCCAAAGTGTTTATTCCAACCCACAACCATAAGTAACCTGAGCACCAATCAACAAAAAACAAGTGAAAAAACCAACAACACCATGGTTATCCAAGAAATGGAAAGGCAAGACTAAAACCATTGTGAATACAAGCAAATCTCCATGCCAATGACAACACATAACCATTGAATCACATGCATATACTATGCATCCAAAAATCAGCAAGGAAAGTACACATGCAACCTGTTACCTACAAAGCAATCCAGCTGTAGCTATTGATCCAACTGTTTCCTTACGCTCCCTGCTTTCCTTTTCCTTCTTTCTCCAAATCCAAGTGAATGTTAGAGTGCTCCAAGAATGCTCTAAGTGTGCAAGAGTATGAGAGAACAAAGCTAAACTAACAAAAAGGATATCAACTGATCCTCATAAGCCTTTTTATCATTGAGGCCTCTATTTTCTTCATTTTCATTCATTTTTCCTCTAATTTCCTTAGCATGCAAATTTGTGTCTCTTCACCTTCCTTTTCTCCTATTTTCCTTTATTTTCATAATTAAATGCCAATTATTGCCTCTTTTCCTTTGCCAATTTCCATAAACATTATTAATCACATGATGCCCACTAATTTTTTTTTCCTAACATTCAACTTAGAATACGTTTCCTATGACCTTGTTTCTATTTTATTTACATGGAAAATCAACCAAGGGTTGTTATAAACCCCTCCCACTTAGGGGAACACTGTCCTCGGTGTTCTATGACACCTATGACCGAAAAACCGTTGAAAAACAAAACATACTACCCATGGAGCTTTATAACATAGCTCGATGTAATATTTACAATGACGTCCTACTGAAAAACAAAACAAACATATCGCTTATTGGAGCTTTAAAACACAATTCATTGTGGTATTTACTACAACATCCATATAATATGCATATACCAAAAACTCATTTGCTTGAACCAAAAAATAATTAAGGATATAAAGCTTGCATCTGATTAGCCATCTCTCATGTAGCTTCATCGAGCCCAAATTGCTTCCAGTTCATTTTAACCTGCTTGATTTCTTTGTTCCAGAGCATGAGTTGTTTCCTATGCAGTATGCGTTGTGGTTTTGGCTAGAATTCTCCCTCTGGTTCCACTTGTAATACAAACCAGTCAATCACATGATTAACATCCTAGACATATCTCTTAAGCAATGAAACATGGAAAACATCATGGACTTTCACTATCGGAGGCAGTGCAAGTCAGTAGGCCACTGGTCCAATCCTCTCAAGGATCTCAAAAGTCACGCAATATCAAGGTGAAATCTTGGCACATGATCCAATCCTCAAGGAGCTCCTCTTAGGATTTATGAGCAAGTACACATGCTCCCCAACCTGAAACTCCTTAAATACCTTGCGTTGATTTGCATAAATCTTCTACATGTCCTGTGTTGCCTTCAAATTCCTATTAATAACTTGCATTTCCTATTCCATCTCAGCCAACATGTCCAATTCAATCATCACCCTGCTCAGTGGATCACTTCAATGGATAGGAGTATTACAACTCCACCCATAAAGTGTCTTAAATGGACTCATCTTCAAGGATTCCTAATACCCATTGTTATATGAAAACTCTACCAGTGTAAGATACTCCTCCCACTTTCTCTGCTGATGCATGATATACATCCTCAACATTTCCTCAAGAATCATGTTAACCCTCTTTGTCTATCCATCTATCTACCTATGATAAGTTGTACTGAAAGCCAACTCTATCCCCAACCCTCCAAAAAACTCCTTCCAAAACCTAGAAGTGAACTTGACATCTCTATCTGATATTATCTTCTTGGGAGTAACATGAAATCTCATTATCTCCCTGATGAAGATATGAACTATATCACTAGTTGAATTCGTAGACTTCACTGAAATGAAGTGAGCTTCATTACTCAAACTGTCAACCACAACCATGATGGAATCATTCTACTTCAATGTCCTCAACAAACCTATAATCAATTCCATGTAAATGGCCTTCCATTTCCATTATGGAATCAAAATCGGTTATAGTAAACCACCTGGATGCTTACACTTTGCTTTTACCTACTAACAGTCCAAAAATCTCGCAACAAACTCAACCACCTCGTTCTTCAAGTTCGGCCAATGATAGAACTTCTTGACTGCTATCAATGTCTTATAATATCTTGGGTGAAATTAATACAACTTGACATGAAACTCCTTCAAGATAAGCTTCTTGATCTCACTGTCACCCGACACATAAATCTTGTTCTTGAATTTGACCAAGCCATCTGCCATGAGGTGATACTCCTCATCCCTATTACCTTCACCCTCCTTCTGCAACCTGTGCTTCAGCTATTGATACTTTTCATCATGTTGCCTAGCCTGCAAGATCCTCTCTTGCAAGTTTGTCCCATAAGAACTCATTGTTGCAATGTGATTCACCTACACTCTCATGTTGAGAGCATCTGCAACCTTGTTCTCTTTGCCCTTGATTTTCCTGATCTCGAAGTCAAACTCAATGAGGGTAGGAAACCATCTAGCTTACTTGATATTCAAATTGGGTTGGTCAAACAAGTACCTCAGTCCACTATGATCACTCATCAAGATGAACCTCCTGATAAGAAGATAATGTCTCCACATCTTCAAGGCATGAATGATAACTACTAACTCAAGATTGTGAGTCACATAGTTCTGCTCATGCTTATTCAACTTCCTTGACTCATAACATACCACTTGTGCTTCCTTCATTAGGACTCCACAGATTCCTCTCTCGCAATCATCTGTACATACAATGAACTCCTTATCATGATCTGCAATCTTCAAAACTGGAGTATTTGTAAGCAAATGTTACAACTGCTCAAAACTAGTTGCACACTCCTCTGTCCATTCAAACTTCTTTCCAATTCACTACAAATATGTAATAGGATATGCAATCCGTGAAAATTTCTTGATGAACCTTTTGTAGTAACCTGCTAGTCCCATGAATGATTTGACCTCATCCACATTCCTAGGAGTTGGCCACTCCATGATAGCTTTAATCTTTTCCAAGTCCATTGTTATACCTTCCTTGGAAGCAACATTCTCCAAGTAATGAAATTCAATCTGAGATAAACTACACTTGTTGAGCTTGGCATACAATTGATGCTCTCCAAACAATCTTAACATTGTTTCGAGTTGCTCTGCATGCTCTTCCTCATTCTTAGAGTATATCAATATATTATTAATGAACACTATCACAAACTTGTCTAGATAAGGATGCAACACATTGTTCATCAAACACATGAAAGTAGCTAGAGCATTAGTAAGACCAAAAGGAACCACCACAAACTCATAATTCCCGCACCTGGTATGGAATTTGGCCTTGTAGATGTCCTCTTCTTTGATGCGTACCTGATGATATCTCGATCTCAAGTCAATATTTGAGAACATTGTTTCTCCCTTCAACTGATCAAACAAGTCATCAATCCTCGACAAAGGGTACCTATTCTTGATCGTCACCTTGTTCAACTACATGTAATAAATACACAACCTGAGAGTACCATCCTTCTTTTTCACAAACAACACTGGTGCAACCCAAGGAAAAACACTTGGCCTAATATATCCCTTATCAAGCATTTCCTTAAGCTGCAACTTCAGTTCCACCAACTCTGAAGTACTCATTTTGTGAGGTGCCTTTGATGTCGGTGTTGCTCCTGGTACCAACTCACTAGAGAAATCCACTTCCCTATGAGGCGATAACTCTAAAATATCTGTTGTAAATACATCTTGAAATTGTTGCAGAACAAGATACCTCTTCAAGACTTCAGCGTCCTCAACATCCTTCCCTTTGTCACTGGAAATATGAAATTCAAACAATACACATCCTTTCCTGCAACTACGCTTAGCCTACATAGTTGTAACCATTCTCATTGATGTAGGCTTCTTCTTTCCCTATAAGATTATCTTCTCTCCATCATAATCTAGGCACTCAATAGCCTTCTCATAGAAATCTATCTTAGTCCTATGAATGTACAACCAATCCATACCCAAAGCATGTTGTGTGAACCCAAAGGAAGCACATTTAAATGTGTTGATGTAGGCATATCATTCAACTCAAATGCACAAGATATCACCCAATGATGAACTCTTCTCTTGGTCCTTGTAGCCAACTGCACCAACCAATATTTTGCATTCATTTCTTTATTAAAGCCACACTTATGCATCAGGTCAAGACTGGTATAACTATAGTTAGATCTAGGATCAATCAAAATAGAAAAAAATCGATCACAGAGCTTACCTTCCATCTCGATAATAGATGCATGATGACTAACCTGCCTATCATCCACTGCTGCGTAAATTCCAGGAACGCTCTGACAAACATCCCCAACTGTCTGCACCTCTTGAGCACTACAAATTTGAGGTCTTCCACCTTGATGTTGTGGAAAATATCTCATGGGATGCTCTCCACCACAAGTCCAATACTGCAAAGGCTTCCTGCCATCGCCTTTTTTTTGCTCCTCAAACCGAAACCCGTGTCCTTTATCAACTAATTGAACTTCTTGTACGACACTACATTCTCCCTGTTACCTGCATCTTGAGGTCTTCCTCACTTCTTATTCCACTTTCCTTTAGTCTGTTCATTCCCCTTCCAATCACGCTTAGGCTCAAACTTACGCTTAAACTGCTCATAAGAATGCTTCAACTTCCTAATGATTTCCTCCAATGACCGAGGCTCATCATACTCAATCTAATCCTTAAATGCTAAAGGAAATTCAATGATGAACCTTTTTCTTCTCATCATTAAGATATGGCACATACCTCAACAATTCTAGAAACTTAGTCGTGTACTCTTCATTTGTCATAGATCCCATATTCAGCTCATAGAACTCCTTAGCCTTTCCATCATAGTATCTCTCCGACAAGTACCTCTTCCTAAAGAGTCTTTTAAACTCATGCCAAATCAACTCCTTTGTTTTGATGCCTCTGACGCACTTCACATCTTCCCACCAAATATATAATTTTCCCTTGAGACTAAAAATAGTTATCTTGGCCTTCATGTTCTCTAAATAATCATGCAACTTGAAGAACTTCTTCATCCCAAGAAGTCGTGCTTCTGCATCTTCTGGTTTCTTCAGATCTCCATTAAAGGTAGGAGGCTTGGCTTTCTTAAACTCATCCAGAAAGTACTACTTCTCACTCCTCCTATAATGATGATAACCATGATGTATCTCTGAACCAAAACTAGAATAGAACCCATAACCACTACCTCTCCTCTCAGGTGTATCCATCCATCTGCCACCTCTGATCGTGCCATCCTTGTCTAACCTGTGTCCTCCATGATTCTTGCTACCATATGCCCCATTATTACTTTCCTCTCGCCCATATCTCATTATTGGCTATCCCTATCTCTATAAATCTGATAAGCTCTGAAAAATCACTACATTGACCTCTGCTTGCTTTTCCTAAGCTTTGGCTAGCCTTTCCTGTGACTGAATTATCCTATAATTATTTGCCTTACAACTTTTGATTTTTTCCTTCAGACTTCTCAAGGTATCTTCTATGCCAGGAGAGTACTCTTCCCCGTGTTGCTCAGCTGATCTGTAAGGAGAGTCACGTGAACTTTAATCCACCAGTTTTCTTGTCATCACTGGTCTTCTTCTTCCTGCAAACATACCATATCATATAAACAAAATATAAACATAATCAAACATACCTTAGTGAAGTTCAAGGGAGGCTATCTCATCTGCAAAAATCAGTCCAGATTAGCATGATATATATATATATATATATATATATATATAATGACACCAACATATCAACCTGTCGACATCATGCATGATAACTCAAACTATAACACTGATGATATATATGACAACCAAATCCACTACAATGCATGTATATGACTGACATGCATGCAAAATAATCACATCTAGCCCATCCATTCCAAGTTTTTGAACCTAGAAGCTCTAATACCACCCTATAACCACGCCACTCCCATATTTACCCAAGTTCCCAAGCTCATCGAGGTAAACATGAGACAAGTGTCACTATGACATGACCCAACCTCCAAGTTCCAGTTATGAAAGTGGGGCTAACACACCGACACATACAGACATCCTACAAGGACTATAGATCACCCAAGCTAAAGAAACACCCTAGGTGGTCAATCCCTGAGTTGGAACCTTCTTTCATTGACCTAGCACCCACTCACACACACAACAAGGAAAGGGTGTCGGTATAGGCCTCCAACTGCATGCATAGGCCAACTTCCATGTGATTATGGCCTAAATTCCTCAATTTAGTGCATGCAGTCCCGAGATCTAAGCTACTTTTCGAGGTAGACTAATGCCCATAACTTCCTGTAACTTTCTAGAATCATATTTAACATGATGGCAAAGTTAAAAATTCAAACTTGAATAAAAAACTTGACCTAGGTTTCCTAGAACACGCTAGACATTTCGTCAAACATATGTTAAACATGTAAGCTACATGTCATGAATTCATATATGATCATAAACTAATAGTATTCATCTGAGAATCACTAAGAAGGCTTCAAGCCCTCTTTAACTAGCTGCGATAACACTTATTAGTCCATGCATTCATCAACCACTTCATAACTTATAAAAACACGTCAAGAGCCATAGATAGAATACATCATATAACCAACATATAACCAACAAATAACCACCATAAAAACCATGGAAAATCATCCATAACATCACCATCATAATCAATACAAATGTTCATAGATCACAATAGGAAAATATCTCATATTAACATGTGAAAATGCCAACCAATTCGGGGACTTCCATGTACTTGACCATAGATTGGGCTAAACCAAATCTCTCTTTCAACCAATCACCCTCATGCCATATTCCAAGCATGAATGTGGGATCTCATGGAATAAACCAAAACAAAACAAAACTAGGGATTCTAGAGGCCAAACCACCTCAACCCTCAACCAGAGTGATTCCACCTCTACAGTTCAGAAATCACTAAAATCAACCAGATCAGTCTCTACCCAAGTTTTCAAGGGCTCCAAGAAACTCAACCCACAACCTTCCAGGGCTCTAGAGCATTTGTTCCAACCGTGACTCCAGGGACTAGTAACTCAACCCACCAAGGGCTCTAAAGTGTTTGTCCCAACCAACAGCTCTAGTAATTAGTAACTCAACCCAAGTTGTTCCAAGGCTTCCAGAGCATTTGTTCCAACCCACAACCATAAGTAACCCAAGCACCAATCAACAAAAAACAAGTGGAAAAACCCACAACACCATGGCTATCTAGGAAATGGCAAGGCAAGGCTAAAACCACTGTCAATCCAGGCAAATCTCCATGCCAATGACAACACATAACTATAGAATCACATGCATATACCATGCATCAAAAAATCGACAAAGCAATCAAGTTGTACCTATTAATCCAACAATTTCCTACAAAGAAATCCATTTGTACCTATTGATCCAACAATTTCCTTATGCTCCCTTCTTTCCTTTGCCTTCTTTCTCCAAATCCAAGTGAATGGTAGAGTGCTCCAAGAATGCTCTAAGTGTGCAAGAGTATGAGAGAACAGAGGTAAATTAACAAAAGGGTTGTGAATTGGTCCTCATAAGCCTTTTTATCATTGAGGTTTGTGTTTTCTTCATTTTCCCTCTAATTTCCTTAGCATGCAAATATGTGTCTCTTCACCTTCATTTTCTCATATTTTCCTTCATTTTCATAATTAAATGCCAATTATTGCCTCTTTGTCTTTACCAATTCCTTTGCCAATTTCCGTAGCCATTATTAATCATAAGTGATGCCCACTAAAGCGTTTTTCCCAACATTCATCTTGGAATATGTGTCCCATGACCTTGGTATTATTTTTTACATGGAAAATCAACCAGGTGTTGTTACAATTCAAATGGATTTGAATACAATATATTTATGTCTCTTTGCTTTGATATACAAGAATTCTTATGCCAAAACTCTGAATTTTTAAAAAAAAATATTGAGTACACCATTATAATGATTTTTGACAAGTGCACAAACATACCAAGAATAACAAATTGGATATAGATTGTTGAAGACAGTGTAAAGTTATGTTGGCATTCATTATGGGTTGACGTCATCCAACATAATATAATAATTTATTCAATGTAATAATAATGTCAACAAAAGTATACATTTATATTCCCAATACAACATAGGCTTTATGACATGTGATGCCTATGAAGTGATGCGACATATCCTCACACAAAATACAATGGGATAGTAGAATACATATAACTTAATGGTAACATGTGACAATATTTATCCTTACCCAACAAATGTCGCACTTCAAGAAACACTTAAGAAATACATTAATCAATCTTGACTCTATTCATACTACATCATGAGCGGTCATTGAGGATGGTTAATGTCCATTGAGAGGGGTTACCAATGATGGGTACTAATTTTGACATTCACCATGGATTGATCCCATGGAATTTAAAACCCTATACAATAATTGGTTCAATGTAGCAATAGTGTAAACAAAACTGTACATATGTATTCCCAGTGTAACATAAGTGTTATGACATGTGATGGCTAATGGAGTGAAACCATATATCCTCATACAACATATAAGGGGATGATAGATTGCATACAACTGAATGGTAATAAGCAACAATATTTATCCTTACCCCAAAAATGTTGAACTTCAAGAAGCACTAAAAATACTTTGTCATTTTGATTCTATTCATATTACATCTAGAGGGGTTATTGACGATGGATAATGTCTATTGAGGCTAAATGTGGTGTATTGGACCTTAGGAAATAAAAGGAAGCAATTGGTTTGTTTTATAATTTTATGCTATGCTTGAATTTTTTTAAGAGAAGTGTTCCTAAATCACCATAGTTTTTATGAGTTAAAAGGTTAGGAAGTTTAGTATTCAAACAAATATTTTGAAATTGTGAACTAATGTGGGTGTACGCACTAATATGGATACTATTGTATTTCATTTTCTCATGAATTGACACATCACATGGTATAATAATTAATAATTAATATCTTTAATCTAGTTTGTAACATATATAGTCAAGCGGGTTTAACTCAGATGATTTGGAGGAATGATTGTTATCTTTCCCACCTAGGTTTAATTCCCACAAGTGACATGTTGAACTCTTAAGAAGTATATTGTTGCAAGGGGTTGGAGCCATGTGTTGACAAACCCTCAAGATTTTGAAAAATATGGTTTATACCATCCTCAGAATGAGGGGGAGTACTTGGCAAGTCTGCCTATATCTCTCTCTCTCTCTCTCTCGGAAGTGATTCTTTAAAATGATTTTTGGAGAGTTGCATAATGTAAACATGGATTTCTTTTGTTGTAAATATTAGGGTTTTGAAGGTGTTATTCAACTAAATTCATCAAAAATTATATTTGGCTTCAACTTCTCTACAACAATTTACCATTTAGGTGGCACAATTTATTGTGTATATGAAACTTTGGTGGAGAACTTAACCCTTTTTTTTTAAAACTCGTCATTCAATTGGGGAAAACCACAATGATACCAAAATTTTAGTGAACAACTTAACACTCTATAACCTTGCCAGAGAACAAAATGCTAGATGGAAACTTCTAACATATTATTATATTGAGATATGTGATATGTAATTACGCCGTACGGTGTTCCCCTTTGAAAACAACTCCCCCAACTACCACTTTGTACTGGTTTGTACCATCGGGTAGAATGTTAGACGATTGAAGATATTTAGGCTGTCAGATTAATAATTAATAGTTAAGAAAAAACTGATAGTTAGGGTTGCTTCTTACTGAACGGTTTCTTGATAGTTTCTCCAGAAAAGGGTTTCTCTTGCAGGGATTGCTCTATTTGTCCATCAGTCATCCTAGACTAGAGTTCTTGGAGTGAGATGGACCCTTCAAGGAAACCAACAATCTTTACTGCATGGCAAGTTCTAGCATGTAAAGGTAATTAAGACCGCCCAATTTCTAAATTCCCTTTGGTTTTTTAAAGAAATGATAACACATCTCTCAGTGTTGTTTCCATTTTTAGACAACTTGGGGAGATCGGTCTTTCAAGGAAAATGTCAGGCTTCCCTGCAGGCGAAGTTGTTGAATGCAAAGATAATTAGCAATGCCCAAATACTAATTTTCGTATGATTTATTCAATGACAAAGTTATGATTTATTACTGCAGGCGAATTATCAAATAATTTGAATAATTCAGTTGAACTCGGCCAAATAAATTCAAAATTTTGGTTGTTTGGTTTGGTACGTGGATTCGGAATTCAATACAGAATCGGTTCACAGATTGTTATCGAAAGAACATAGCAGATCCTTAGTTCTTCAAAAACCCTTTCGGATCCACGACATGGCAGACCGTTGACATTTTATACAATGAGATTTTACAGTAATGGAGTACGAACATTTGTGTTGTATTTAATTTTTGTGGATTAATCTTATCAATTTAAACCAATATCTTTGCTAGTGAAAATTTTCAAGAGTTATCCTCGAGAGTGGTTTTTGTTTTGTTCTATTTTTTTTTTAATATATATTTTTTCATTGGGAATTTTTTTTAAACTGATTTTTTTTCATTAGGAGTTTTACTAAGTATTAAATTGTAATATTTAATATTTTTTTATATAGAATAATAAATGTTATTGTTAATACTGTGTAATTTGGTAAGTAAATAATTAATAATTAAGATTACAAGTGTATATTTTGAATAATGTTTACAAATTGTTTATATATAACTTTATTTGAAATATAAAATGTTTGTTAATATGAAAATTCAAATTTATGATGTAGTTAGGTATATGGATGAATACCTAAATTGTTAGTATATAATTTTATTAAAATTTGTTTTAAAGGGTTTTGACATTTTTATAATTGTCTATTTTAATTTTTAAAATATTTGTGAGATACATAATTCCAAATTATTTCCGTATTAAATTTTAAGTAATTGATTTTTTTGGTATATTAGAACTCGAACTTTAACTATTATGCAAAGGTAATTATGACTTCCCACATTCTAACACTCTCCATATTATCACAATGGATGCATGTAGCTTAGTGAAACCATAATGTGTGTTTGGGTCCTTCATATGATCAATTCCCACAGTCTAACACTCTCCATATGATCACAATGAATGCATGTAGCTTAGTGAAACCATAGTGCATGCTTGGGTCCTTCATACCATGTCTTCGAAGCAACGGTGCATGGTGGTTCACATGCTTTCAGAAATGGAGTTGAATATACATGGAACTGAATATACTTACCGACAAGAGTAATATTTCCTCCTTTCTGCTTTCATATATTTCCGCATCTAGACTTTGCTTGTCGTGTAGACCTTGCCTGCCATCTATTTTACATTTTCACCTCCCATAGTTTCTCAAGTCTATTTAGTTGAATAGTTTGAAAATATAAGAATCCAAGAAAAATATGTGTAAGCAGGAATCCATGGAGTATCATTACTTTGTTCACAATAACCATATTGAGAATCGATCTCTATCTTGGGTGATACCATTTTGAACATTGTATGCTAATGAAAAGCTATCTAAGTGTACTATTGAGTATTTGTAAATTAATTTATATATGTGTGTGTGTGTGTGTGTGTTTTCCTTCTATTTCATATTGAAATATATTTTTATTATCAATATTCTTTTTAATGTTATTTATTAATTTTATGGGTAAAAGAATTTATATGATAAAGTTTATTTTTTTAAACATCTATTATGTCATTCATTGGAATTGAATCAAAGTGGGGAGGATTCCATTTTTTCATTTGAACCTGTTATGAACCAGCTCACAAAAAGATAGAAAAGATAGATCAACGACTTCAAATTCGCCCTCTTCGAGGGGGTCAACCTCCTTTACATTACACAAATGAACAATTCTTGGATGATACAAATGACTAAACCTTTTTTCTATATATAGGAGTCTAAGGGCCAATATAATCAAAGCCGACATAACAATAATAATATAAGGGCACAACAATAAAAAAGTGGGCTTCTATGGGGCACATTAACAACAATATGGGGACAATAGGGGCAGAATAATAACAATAAGGGCTACAATGACAATGTTAATGGGGGAATCACTAGTATTATAGGACCTAACATGCCCCTCTCCTTCAAAAAATTGTTGTCCTTAACGCTTGAGTAGTTCTGGATGATTCTGTATAAAATTCTCATCCTCCCATGTGGAATCTTCAGCAGGTAAGTTCTTCCACTTGATGAGATACTCCGAAATTGATCGATTTCATAGCTGTCGAGTTCTTGTTTCTGTGGCTGCTTCAGGTTCCAATATGATTTTTCCTTCCTCGTCAAGTTCTGGCAATATTGTTTGAACTGGGAGCTTGTCACCTATAACCTTCTTTAAACATGAAACATGGAAAACTTGGTGCACTCTGGAGGCTACAGGAAGTTCCAATTTGTATTCCATAGTACCAATCTTTTGCAACACCTTGTATGGACCATAATACTTTGGTGATAATTTATTATCCTTCTTAGCTTACTTGAGAGACATTTGTTTATATGGTTGCAACCGTAGGAATACCCAATCATCTACATCAAAACTTCTTTCATTGTGATGTTCATCTTCCTGTTGTTTCATTCTATTCTGCGCCAAAGTGAGGTTATCCTTTAAGAGTTGGAGAACTTGTTATTGATGCTCGATGTGATCTTCCACTGCTTGAACCTTAGAATTTTCTCTTAAATATGATGTGATGGATGGTGGATGATATCCATAAAGTGCCAAAAATGGGGTCATTTTTGTTGCAGTACGCAAGGAAGTGTCATACCACCATTCAGCCAAAGGCAACCATTTGACCCATTGTGTCTGTTTATCAGATACAAAGCAACGAAGATATCCTTCCATTTGTTTACTATCTTAGTTTTCCCATCAAATTGAGGATGATAAGATGAGCTATGAGCTAACTTAGTACCAAGACAAGAAAATAATTTTGTCCAAAAATTTCCAGTGAAAATGGGATCTCTGTCACTTACAATAACCCTTGGATTTCCATGTAGCTTTTGAATTGTTTCCATAAATGCAGTAGAAACTGTACTAGCTTTAAATGGATGTGATAATGCACAAAAGTGTGCATACTTGGTAAGTCTGTCAACTACCACCATGATGACACTCTTTCACTCAGACTTGGGTAAACTTGTGATAAAATCCATTGAAACCTACTCCCAATGTTGGCTTGGAATGGATAAAGGTTGTAATAGACCTGGGATCTTAATTTTTTCAACTTTATTTTTTTGGCAAACCAAACATTCTGCCACAAGCTTTTGAATATCTGATTTAAGGCCATCTGAAAAAAAAAATACCTTCTTAACCCTGTGGTAAGTTTTTAAAAATATTGAGTGCCCTCCTAAGGGAGAAGTGTGTAATTCCATAAGAATCCTTTGTTTGAGTTGGGAATTCTTACATAGGTATAAGCGAGCTTTGTACCATAACAAATCATTTCTCTAGCTAAATGTATCAGATGTACTGGGATCTTGTTGTAGCTTTTGAATGAGTGCCCACACTTCTTCGTCATTCTTCCATTCATCCCTTGCTTCGTTTATCCAATTTGGTTGGATAATAGAAATGGCGCAAAGCAATGCTTCTACACTGTCATCCTTTATTGAGAGTGCATCTGCCACAACATTTTGTTTCCATTTTTTGTAGATGATTTCAAAGTCATAACCCAACATCTTTGTGACCCATTTTTGTTGCTCTTCTGAAGATAATATTTGTTCTAAAAAGTATTTAAGACTATCATGATCTGTTTTTACCTTGAAGTGTCTTCCCATTAGGTAGGGTCGCCATTTCTTAAGTGCATGTAGTATTGCCAACATTTCCTTCTCATAAATATCTTTGTGTAAATACTTTCCTTTAATTGGATGACTTTCGAAAGCAATGGGTATTTCTTCTTGCATTAAAACAACACCAATTCCATTTCTTGAGGCATCACATTCCATAATAAATGTTTTCGTGAAGTCCGACGTAGCTAAGACTGATGCTTGGCACATTGCTTCTTTAAGATGGTCAAAGGCCTTTGTTGCTTCTGGAGTCCATGAAAATGCATCTTTCTTCAATAATGTTGTTAGAGGTGTTGCTATTCTCCCATAATTCTTAACAAACTTGCAATAATACCCTTTCAACCTGAGAAATCCTCGCAGATGCTTTATGGATGTGGGGATTTTCCATTCCTTAATGGCTTTAATTTTGATAGGGTATACCTTAACAACTTCATGAGATACAATATGACCCAGATATTCCACCTCTCGTACTTCAAAGAAACATTTGGAGCTTTTTGCATATAATTGTTTCTCCTCCAATAGTTTGAGCACCCTGTCAACATGTTGAACATGATCCTTCCAAGACTTGTTGTAGATTAGTATATCATCAAAAAATACTAACACAAATTTTCTAAGGAAGGGTTTGAAAATGGAATTCATTAAACCTTGAAATGTAGAAGGTGCATTGGTAAGGCCAAAAGGTATGACCAAAAATTCATAATGACCCTCATGAGTTCTAAATATTGTTTTCGGAATGTCTTCAGTATTCATTCTAATTTGATGATATCCTGAACGAAGATCCAACTTGGTGAAGGAAATTGATCCATGCAATTCATCCAATAATTCATCAATGACAGAAATAGGAAATTTAAATTTAATATTGAGCTTGTTGAGCTCCCTATAATCCAGACACATGTGCCATGATCCATCCTTCTTGTGCACCAATTCTACTGGAGCAGAGAAAGAACTTTGACTAGGTTGAATTATGCCAGCCTCTAGCATTTTTGCAACCATATGTTCAATTTCACTCTTTTGGGCATAGGGATATCTGTAAGGCCTAATGTTTGGAGGAAAACTTTCTGGAATCAAATGAATAGCGTGATCATGATCACGAATAGGTGGGAGGCCTTTGGGAATCTCAAATACCTTGGAATGATTGTCCAAGACTGTTTGGATATGGAGAAATAGATGATTTCAATGTGGAAACCTCTAGCAAACATAATTGTGCAATTATGCCTCGTTGTTCTTTCTTTAGAAGCTTTGTCATTCCGTTAGAGCTGATTATCTTTCCTAATTTCCTTGCAATACCCCTTAATTCAACTTCCTTTCCTTCTGAACAAAATTTTATGAAAAGTTCTTGAAAATTAAAAGCTATTGTACCCAAAGATTCTAGCCATTGGACTCCTAGTACAACATCAGCACCACCCATTGGAATGGAAAGAATTGGGTTATTCAATACATATTCTCCCATGGATAGCTTGATATTATGGCACTTTCTAGTGCAATTTATGGTTCCTCCACTTGCAACCATCACTTGACACTCTGGTGTTGGATATAGGAAGCAATTCAATTCCTTGGCTATCTTACAATGAATAAAATTATGGGTACTGCCTGAATCAATCAACACTATTACATTTTTCTTCTTGATATGTCCTTCTATCTTGATAGTTTGAGAAGTGGTAATTCTAGCCAATGCATTACAAGATATGGTCGGATTCATTTCTTCTTTCTCTAGGATTTGTTCCTGGTTTATATCCTCTTATTTTGACGTTTCTTGTTCCTTTTCTTCCTCCTCTTCACAATCTATGTAAAATAATTTCTTCTCGGCACACTTATGACCTTTAGTGTTTTGCTATCACAACTGTAACAAAGCCCCTTTTGCTCTATTTTCTTCCAACTGTTGTGGTGTCAACTTTGTAGGTTTTGGAAGGCTAGGGGAAACGACACTTCCATCTTTATAGTTGTGAGTGGTAGGCTTCCTTGTTGCCATAATTTTGCTTTCCATTTTTCTTGCCAACTTGAATGCCTTCTCCAATGGATCAGGTTCCCAAAGGTGAACCTCATGTTGGATGTTATCCTTTAAATTCCCTATGAACACATCAATCATATGCTCCTCTTGAATATATTTTACCCTTATGTTCAATTTTTGGAAGTCTTCAATGTGCTCCATCATTGAACCTTTTTGTTTGAGATTTATCAATTGGCTAAAAAAGGTATTTCTTTTTGTATCCTCATAATGTGCTATCATTTCTTCCGTAAAAATTGCTCAAGTGACATTTTGTTTACGAGAGCAAAGTCATTGATACCATACAAACCGATTTGGTTCCAAATATAAAGTTGCAATAAGTACCTTTTGTGTGTTTTGCACATTATGGAGATTGAAATATTGCTCCATCTGTAGTATCCATGTTACGAGATCCTTGCCATCAAACTTCCTCATATCGATCTTTGGAACATGGTGGGTCTTCAATCCAACGTTAGAAGCTATGAAATCATGATTAACATTTATTTTGTTCTCATCGTGAGTTTCCTTTACTACCCTTTCACCATTAGTAAACATTTCTTGTAGCAACTTTTTAAAATCTGTCTTCAAATCTTCCATTTTTCCTTCCATCTTAGCTTCTACATCATCCATCTTAGCTTCCATGCCATCCATATTAGCTTCCACGTCTTTCTTTAAACCATCCATATTAGCTTCCACACCTTTCTTTAAACCATCCATTTTAGCTTCTGTTACTTTTTGCGAGAGTGAATTTTGTTGCACTTGGTCTCGTAATTTTGATATATCATGTTGCATTTATTCCTCTTCTTAACGAGTCATGCTAGAGGTTTCAGGTTGCTTACTAGGTGTTTCCATTTTCTTTCTTTGGAGCATCAATTAATGATAATTATGCTTCACTATGCCCTTTGAATTCCTTCAAACTAATTTTTCAAACCAAACTTATGCAAAAAAAAAAAACTACACAATTTTTTTTGTTTTTTTTTTTTTTGTTTTGTTTTTCTTATTCTTTTTCACTGTGTAGGAGCTCAATATTGAATCTGATGTATCTCTGAAATTTCGGATCTCCAAGGTCTAAAATTGTGAACTGTGGCAGCTCTTTGAGTCCTCTTTCCAACGCCACTAGTCCGATCGAAATTGGATTCTCCAAGAAAGATTTATGCCCAATCTCCCAATATGACCTGATTATACACTTTTTCAATAGAGTGAACTTGTACGAAGTTCCACGTGTCACTATTTCAACCTTCGGACCTGAAAATGATGCACAGAAAACTAAAGTCCATCCTCTTTCTGTAACTTCTTACGAAATTTCAATCTGAAACTCAGAGAGAAAATTATGACAATTCTCCCAAAGTCATATGTTTGGGATGTAATTCAGGAGTCTGCAAAAACCCTAATTTCCTTAGATCATATCTCTAAAATTATAGAGAGACAAGATCTGAAATTCAGACCCAAAGATCATCGAGATTTCGGCTCAAATGGGTTTTTTTTAGCTTCTAAAATGTCGCAGAAAAAAAGAAGAAGAAAGAAGTTATAGCAAAAATTCCACGATGACTTGTTTGGAGCATCGAAACCCTAGAATCCAAAGCTCTGATACCAAATGTTATGAACCAGCTCACAAAAAGATAGAAAAGATAGACCAACGACTTCAAAATCAACCTTTTCGAGGGGGAAACCTCCTTTACATTACACAAATGAACAATTCTTGGATGATACAAATGACTAAACCTCCTTTCTATATATAGGAGTCTAAGGGGTCACAATATAATCGAAGCCGACATAACAATAATAATATAAGGACACAACAATAACAATAGTGGGAATCTATGGGGCACACTAATAGTTTTGTTGAATTAAAAGATTAACAAAATTGGTATTGTATCATGTGAGATTTTTTTTTAGCACAGATTTTATTATAAATATCATAAAAAATAATTCTAACTCACCAATAAAAATATTTATATAAATCTATTAATTATCTCCACTTCTTCACTTTTTATTAAAATGTGAACTTTTAAATTTCTCCTCCTTGCGAAACTTTAACTATAACCTTGGTCTTTTAACTTTTTTCTTCTTGAACTTCAATTTTTATTGTTTGTTTTTTTCCCTTCTATTTCATATTAAAATATATTTTTATTATCAATATTCTTTTTAATGTTTTTTATTAATTTTATGGGTAAAAGAATTTATATGATAAAGTTTTTTTTTTTTAAACATCTATCATGTCATTCATTGGAATTGAATCAAAGTGGGGAGGATTCAAATTTTTCGTGAACCACCCAACATAAACCAAGTGACAATTTATATGATAACGTTATTTTCAAATTATATTAACTTTTTATGTAAGGTAAAAGCTATTTAGTAAGAGAATGAGGAAAATGTTAGATGTCAAATTTATATGGAAAATAAAAGGAATTATACAATATTTCATTTTAAATTAAAAAATATATCCTAATAATTTTGTTGAATTAAAAGGTTAACAAAATTTTGTTGAATTAAAAGGTTAACAAAATTGATAATGTGCACATGTGAGATTTTTTTTTAACGTTAATTTTATTATAAATATCATAAAAATTAATTCTAATATCAACAATAAAAATATCTATAAGAATCTATTAATTATTTCCATTTTTTCATTTTTTATTAACTCTTAACTTTTTAAATTTCTTTCCGATAAAACTTTAACTTTAACCTTGGTCTTTTAACTTTTTTTCTTCTTGAACTTTAACTTTTATCTTCTATATAATCTTTTCAAACATAAAACTATCATTTCCTTCTTCCAATACATTAATTGAGAAAAATTAAAAGAATTGAAATTAGATTTTAAAAGAATTAAAAAAATCTAGACATATGAGAAAAAAATACCCATATTGTAAGTATAATAATTTTTTATATAAATATATTTCTTCGAAACTTTAAACTATCTTTTTCCCTTTCCAATACATTATTTTGCATCAATTAAAATCATTAAAATTGGATTTTTAAAAAAATATAACATAATTGTTAATATAAACATAATCTTTTGAAACATTAAATTGTTTTTTCTTTTTCTTTTTCTAATAATTTATCTACATATTTTCAATTAATATTATTTTTATATAAAAATATAAATAATAATTCATTTTTTATTTAAATTAATTATACAGGTAAAAAATGTGTTATCTTTACTCATAGTGTTATAAATATCATTATTTTAAAGTGTGCATAAATAATGGTTTGGTACTTCAATTTTTATAATATGGTAGTTTTATTTTTTTTACTATTTAATGATTATGCTTTTCTATTATGGTTTTTTTCTATAATTTATGTATTTTTTTAAATTTATTATTATTACTATTATTATTATTATTATTATTATTATTTGGAAGTTTCGATATGCATGAATTCAATATTTATGAGGACCATAATAGCATTTGTCTCAACCACCCAAGCCAAATACAATTCACAATTTTATAACAAGAAAAAAATTTAGTTTAAATATTGATTTGAAGATTATGTTATTTGAAATTAAATTTTGAATTTTATTATTTTCATTTTCTCCATGTGGTTCATGGACCCTTCAGATCAAGGACTACCATGCCCATGGAATACTTGTACCAGACAGATCCACTAGAAAGAATCACTTCAGGTTAGCTCGATTACCAAGCTTGACCCCGATGGTGTTGAGAGTATTGAACCCATGACCTCTCAATAACAAAGGTACTTTAACGACTAGGACTCAACCAATCAGGAAAAAATTATGAGCTAGAGTATTACTACTTTAATTACATAAATATGTGGCCAATTATATATGAAAAAATCATATTATTTTTATTTAGAATTTTGATGTTATTGCAACAATATTGCATGAAACAGAAAAGAAATGCTACAAAGAAAAAGTCATTTGTGAAATGATGATAAAAACAACAATAATAATGGTGACAAGGATGATGACAACAATAAAGAAGAAGAACACATGATGATGATGATGGAAACAATGATGATAGTAGTTCTTGGACCTTAAGAAGGTAAGAGAGTTCAGATCTTGCTTTAGAATTTTTTTATGTGCTTAGAAAGCATTAAGAGAAGCATTCCAAGACTATCATAGTTTTATTGAGTTATAATGTTAAGAAGGTTGGCAGTGTGACAAATCTTTTGAAATTGAGATCTAACCTAAGTATATGCTAGACATTATGTTATTTTACATTAAATTTTGAATATTATTACTTTAATTACATAAATATGTGGCTATATATATATATATATTTATAATTCCAATGTTATTGCAATAATATTGCATGAAACAAAAAGAAATGCTACAAAGAAAAATTCATTTGTGAAATGATGATGATGATCATAACAACAATACTAATGATGACATTGATGACGACAACAATGAAGAAGAAGAGCACGTGATGATGATGATGATGGAAACAATGATGAAAATAATGCTTTGACCTTAAGAAGGTAAGCGAGTGCTTAGATTTCTTTAGAATATTTTTTTATGTGCTCAAAAAGCATTAAGAGATGCATTCCAAGATTGCCATAGTTTAATTGAGTTATAATGTTATGAAGGTTGGTAGTATGACAAATCTTTTGAAAATATGATCTAAAATGGCTATATATTGAACATTTTAAGAGAAACTATTTTTCATCTTTAACCCTCTTAATGTCACTAATTTGAAAAATTCCTTCATCCAATGGTATTCTAGAATTGTCCAATGCCCAATTTCATTAGAGAGCTTATGAGAATTTGTTCTTATTTTAGCAATGTTAATCATTTTCCTTTACACTAAGCGAAAACAAAAACATTTTTAATATTATGGATTAGGAATAATCACCTCCTTATAAGAATAATTATATCCGCATGGGCCAAATGACAAAGCTCTTACACCTAGGGATCTTATTTTTTGATTTGGGGATTTTGTGTGATTGTTTGTCTAGGAACCCAAATGACCATATTTTTTATTCTAGCTTTTGTATGATTGTGTATCTGATTAGTACCCAGATGACCATATTTCATTTCATTTGCAGATTCTTCTTCACCAATTAAATTTTGGATCTCACTATTGTTGCATGTGATCCAACTGAGGTGGAGGTCGTTCAACCACTTTGCTTGTAGAATTTTGTTTCTTCCCTTCTTGATTTTGGGCACATACTTTCCTTCTTGGGCGCCAACTTACACAAGAATAGGGAGAGGATTTGATGGTTGAAGATGGCAGGATCACTGTTGGGACTAACACATTGATAAAGTTCTTCATAGATTGTGCAGTCGAGTCCTAGATCTAAAGGCAACAATATTGCATGAAACAAAAAGGAATGCTACAAAGAAAAATTCATTTGTGAAATGATGGTGATGATGATGATAAAAACATCAATACGAATGATGACAATGACAATGACAACAGTAAAGAAGAAGAACACAAGATGATGATGATGGAAACAATGATGAGAGTAGTGCTTGGACCTTAAGAAGGCAAGAGAGTACATAGTTTTCTTTACAAAAAAAAATTATGTGCTTAGAAAGCATAAGAAAATCATTCCAAGATCGTCATAGTTTTATTAAACTATAAGGCTAAGAAGGTACAAAGAATGCTACAAAAAGGAATGCTACAAATAAAAAATCATTTGTGAAATGATGATGATGATAAAAACATCAATACGAATGATGACAATGACGATGACAACAGTAAAGAAGAAGAACACAAGATGATGATGATGGAAACAATGATGAGAGTAGTGCATGGACCTTAAGAAGGTAAGAGAGTACATAGTTTTCTTTACAAAAAAATTTATGTGCTTAGAAAACATTAAGAAAATCATTCCAAGATCGTCGTAGTTTTATTAACTATAAGGTTAAGAAGGTTGGTAGTGTAACAAAACTTTGGAAATTGAGATCTAACATGAGTATATGCTAGATATTATGTTATTTTACATTAAATTTTGAATAATATTATTTTAATTACATAAATATGTGGCTAGTTTTAAACATTATATATATATATATATATATATATATATATATATATATATATATATATATATATATATATATATATATATATATATATCATTTTTATTTAGAATTCCAATGTTATTCCAATAATATTGCATGAAACAAAAAGAAATGCTACAAAGAAAAATCCATTTGCGAAATGATGATGATGATGATGGAAACCATGATGAAAATAATGCTTCAACCTTAAGGAGGTAAGCGAGTACTTAGATTTATTTAGATTATTATTTTATGTGCTCAAAAAACATTAAGAGATGCATTCCAAGATCGCCATAGTTTAATTGAGTTATAATGTCAGGAAGGTTGGTAGTATGATAAATCTTTTGAAATTGAGATCTAAAATAGCTATATGCTAAACATTTTAAGAGAAACTACTTTTCATCTTTAACCCTCTTAATGTCACTAATTTGAAAAATTCCTTCATCCAATGGTATTCTAGAATTGTCCAATTCCCAATTTCATTATGAAGCTTATGAGAATTTGTTATTATTTTAGCAATGTTAATCTTTTTCCTTTACACTAAGTCAAAATAAGACATTTTTAATATTATGGATTAGGAATAATCACCTCCTTATAAGAACAATTATATTCCCATGGGCCAAATGACAAAGTTCTTATACCTGGGGATCTTATTTTTTGATTTGGGGATTTTGTGTGATTATTTTTCATGGAACCCAAATGACCATATTTTTTATTATGGGTTTTGCAGATTATGTATCTCATTAGTGCCCAAATGACCATATTTCATTTCATTTGCGGAGTCTTCTTCACCAATTCAGTTTTTAATATCATTGTTGTTGCATGTGATCGAACTGAGGTGGAGGTCGCTCAGTCACTCTACTTGCAAAATTTTGTTACTTCCCTTCTTGATTTTGGGTGCGCATTTTACCTTCTTGAGCGCCAACTTACATAAGAACAGGGAGAGGATTTGATGGTTGGAGATGGCAGGATCACTATTGGGATTGAAACATTGATAATGTTCTCCATAGATCAAGCAATCTACAGTCCTGGATCTGCGGGATTTGACATTCATGGTAACTAAGCATTCATGGTTTGTGACCCAATGAAGCTTGTTTTTGCACCTTAGAGGAAAATAATTTCTACTACTGCCTTTTGGAAGAAGGATTTCCCTAAGCAGATTAGAATTGCAGTCCTAGTGATCCAAAATTGATTGAATCAACATTGTAGAGGCAACATGGAGATACTTGATAGGCCAAGTATTCCTTTGAGACCAAAGTTTTGCCACAAGGAGAGGAGTGCAGAGTCTTGCAGTAGTTCATTGAAAATCAAGAGGGTTCATAAGGAGAATGACCAAAGTGTGGATTCATCAAACAATTTGGAGATACTTAAGGGCTTCCAAAGGCAAATGGAGGAGGATGAAGAAGTCTCAAGCATTGTAGTTGGGCCTGAACATGAACTTTCATATAGATCAAAGGTTTTTTCTGTAGATGTTGGAGAAACCCAACAGAAAATGAACAATAAATTGATGATGCATCCTCCAATATTTCCTAATAATTTAAAATTTGTCAGATAAAAAATTCTTGAAGGGGAAAGGGAGATCTCAAGACCTAAAAACCATGAAGGGGAGAGCAAAGATTGAGAGGAAATATATGGAGTGTAGCACTAGTGCACTGCGAATGGAAGATTATGTAGGGAAGGAAAACAATGTTGGTGTCGATTAGAGTGGGCTTGGAAATGAGGATTGGTGTTTAAAGGAAAATGCCACTATAAATACTCAATAGGAGATAGATTCAAAGGAACCCATTAAAGTTGTGGTTTTGAAGGGGACACAAAAATTGCACATACTGAAAAAGGTGCATAAAGAAAGCATTCATGCTCATCAAAATGAAATTCACAAGGTAAGCCATCCTAGATCAGAAGTGAAACTTCTGAAAGAAAAGAAACAACATTTGAATTTCATTATTCCAAAAGTGGTATGTAAAGAAACTAACCCTTCACATCCAATTGTTTGTTCACAAGAAAAGCCAACAACATATGGACATAATTTTTCCTAAAGTGATACATGAGGAAATCATTCCTACATGTTCCATTGAGGTCTAGAAGGAAAAGTACTAGCTCTTGGACATAAGGTTTCCTCCTAAACATGATAAAGGGAAGGAGAAAATAAATCTTTCATAGCTCAAGGAGCATATGTCAAACATTCAGGCAAAACTTGATAATACAGAGGGAAATAAACGTGTTGAAGATTATACATCAAGTATGCCAGATGACCAGAGTGTAGCTCAATATGAATTTAAAGAAGCTCATGTTTCTAGTGAACATGAGAGAAGAGGGGAGGGATCTCTAATTTTTCCATCATTAAAGTGTTGAGCTCTGAAACTACATCTCTCCTACACATTTTCCTAGATTTTCCCCCCCCACCAGTACCTCATAAGCTATCAAAGATCATTGCATATTAATTCTAAAGGAGCATTTAAGTGGTTTTCTAACTATGTTTTTGTGTTTGCTATTTGAATTAGATTTTGCTCATTAGCTGCGGAATGCAGCCACTTTCCGTAGTTGATTCAACTTTCGGCAACTGTTTTTTTTATCTCCAGGTTACAGGTGTCATCAAGCAAAACAAGGCACGTGGGCAGTTTAGAAATGATTTGGACATGGATCAGGTCCTATTGGTTTAGCCAGATTCATAAAGGGAAGCTGTGGTCAAACGGTGGTCAAATGAAGGAGTCCTACGACAACAGGGCTCTGTTTTTCAACACGTGAAGGGTCCGAGGCCGTTCCTAGATCCCTGGGTTCATTTTGACAACTGTAGACTACCTCCACAATGCAGATCCAACAACCATCTTTGATAGATTGAATGATCTCGGCAACCATCATGCTAAACCCACGGATGCTGTCTTTTTACATGTCCTCTGTTGAAGGTGTTTCATGAGAAAACAGTTATGTAATTTTCCTTATAACGTGTTTGCAAACGCATGTAGAGTTAGTTTTTGATGTTGTTTTGCTGTTAGTCTTTGTACTGTGCCGTGAACTGGTCTTGCTGTTGTAACGAGAGGAGTCTTCCTCTGTTTTGCAATACAATATAACTCTGTTTTATATGACTGTGTGAGCGTAATTCTAGACTGATAACATGTTGACCAAGGCCGTGTAGAGGGCCCCTGCACGCTGAGGTTTTGTTTTCTTTATTGTTGTACAATTTTATGTGTTGTTTCCTTATTTTCATTGTACATGTTTCATGATTCGTTCACCTATGTATATTTCATAAGATAGTCATGGTGTTAACATTACAGTCCTGTACATGATTTTTCAAGTATTGTATATTGTTGCTAACACTGATCAGTGTGTGTTTCAGGATAGGCTAGGCCCAGGCATTTTCATACAATTTTTAGGATAACTAGTGACATGAGATTAGCCTTTCTGCTGACTTTGCTTTTCTTAGCTTTTCAATTACAGTTATGCATTGACTTCAGTTTTATTCATTTGCTTTGTCAGTTAGTTTAGATATCAAATTCCTCATATCATTGACGTTATCTCCAGAGCCATAGCTTAGACTACTTGGCGAGCTATTGGACTATGAATGATGTGATTTGATTTTAACTTTATTTTTATGCAATTAGATATCAATTCCTCATATTATTGACGTTATCTCCAAAGCCATAGCTTAGACTACTTGGCGAGCTATCAGACTATAAATGAAGTGAATCGATTTTACTTTTATTAGTTTGCAGTTTTTTATTTGTTTGAGTGCAATAGCTTGACTTTTATTTATGTATTTAGATAAGCAGCAGAGATAGAGATTTCATGATCAGTAGTTCATCATTTGTTTGATTCAAGTAGATGCACATTTACATTCTTGTTTAACTGCACATTTACATTCTTGTTCAAAGAATTAATCTCATTACTAGACTGTTTTGAGATCTTCCGAAGTGTTAAGTTCTGGAAGCCATCATAAAGGACATAATTGCCTTAAAATCTATACCCAAACTTGCCTTCTAAAGTATTCTTAAAACTTAGGAATAGGATTATCATTTGCACTAGGAGACAAACCAAGATAAAACCCCCAAAACAAGATAAATTTGATAAAAAGTAAGAAAGAGGCTGTCTTGCACATATAGTGCGCCACACTTCATCAGTTTACGACTCCCGGATTGATAATTAATGTAGCAATTTAGGACATACTAAATTGACTAAACATTTTGGCGCCATTGCCGGGGAAGTGTAACTAGGTAGCCGATCTCTTAAAAAAAAAAAAAAGGGAAAAATTGATAACTTCTTGAAGTATGCTCTCCTCTTACACCTAGTGTGATTTGGAGGATCAGAAAAGAGAGTTATTAGTTCAATAATTTCTTGATTATGCTCTCTTCTTGCACCTAGTGTGACCTGGAAGATCAGAAAGAGAATTATTAGTCCGACTTAAAAAAAATAAAAAATAAATAAAAATATGACATGCATAGAGCAAGAGATTCTAGGGGAAGGTTTATAGCTAGGGCCAAAAGTTCGATTTTCACAACTCCAACTACTTCAAGGCATAGACAAGATACACCTCCATCATCTCCGACTCATACTCCCAGCCTTAGGATTCCTGGAATTCAAAGGGCAGCAACCGAATTAGGAGACTCTCCCACACTATCCATTAAATCTGATCTAGGAGAAGAACCTTTCTTCACTTCTACAGGAGAACATATTGCAATCAAAGAAGTAGAATCACCTGAAGAAGAGGAGGGAGAAACTCTTCCTCGTTCACCATTAATAGAAGAACCCGAGGACTCTAAGGACTCTGAGGAAACTATCATGGCAGAGGAAGTAGTAAATGGATTTGGAGGAGGGGGTCGAGGAAGAGGAAGAGGAAACAATGGAGGAGGTAGAGGTAATAATGGGGGAAATAGGGATGGAGATAACTCATTTGGATTCCCTATAGCCAATGAGGAAACCCATACAACAATGAAAAACATTTCGCCATCTATCCTCCCAAACTTTTATGGGTTGCGAAGTGAGGATCCTGAAACATTTCTATTTGAGTTTGAAGTCTTGTGCCGAACCTATGACTATATGGAAGACTCTCAAAAACTCAAATTGTTTCCTTCAACATTGAAAGGAGTTGCTTTGAAATGGTTCATGGGATTAGTCACTCAATCTATTAGGACTTGGAATGATATGAAACAAGCATTTTTGGATAGATACATGGATTATTGTATGCCCACCAATCATAAGGATGAGGTATTCAAGATGATGCAAAAAAAAGATGAAAACTTGGAGGATTTACTTGAAAGATTTCAATACAACTTAAAGAGAGAAAAAATGAGTAATTTAGAGGAGGAAACCTCGAAAGCCCTTCTATTGAAAGCCACTAGAGATGAATGGATAGATATTTTAAACATGATGGGGAAGGGAGATATTTCTCAACTTCCACTCCATGACATAGCAAAACTATGTGTCCATCTCTCAAGGGGAAAATCTAAAACTGGAAAAGGGCCTAGAGATCCTTCTCTGATTATAGCAAACAAATATGTAACTAGTTTAGTAAGTAGGGCAGAGATTGGCAATATGCTTGATGAGTTCAAAACTGATATTCTAGGGAGCCTTAGTGAACAACTAGACACCCTTAAACTTCAAAACAAGCATAAAACAGAAGCTATGCCTTGGCCATCTTTTGTCCAAAATGTAGAAAGAAACATGCTATAAGGGAATGTCCCTTGGATGCAAAAGTTGTAGAAACATGTATGATTTGCTCAGAAAGCCATGAGACCAAGGATTGTCCTTCAATTCCTAGGCTCAAAGTTGTCTTTCAGGAAGATCCAAATTCAGTAGAGTCCCTTAGTTTTGTTTCAAGAAGACCATGGCAGGGGCAACAAAATCAGGGATTTAACAATCCTATGAACTTTCAGCTCCCGCCAAATTGGACTTCTTGGCAACAACCTTGGCCCCAATTTCAAAATCCATACCAATCATGGGCACAAGGGATGCAAAATCCTTATGGGAGATTTGCTCAATTTTATCAATATCATCCATCTTTTCCAAATAAACAAAATCCACCAATTCCAAATCAAAACCCACAACTTTCATTATCATTCCCACAACAACAACCTTCTCAACAAAATCCAAATTCTCAACTCTTGCTTCCATTTCAACAAAAGACAAATCAACTACCAGCCCAGCCATTGCCAAATCCCAACAACAAAAATCCTCAGAATGCTTACATGATAGAAGGACAACAATTTCCTGCCTATATGATTGTTCCTCTTAATGATGTTCAACTCAGATCTGGTAGAGTTTTAGAAAAATCTTCTATAGATGTTGTTGAGTCCCAAACATGCATCTTCCCTATATACCTTTTCAACCTTCTTTTCCATTTACTTGATCCACCAAGCTGTCAAATCATTGCATATTAGTCTAAAAAGAGCTTATGAAATGGTTTCCTAACTATGTTTATGATTGCTATTTGATTTAGATTTGTGTTCAATCAACTGCGGAAACTTGTCACTTTCCGTAGCCAGCTCAAGTTTCCGCAGCCATTTTGTTAAAGACTATGTTACAGGTGTCCAATGGAGATCTGGCCACATGGGCAAGCTGAAAATGACATGTACATGGAGCGTGTCCCCTTGGTTCAGCCGAATCACTCACAAACAGCCATGGTCAAAGACGGTCAAAGGAGGGGTCAAACCAAGAGTTTTGCGGTGGCACAGCTCTGTTTTGCCCACGTGAAGTTTTGCGTGGCAAGATCCTCAATCTACAGAGGTGTGCTAACACCTGTGGATCAATCCTTGAACCAAATCGAGCAGCCACCACTCCATGGATTTATCTGTCATGATTACCATACCGCTAGATCTCAGGCCGTGGAGATTTACATGTCTGTTTGGTAGCGTAGAATCTAGGAATCAGTTATAGCATTTTCACTTATAAATAACGCGTTATCATACGCTGGATAGTTAGCTTTTCATATGTAATCTTGACTGTGTTTTCCGAGCCCACTGTACCGTGCTCTATTTCCATGTTTTTACTGCACTTTAATATATGAGAAGACAACATTCTTGAGTTCAATTTGTGACTAAGTGTTGATTGGCTGAGGTTGCAGAGGGCCCCTGTACACCAAAGCTCTGTATCTACTGTATAGTTTCTCGCTTTCTTTCATTATGTTACTGCTTTTATAATCAATTGCTTTTGTATATATTTCCTGATGTTTATAACTAACTGTTGTTCATCTTTTCTTTTATGCTTTCTCATGATTGCTAGCTGATCAGTATTTTCTCTTTCAGGTTCTTGTAGGCAGCCCGCGCAAATTACATAGTTTTAATGATTACTGGGATGAGATCATCTTGTCCTTTCTGATGATTCATTTACTGAGTTTTAATTCTAGCATTTTCATTTCCTTCAGTTTTGCTTCGCTTATTTACTTTTCTGCCACTTAGATATCATATTACTCATCTGTTTATGATTTCCTTCCTATAGCCAAGCGACTCAATTAGTGAGGAATCAGAATATTATTTGATGTAGTATGATTTAGTTTGCTTTCCTGCAAGTTAGTGATTAAATTACTTATGTCATTTTCAAGAATTGAAATATGAATGAGTAGTTAAATCTTAGTTTCCTTTTATGCAATTTGATTTCCTGCAATTTAGATATCATATTACTCAGCTTGTTTATGATTACTTCCTATAGTTGGAGCGAGTCGAAAGGTGAAGGGTCAGAATGTGGCTTGAAGTAGTGTGATTTAGTTTGCTTTGCTTTCAGTCTTTGATTTGTTTTGAGTTCAGTTTTTATTTTCTTTTCATACAGCAGTAAGGATACTGGGCCATTGTCACTAGTTCATTGTTTTGGTACATTTTTATTTTCTTTTGAGAATTGATTTCATCACAGTCAGTTTGAAACCTTCTTTTTGAGAACTTTAAAGTTTGGAAAAATCATTGTAGAAATCACCATTACCATCCATACTTGACTATCAATTTCGCCATCTCACACTAGGGAACCCACAGAAGATAAACCCAAAAACAAACCAAAAACTCAAAAACAACAAAGAACCAAGAAATCAGTTATCTTGCATATACAGTGCACTTCACTTCAGCAGTTTACAACTCTCGGATTGACATTTTAAATAGCAATTTAGGACACACTAAATCGACCAAACATTTTGGCGTCGTTGCCGGGGAAGTGAAACTAGGTAGCCAATTTCTTAAAAAAAAAAAAAAACAAGAAAATTCCAAGGAATGAAAAATTGATAACTTCTCAAAGTATGCTCTCCTCTTGCACTTAGTGTGAACTAGAGGATCAGAAAAAAGAGAGTTATTGGTTTAATAATTTCTTGAGTATGCTCTCTTCTTGCACCTAGAGTGACCTGGAAGATCAGAAAGAGAATTATTAGCCCGACTTGAAGAAAAAATAAAAAAAAATGACATGCATAGAGCAAGAGATTCTAGGGGAAGGTTTTTAGCTAGGGCCAAGAGTTCAATTTTTACAACTCCATCTACTTCGAGAAATAGACAAGAGACACCTCCATCATCTCCAACTCACACTCCTAGCCTTAGGATTCCTGAAATTCAAGAGGCAGTAGTTGAATTAGGAGACTCTCCCACACCATCCATCGAATCTGAATTAGGAAAAGATCCTTTCTTTCCTTCTACAGGGAGACACATTGTAATTGAAGAAGTAGAATCACCTGAAGAAGAAGAGGGAGAAATTCCTCCTCGTTCGCCATTAGTAGAGGAACCAGAGGACTCTGAAGTCTCTGAGGAAACTATCATGACAAAGGAAGTAGTAAACGGATTTGGTAGAGGTAGAGGTGGAGGAGGAGGAGGAGGAAACAATGGAGGAGGTAGAGGTAACAGTGGGGGAAATAGGGATGGAGATAACTCATTCGGATTTCCTATAGTCGATGAGGATTCTCTAGCAACAATGAAAAATATTTCACCATCTGTCCTCCCAAACTTTCATGGGTTAAGAAATGAGGATCCTGAAACATTTCTATTTGAGTTTGAAGTCGTGTGTCGAACTTATGATTATCTGGAAGACTCTCAAAAACACAAATTGTTTCCTTCAACATTGAAAGGAGCTGCTTTGAAATGGTTCACGGGATTAGTCACTCAATCCATTAGGACTTGGAATGATATGAAACAAACATTTTTGGATAGATACCTGGACTATTGTATGCCCACCAATCACAAGGATGAGGTATTCAAAATGGTGCAAAGAGAAGATGAAAACTTAGAGGATTTACTTGAAAGGTTTCAATACAACGTGAAAAGAACAAAAATGAATAACTTAGATGAGGAAACCTTGAAAACCCTTCTATTAAAAGCCATTAGAGATGAATGGATAGATATTTTGAACATGATGGGAAAAGGAGATATATCTCAACTTCCACTTCATGATATGGCAGAGCTATGTGTCCATCTCTCAAGGGGAAAATCTAAAATCGGAAAAGGGCCTAGAGATCCTTCTCTCATTAGAGCAAACAAATCTACAACTGGATCAATAAGTAGGGCTGAGATTGGCAACATGCTTGATGAATTCAAAACTTATATCTTAGGGAGTCTTAGTGAGCAACTAGACACCCTTAAAATACAAAACAAGCAGAAAGCAGAAGCTGAAGCTTTGGCCATCTTTTGCCCAAAATGTAGAAAGAAACATGCTCTAAGGGAATGTCCCTTGGATGCAAAAGTTGTAGAAACATGTGTGATTTGTTCAGAAAACCATGAGACCAAGGATTGTCCTTCAATTCCTGGGCTCAAAGCTGTCTTTCAAGAAGATCCAAATTCAATTGAGTCTCTCTATTTTGTTGCAAGGAGACCTTGGCAGGGGCAACAAAACCAAGGGTTTAACAACTCTATGAACTTTCAACCCCCGCCAAATTGGAATCCTTGGCAACAACCTTGGTCCCAACCTCAAAATCCTTTTCAATCATGGGTACAAGGTATGCAAAATCTTTATGGGAGATTTGCTCAATTTTATCAATATCCTCCATCTTTTCAAAATCAACAAGCTGCACAACTTCCAAATCAAAATCCACAACTATCATTCCCATTTCCACAACAACAACAACCTTCTCAACAGAATCCAAATTCTCAACTCTTGCTTCCATTCCAACAGAAGACAAATCAATTACCTTCCCAGCCATTGCCGAACCCCAACAATAAAAACCCTCAAAATGCTTACATGGTGGAAGGACAACAATTTCCTACCTATATGATTGTTCCTCTCAATGATGTACAACTCAGATTTGGTAGAGTTTTAGATAAGCCTTCTATAGATGCTCAAAAGCAAAGCATTTCTGAGGAAGATTCTCTTGAAGCCAATAAAGGTTCTGAAGCATCTCTTCAAAACCCAAGCACTCAAAAAGAAAAAGAAAAAGATTCAACCCCCACAACTCCTATAGTTGAGCAACCTGCATCTTCATCCACACCTTCTTTTCCTGAAAGATTACAAATTGACAAAGGGGTGGAAAAAAAATTCTTGTTGCCTGACTATGATATTCTAGATGAATTAAAGAATGTCTGTATCAAGATTCCCTTGTTACAAGCCATTAGAGAGATTCCTATTCTAGCAAAAACAATAAAGGAGTTGAGTCTTAAAAGACCAGGAAGGAAACCGAGAGATACAAGAAGAATCCACCTGGTAGGAAAAATTGCAGATATCATGATGGGAAAAATTACTATGCAGAAGTATGTAGATCCCGGTAGTCCAATTGTCAAAACACATATCAATGGGGTAGAAATTCCAAATACTTTGATTGATTTAGGGGTTGCTATCAACATTATGAGTAGACAGATTATGGAACAGCTGAAACTTCCTAATCTTCTTTTTACACCTACTTTACTGCAACTTGCAAATCGATCAATTATCAAACCAGATGGTGTATTAGAAGACATTTCGGTCTCCTTAGACTCTTGGGAATATCCAGTAGATTTTATGATTTTAACTCCCAAGAGTAATTTAGGAGGACATCCTCTCATCTTAGGAAGACCTTGGCTAGCCACAGCTGATGCTTTTATCAGTTGTAGGTCTGGGGATATGTATATTTCTGATGGTAATTCGACAAAGAAATTCAATCTGTATCCTCCAGCAAAAGCAATTACAGAAATAGGAGATAATGAGTGGGTTGATGATGAGGATACTATACAACCTATCTTTACCATTTCTGAAATCAGTGAAGATAGTCAAATTCTGAACACATTAGAAAACTTTGAAACATCTTCAGAATATGACCACACACAATTTCAGTTAGATTCTGACATTGAGTATCTATCATCTAGACAAATGTCTCTTTTCTCTATGGAATATTTTGGTAGTTCCGCCATTGAGATCTTTCCAGGTAAAACATTGAATATCAACAAATACTTGGAAAAATCACAACAGGGAGAGCTAACAAAATCTTGCAAAAACATTCTACTGCATTTGCATGGGAGTATACCGATATGAAAGGTATTGACCCTAAGACTTGCATTCATCACATCTATATCGAGGAAAACAGTAGACCAATCAGACAACCTCAGAGAAGGATGAATCCAAACCTTAGGGAGATAGTGAAAGAAGAGCTCCAAAAACTACTCAATGTAAACTTCATTTATCCAATTTCAGATAGCCGATGGGTTTCTCCTTTGGTTATAGTACCTAAAAAGGATGGTAAATGGAGGGTATGCATTGATTACAGGGAATTGAACAAAGCAACTTTGAAGGATCACTTTCCTTTACCCTTTATCGATCAGGTATTAGATACCTTAGCAGGCAAAAAGTATTTTTCATTTTTGGATGGTTTTAGTGGCTATAATCAGATTCAGGTAGCACTTGAAGATCAAGATAAGACCACATTTACCTGTCCATGGGGAACTTTTGCCTACCGAGTACTTCCTTTTGGATTATGTAATGCACCCGCAACATTTCAAAGGGCAGTACTAGGAATCTTTTCTGATCTAATCCATAATTGTGTAGAGGTTTATATGGATGATTTTACAGTTTATGGTAATTCATTTGAAGAGGCATTAGAGAATTTGGAAAAAGTTCTTATAAGGTGTAAAGAAACAAACCTTTCATTGAGTAATGAAAAATGCTTTATGATGTTTACTGAAGGTATTTTTTTGGGACATCATATTTCGGGGGATGGAATTAAAGTTGATAGATCAAAAGTTGAAGTCATCTCCAAGTTGCCTATTCCAAATTGTTAGAAAGATGTTAGAAGTTTTCTTGAATTTACTGGATACTATAGAATATTTATCGAAAACTTCACCAAAATAGCATCTCCACTCTTCAAATTACTTACAAAAGACTGTGAATTCAAATGGGATCCTGATTGTCAATCTGCATTTGAAACTTTGAAAACAAGAATATCTGAAGCACCCATTTTGAGAGGGCCAAATTGGAAACTTCATTTCCATATTTCTACAGATGCTTCAGATACAGCTCTAGGAGCTATGTTAGGTCAAAAGGATTTAGTTCCTTATGCCATTTACTACACCAGTAAAAATTTGACTCCCACCGAGTTAAACTATACTGTGACTGAAAAAGAGTTCTTAGCTGTTGTTCATGCAATCAATAAGTTTAGACATTATATAACAGGCTATGAAACTTTTATCCATACTGATCATTCTGCAATTAGATATCTATTGAACAAACCTGTTACTAATGGCAGAGTTACAAGATGGCTCTTACTTTTACAAGAATTCAATATTATTGTGTTGGATAGACCAGGGAAACAAAATACAGTAGCTAATTTCTTGTCTAGAATCCAAAATACTAACGAAGATTCTCCTGTAGAGGATAAGTTTCCAGATGAATATTTATTTGCAGTAACTACTAAGACTCATTGGTATGCAGATATTGCTAACTATTTGGTTACAGGGAAGCTACCTCCACATTTATTTCCTAGTGAAAAAAGAAGAATTATTCAGGAGAGTTCGAATTATTCATGGATTTCTAATGAATTGTTTAAAATAGGGCTAGATTGTGTGATCAGAAGATGTGTTCGGGAAGATGAAATGCCTGACATCCTTAAGGCATGTCATAATGAACCATGCGGTGGACACTTTGCTGACAAAAGGATGGCCTATAAAATCTTTTCTTTAGGATATTATTGGCCATCTCTCTTCAAAGATACAAAACAATAAGTCAGAAGGTGTGACAGTTGCCAAAGAGTTGGGAGACCGACTCTTTCAAATGAAATGCCATTGCAACCATAGGTACTCATCGAACCCTTTGAAAAATGGGCTTTAGATTTCATTGGACCCATTAATCCACCATCTAAACAGAAGAAGTATATATTGGTATGCACTGATTATGTCACTAAATGGGTAGAAGCCAAAGCATTGCCTTCTGCCACTGAAAATTCAGTTGTTAATTTTCTTTATGAGGATATCTTTACTCGTTTTGGTGTCCCAAGAGAAATTTTGACAGATCAGGGAAGTCAATTTACATCTAACTTGATGGAGAAGCTGATGGAAGAATACAAAATCAAGCACAGAAAATCTACTCCTTACCATCCGCAAGCAAATGGCCAAGTGGAGTTTACAAATAAAGTTCTTGAGAGCATCATCACCAAAACTGTCCATCTACACAGAAGAGATTGGGCAGAGAGGCTTCCTGAAGCCTTGTGGGCCTACAGAACTACCTAGAGGAACACAACAGGACATTCTCCCTATGAACTTGTTTATGGGAAAGAAGTCCTGCTCCCCATCGAATTTCAAGTCAAGACTTTCAAGATGGCAGTTCAGTTGGGGATGAATCTATCAGAAGCCCAAAAGCACAGAATGGAGCAGCTGAATGAGCTAGATGAGATCAGATAAGAAGCAATTTTAAGAACTGATCTAGTTCAACATCAAAGAGCTAAGTGGCATGACAGATACATCAAAGAGAAAAAGTTTCAAGAGGGAGATTGGGCACTACTGTTTGATTCCAAGTTTAAAGACTTCAAAGGTAAATTTCAGACCCATTGGCTTGGGCCATATGAGATTGACAAAGTCTTTAGCAATGGAGCGGTAAGAATCAAGACCATTGATGAATTTCAAACTCCTCTCATTGTGAATGGCCACCGATTGAAAATTTATCATAAACCACTCTCAAAAGAGGAATTTGTCAAAATGTTTCAAGAGAATTATGCAATAAGGCTGGTGAAGAAGAATCCTTCTTCCCCACCAGCCTAGCCTTTGTTTCTTTCAGTTAAAAAAAATAAAAAAATTAATTAATTAATTAAATTTGTATAAGACTGAAAACCAATCACAGATTGGCGGTCTTATACAGAAAATGTAGAGTGAAAATCAGGGACACCTGACACTATATTTTCCAAAAAAAAAATCTCTTCTCTCCTTCTTTTTCCATCTTCACTCCACCTCATTTTCCATTCCACTCCATCTCCATCTCATTTTCATTTCACTTCACTCCACTTCATTTCACTCATTTCATTTCATTTCATCAATAAAAGTCCCTTTCAGGACTATTTTCACTCAGTTAGTTATTATCTAACTATCTTTGTTCAGTTAAGAGGGTGTTGTGTCAGTTTCCGCAGCTGGTAGCAGTTTCCGCAGCCAGAAGCAATTTCCGCAACTGGTAGCAGTTTCCGCAGCCAGAAGCAGTTTCCGCAGCCACCACTCTGTTTTTCAAATCCACAGTCAAAATGTTAGTGCAATAATCATGAAAATGCAGGTGTGATTGAGCATATGCTATGAAGACATGGAGCATCTCCAAGACATCAAGGAAGAGCAGTTGGTTAAAAGCTAATGAGCAAGAAATGACAAGGTTTCCAAAGGTATGAGCAAATTTTTTTAATCAAATAGCAATTAAAGTCATGATTATGCATAGTTATCAAACCATAAAAGCTTTACTATGTGCAATGATAGTCACGATAGCTCCATTACCCACTACCATTCCACGATATTATTCCGCACACCATGCATTCATTTCTTAACGGTCTCATGATTGATTTTCGGGTTTGAACTCATAGTCGACTACACTTTCATTCACCACCTGTAATCATGAGATGTGACCTATCCCATTACGGCTCCTCTCCACCACATTTTCTGCAGCCATCCATTAAAACGTGTAATATTTCGTACACAGCCGTTTAATTCAAAATCTCGACCTCACTCCATCTCCTTACCATTCTATTAAGACCATCCTCTTCACATACGTCTGCACTTCATCTTGTGGACTCATTGCGGCTGCTCATCCTCTGTTCCGCCTGTAATCCCGAAGCACTCCCATTACCTGCTATCCATCTACCGATTGCAGCCACTGTATTTTGCTATAAACCCTGCAACCGAGCCACCTTCCCTCTGCTAAACCCTCACACGCAATTAAGTTTTCAGTTGAAATTCAAAACAGAGGAAGGAATGGGAAGATTACTAAGAGCAGAACCAGAAGGACCTAAATATTTAGAAGGTTACCCTCGAGCAAAAGATTTGCTGAAGAAAGCCAAATGGTTACGCTTCATCCAAAAATTTAAGGGCTATAATAAAGAGGAAGCCAAAGCTTTTGCATGGTCTTTCGATGGACAAATGGTGGAAATTGGAGATTTGAAGCTCATGGTGACTGAAACAATAGTAGCAGCTGCCACGGGCTTACCCTAGGAAGGTGAGCGATGGTTTAAAAACAAAAGTGTGGACGAACAGGCATGGAGAATTATGCTAAGAAACCCAGGTATGGACACCACTGTGTTTACAAAAGGAATTCATGTTCATGCATTGAAAGAAGAATGGGCCAGTCTGCTGTTAGTTATCCAAAAATTTATCACTTGCGAAGGACGCTTTGGTTCAATGTACATGTACCATGCTAGACTGTTGATGAATTTCTTAGAGAGTCAAACTCTTAATTTGCCTTATTTCTTACTGTTGAGTTTGAAAAAGATGAGTATCACAGTCCAAAAACACATAGGAAATATAGAACCTCATCTATATCATCATGGACTTGTAAAGATTCTCATTGAAGACCAACTGAAGAAAAACAAAGATACCTGGGAACAATTCTTGATAAGAAACTACTTTCAAGAGCCATCTGAGGCATCTGAAAGTAGTACACCAAAGACACCAAGAAAGAGTAGGAGAAAAGAAAAGAGTGCCATAGTCCAAGACTTTCCTACTACAGAAACTCAAGAAGTTGGTCAAACAGAAAAAGAGAACAGAACTAAAGACAAAAAACAGAGAAAAGTGAAAGGCAAAAGAAACATACAAGAAGTCTACCAATCACCTGAGCCATCTATAGAGGAAGATTATCAAACACTATCGGAGAGATTAGTGCATCTTCAAGAACAAGCTGCTATAGCAAAGAAAAAGGAAAAAGGGAAACAGAGCATACAAGAAGGGAGTACTAGTCCACCATACTTAAGGAGAAGCACCAGGCTTAGAGGAAAGGGGAGTAAAACACAAGTAAAATGGCCCCACTTCATTGACTTGGGTGGGGAAACACCTGAGAAACCTCCAGCTGGCCATAGTCCACCTCGTCCTCAGACAAGTATTGAAACTAGTCCTCCACATGTCGATGAAAGCCCTTCTCGGCTAGAGCTAGAAAGCAATCCTCCTCCTCCACAAGATTTTGAACTCAGTCCAAGAAATACACCTGAAATAGATCCCAGTCAACAGGAGGTATATGACTACCTTGAATCTTTAGAAAAAACAGTTGCAGGTCCGAGTACCACTCTGCCCCACATGACACCAGATGCACAAGTTCAATCCTTAAAGCAAGAGGTATTTGAATTAGAGGTTCTAAACAAGCATATCAAGCAAGAAAATGAAGCACTTAAGGAGCAGAGCAAAGTAGATAAAATTATTCATGATAACACTATGCTTCATTTGGGACTATGGCAAAAGAAAAACAAGAAACTAAAGAAAAAGTGCAGAAAGCTGAGCAGAGAATTGATCAATCTCAAATTCAGATGTCTAATAAGGAAACCCAGGATGGTGGTAGCACCAAAGAAGAAGAAAAGAGGACTAGATGTCCTAGCAGAGGCTTTAGAACATATGGATTAAAGCGGAATGACTAAATTTTGGTTGCATGAGGACATGCAACACCTTCACAGTGGGGTATGTTGAGTCCCAAACCTGCATCTTCCATATATACCTTTTCAGCCTTCTTTTTCATTTACTTGATCCACCAAGCTGTCAAGTCATTGCATATTAGTATAAAAAGAGCTTATGAAATGGCTTCCTAATTATGTTTATGCCTGCTGTTTGATTTAGATTTTTGTTCAATCAGTTGCGGAAACTTGTCACTTTCCGCAGCCAGCTCAAGTTTCCGCAGCCATTTTGTTAAATACTATGTTACAGGTGTCCAATGGAGAATCTGGCCACGTGGGCAAGCTGCAAATGACATGTACATGGAGCGTGTCCCCTTGGTTCAGCCGAATCACTCACAAACAGCCATGGTCAAAGACAGTCAAAGGAGGGGTCAAACCAAGAGTTTTGCGGTGGCACGGCTCTGTTTTGCCCACGTGAAGTTTTGCGTGGCAAGATCCTCAATCTACGGAGGTGTGCTAACACCTGTGGATCAATCCTTGAACCAAATCGAGCAGCCACCACTCCATGGATTTATCTGTCATGATTACCATACCGTTAGATCTCAGGCCGTGGAGATTTAAGTGTCTGTTTGGCAGCGTAGATCTAGGAATCAGTTATAGCATTTTCACTTATAAATAACGCGTTATCATATGCTGGATAGTTAACTTTTCATATGTAACCTTGACTGTTTTTTCCGAGCCCACTGTACCGTGCTCTATTTCCATGTTTTTACTGCACTTTAACATATGAGAAGACAACATTCTTGAGTTCAATTTGTGACTAAGTGTTGATTGGCTGAGGTTGCAGAGGACCCCTGTACACCAAAGCTTTGTATCTACTGTATAGTTTATCGCTTTCTTTCATTATGTTACTGCTTTTATAATCAGTTGCTTGTGTATATATTTCCTGATGTTTATAACTAACTGTTGTTCATCTTTTCTTTTATGCTTTCTCATGATTGCTAGCTGATCAGTATTTTCTCTTTCAGGTTCTTGTAGGCAGCCCGGGCAAATTACATAGTTTTAATGACTACTGACATGAGATCATCTTGTCCTTTCTGCTGATTCATTTACTGAGTTTTAATTCCAGCATTGTCATTTCTTTCAGTTTTGCTTTGCTTATTTACTTTTATGCCACTTAGATATCATATTACTCATCTGTTTATGATTTCCTTCCTATAGCCAAGCGACTCAATTAGTGAGGAATCAGAATATTATTTGATGTAGTATGATTTAGTTTGCTTTCCTGCAAGTTAGTGATTAAATTACTTATGTCATTTTCAAGAATTGAAATATGAATGAGTAGTTAAATCTTAGTTTCCTTTTATGCAATTTGATTTCCTGCAATTTAGATATCATATTACTCAGCTTGTTTATGATTACTTCCTATAGCCGGAGTGAGTCAAAAGGTGAAGGGTCAGAATGTGGGTTGAAGTAGTGTGATTTAGTTTGCTTTGCTTTCAGTCTTTGAGTTGCTTTGAGTTCAGTTTTTATTTTCTTTTCATACAACAGTAAGGATACTGGGCCATTGTCACTAGTTCACTGTTTTGGTACATTTTTATTTTCTTTTGAGAATTGATTTCATCACAGTCAGTTTGAAACCTTCTTTTTGAGAACTTTAAAGTTTGGAAAAATCATTGTAGAAATCACCATTACCATCCATACTTGACTCTCAATTTCGCCATCTCACACTAGGGAATCCACAGAAGATAAACCCAAAAACAAACCAAAAACTCAAAAACGACAAAGAACCAAGAAATTGGTTATCTTGCATATACAGTGCACTTCACTTCAGCAGTTTACGACTCCCGGATTAACATTTTAAATAGCAATTTAGGACACACTAAATTGACCAAACAGATGTTCAATAGCAAGGTACTTCTGAGGAGGATTCTCTTAAAGTCAATAAAGGTTCTGAGGAAGAACCTCTTCAAAATCCAATTATTCAAAAAGAAAAAGACAAAGAGTCAACCCCCACAACTACTATAGTTGAGCAACCTGCATCTTCATCCATGCCTCCTTTCCCTGAAAGATTACAAATCGACAAAGGGGTGGAAAAACAAATCTTGTTGCCTGACTATGATTTTCTAAATGAAATGAAGAATGTCTGTATTAAGATCCCCTTGCTACAAGCCATTCGAGAGATTCCTATTCTAGAAAAAACAATAAAGGAGTTGAGTCTTAAAAGACCAGGAAGGAAACCAAGAGATATAAGAAGAATCCACCTGGTAGGGAAAATAACAGATATCATGATGGGAAAAATTACCATGCAGAAGTATGTAGATCCAGGTAGCCCAATTGTCAAGACACATATAAATGGGATAGAAATTCTAAACACTTTGATTGACTTAGGGGTTGCTATCAACATTATGAGTAGACAGACTATGGAACAACTTAAACTTCCTAATCTTCTTTTTACACCCACCTTACTGCAACTTGCAGATAGATTAATAATCAAACTAAATGGTGTACTAGAAGATATTTCAGTCTCCTTAGATTCTTGGGAGTATCCAGTAGATTTCATGATTTTGACTCCCAAGAGTAATCTAGGAGGACATCCACTCATCTTAGGAAGACCTTGGCTAGCCACAGCTGATGCTTTCATTAGTTATAGATATGGAGATATGTACATTTATGATGGTAGTTCGACAAAGAAATTCAATTTGTATCCTCTAGCAAAGGCAATTACAGAAGTAGGAGACAATGAATGGATTGACGATGAAAATATTATACAACCTATCTTTACTGTTTCTGAAATTAGTGAAGATAGTCAAATTTTGAACACATTAGAAAATTTTAAAACATCTTCAGAATATGACCACACACAATTTCAGTTAGATTCTGATATTGAATATCTATCATCAAGACAAATGTCTCTTTACTCTATGGAGGAGTTTGGTAGCTCTACCATTGAGATTTTTCTAGGAAAAACACTGAATATCAACAAAAATTTGGAAAAGTCACAACAGGAAGAGCTAACCAAAATCTTGCAAAAACATTCTACTTCATTTGCATGGGAGTATACTGATATGAAAGGGATTGATCCTAAGACTTGCATCCATCATATCTATATCGAGGAAAACAGTAGACCAATCAGACAACCTCAGAGAAGGATGAATCCAAATCTTAGGGAGATAGTGAAAGAAGAGCTCCAAAAACTACTCAATGTAAATTTCATTTACCCAATTTCAGATAGCCGATGAGTTTCTCCTTTGGTTATAGTACCCAAAAAGAATGGTAAATGGCGGTTATGCATTGATTACAAGGAATTGAACGAAGCAACTTTGAAGGATCACTTTCCCTTGCCCTTTATCGATGAAGTATTAGATACATTAGCAGGAAAAAAGTAATTTTCATTTCTGGATCGTTTTAGTGGTTATAATCAAATTCAGGTAGCACCCGAAGATCAGGATAAGACCACATTTACTTGTCCATGGGGAACTTTTTCTTATCGAGTACTTCCTTTTGGATTATGTAATGCACCTGCAACATTCCAAAGAGCAGTACTAGGATTTTTTTTTGATCTAATCCATGATTGTGTAGAGTTTTATATGGATGATTTTACAGTTTATGGTGATTCGTTTGAAGAGGCATTAGAAAATTTGGAAAAAGTCCTTATAAGATGTAAAGAAACAAACCTTTCACTAAGCCATGAAAAATGCTTTATGATGTTTACTGAAGGTATTGTTTTGGGACATCATATTTCAGGGGATGGGATTAAATTTGATAGATCAAAAGTTGAAGTCATCTCCAAGTTGCCTATTCCAAATTGTCAAACAGATGTTAGAAGTTTTTTGGGATTCATTGGATATTATAGAATATTTATAGAAAACTTCACTAAAATAGCATCTCCACTCTTCAAACTTCTTAAAAAAGACTGTGAATTCAAATGGGATCCTGATTGCCAATCAGCATTTGAAACTTTGAAAACAAGAATATCTGAAGCGCCTATCTTGAGAGGACCAAATTGGAAACTTCCTTTCCATATTTCTACAGATGCTTAAGATATAGCTCTAGGGGTTGTATTGGGACAAAAAGATTTAGTTCCTTATGCCATTTACTATACCAGTAAAGATTCAACTCCTACGGAGTTGAACTATACTGTGACTGAAAAAAGAGTTCTTAGCTATTGTTCATGCAATCAATAAGTTTAGACATTATATAACCGGCTATGAAACTTTTATTCATACTGATCATTCTGCAATTAGATATATAATGAACAAACTCATTACTAATGGCAGAGTTACAAGGTGGCTCTTACTTTTATAGGAATTCAATATTACTGTGTTAGATAGACCAGGGAAACAAAACATAGTAGCTGATTTCTTGTCTAGGATTCATAATACTAAAGAGGATTCTCATGTAGAGGACAAGTTTCCTGATGAATATTTATTTGCAGTAACTACTAAGACTCCTTGGTATGCAGATATAGCTAACTATTTGGTTACAGGGAAACTACCTCCACATTTATTTCCTGGTGAAAGAATAAATATTATTCAAGAGAGTTCAAAATATTCATGGATTTCTAACGAATTGTTTAAAACAGGGCTAGACTTTGTGATCAGAAGATGTGTTAGGGAAGATGAAATGCCTGATATTCTCAAAGTATGCCATGATGAACCATGCAGCGGACACTTTGCTGACAAAAGGACAGTCTATAAAATCCTCTCTTTAGGATATTATTGGCCATCCCTCTTCAAAGATGCAAAACAATATGTCAAAAGTTGTGACAACTGCCAAAGAGTAGGGAAACCTACCATTTCAAATGAAATGCCATTACAACCAAAGGTGCTCATCGAACCCTTTGAAAAATGGGCTTTAGATTTTATTGGACCTATTAACCCACCATTTAAACAAAGAAAGTATATATTGATATGTACTGATTATGTCACTAAATGGGTGGAAGCCAAAGCATTATTTTCTGCTACTGAGCATGCAATTGTTAGTTTTCTTTATGAGGATATTTTTACTCGCTTTGGTGTTCCAAGAGAAATTCTGACAGATCAGGGAGGACAATTCACATCGAAACTGGTGGAGAAGCTGATGGAAGAGTACAAGGTTAAGCACAGACAATATACTCTTTACCATCCGCAAGCAAATGGTCAAGTGGAGTCTACAAACAAAGTTCTTGAATGCATCATTACCAAGACTATTCATCTACATAGAAGAGATTGGGCAGAAAGGCTTCCTGAAGCCTTGTGGGCCTACAGAACTACATGGAGGAATACAACAGGACATTCTCCCTATGAACTTGTTTATGGGAAAGAAGTCCTGCTCCCCATTGAGTTCCAAGTCAAAACTTTCAAGATGGCAGTTTAGTTGGGAATGGATCTATCAGAAGCCCAAAAGCATAGAATGGAGCAGTTGAATGAGCTAGATGAGATCAGACAAGAAGCAATCCTAAGAACTGATCTAGTTCAATATCAAAGAGCTAAATGGCATGACAAATACATCAAGGAGAAAAAGTTTCAAGAAGGAGATTGGGCATTGCTATTTGATTCCAAGTTTAAAGACTTTAAAGGAAAATTTCAGACTCATTGGCTTGGGCCATATGAGATTGAAAGAATCTTTAGCAATGGAGTGGTAAGAATCAAAACCATTGATGAACATCAAACTCCTCTTATTGTGAATGACCACAGATTAAAGATCTATCTTAAGCCACTCTCAAAAGAGGAATTTGTCAAAATATTTCAAGATAGTTCTGCAATAAGACTAGTGAAGAAGAATCCTTCTTCTCCACCAGCCTAGTCTTTGTTCTTTTCTGTTAAAAAAAAACAAAAAATGTGTATAAGCCTGAAAACCAATCATTGATTGGCAGTCTTATATAGAAAATACAGGGCAAAAATCAGGAACTCCTGACGCCCTATATTTTCCAAAAAAAATCTTTCATCATTGTATTCATAGTTTCATGTCATTTCACTTCACTCCATTTCATTTCATTTCATTTCATCATCTCATTTTGCCAATAAAATTCCTTTCATGACCAGTTTTCCTATATCATTCACTCAGTCATTATTCATTTCCATCCATCTACATTCAGTCATATGTTCATTGTATCAGTTTCCGCAGCTAGAAACTGATTCCGCAACCAGTTGATTGATTCCACAGCTAACACTTTGTTATTCAGCACTGATAGTCAAATGTTAGCCAAATGCAGGTATGAAAAAAAAATGTTGAAGCACCCAAAGCATCAACAGGAAGCAGCGAATCAAAGGTTAGTGGATAAAACTGGCAAAAATTCCAAGGTATGAGCAAGATTTATTTCAAATAGCATTTTAAAAAAGAACATTCTATATAGTTATGAAACCACGGCTCCATTATATGTAATGATTAGCATTGATAGCTTCCATAACCGCTCCATGACCTTTACATGATTTCTCCACGAACCTTGCATTAATTTTTAACGGCCTCATGATCCGCCTCCGAATTTAACTCGTGTTTATTTGTACGTTGGCATTCCACCTGCTGAACCAGGTAATTATGAGGATGTGATCTATTTGATCACGGCTCTGTTCCGCCGCACATTCCGCAGCCATTTTGAGAACGTGCTCACGCTTATTCTGCAGCTGTCTATTTCAAAAGCTAAGCTCACTCTATTCCCATACTATCCCGCCTGTTATTTTCAGACTGTTTACACTCCCGTGAACTCATTCTCATTACCTGTTCTCTGCTCTTTCATTTACGATTACTGGTTTTTCTCCATAAACCTTCTCCATTCCCCGCTAACACAGCCGTTTCACCTCCGTCAATCCATCATTCACACAGATGTATTTTAAAGCAGAAGGAAGGAATGGGGTTTTTGCTAAGAGCAGAACCGGAAGGGCCCAAATTCATGGAGGGGTATCCACAATTGAAGAGCATACTAAGGAAGGCACGGTGGCTACAGTTCATTCAGAAATTCAGAGGCTACAACAAAGAAGTTACGAAGACATTTGCAAGGTCTTTTAATGGCGTGGAAATTGAGGTTGGAGACCTTAAATTTTCAGTCACAGAGGCATCTATCGTTGCAGCAACAGAACTCCCACAGGAAGGAGAACAGTGGTTCAAAAACAAAAGCTTTGATGAGAGGGCATGGAGGGTTATCCTACGCAATCCAGGTATGGATATAACCATTTTTAAACATGGAATCCCTGTCTCTACTTTAGAAGAAAAGTGGGCCAATCTATTATTGATAATCCAGAAGTTTATTACATGTGAGGGACGGTTCGGGTCCATGTATATGTACCACACCCAGTTGCTGATGAATTTTCTAGAAAATCAAACCATTAATTTGCCTTACTTTTTGTTAAATAGCCTGAAAAAGATGTCCATAACTATCCAAAAGAATCTGGGGGACGTAGAACCCCACCTGTACCATCACGGCCTTGTGAAAATTTTGATTGACAAACAGTTGAAGGAAAAGAAGGACACCTGGGAGCAGTTTTTGGTTAGAAACTTCTTTCAAGATCCACCTGAAACACCTGAGAGCTGCTTAGCAAGGAAAAGTAGGAGAAAGAAAACAAGTGTTAGAATTCAGGACACTCCTACTAACATAGTTAAAGAAACTAGTAGGGAAGAAAAGTTGTCTGAAAGTAGGAAGGAAAGAACTGAGGTTAAGAAGCCAAGAGAATCAAAAGGGAAAAGAAATATTGAGGTTGTCTATCAAACCCCAAAACCTTCCTCAGAAGAGGACCACTAAATACTTTCTGAAAGACTATTTTACCTTCACAAACAGTCAGCTGCAGCAAAGAGAAAAGGGAAAGAAAAACATAGTGTGGAGAAAGAAGACACTAGTTCACAAAATTTAAGGAGGAGCTCCAGACTTAAAGGAAAATTGAGGAAAGTAAAAACGAAAGGGCCCCACTTCATTGATTTAGGAGGGGAAATACCGAAAAAACCTTTAGCAATCCCTCCTAGCCGTGGCCCACACCATACTCCTATTCCTCAGCCAGATTTTGAAAATAGTCCTTCTCGACCAGATTTTGAGATCAGTGCTTCTCAACTAGATTTTGGGGACAGCCCAAGGAAGACTACACCTGAGATAGATCCAACCCAGCAAGAAATGTATGATTATATTGAAACGTTGGAGAAAATTGCCACAGATCAAGGCACTTCATCTACCCAGCCTAATATAGCCCAAGAAGCTCAAATCCAATCACTAAAACAAGAAGTTTTTGAGCTGAAGGTCCTAAATAGACACATCAAAAGAGAAAATGAAACATTGGAAGAACAAGGCAGGTTAGATAAGATTATTCATGACAACACCATGTTGCATCTTGGGCTATGGCAAAAGAAAAATAGAAAATTGAAGAAAAAGAACAGGAGGTTGAGCAGGGCTCTCATCAACCTCAAATTCAAGTGCCTAATGAGGAAGCCAAGGATGACAGTGGTCCCAAGAAAGAAGAAAAGAAGGCTGGATGTGTTGGCAGAGGTCTCAGAACACATGAACTAAAGGGAGGATGGTCAAAGTTTTGGTTGCATGAGGACATGCAACACCTTCACAGTGGGGGTATGTTGAGCTCTGAAACTACATCTCTCCTACACATTTTCCTAGACTTTTTCCCCTCACCAGTACCTCATAAGCTATCAAAGATCATTGCATATTGATTCTAAAAGAGCATTTAAGTGGTTTTCTAACTATGTTTTTGTGTTTGCTATTTGAATTAGATTTTTCTCATTAGCTGCGGAATGCAGCCACTTTCCGCAGCTGTTTTTGTTGATCTCTAGGTTACAGGTGTCATCAAGCAAAACGAGGCACGTGGGCAGTTCAAGAATGATCTGGACATGGATGAGGTCCTATTGGTTTAGCCAGATTCATAAAGGGAAGCCGTGGTCAAACGGTGGTCAAACGAAGGATTCCTACGACAATAGGTCTCTGTTTTTCAACACGTGAAGGGTTAGAGGCCGTTCCTATATCCCTGGGTTCATTTTGACAGTTGTACACTACCTCCACGACGCAAATCCAACAGCCATCTTTGATATATTGAATTATCTCGGCAACCATCATTCTAAACCCATAGACGTTGTCTTTTTACGTGTCCTCTATTGAAGGTGTTTCATGAGAAAACAGCTATGTAATTTTCCTTATAAATAACGCATTTGCAAACGCATGTAGAGTTAGTTTTTGATGTCTTTTTGCTATTAGTCGTACTGTGTCGTGAACTGGTCTTGCTGTTGTAACGAGAGGAGTCTTCCTCTGTTTTGCAATACAATAGAACTCTGTTTTATATGACTGTGTGAGCGTAATTCCAGACTGATAACGTGTTGACCAAGGCCGTGCAGAGGGCCCCTGCACGCTGAGGTTTTGTTTTCTTTATTGTTGTACAGTTTTATGTGTTGTTTCCTTATTTTCATTGTACATGTTTCATAATTCGTTCACCTGTGTATATTTCATAAGATAGTCATGGTGTTAACATTACAGTCCTGTACATGATTTTTCAAGTATTGTATATTGTTGCTAACACTGATCAGTGTGTGTTTCAGGATAGGCTAGGCCCAGGCATTTTCATACAATTTTTACGATAACTAGTGACATGAGATTAGCCTTTCTGCTGACTTTGCTTTTCTTAGCTTTTCAATTACAGTTATGCATTGATTTCAGTTTTATTCATTTGCTTTGTCAGTTAGTTTAGATATCAAATTCCTCATATCATTGACATTATCTCCAGAGCTATAGCTTAGACTACTTTGCGAGCTATTGGACTATGAATGATGTGATTTGATTTTAACTTTATTTTTCTGCAATTAGATATCAATTCCTCATGTTATTGACGTTATCTTTAGAGCCATAGCTTAGATTACTTGGTGAGCTATCGGACTATAAATGAAGTGAATTGATTTTACTTTTATTAGTTTGCAGTTTTTGATTTGTTTGAGTGCAATAGCTTAACTTTTATTTCTGTATTTAGATAAGCAGCAGAGATAGAGATTTCATGATCAGTAGTTCATCATTTGTTTGATTCAAGTAGCTGCACATTTACATTCTTGTTTAGCTGCACATTTACATTCTTGTTCAAAGAATCAATTTCATTACTAGATTGTTTTGAGATCTTCCGAAGTGTTAAGTTCTGGAAGCCATCATAAAGGACATAATTGCCTTAAAATCTATACCCAAACTTGCCTTCTAAAGTATTCTTAAAACTTAGGAATAGGATTATCATTTGCATTAGGAGACAAACCAAGATAAAACCCCCAAAACAAGATAAATTTGATAAAAAGTAAGAAAGAGGTTGTCTTGCACATATAGTGCGCCACACTTCATCAATTTAAGACTCCCGGATTGATAATTAATGTAGCAATTTAGGACATTATAAATTGACTAAACATAAAGGATCCCTTGTCGAGCATTCATATGCTTAGTGATCTGGATGAAAAGAAACATATGAAACAAAACCCATCAGATATGGAAGAGGTGTGGTGATAACATACAACTAAATATGCAAAATCTAATTTTTCTAGTCAACATGAGATAAATAGGGGAAAATTGATTAATTGTGAACATTTAAAGGAGTCAATGCCAATTGTTTGTATCAAAGTCAAGCACACAAAAGAAAGGAGACATGGTGAAGAAAAGTTGCCAATATTACAACAGGTCTTGAAAAGGCATAATGTTGAATGTGCGGAATCCAGTTTCCCTGATAAACATGAGAAGTGCAATGAAAAATCATGGAATTTAGAAAATCTCAAGAAGCCTATCTCAAGTTCCATTCATTTAGATCTAAATCATATAAAGAAGAAAAATAGGCAAAGGGGGCTTATTAAGAAGAGCTAATTCTTTAGAAGCAGACGATGCTAAAAAGGCTAAAGAGGAGCAAGTATCAGAATTAAAAATAGAAGAGGACTCTTCAAACAATGGGTCAGTGGAGGATTTTGGAATCTAGATAAGCCACATTAGCTCACTCATTCAAGAAAGCACTCAAAAAGAGACAGAAAACAATGATATAGAGACAATGTATTCGACAAGAACAAGAGAAAGCCATAATTATAACCTGAGAGAGAGTTATGGGAAGAAAAACATTCCAACTGTAAGGCAGAGTTGGAGTTACATGAATAGTACCAGAGGAATTCAACATTGGGAATGTGATAAAAGGAATTCATTTCGTAGAAGGGTGATGTCTACACAACCTAGTCATAAAAACCAAGTGCATCCTTCATGTAGCAAAAAAATAAGCATGCATATTTCCTCATCTAGAGGTCCTGAGTACTTTGGCCCAACTGTCTCATCCATTATGAAAAAGTGCAACTTACATGCATTGAATAAAAAAGAAGTTATTCCACAACAATCACCAAGATGGATATTTTGATTTGAGGTTTAGTAGTTCACTGAACATAATTGTGCACCCCTTATTCTGAAGGGTCTGTTGGAGAGGAATTTGTTATTAAAATATGAGGAAAATAATTTCCTTTCAAAACTAAAATATACAATCACCAAGAAAGGAAGTTCTTACATGTAAAATTTACTACCATTATTCTCACTACCAAATTTGATTGTTGCTTTTTATTTGATGGGAAAATAAACAATTTTTGAAAGGCACTAAGGAATGAAGTCATTTCTTGCAATGATGAAGTCATTTCTTGCAATGATGAAGTCTTCCCAACCTAGTCATAAAAACCAAGTGAATCCTTCATGTAGAAGAAAAATGAGAATGCAGGTTTCCTCATATAGAGGTCCTGAGTACTTTTTCCCAACTATCTCCCCCATTATGAAAAAGTGCAACTTACATGCAATCAATAAAAAAGAAGTTGTTCCACAACAATCACCAAGATGGATATTTTGACTTGAGGTCTAGTAGTTCACGAAACATAATTCTCCACCCCTTATTCTGGAGGAGTTGGATCTATGAAATTTCCCAGTAACTCATCAGTTGAAGAAGGCCCACATGAGAAAATTTGAAGAGATTCCTCAATGTGATTTCCATTTGACATTCAGTCACTCTACTCTTTTTTGTCTATCGACCTCTTTACCTTTGCCCTTAAATTCAATAACTTAGAAAGAACTAGACAAAATACACTTACCTATTTCAATCAATTGAATAAAAAGGGTATTTCTGAAGGGTTTGTTGGAGAGGAATCTGTTATTTAAAAGATCAGGAAAATAATTTCCTTTCAAAACCAAAATGTACTATCACGAGGAAAGGTAGTTCTTACATTTAAAAGTTGTTACCATTCTTCTCACTAGCAAATTTGATTTTTGTTTTTTGTTTGATGGGAAAATAAATGATTTTTGAAATGCACTAAGGTATTGAATGGTGATCCTTAAACGAGTGACTAGATTCCCTAATTACAAGCTATTTTTTTTCTTAGTTTTGGGTCTTGATGATGTGTTAAGGGTGCTGGAAATCCATAAACCAAGGGGGTCTCCCTAATGTGAAGTCCCAATTAGACCTCACACCATTTGGAATAGGAGCCCCATCTGTAGTATCAACTCGACTGCCATATATTCTTATATTTACCTTCGCTTTAGCTGTCACCAACAGAGAGAAGCATGTATGTGCCTTTGTGAAAATCAGGTAAGTGTGTCTGGTGAATGTTCGGTTGCAGGTGTGTCAACATTCTACTACTACATAGGGAGGAAAGGTGATCCTCTAAGAGAGAGGTAATAGTACCACCCTAGTAGCAGTGCACACAAGCGAAAATAGAATCGCCTAACATCAAGCAGAATAGTCCACATAGATACAATAATTGTTACAAGCATTACAACAAATTTTCAATTAGATAAGCACTAAAATAACTGAAATAGTTCAACTACTTTAGTACAAGTGAAAGCAAACATGAATCATAAACATTCACATAATAGTCTTACAAATATTCATAATCCATGCATGAAAATGTGTTGGCCATCATGCTTCAAGTACTAAGTAAAATTCCTAATATATATGAACACAATGAACTGTTGAAGAAAAGTGTAACTAGATTCGGTATCTACAAATGTAATTTTGATCTCTACACTTGACAAGAAAAACAAATATTATTTTTGTAAATTAAATGAATGAGTTTCTTTCTCATTTCATAGGTCTAGAAAAGTCAAAGAGTCAAAGTGATATATAAGGAGCTCTTCCTGAGCCTTCATGTAATGTATATGGGTCAACCCAATGTCTAAGAACAACCCTCTAAGACCAGCACAATCCTCTTGAAGACAAGCAATCAAAAACAATGAAAAGAAACACAGTCATGTTGGCTTGCAAAGGAGACACATCAATTCACTTGGTAATTTCGGCTTGATATGGAGACATAACACCTATAAATAGGAAGTTAGAGTCACCGCAAAAGTGCATAAGAGAACCTCTCATATCTCTTAAGAAGCTTGGATGGGTACAGGGTCTGCAACCCTGCATACTTTGAAAGAATACACTCTCAGATGGATACAGTAAGGATACTATCTCGTCACATCTGAAACCTCGCAAGAAATCTCAGTCTCCTCCTTAGTACATGTTTCGATGCATTTCTAATGAAGTCTACTCCTCGGTGGAAAGAGATGATACAAATCTCAGTGCTATGATAAATGCAGTCACAAGTGTCTACACCCTTGGCAAGAAGGATCTATATCAAACTCTGTCTCGACTTACATATATCATAGACACAATCACTATCTTGATGATCACTGTCTCACAGTCTCGGTGTATTCGAAATGAAGAGGATCTCTGTGATCTCTGTAATGATGCAACAACAGTGAAGCTCATAGCTATGATGAGTCTCTCAGTGGAAGCTCAGTAATATTCTCAGTGATGTTGCAGCAGTAATGAATGTCTCTGTGGTACAGTGATGATGATGATCTCAACAGTATGAAGAAGAGGATCGATGTCTTGGTCTTGGAGTGGCTTAGTTAGTCAAGGGTAATGGTGTTGGTGTTCGTCAATTGGAATCTCTATAAGAATAATTTTTGTGCGGGTTTTCCTCTCCAAGAGGGAGAGGTTTTGGCCCTGGCAGAAAGCCAATATCTTGTGTTCTTGTCTCTTTGTTATGATAGTTATTTAATGAACTAAAGAAGACACACTAACATTAAATAATATGCCAATAAGCTAAACATTAATAGTTATCATGCTAAGAAGAATCTCATGAAATCAATGCCCTATATTCTTAAACATGGTATTAGATCTATGGTTGCAATCTGAGAAAGGGCAGAAAAGAGACATTGGAGGAACAAGTCTACAACAAGGAATCTACAAAAAACAAAATCGTGTGTCTCTCTATTCATAATCAAATAGTCATCACAGTAAAACAGAACCTCGGATCACTCTGAAATTTCAGATGGTACAAGCTCTCGGTGATGCAGAGCATTGACATATTTGAACTCCTTTATTAGTCTTGATGAGCACAACAGAGTATAATATCTTGGTATATGAGCTCGACGAATACTCTATCTCAGTGAAAGAAGAGAATACCATGTCTCGTCACTCTTATGATTTCTGCCTCAATGAAAACACAGTCTTGGCATCAACGCAATCACTCTCTTGATCTCCTCATAATCGAAGTCTTCAACGCAATCACTAAGTAATATATTCTCGGCATGATCATGATGGAAAGAAACACTAACAGACTTAACGTGTTCATCTTGGTATCTCTGTTTTGGTAATTTCTTGGCATAAGAATAATGGTCTCGAAGATCCTATAAGAAGCACACAGTCTCGGATAATAAACCCAATACTACTACAGTATATATATATATATATATATATATATTCTCTGCACATCCATGATAAGTAAGATCTTGGCGATCACAATTACATTCTCTGTCAAGATACAATTATCATACTAACATAGGTTTTGATCTCGGTAAAGTCTATGATGAGACAGTCATGATCTCGATGGATCAAAATCTCCAATATATATCTCAACTTGAAGATCTAGTTGATGAATACCTCGAGATGAAACAACAATCAAGATCTTTGTGCTACAACAAAAGATGATCTCAATAAAAACACAGTCATGAATTCGGTGACCAGTTCGGGCTCACAATACAATATCTCTCTACACAACTCGTATGTATAGTGCTCATAGATATCATTGTCTCAATACAATGTCATAACAATATACTTGTCACAATCTCAAATCTTATTTATAAACATGATCTCAATAGCATGGTGCTCAGATCAGCACATGAGTCCTTCTATATCATTATTATTGTTTGGATAATGCTTGATATAGGTGTTTGCTGATGCACTCCTACAAATGTTGAGTGTGATAAGGTCCACTTGTGGGACAACAATATCACTAGCATGTCAACAATGTTTTCAAGTGTAAGAGTCAAAAGAACCTTGAAGTTGAATTAGAAGTCAAGATGATCTCAAGATCATAAAGCAATTTCAGTGATGTCAAGATTACAAATGTCATGATGTTAGAAGGCCTCCAAAGAAATTAAGGTAAAAGGATACTAGTGGTTCATAATGGGCAACTCAAGCAAAGGAAGCATCGAGGTGAAGATCTCCTCTTCACATGCCAAGTAAGTATCTTTGATTTTTTTGGTTTAATGACTTTATTTTGCAAGGAAATAGAAATATTGGAGGATAATCATAGTTCGCATGAAAAAGGTACTTGCATAGAATGAGGAGGACAGCGTTAGTCCTCATAAATGAGTAAAGTCGTTGAATAAGGTCTCATTTGAATTCATAAGGTAAACATTAGGGAAGTTAGAAAAGGAATTACGAACAGTATGGTTCTTAAAAGGACATTGATAGAAGGAAAAGAAAATTTATGTCACTAGATGGAAGAAGTTGAATGCATCCCATGGTAAGAGGGAGTAGAATTCTTTAAGTTAGTCTATCTCTATAAGTCTCCTTTTGGGCTCCTAGACCCTGCAAAGAATGTGACTACAATACATTATCAAATATGATGTGACATTATGGAAGTATTAGAAACAATATCTCTTGACATCATCACGAGGGTGACTATAATCACAAGGATAAGTAAGATACCTTTGTCAACAACTTAGGGTTTCTATGAAAGAAGGCAAGTTGTAGGCAACAACTTTGTAGAACTCAAACATTTGAAGAATGCTCATCATGCAACAAAAGGGAAACATCTGCTGGATAGGGATCTTTAAGATCCTCAAGTCTCTGTGATGGAATATTCACTAGAAGATTCATTGATCCAGGGATGAAGCAAGTGTTTCAATAGAAACTCCAACCTATGGAGTTCATGAATAATGATACGATGACGTAAGAGTAATTAAAGGGGTTGAAGATATTTCAATCAAGGAAGATGTTGAAAGAAGACTAGACAACCTAAAGGTGAAATGAGGTATGTATACTTGTATTTAAGTTTTTATAATGTCTTGTCGTATGGTTGCAGATCAATACTTTTATCTTGAGAAGCATGATCGAAGGAAAATGATCTCCTCCTCTGAAAGGATGTAGAAAGACATAAGTCACACCAGATGAAATCAACATAATATGAAATATGAGGTGGTTGACTACAATTACATAACTTTGATTAGAAAACCCCTAGAATGGGATGTGTGAGGAAGGAAGAGATTGTAATATATATAGTCATGATAAAGACAATCAACATCCAAGGACTAGGAATATTTGACTAGGAAATCTCTCGGAAATATGTAACTAATCTGATGGAAGTCTGGAAAAGATAGAGACCCTTGACAATATATACCTTTGGGAAATGTGTCAACATGTATGTAGGATGTTGATACCTACAGAAAGATGTCATGATAAAGAGCCATCTCAAAAGGTACAATTTGATTTAATGTTATGCCTTGATTTCTTGAATAATGTCTGGATGAGTTCATGCAGGGCTACTGGAACAAAAAGCACAAGGACAACTAACATTCATGTGGTGGATGGAAATTCTTGAAAGAAGCATGAAGAAAAAGAAGTATCCAGATGAAGAAGGTTCCAGATATGTACCAAGAAGGCCACTTTCCATGAAGAAAGAAATGACATGACGAACCAAGAAGGAAAGTGATCGATGGCCAATGTCCTACAAGGAAGAAGCTTAATTGAATTTCATGACATCAACGAAAGAATTTGATCAAGCAATTAAAGGACCCACGAAGAAGAAGTTGTTGATGGAAAGGAGATTCCCCTGTTAAGAGGGAGCTCTAGCAAGTCCCTGGTCACAGGGAGCTTGGATGCATTCCTTTATAGGAATGGGCATATCTTCCCTAGCTAAGAGGGAGAGATAGACACAACATTATTGTCTTCACTTTGGAAGAAATAATGGAGGATTGGGTAATAATCTGGCATCAGATGCTCTTTGAGGATGTGTAGGGTATCTAAGACAAGAGTAGGCAAGAGGACTGATATTCTTTGAGGGTTGGGAACCCAAGATAATAATAGTCCTAGAAGGTCATAATCAATGAACACCCAGGTGGGTATGTACCTTGAGAGACAATGATGAAGGTGTCTATAGTCATTTGTCTCGCCAACATTGTGCTCTAATCGAATGAGATATAGAGCTTTCAATCAAGGTCTTGCTGTGGAAACAATGTTGGTTACTATGATGCCATACAGATAGGTTACCAATATGATTATTCTTATTAGAAATTCTTCAGATTGAGAATGACCAAGTACCATTATAAATACCTCCCTAGTTAAGAGGGATTGTTGAAGAAAAGTGTAACTGGGTTCGGTATCTACAAACGTAATTTTGATATATGTACTTGTCAAGAAAAAGAAATATTATTTTTGTAAATTAAATGAATGAGTTTCTTGCTCATTTCATAGGTCTATAAAATTCAAAGAGTCATATTCATATATAACGTTATCTTCTTGAGCCTTCATGTAATGTATATGGGTCAACCGAATGTCTAAGAACAACCCTCCAAGACCAGCACAATCCTCTTGAAGACAAGCAAGCAAAAGAGATGAAAAAAAGCACAGTCATGTCAGCTTGCAAAGGAGACACATCAGTTCACTTGGTAATGTTGGCTTGATATGGAGACATAACACCTATAAATATGCAGCTAGAGTCACCGCAAAAGTGCAGAAGATAATCTCGCATATCTCTGAAGAAGCTCAGATGGGTAGAGGGTCTGCAACCTTGCATACTTTGAAGGAATGAACTCTAAGATGGATACAGTAAGGATACTATATCGTCACATCTGAAACTTCGCAAGAAATCTCAGTCTCCTCCTTAGTACATGTTTTGGTGCATTGCTAATGCAGTCTACTCCTCGGTGGAAAGAGATAATACAAATCTTAGTGCTATGATAAATGCAGTCACAAGTGTCTACACTCTCAGCAAGAAGGATCTATATCAAACTCTGTCTTGGATTACATATATCATAGACACAATCACTATATTGATGATCATTGTCTCACAGTCTCGGTGTATTCGAAATGAAGAGAATATATGTGATCTCTGTAATGATGCAACAACAGTGAAGCTCATCGCTATGACGAGTCTCACAGTGGAAGCTCAGTAATATTCTCAGTGATGTTGCAACAGTAATGAACGTCTCCGTATAGTGATGATGATGATGATCTTAGTAGTATGAAGAAGAGGATTGATGTCTCGGTCTTGGAGTGGCTCAGTTATTCAAGGGTAATGGTGTTGGTGTTCGTTAATTGGAATCTCTATAAGAAGAATTTTTGTGTGGGTTCTCCTCTCCAAGAGGGAGAGGTTTTGGCCCTGGTAGAAAGCCAACATCTCGTGTTCTTGTCTCTTTTTTATGATAGCCATTTAATGAACTAAAGAAGACACACTAACATTAAAGAACATGCTAATAAGCTAAACATTAATAGTTATCATGCTAAGAAGAATCTCATGAAATCAATGCCTAGATTCTTCAACACGAACATCACTAGCTCCAATAGTGAAGTGTTGGAGCCACGAATTGCTCCCCAAAAGTACTGACTTTGTCTCTCTGATACCCTATGGGAGAAGCCAAGGTGAAAAATCCTTTTCATGAACAATGAGGGTGTATATATAACAATTGGGGTGATCTTGCGCCTCCCTTATGACTCTTGGACTACACTCATGACTGTTTGATCTCATGACTTTTCGACTTCCCACATGACTCTTCACACTACATAGATGACTCTTAGACTTCCACTTTACATTACATTTTCCAATATAGAATTACATAATCCATGAATTATGGGGCATATGATGGCTCATGACATGACATGACATTGATGACATGGACTACATGATGGCATGACAATGTCAGGTCACTTTTTGTTGTTGTTTTCCTTTTGTCATATTAAAAGATGGTGCATTTTCTTCTTCTTCCTCCTCCTTATGACTTTAGGATAAGAAGTCTTCAATGTGATCTTGATCTTCCTCCTTTTGTTATAATTCGGTGTTCCTTTGTCTTCTTGCATGATGATCATCTTATCTCCTCAACTCCTTAGGTGTCTTATAGCATGGTCTCATTCTCCATCTACTTCATCATCATCCTTTCTTGACAAAATAGAATAAATGCGAGTGCAATGCACCCATGACAAGAAGACATCAATCTAATAAACTGCTAGCCTAAGATGCTTCATGAAATCACTTGTTAGGGCTAGTACTGGTGACTAGTTGAGTGACTGACTCGGGGATTGTAGTTCCAGAAGCCAAGGTTCAGGACTTAGGCTTGAGACTATGAAATTCATATTTCAGGATGGCGAGGGTCAAAGGATTGCACAGTTGAGGGACTTAAGGAATCAGGCTGGAGGCTTGAGCCTTGAGACTGCTCAATGCACAGTCCTAGCGGCCTGGGTAGAGGGACTGCACAGTTGAGGGAATCAAGGACTCAAGCTAGAGCCTTGAGGATTAAGACTGTGCAGTGCGAAGTTTTAAAGGCCTAGGCTAAGTGACTACATAGTTGATGAACTCAAGAGGTCAATCTTGAGGCTTGAAGTTACCCAATCCATAGTTTAGACAAGAGAACATGTTGGGAAATTACATAGTTAAAGGTTTCAAGGCCTCAAGCTTGAGGCTTAAGTCTTGAATTCAACCAATGCACAATTTTGGAGGGAGAGAGGCAAAGGGATTACACAGTTGCCCAGTTCAAGATATCAAGGTTGAGGCTTGATGCTCGAGACTGCGTAGTGCACATAGAAGGATGAATGAGGGTGAGAGGCATGGTTAGGGAGTTTTCCCAGTTTTGACTAAGTGTGGGATTAATGAGATGAAGTTGAAGAAGAACAAGACTTGAGCATGACCACACACTTAGATCACTTGATGACACAACACAAGACACTTAGAACACATGAACAACATACTTTCCTCAATGCGACAACATTGCAACAATTCACTCCAAGTGCAACACTAAATATACACTTTGCGACAACAATTGTACGACAATGCTTAAAACTTTGGAAATGAGTGTGATACATGTTTACATGATGAGAACAACTCATTATCACAAAAATTAACTCTTTAAACACACCATAACTAGCTTTTATATAATGTGCGACACTTAACATGCTAAAAGATGACATTTGCTATAGGAGCAAGAAAAGTGTGAATGATACCAGTAGTAGGCGAACGACGGTGAAAGCAACACATGCTAGAGCGAACATAACATCAAAATGGTAGTAATTAAAGTGAAAGCAAGCAAAAGAAACAACCAAAAACATGAAAACGACACTTGCAAAAGTGAAAGTGTGCAAAAGAAACAATTTGAAAAACTCACCGAAATAGAAGTACAAACACAACCAAAAGTGAGGGATTGTCAATGGTAGTGCACACTAGTTGTCGACATGGGTTGAACATTGCACATAAACTATCTTGATGGATTGTGCTATGCTTGTTCAAGCTTGTGTAAAATAATGCACTCATGAACTTGTTGTGACCTTAGCATGTGTGAGAAATTGACTTCAACTGACCAAGAAGTGACCACGGGATGACCAATCACAAGATCCATAATAGGCTCTAAAATTCAAGTGTAGGTAAAATTTTAGAGGGTGTTTGTCGCAGTGACAACATGATGTTTGTTATTATGACTGAGCTGCAAAGCTCCAAAGCAGTGGAATATTGGTCGTTCAAAGAGGAATTATGGCAAGATGATTGTAGATAATTTACTAATATATATGTATATGAACTGAGATTTATTAAGCATCCCCAAGGGTTAAAAAAGGCCCAAATGTCCCTTATCCATAAAAATTGGTGATTAAGATGACTCTATGCTTTATGTTCAAATGACAGGTGAATATGGATAGCGTAAATATTAGAATTATATACCATACTTAAGCTTCTTAGTAGTCTCTTACGATGTACAACCTCTCATAGTGATAAGCTACTATGCCATTAAAGCATTCCAAATGTAAAGCAAAGTTAGAGTTCCATGAGTAGTATAAGAGGAATTCAACATTGGGAATGTGATAGAAACAAGTAATTTCCTGGAAGGGTGAAATTTTCCCAACCTAGTTATAAAAACCAAGTGCATCCATCATGTAGCCAAAAAATAAGCGTACAAATTTCCTCATATAGAGGTCCTTAATACTTTTTTCTCAACTATCTCATCCATTATGAAAAAGCGCAACTTATATGCAATCAATAACAAAGAAGTTGTTCCACAATAATCATCAAGATGGATATTTTGATTTGAGGTCCAGTTGTTCATTAAACATAATTCTCCACCCCTTATTTTGGAGCAGTTGGAGCTCATAAAGTTCCTACTACATCATCAGTTGAAGAAGGACCACATGAGAAAATCTAAAGAGATTCCTCAATGTGATAGCCATTTTACATTCATTCACTCTGCCCTTTTTTGTCTAGTAGTCTCTTTATGTTATGCTCTTGACCTGCGAGAAGATACTAGAATACCAAATATGCGAAGAAATATAACCCAGAACATAGAACAATGAGAAATAACAACATGTATTTTATTATTCAGAAAGGAAAGAAATGTTCACTTTCCTCTTCGAGGGGGCTACCTCCAATAGAGAAGGGCTCAATTACAAAATAAAACATGACGCTCCTCAATGGGGAGTCTCTATCATTTATATAGGATTCATACATGCAATACCATGGGTCAGTACCATGGTTCTTATTAATACCATCTATCTAATACCATGGCCCATTTGCAACTAACTGTGGTCCCTTCTTTAAATGCGGGTCAACCACTTACAATTATTAATATGGGCTTTATTGACTCTTTAACTAACTATAACTATGACTTGACCTTATTACATAAATAAGGGGGTTAGGGTTGGACCCTAACATTCCCTCCCCCATAAAAACAGCCTTGTCCTCAAGGCTGAAGCTGCAGAAACTACTGAAGAACAGCGGTTGGTTCCCAAGTTGCATCTTCTGGAGAGGTGTCTTTCCATTTGACGAGGACTTCCTTGATCGTGAGGCCGCGCAGGTGCCATTCTCGTGTGTCAAGAACCTGTTCAAGTCGAATCCATATTGAACCTTCTTCATCCAATTCGGGTAGACTGGTTTGAATTCTGCAATTGTTCCCAACCACTTTCTTGAGGCGTGAGACATGGAAGACGGGATGGATTTTTGCAGTGGGTGGCAAGGCTAGCTTGTAGGCTACTTCTTCGATGCGTTGAATTATTTGATATGGTCCCTAGAATTTTGGAGATAATTTTTGACAACCCTTGTCTTTGAGTGATGTTTGCTTATATGGTTGCAGCCTCAAGAATACCTGATCCCCTTCTTGAAATGTGCACTCTAAACGACGTTGGTCTGCCTGTTGCTTCATGCGATTTTGAGCTTGATGGAGATTATCTTTGAGGTGGGCAAGCATGGTTTCATGGTTCTGTAGGAGTTAATCCACTGCTTGTACCTTAGAGCATCTTGGGATATAAGAAGTAGGTGAAGGGGGGAGTTGACCATAAACTGCTTCGTATGGAGTCATCTTGGAGGTGGCATGATAGTTAGTATTATACCACCATTCTGCTAGAGGTAACCACTGTACCCATAGATGTTGCTTTTCTAAAGTGAAACACCTGAGGTAGGTCTCCAGACATTTGTTGATTGCTTTAGTTTGACCGTTAGTTTGGGGATGATAGGAAGTACTGAGTTGGAGTTGGGTACCTTCTAGCTTGAAAAGTTCCTGCCAAAAGTTACTGGTGAATATCGGGTCACGATCAGACACAATGGAAGTGGGCATGCCATGCAATTTGAAGATCTGGTCCATGAAAGATTGAGCCGCCAAAGCGGGTGTAAAAGGGTGGGCTAGGGTGCAAAAATGAGCATACTTAGAAACTCTGTCCACAACCACCATGATGACTGACTTGTTGCCTGGCTTCGGAAGACCAATAATAAAATCCATAGAAACATCCATCCAGATTGAGGCAAGGATGGGCAATGGTTGTAAAGTGCCTGGGGATTTAACTGTTTCTCCTTTGTGGCGCTGACACACATCACATTCAGCTACAAAAGTAAGAATGTCGTTTTTCATGCTTGTCCAAAAGAATGAACACCAAGTGCGAGCATAAGTCTTCTGAAAGCCTGAATGGCCTGCAGAGGGAGATGAGTGCAACTCTGCCAAAATGCGATTTTTGAGGGTGGATGTTGGTGATATCACTACTTTGTCCTTGTAGCGAAGAATCTCATCCTGCTAAGAGTAGCCCACCGTGGAATTTGGATCTGCTTGCAATTGATTAATGAGTTGGGAGAGCGAAGGATGTGAAAACCATTCCTTGCGAGCCTCTCCAATCCACTCTGGAATGGGAAGAGAGATTGCTAGCAGGGTGCTTTACTCCTCAAATTGGTGCGATAAAGCATCCGCTATGACATTTTCACGCCCTTTCTTGTAAATTATCTCCTAATCATATCCCAACATTTTTGCTAGCCATTTATTTTGTTGTGGCGAGGATAGGTGTTGCTCCATAAAATATTTAAGGCTTTAATGGTCTGTGCGGATTTGGAAACGCCGCCCCAATAAGTATCGTCGTCACGTATCCACTGCATGTAAGATGGCCATCATCTCCTTCTCATAGGTATATTGTCCCAAATTTGTCCCACTTAGTTGTTGGCTAGTGAAGGCCAAGGGTCGACCTTCCTGCATTAATACAACCCCAATACCCGTACCTGAAGCATCACATTCAATCACAAAAGATTTGGAGACGTCAGGTAGTGCCAATACGGGAGTGGAACACATGGCATGTTTGAGAGCTATAAATGCCTATTGCGCTTCATCATTATAGAGGAATGAATTTTTCTTGAGAAGGTGAGTGAGGGGTCTAGCAAATGCAACCATAATTGCGAACAAATTTGCTATAGTAGTCGGTGAAACCCAAAAATCCTCTCAAACTCTTCAAGGTCTTTGGTTGGGGCCAATCCTGCATTGCCTGGATCTTTTTGGGATCCACCCTAACACCTTCACGCCCCACAATGTGGCCCAAATACTTGACTTATTTCATGCCAAAAGAGCACTTGGGACAATTTGACAAATAATTTATGCTTCCGGAGCAGTTGCAAGAGAAACTCTACATGTTGAAGATGTTTTTCTTGGGTGAGGCTATAGATGAGGATGTCATCAAAGAAAACAAGGACAAATTTTATGAGATATGGTTTGAGCAAGTGATTCATGAGGCTCTGAAAAGTGGATGGGGCATTACAGAGACCAAATGGCATTACCAGGAATTCATAATGGCCTTCATGAGTTCAGAAAGTAGTCTTTGGAATGTCTACTTCTTTCATGCGAATTTGGTGATAGCTCGAGCAAAGGTCTAGCTTAGTAAATAATTGAGCCCCATTTAGCTCATCCAACAAATCATCAACAACCGAGATGGGAAATTTATCTTTGACTGTCAGCTTGTCGAGGGCCCTAAAGTTTGGACACATACGCCATTCCCCATCTTTCTTGAGCACCATGACCACAGGCAATGAATAAGGACTAATTCTAGGATGAATGACACCGGCTTCCAAGAGTTCCTTGATGATTTTTTCAATTTCATTCTTTTGGGCGAAAGGGTATCTATATGGGTGCACATTTGGTGGTTGTGCCCTTGGGACCAAAGTAATGTTATGATCATGTTACCCTCTCGAGGGTGGAATCTCATGAGGTTTGCCAAAGACCTACAGATGGTTGTTTAAGACTTGTTGCATCTCAGGATGAATATGAAGAGAAGTGGGCTCGAAGGCCTGGATGGCATTAAATTGGGCGATAACTCCATGGTGGCCCTTTTTTAACAACTTTTCCATCTGATGCGAGCTGATGATAGAAGGAGCACCTGCCTGGAGTCCACGAAGGGTATGCATGTGGTCATTCTGCTTAAAGCTCATATATAACTCTTGGAAATCCATTGTGATCGGGCCGAGTGTGCGAAGCCATTCAGCCCCCAAGGCAATGTCACACCCACCCATGTTGATGGCAAACATGTGGGTCTTTAGGTGGTAATCCCCCATCTGAAGTTTGACATTTTCATAGCGGCCGTCACATTTCATTATGCTCCCATCAGCAATCTAGACCTGGAAATTAGAGACTACTCTGACAAAACAATGCACTGCTTCTGTAACTCTTTGATGGATAAAATTATGCATGTTGCCACTATCAATCAAGATTACTACAGGGTGATGTTTAACAAAACCTCTAATTTTGAGAGTTTGGGGAGAAGAAATGTCTGCTAAAGCATGGAGCGATATAACTGGTTCTTCTAATGTAGCTGGGAACTCATTGTCCTGCTGGTTGTCCTCATCTTCCTCCTCTGGTCCCTCAAAGGGTGGGGCTTCCTCAGTAGCATCAATTTGAAAGAATTTGGATTCCTTGCATTTATGCCATGGGGAGTATTTGTCATCACAATAGTAACACAATCCTTGCTTTCTTCTTTCCGCCATTTCTGCTAGTGACACCTTTTGAACCTTAAGTGTTTGGGTAGTGCTCAGAGCCTGGGTGGGGCGTCCCTTGAATATGAAATTTGGACGAGGTGACTGGGCCGCTAACGTGCGTTCCACTTCACGAGCCGTTGTGCAAGCTGCCAACCATGTGGCTGGGTGGTGCATCCGGACGTGGGCTTGTATGGCATCTTTGAGACATTGATAAAACATTCCAAGTAGAATTCATCTGCTAGACCTCCTGTGCGGAAGGCTAATGCTTCAAAGGCTTTAATATATTCTTGTACTATGCTTGTCTGTTTGAGCTTAGTAAGACAACCCAAAAAGTTAGATTCATGATCAAAGCGATCAGAAAGGGCTTTTGAGAATATTTGCCAAGTCATTGGCCTTGCATAGCATCATTGATGCCACTGCCACCATTGCCATCTTTCTTGGTCCAAGTAAAGGCTTCCCACACTTAGCTTAGTCTCATCATCTCTGATGTGATTCAATGTGAAATATTGCTCCATTTGTGATAGCCATATGGCCGGATGAGAGCCATCAAATTTATACATGTCCAGCTTGGGTGGTCAAGGGTGGGACTGTTGGTGGTTTCCATAGAAGTGAAGAGAATGGCTAGATTCGTCCTCATGGTTTTCATTAAAAGCATATGCCTCTGATTGTAACCCGACTTGCCCTTTGTGATTGCGTCACTTAAGGATTGGATCTGCTTCATTAAGTCATCCAACTTTTGTTCAAGGGTGTCTATCTTCTCATTGGCCATAGCTTGAGCTCTTGTTTGTACCATGCACATATCTTGTGCACTTGTTGTTACTGGAATTTTTTTTTTGTGACCACCCAAAAATTTGAAGCTGACAAGTGAATGGTACCACCTTGCTCAGCCCGTCGTCCTAATTCTTATGGGCTAAGTCTCCTATAAGTGTTCCAGGAGGGCCTCAGAAAAGTTAATCCTCGCTTAGGAATACTGCAGTAGCCAATTCTCAGAAAAGTTAATCCTGACCAATGTCCTGCGAGAATCACCCCAACGTATAGGAGCCACAAGCCTCTCTGCACAAATAGTTGGATCTGTTTGCGAAACCCTCAATTGCTGAGTGTGATTAGGAATGTGGCAGCGATTGAACCCCCGCTGCTAGATCTAAATGGCGGATCTGATTGTTGCTGCTGCGACAGAACCCAACCTGCTAGCTCTGATCTAGCAAAGAAGATGATGGGCGATCTATAGAGAGATAAGGGAACTATGGTTTGAAGGAGTGTCAGGTGCTACAGATCACAATATACATAAGGGTCCAATAGTAGTACTCAACCCAATCTTCAGGGCGCTATCTAAGAAGGATCAACCGTACCCTTAGTCATACTACCTGACTACCCTATCGTACGCGCGAGTAATCTCCCTGAGTGCTGTTCTCGGTGTACTGTAGCAGTAAGATGGCCGGCGGTTTATCTACGACGAGGTTTCAAGTGAGCCTAGGGGGCTTCCGATATACCCAGAGGGTATGTGGAAGATAGTCCATGTGCAGTTCTGTCTAATGCGCTACTACTCAAAGGGGTACCCACAAGGGTTACAAGGGAGTCCAACAAGTGTGACCACCTCTTGTATTTCCTACGTGCATACCTCCCCAAATTCGTAGGTTTATGTGCTCAACGACAAATCCTGTGGTTTAAAGATGCTGGAACACGTCTCTAGCCAAAAAAAAAATTCTGCTAAAAATGGAGATCCCACCGGCCTTGGAAAGTGCTCTGATACCACTTGTTATGCTCTTGACCTGTGAGAAGATACTGGAATACCAAATATGTGAAGAAATATAACCCAGAAAACAGAACAATGAGAAATAACAGCATGTATTTTATTATTCAGAAAGGAAAGCAATGTTCACTTGCCTCTTCGAGGGCCAACCTCCAATAGAGCAAGGCTCGATTACAAAATAATACACGACGCTCGTCAATGGGGATTCTCTATCCTTTATATAGGATTCATACATGCAATACCATGGGTCAGTACCATGGTTCTTATTAATACCATCTATCTAATACCATGGCCCATTTGCAACTAACTGTGGTCCCTTCTTTAAATGTGGGTCAACCACTTACAATTATTAATATGGGCTTTATTGACTCTTTAACTAACAATAACTATGACTCGACCCTATTACATAAATAAGGGGGTTAGGGTTGGACCCTAACACTTTACTTGTGCCGTTAAGTTTAATAACTTCGAAAGCACTAGACAAAAGACACTTAACTATTTCAATCAGTTAAATAAAAGAGGTATTTTTGAAGGGTGTGTTGGACAAGAATCTATTATTTAAAAGACCAGGAAAATAAGTTTCTTTCAAAACCAAAATGTATTATCACCAAGGAAGGGAGTTCTTACATTTAAAAGTTTCTACCATTATCGCATTAGCAAATTTGATAGTTGCTCTTTGTTTGGTGGGAAAATAAATGGTTTTTGAATTTTTTTCTCAGGAAAAAGCCAGTAAAGAAACAAAATTGCATTTTTTTACTTCTTTCTTTTATGCTACTCTTTCCTATGCTTCTGCCTTACGACATTTCCTTTGCAACATGTGGTGCAATTTCTAGTTATAACCTAGATGAATAAGATATGCAACATAGAAGTAAGATAACAACTCGAAACACAACTTCATAAGAATTATACACTATTCAAACCTAGAAAAATATGTAGAGAAAGATTAAAATTACCCAAAACTACACTTTTGGTGTCTATTATAGTTTCACTCGATCAAAGTTATATGCAATAGTTCCTTTATGCCACTAAGGATTTTGTTGAAAGTCTCTACATCAACCCAAAACCTAAAAAAAATAAAGTATATCAAAGCAAGCAAGCAAAAACTTTCATTTTTTCCAAATTGCAACATGAGTATCAATTCCATTAACTTTTTGGATCATTCTTCTTTTCAAAAAAATGAACGGATATATTTTGCATTGGAAAATTGTTGCAGTTGCACTGATTAAATTAATAATACGAAGATAAGAAAATTGTTGAAAAATATATCTTGTAGTTGTCCAAAATTGACAACTTACCATCCAAAGAAATAGAACAACCCTTTGTAGAGGATTTTGAAAAGATACTATTAGTAGAAGTTCTATAAAATACACCTAAATAAAACAAAAATTGCAAAAATATTAAACACTAGTACTGGATAAATGCACGATGGCTATAAACTTCCTCTTGGTTATTTGAGTTGACCTGAAAGTCTTGGTCTACAATCAACATTTCCATATCTTCCCACAACTGCTGAACAAACTCATCTTCTTTAACCTCCTCCATTACATTGCCCAATATAAATACCATTTGAAGCAACATAGCTTGGATTTTTGACCAAGTTCATAACCATTTGTCAAAAGGAAACACCGTTAGCTTGAAGGGCTTCTATTTGCCACTTTTGACCATACATGATTTCCAAGATGAAGGCGTATTCATTGTTTCTAATTTCTTCTTGAGCATGCATCCCATTAGTAATAGACAAAATCACATTCATGTTTTTTGCGATAAAATTTTATTATCTCCTTAGAGCTTTGTGAATATCAATGGCTTCATCCAATATGCATCTCCTAGAATGCTCGTGGTAAATTTTGAAGGTACTATATAACACCTACAAAATCCTCTACCACTACACATAGACACTAGATTACCATAACTATTAATTGGCCCCTTTTCCAACATTCCCTTGGACAATCGACAATAGAGAAAAAGATTATTAATTTTAAAATTTATTCAACCAACCTTTTGATTTTCAAGTTGTGACAAAGGCGCATCATAGGTTTCAGGACAAATAATAATTGAGCTACAATTCAAAGTCTCCATACTAGGAAGCAACCCACACAAGAACCACTAAGCCATCACATTGGGCTAATTGAACCATAATCCCCTTACAACAAATTAGAACTCATCAGAAGACCAAGGAAAAACCCCAATTTGAACTAAGATGGGACATAACAAGAACCACAAAGCAAGAATCCATAGAGGCTTCCCAATTTGCATAGCTAAAACCAAATCCATTATCCCACTCGTAGTAAAACCCAAATCCAAGTGCAATTGATGAACCTACTTTGACATTAAACACTCAATGTGTGAGGGTACCATGAAGGTTATGCACCTTGGATGCTATGTTTCAAGTTTAAGTTACACATGCCATTCAATTGTGCCATTTGTCTCTCATGCAAATCAAATAGATAACTATGGTTTGAAGCTTAAGGGACAGGGGAGGTTGACACCCCACTTTTTTTTCTCAAGGCATCACATTCTAGCTAGGAAGTCATGTTGCCTAGATTATCTACCTTTTTATTGAGCTCCTTTAGGATGTGATAATATTTGATGCTTTTAATCCTACTATCTTCCTTTCGTATTTGCTTAACAATTTTTGAGAGTTTTCCATCACTCAGAGCATCAATCTAATCTTTAATTCCATATCTAATAACAATAAGGTTTCTAATACAATTTATATTAAAAAAATCCTTCAATCATTAAAATTTAACCAATATCTTTACTTTTATTGAATACTCTATCCAAAACTTATAAAAATGTTTTTTTTTTTTCTTTTGGATCAACAACGATCCCCAAATTCGTCACCCCTAACATTTTGGATTATCCTTATTAACCACTCACACCACTAAATAAAACACAAAAATTATGGCACCCCATTAGACATAAGGCACATAGACTTCAAATGTGGAGTTGGTTCGTCTTGGAACTACTTTGGGACCATGGTTCATTGTCCTTCAAGAGCTCTCTAGCTCGTAATAAAAGTGTAAAAAACTATTTCTCATGCAAATGAGAATAAAAATAAAATTTTACTTGTCAATTTTGAAATGAAAATTGTTTGGGATTTTTTCAATTGAAGGGTAATGAAACTTTTCATAAAATGTTCTACTTGTCATTATTACTATAATTTATTTTTTCTTCTTTATTAGTCATTTTTCTGTATACCATGATAATTTAAAAAAAGAAAGTTAACACATTTTTCCAATATCATGATAGTTCAAGAAAATAAATGTTAAATTTTTTATTCTATAAAATTTTATTGTTACACAATTCATGTATGTATAACCTGTTTATTGAGGTTACATCTTAGTTGTGTGCATTGAAGATCAAAAGTTTTGGTTATGCTAAACTCGTTTGTTGTTCATAAAAGAGAAAAAATTCCAATTCTCATCAACTCCCCATGTTCTTACTACTTGGGTTTAAGAATGGTGGCTACCATTTTCCATGACTCCGCCCATAAATCTTCGTAGTGCGAACTCCACTTGCTTGTATTTATGGCCTATTTAGCTTGCTTGCATTTATTATTTGTTTTGCTTGCTTGGATCTATGAAGAGTACTTGCATGTCTTCTTTATTTCTATATAATATGAAGACATGAAAAATAGCACTAGGATCAAAATTGATTTAATGCAAGTTTGGTTCCTTATTATCAAAAATTCGTTGTTGAATAAGGTGTATTCAATATAAATATTCATTTTTGTTGACAAAAAACATGTTATTTCTATATCTATATATTTGCAGATGGTGTTCTCAACCGTATTGTACATGTGCAACAATCAATGACTGTAAGAAGAACAAATCTGGATAAAGGTTAGGAAGGAGTATTGGGATAATTGAGAAATGGCGCGCGCAGCTAGGGTTTGTCAGTTTCCAGATGCCGAGCCGACCGCCGCCACACTGGTCAACCTCGACGTTGCAACACTGGGCAACCTTGACTATGGCCAAGGCTCGATCCTGCTGATCTTGGCGGATGGGATAGGCTCGCTCTTGCGGGCCTCCCTCTGGGAATGACTGAAAGGCCTCTTCGAACCCCCAATAGAGACCAAGAATGGCGGGAGGCCTGATGATTCAATTGTCCTTCTGTATCGAGTCCGCCCTGCACCAGGGGAAGCCTTACAAAGCTCATACAGGTTGTTACGTGTTGGCTCTTGTGCTAGGGTATTCTCAATAGAGTTGGCTGAAGTCGCTCTCCAGCCCACGGATCTAGGCATCAATGGCGTACGCAGAATAACAACAGTTGTGCAAGACGATGTAGAAAAGAAGGCAATCATTTGGTGGCACCATGAACCAGGGTATGAATCCCCAGAGGCAGAGCGACCTCCACAACGGCCACAGATGACCTCCCCTTACCTGAATCGCTGCACTCCTTATAGATCTGGCCATGGGAACTTTGATGTGGGTAGCCAGATGGCAGTTCGGCTCATACGTTGGCTAGATCTGGCTGTCTACAAACCTTTCTCCTCTATTTACCACCGACTAGCAAACCCTGTGACAAAAGGAAATGGGAAACCCTCTACGAGGGTCACGACAATGCAGGAGAATGTATGGGGCATCTGTTTGGGCGCTCTTTACACAAACCTACCACCCCACCGAGAACAGGATCTGGCAAAGCAAGAACTAGATAGAGCATCAATATGCTTAGATCCGTCAGATCTGGGCACATGGGCAACAGATCGAGCCCCTTCTCAGACAAATCCACACTCTACTGAGGCAGATCTGATACAAATTTTCATTAAAACGCTGGAAGGCAGGCATATTTGTTGGAGGATCTGGAAGGGGAGGAGGATTCAGGAGTTAAGGTATAAAATCTAGAACCACCTCGGTATACTAGCATGCAGGCAAAATCTGATCTACTCAGGTCTCAGTTTACAGGATAACCTCACACTTCAGGATTATGGCATTACCATAGACTCGACCATCATGATCAACTTGCGTCTACGGGGTGGATGTGCTGGAACCAACTCAAAGAGCTTAGGCTCCTTTAAGGATGCAGTTAAAGGTAAGGAAAAAGCACAAACCAAACCAGCAACACTGCCCGAGCTACCAGGGCCCTACATTGTAGAACAAAAATCTGAGAATCCTGCTCTCACCATCACAATGCCTGAGGTAAATGACTTGTACACAGATCTCTATTCCAAATCAGTTATATGCAGATTTAATGGTTTTTGGCCTAAATCTGATGTTTTGCACCAATGGATATATGATGCCTGGTCACCAAATTGTGAAATATACTTATGCCCCAAAGGGTTTTTTATAGTCAAATTTAGAAAAGTACAGGAAAGGGAACATATCCTCAATAAGGGACCATGGTTCTAGGGAAATGCATGACTCTTCATGACTCCTTGGTTTCCAAAATTCGACACCAACACAATGGTGGTATCAAAAATGCCAGTTTGGGTTAGGCTGCACATACTCCCATCACACTTTTGGCATCACAATGTTTTAATAGCCATAGGGAACGCCCAGGGAAAGTTCCTAAAGATTGACGGGGACAAACTTACAAGAGGGATATTTACTTTTGCCAGGATATGCATTGAAGTAGATCTTAGCCAGGGATTACCAGACAACATAACATTGAATTTCAATAATACACAGTGGACTCAACCTTTAGACTACGAAAATACAACCTTCTGATGCCGTGGATGTCTACAAACATGACACCTCCATAGTGCCTGTCCTCAAGCAAAACAAATCCCCAAATGGAACAAGAAGCAACAGAAAAAACCAAAAGGATGGCAATATACAGCCCCCCTGGATGAAGAAGCAAAAAAAACAGAAAACAACAAAATATAAAGCAGAAACGGATGATCAAAAGGTCTAGAACAACACACTAAAGGAGGAGAAAGACCCCAACAACCCTTTGCAGCAACAAGAATCTCAACTAACAGGAATGGAAATAACTGGCAACAAGTGAACTCATGGATCAGAAGGATCCGATTCTGACAAAGACTCTCCCATACATACAAATGAAAACAAACTTTCCATTGTAACAACCACTCCCAACACTGGAGGTTGGCGAAAGGTGGAAAAAAAGAAAGGGAGAAAATAATAGTTTTTATATTTTATATTTTTTTATGTTTCCTGTGAAAACAGGAACAAACCATATGCATATGCTTTTTAGCATCTACAACATGTAATTTTGTCTTATGAATAAAATTACGATTTTTCTAAGGGGAAAAATAATATGACTGTAAGAATACTATAATTCTTATGACAAAAGGTTCTTGTAAGTTATATTTAGTTCATGAAAAATTGTGTTATTGAAGGTTCTAAGAAGGTCGTTTTTTTAATCGAGCATTATAGTGATATCCATAAAATAATGATATAGTTTGATTGTTATCAGTTTAAACAACTCATTACAATTGTTTGAATTATTGGACCAATTACCGTGTAAGAAAGAAGAATAATTTTATTGTAGAAGAATTTCATTGTATATGAGAAATGATGTCCATTAAATGTAAGAGTAAATGGGCCTATTGAATTCATTCCTTATAATTCCTATACAAACTATAAGTACATGGTCCAATTGAATTCCTTCCATATGGTTCATATAGAGATTAGCTCGTGCGTTTTTTTATTAATACTTTCTATATATGTATCTTGTCATATAATGATGGATTGTTGCATTGGTGCGTAAACCTGGATAGTGGCACGATGAGAGATTTGACTATTGTGTTCGGGGCATATTATATGTAATGCTTTGAGACATTATTCTATAACCTCAAGACTTATGTAATTTTTTATTCTTATTTTAATGGAAATGCCGTTTTTTTCTTCTAAAAGAAGTAAATGGTCTTATTAAATTTCTTCCATATAATTGTTATATAAACTATAATATTGATTTTTGCTTTATAATAATATTTTTGAAACATTAGGTATGAGTTATGTATAAAATTTGAAATTATTTTTCATTTTTATACTAAGAGAATAATTTATTTTAACTTTTCAATATTAAAAAGCTAAAATTATTATTTATTATCTAATTTTAAAGTCACAGCCAAGCCAGACACCAAATTGGTGTATGAGACTCCCTTGTTGGTGGAGAGACCTCCTTGTTGGTGGAACAAGGGACCCACCTCCGCCCAAAGATTTGACTGTTAATCCTACAAAGCTATACACATTGTTAGTGTATGAGACACCTTGTTCGTGGAACAAAGGACCCACCTCCGCCGAAAAATTTCACTACTAATCCTACAAAACCATACACATTATACCCTTCTAATTTGGACTTGTAGCCTCGGTTGCGACGGGCGCCGGGTGAGGTCAGGCACAAGGGCGCGCGGGTAGGCACGCGAGCGCGCGGGCGGGTGCACGAACACACAAAGCGACGGAGCGACGATAAAAATGCGACGTTAAGTGCGACGATAGGGACGCACATAAAAATGACTAAGTGTCATTCGAGCGAAAGTTTATATGCGTTGGTGAATAACTTGCAAGCCAACTTGCAAGTGTTTTTCGTTGGGCATATGTGCGTTGATATGGGGATCGGCCATGGGGCTGCACACCCCCCCTTAACATACACATATGATGCGTATAAATGAAAGGTGAAGAGGATTCATTTGGACAAGTGACATTCGCTCATAAGGCCTTCGTACAAGAGGAAGAAGTACGCATGGTAAAGTGAATGTGCATATCTCATGCGCATTGGACTTAGAAGAAGTGCGCAGATTATCTTGGTTGAAGGTTGGCAAGGAGTGCTGTGTATGGGTGAATTCCGAAGGACAGTTTTGTGCAGAACTTAGAGGAGGAGTTCTTGGTGTCTCGGGTGAGCACCCTCCTACTGTATGAGGTTGGCACATGTATTGTAAAGGCTGTCTATGCCTTGGTTGTAAATTGTTCTAAGTATAGACTTGGAGCTTTGCCAAGTATACTTGCTGATGTATTATTGAAGAAGCTGTTATAATATTATTGTTAGGCAGACTGTTCGGGAGTTGCCCCTCCCTTTATACTTGTGTATTGTTGATATTCTCGGTTTATTGTTCATGGTTGATGATTGAGAATGTTCTTTGTTAAAGTATAAAGGATAACACTTCATTCGGTTATAAGAACACAAGCTAAGTAAGTTTATGTTGGAATAGGCGTAGTCCATAAACGTTAGTATTGTTAAAAAAGAAAGCGTTCGGTGGTGCCGCACCTCGCTACAAGCGGTTGAAAGATCACCGCAGGTGTAGGGGCGTGACAGTTGGTATCAGAGCAAAGGTTGCTCGTGGAAGTGCAGGATACTCGGTGGAATTGTTGAATGGTCGAGACTAGATCGCAAAGGAAGAAGAAGCTGGACGAAATGGCAGCTGGGTCTCAGGCCGGGTCTAATCATGGCGATACTACTATTGGGTTCATGGAAAAGATGTCGGAAAAGATAGAGAGTATGGAGATTTCTTTTAAAGAAGAACTCGATGAAATCCGAATGAGGAATGATGAGCTCAAGACACAAAATGAGTACACTGAATATAGGTGTGCCCAACTCGAATAGAGGGTCAGAGAAGTCAAGGGATCAAGGGATCAAGGGATCAAGATCTTGCAGAAAGTCGTGCAGAAATTGAGAACTTGAAGATACAAAGAATGAACTTACAATTGTGAAGAGGGCCATGAGGCATTATTCATTTGGAGGAATGCCTCATATGAAGGTCAAGGAACCAGAATCTTATGATGGAACAAGGAAGGCAGCAATTCTTGGCAACTTCTTATGGGACGTGGAGTAGTACTTGGAGCGGTTGAACCTGATTGATGGTGAGACACAAGTCAAGGTAGCTACTCAATTCTTGACAAAGGATGCTAAGATGTGGTGATGAAGGAGGGTGGACCAAATTGCCAATGGCAGTGCTGATGACATCACTTCGTGGAAAGACTTGAAGAAGGCTTTGCAGACCCACTTCAGTCCTCAGGATGACACATGGGAAGCAAGGACCAAACTCAAGTACATAAAGCAAACCGGAAGCCTACAAGAATACCAGCAAGAGTATTCAAGTGCAGCTTTGGAACTTCATGACATGGCAAAAAAGGACAAGGTGTTCAACTTCATTATGGGATTGAAACCTTGGGCACGCAATGAGGTGAGGAGACAAAAGATTAGAACGCTTGAAGAAGCTTTTGCTGCGGTTGATAGGTTGGTGGATCACCTTGATGAGACTTTTGATGACAAGAAGAGGAAGTCCGAAAAGCTGAAAGAGAAGAAGGATGATGGTGCTTCGAAAGCAGATGATGGTTCGAAGACAAAGAAACCTTTGAAGTGTTGGATATGTGCAGGACCACACATGGTGAAGAATTGTCCCTCTAAACCAAAGGTGGCTGCGGTTGCACAGTCTGATGATGAGAGTAATGATGCTTCTGTGGGGATGATGCAGATACTTGGTGCTTCTGCTACTACAGAAGTAGTCTCTAAGAGAGACCCAGAAAGAAACAAGTTAGAGTATGTTCGAATGAAGGTTGGAGACACTAATGTGATCACTATGGTGGATAGTGGAGCCTCCCACAACTTCATGAGCGAGGATACTGCAAGGAGGATTGGACTAAAATTTGTACCAGCAAGGGCACAAATGAAGACAATAAATTCTCCTCCGATGGACATTCTTGGTGTAGCCGAGAAGGTGGATACTACACTTGGTGAATGGACCGGGAAGGTGGACTTCACTATAGTGCGGATTGATGACTACGAAGCTGTATTGGGGGTGGAATTTATGAAACAATTCGATGCTATGATTGTACCACATTTGAAGAAGCTCTACATATATGATGGAAGAGAAGATGTACCCATTGGTGTGCTTACCATTGGTGCAACAAGACCTGATTGTAAAGTAGGAGCAATGCAAATGGAGGACAAGGAAAAAGTGAACAAGCGGTTGTCCACTGTTGAGGCAAAGCTTGCGGAGCAGTCAGTGGTCATCAAGACACTTTCAGATAGCATCTTGGACTTAACAAGAAGGCTAGAGCTGGTGGAGGATGATGATGATGATGTTGATGAGGTGTATGTGAGGCCGGATGTCCAGAAGGAAGATCGGGAGGCATATCTACAAAGGATGGAGGTCGAGGATCCTGATAGATGGATCGAGTTGATTAGTGAGGAAGAGCCTTCAGGCTCTACTCCCTCTACATCTTCTTAGATAAGTAAGAAGATGGGCTCATTGCTAGCTGCTCATGGCAGTGAGTCCTCAAGCATATGGAGCAGGTATGATAGGTGATGGCATGTTGCAGATGAGATGGATGGAGTTTCCATGGACCTGAGCATGGATTATGGATGGTGAGCTTGGTGGCAGTGGTCACTAGGCCGAGACATAGTGGAGAAAGAGTCTCTACATATGTTGCAAGGATGTTTGCCTTGTGTAGAAAGGTCGACATCCTGAATGATGATGATCTTGGTGGAGAGCTACCAAGATGGTATGTTGTCGAGGACGACAACGATTTCAGGTGGAGGAGAATGTAAGGCCTTCGAGCCTCGGTTGCGACGGGCGCCGGGTGAGGTCGGGCACAAGGGCGCGCGGGTAGGCACGCGGGCGCGCGGGCGGGTGCACGAACACACAAAGCGACGGAGCGACGGTAAAAATGCGACGTTAAGTGCGACGATAGGGACGCACATAAAAAATGACTAAGTGTCATTCGAGCGAAAGTTTATATGCGTTGGTGAATAACTTGCAAGCCGACTTGCAAGTGCTGTTCATTGGGCATATGTGCGTTGATATGGGGGTCGGCCATGGGGCTGCACACCCCCCCTTAACATACACATATGATGCGTATAAATGAAAGGTGAAGAGGATTCATTTGGACAAGTGACATTCGCTCATAAGGCCTTCGTACAAGAAGAAGAAGTACGCATAGGGGTAAAGTGAATGCGCATATCTCATGCGCATTGGACTTAGGAAGTGCGCAGATTATCTCGGTTGAAGGTTGGCAAGGAGTGTCGTGTATGGGTGAATTCCGAAGGGCAGTTTTGTGCAGAACTTAGAGGAGGAGTTCTTGGTGTCTCGGGTGAGCACCCTCCTACCGTATGAGGTTGGCACATGTATTGTAAAGGCTGTCTATGCCTTGGTTGTAAATTGTTCTAAGTATAGACTTGGAGTTTTGCCAAGTATACTTGCTGATGTATTATTGAAGAAGCTGTTATAATATTATTGTTGGGCAGACTGTTCGGGAGTTGCCCCTCCCTTTATACTTGTGTATTGTTGATGTTCTCGGTTTATTGTTCATGGTTGATGATTGAGAATGTTCTTTGTTAAAGTATAAAGGATAACACTTCATTCGGTTATAAGAACACAAGCTAAGTAAGTTTATGTTGGAATAGGCGTAGTTCATAAACGTTAGCATTGTTAAAAAAGAAAGCGTTCGGTGGTGCCGCACCTCGCTACAAGCGGTTGAAAGATCATCGCAGGTGTAGGGGCGTGACACCCTTGTTGGTGGAGAGACCTCCTTGTTGGTGGAACAAGGGACCCACCTCCGCCCAAAGATTTGACTGTTAATCCTACAAAGCTATACACATTGTTAGTGTATGAGACACCTTGTTCGTGGAACAAAGGACCCACCTCCACCGAAAAATTTCACTACTAATCCTACAAAACCATACACATTATACCCTTCTAATTTGGACTTGTGAACTCTTAAAAAAAAAAAAACACTTTTTTTAACCATTAATGCCAGTCAAACTATATATAAACCTTTCAAATTTAACTCTCCCCTAATCTCTGTCTCTCTCTCTGTTTGCATGAAGGACTTCAACTGCACAGGAAATGGTTGTACGGCTTAGGCGGGTCCCCTTCCATAAATCATAATCTATCCCTCAAATTCCATGTAGCGTTTGGGCAAGTATGGGTTTTACAGTTTCATATATTTCATCTCTGCTATAGCAAATTTTTATCGAAGGATCATTGCCATGGAGTTTCTGAAGCATGTGAGCGGTCTGGCACGCTGCAGCTTGCTCAGACATCATTTTACTCACCAGTGTTATGCCGGAGTTCCTGCTCTGCCACTCCTGCATGTGACCACGAGGGGACTTGCCTCCTCCAAACTCTTCGTCGGAGGTTTGTTCTTTGCATTGTGCTTCATTTTGGTTTTAGCGATTTTGCGTTGGCCTGTTCCTAGGATTCCTCACAGAATCCGGTGCCCATGGATTTTGATGGGAAGTTTTAATTGTCTAAAGGCTTGCCATGGCATGCTGATGAGAAGACTCTCAAAGATGCATTTTCAACCTATGGAGACGTGACTGAAGGTTAGAATCTCATTTCTGCTCAGTGCACCTTATTCAACATGCACAGAACATTTTATTAATTGGTGAAAATTCTCTCTGTTATTGCTACTGTTCAAATTCTCATTGACTCGCTTCCAAAAGCTATGCAACCTTGAAGTGCATATCAGACCCGGTTAGATGGGTTTGTACTAGCGTACATATCGAATGCACTCATTGCAAACCCTATGGATTCAACACACTTTAACACGTGAATAAAAAATAAATACAGAGTATTGATGGATTCCCTTACCTGAGCTGTGTAATGCACCTCAGCCTTTTCAAGTGCAACTGCCAAGTTAGGTTTAGAAATACACACAGATACAATACTGTTGGGTTGCGAGTTGTACCTATATTTAGTTTCGGACCCGGTGCCAATCAGGCTACTTCCACTGTACTTCATTTTTAGTTATCCAAGCCTCTCCACTTGACTTAATAATGTTTGTAATTCTTAGTTCGCACATTCATAAGCTTCGTGTCCACAATCAATTCAATTTCTTTCCTTTTCTTCTTTCCCAGTTACTCCTTCTAAGCCATGCCCACAGTGTCAGCAAATTTATCATTTCGCCCTGCATCATATGTATAAATGTCTAAAACATTGAAGATCAGATTGATATCCAATTCCTCTGGCCAGTCAATGGCACATGTGTTGCCATTTATCCGCATGAAAATTTTACATGGTTCATTTTTCTCTACTTCAACTTGTTGCACGTGCCCTTTGAAAACCAATCTTTTTCAGGTACACGACCACCTGTTCTCTAACTTGTATGACTTTTCCTTCCTACGAAGATCTGTCCGTGCCTTATATTTTTCTCTTGTCTCCTTTAGCTTCTGCTTTGCTTGCACCTGAACATCATAGATATGCTTTGTCAGCTTTTTGGCATCTCTACTAACATGCACAACTGATAAATCTACAAATACTTTCCAGTTCATTCCATAAACTATCGAAAAAGGCAACTGTCTTGCAGATTTATTCAAATTAGAATTGTAGGCAAACTCAGCTTGTGGGAAAGCCAAATTCCATTTTGTTAGGTTTTATCCGACATTCTCTGCGACATGTTTCCAATTCTTTTATTTACTACCTCCATTTCACTGTGGCTGAAAGTGAAACTTATACAATTTTCAGCATCCCCTTTTAAGCTGAACATGGGGTCACATAGAAAATGTACAAATGGGAGTGGATGTATAAATACCCAACTCTATATAATGTTGGTCATGGCCAAAAATGAGAATGGGCTTATAAATGCCCAACTCAATATAAGGTCAGCTATTGTCGAAAATGAGATTACATCTCTTTTTTCATCATCACCCCTTAATTTTAATAAGGGGCCACAGAGAGAAGGCAATACCTCACAAGATTCACATTCCCCTTAATGCTGAATGAGGGCCTCATAGAAAATACATTATATGTTACTCCCCTTGATCACCATACCTCCCACACTAGCATGATTGCATGATTACAGAAGTTGTTGGAGATGGTCTTTGGTAAAGGTACATAAGAAGAGACTTCTGCAGGATATGATATAGACTAGTCCTTAAAAGGTCCTTGTGATCAACCTTTGTCCGTCGAAGCACTGTAGGAGGAGATTTTGAGGAAACACTTGTATTCTGATCAAATGCACTATGGAAGGGATTTGACTATAAATTGATCAAGTTTTTCAAATTTCAATTTGATATTTGAGTGAGAGGAGAGGGAAATTCGTTTCTTTTTTCCATTCCAAATGATCATGAAAAAACATAAACATCATATGTCACAGGATGGTTTGTATCGACTCGACCTTATGCCTATAGTTAGGTATTATCCGAAGGGGTAGAATAGAAGTTGTTCTTGGGAGAGATGGCTGAGTGGTTGATGGCTCTAGTCTTGAAAACTAGTTGGTAAATTAACTATTGAGGTCCATTGAAACTTGTGAGAATCAACTATAGGCGAATCATTTTTAAGAAGCAATGGATAAGATCTTGGGAGACCATGAGTAGGAACTTCATTAAGTTCACTTTCTTTCCACTATTCTATTGTTGATAATTGAAGAGGAAAGACCCATATGTGGAGTGCACAAATTCATGTACAATGTTAGATGAATCCATTAATTTTAATAACAATGGAAGAAGAAGCTTTCGTAAAGTCTTTAGAAGTTTACCTTGCTTGGTCCAAGAGAAAACGAGGTACCAACTTCTTCCAGGAAAAAATCTGCAGTTCTACCTATTGTTACAAAAAAATACAAGAGAGTGTTGGCCTTAGAGTAGAGTTTAAAACCTTGGAAAAGCCCCTTGGAAACCATAGAAAAAGTACGTTTTCCTTCAAGGAGGGTTTAAACCCTAGAAAAAATGCGCTAACCTTGAAGGAGGGTTAAACCCTAAAAGAATAATTGTAGCCTCGAAGGAGGGTTTAATACTAAACCCTAGTAAAACCCTTGGAAGTCCTAGAAAAGGAGATGATTGAAAAACACCTAGTTTTGCAATTGCAAAGTACTATTAAGCGATGCCACTAGGCAAAAATATTTTAGATCAATTGTTGAATTGAATAAGTGAGATTAATACTCACTCTAATACCATGTTCAAATTCATGAAAGATGTTAATTTTTAGGGCTAGATTGTTCTCTGCTGAAGATAATTGCACTTTTAAACCTTTTCAACATTTTACATTACATTCACCCCATAACATCATATTATCATTAGCAATTATGTAAAGAGAACAATAACTTCAACAATGCAGCGGAATAGAAAAGAACAACAGAAGAAAAGCATACTCAATCGAGATACCATGATTTAGGTCAGAGAACAGGGCAAAACCCCACAAGGGGGAAAACCGAACCAACTTTTTCTTCTATTAGATATTCATTAAATGTTCAGCTGAGATACATAGTACAATAAGAATGAGACATCTTCATCAATCATATTAGGTCACATGGGGCTAATCCAAGTCAGTTCATGGGGCCAATCCAAGTCAGTTCACAACTTCATTTGTGAATTGAACGAAACGAGTCCAAGAGAGCTGCTATCATATCACAATATCACATCTGCCATAGAGACACCGTCACATCTGTCATAGAAGCACTGTCATCACTGTCAAACGAGCACTGCCATCACTGTCATAGGAACATTGTCATCACCGTTAAAGCAGCACTGTAATCACTGTCATCACTATCTTTGGAGCACTGACATTGATTACTGTTACATCATCATCATCATTCATCATTGATGTATCAAAGTCACTGTTACTGCTATACAACATGGTTACTACCATACAAGATTACTGCTGCTGTCATATATCAGAGATTACTGTTATTAAGGTAAGAGTATGTTATCCATGTTACAGTTAACCATTACTGTCATATACTTCAGATCACTGAGATATAGGACATTGTTACATGACCAGGTCACTATCACAACATGCCTTAACAGAGGTCACTCTGTCATGTTCATTGAAGATATGCCCAAGCATCACTGACACTACTACTAAAGAATTAGCTCAAACATTACTGTCACAAAGGTACCAATATCATGTCATGGATTACTGTCAAATATCTCAAGTTCCTTTGCTGTTCAGTTTATCAAATGTGCAAATATCGTAACACAAACAACACTGGATTAGGGCAGCAACATATCCCAAAAATGTTACACCAAATTAGGTCTAGAAGGCCATACCAATCATGTCCTATCTGTCCAACCATTGTCCTCTTAGCTTGCTGGAAGTCGCCTTCATCTCAGAGAAAGGCCGCACATGATGAGCTCATTAGGCCGCATATATAATCAGAGAGAGAGCGCATTTGAACAGAGATTAGGCTGCAGTTGTGAGACACTGTAGTTCACAGATGTTTGTCCACAAACACAGAGAATAATCTGAAGTTGCGATCCACAGTAGGCCGCAAATGTTAGGTGCATTAGGCCGCAAAGCTGAGGTGTATAAGGTCACAGAGATTAGTGCCATTAGGCCGCTAAACAAACCACTGTTAGGCCGCAGAAAGGAGCCTTCATTAGGCCACAGACACACCCTCAATAAGCCACAGAGAAAGCCTCAGATAGGCCACAAAATTGCCTCAGAATAGCCCGCAAACTTGCCTCAGAATAGGCCGCAGACTTGCCTCAGAAGATATCCGAACTTAGATACAAATGGAGGAGGATGAGTGCCTATTTATAGTTGTTGCCACCTATGAAGGGTCACGTCCTTTAGGCAAGTCGACATGTCAATATGAAGTCGACTTGGAGAGAAACATAAAATTTGAATTAACATTAAATATATTTTCCAATTTTTTCGCCCATATAATTTTGTCACAATAATTATATTTATTTATCCATTCTGAATTCTTCTTTGACCATTATAAATTCTCTTTGGGACACGATGGGATTTCTTTGTGGTAGTTGGGTTTCCCTTTGGGGAAATTCATCCCGAAGCTGCTCAAATTTCAACACTTCCTCTCAGCTAGGGAGGAATGTCCATCTGCATCATAAATCTCATCTCAGATGTCTCATCATATCTCATCTCATCTTATTTCACCTCATAGAAGAAGAACAATCCACAATCAATGGTAGGGGAGATCGATTAGATCCTCCAAACCCTACTAGAATCCAGGTCGACTTCCATGACCTTCGTCTCAGTTGCACCAACAAGATATCCATCTCATTACATCTCGTCTCAACTTGTCTTTCCTTTGATCATCAACTGAGTAATGGTGTCTCGATCTAAAGAAGAAGAATCATCATAGGGGAGCTCCGACTTCCACCCTATATCCACGAAAAATAGGCGAGATTAATCTACCACCCTATATCTGATCGAAAATAGGCAGGATATGACTTACCATGAAAGGTAAGGATCACAGTCTATCCTATTGTCCGACAATAGGTAGGATACCCAACTTGTCATAAGTGACAAGGATCATACATCCTATCGCTTGTTGATCTTCCTACCTCAACCCTCAAGAATAAAGTGGTAGAACACTTGCATCCTTTCACTTGGGGAGGATACCCAACTTACCAGAGGTAAGGATCACACACTCCCAAGTCTCTCCTCATCCATTGGCTAGATGGATGGCAATCCCAACAAGCCCAGCTTGTGGGTAGGATGCATACTGGGGTATATTCTGTCAAGTCCAGTTTGATGATAGAGGAGGATTGCCCAACTTGTCATAAATGATAAGGATCACACACACCCTACAGTGACAATAGGCAGGATAGCCCAACTTGCCATAAATGACAAGGATCGCACATCCTATTGTCCATAGATCCCTCAACCTTAGGAGCTCTCATGGCTCAATTCCTCACCTTGGGAGCTCAGACAAGGGGGGCAACAATTAGTTGTGACCCTTACTCAGGAGGGTCACATCCGTGAGTTCAATATGTGTCTGAAGACCAAGAACTTCCCTTTTGGCAATGGCTTGGTAAGAATATCTGCTATCTACTCATCTGTTGAAGTCTTGTTGCTTCAATGTCGGAGCCTTACTGCTTCCTTTGCACCATATCTTGGATATAGTGATATTCAATCTCAAAATGCTTGGATCGATCATAAAACACAAAATTCTCTAAAAGTCAGTATATCATAGTCATGCCCAACACATGCTCAAGCAGCTCTCCAAAGAGCTTTCTCAGTCATACTATCTCATAGCTAGCCATGCTAGCAACAATTTGCTCTGCCTTAGTCATACTCAAATCAACAAAATTCTGTTTCGAGCTCATCTAGGAAATCATGGTAGACCCCAAATTACTGCAACATCCAAATGTGCTTTTCCTGTCAACAACAGTTTCAGTCTCAGTCAACATCGGTGTATCCATCAAATTTTCGATAGTGTGTCTCAACCCATGATTACTAAGTTCATCTAGATATCCAATATACATATCCAGGCTCTATCTGGCTCATGCTGCAAAGCAAGAATTCATCTGACTACCAGCTCATCATGGGATCCATCAAATCTTAATCTAAAGAGGAGTTTCTTTCAATTGCTTAAGAGTAAAACATTATGTCAAATCTTTGTCAACATACTTCCTTTAACAAGGAAGTCCTCATCATCTCTCTACCGCATTAATAATTGCAAGTAGTGGATCACTTGGGCTCAGAGGTCAGCATCCTCTGGTACTGATGAGATGATCTGATCCTGGCAGAAGTAAACTGTTAGCATATATAAAACCAAATATCAAAGACGTACTTTCATTATGAAGAGAGGTTGGAGTCTGCATCAGATGACCAACATTCCAAACATGCCAAGTCTACGGGACTTGCTAGAGTCCATATTGGCCTTTCTTCAATTTGTAATCTTGAATCTCATCTTACGTGCCTCAAAGCCTTGAGGTAGCTCCTAGAATGCTTCTTCTTAAATGTCATGGAGAAAGTCAACTTTTCATACATTTGATAATAATGCATTAGGCAACAAGAGCTACGATCTTCTTCCTCTGAGAGCATGTGGCATGTTCCTTATCATTGCTGTACTTAATATCACGAAAGCATCTGTCACTGATGGTTCTTGCATGAAGGACATATTGCTTCTCATCCTTTTTCTCATCTCATAATATCTTATTGTTACATGACGATATGCTCCCTCTAAATAGAAAGCCTTCTTCAATCATAGATATCAACCTGAGATCCTCTCTTCAAGATCTGAGCTCTTGTCCATCTATCAAGTGCCACTCTAATCATGGGATGGTTTTGCATTCTTCGCAATCTCGATATAGAGGACTAGGTCCTTCCAACCATTCGATGTACATGTTGACCCCAGAACAAGAGCGAGAACAATAATAACTTATTTCCAGTTTACTGGAATAATCATCAATTTAGCATGCATCTATGTTGCAGGAAATGTGGTATAGGGGTCCGTTTCCGTACGGGTCCGTTTCCGTATGGAAACAGGTACGAAACGTGGAAACGCGTTTCCGGTATAGGGGTCCGTTTCCGTATGGAAACAGGTACGAAACGCGGAAACGCGTTTGGTACGGCCGTGAAACGCGTTTCCGGCCGGCCGGAAACGCGTTTCAGGGCCGTACGACCCACGTTTCCTCATTAACTTGTGTTTTTTTTAATTTACTTTTAGGGTATGTTAGTGACTTCTTGTTGCTTCTAGATGCGTGTTTAAAGTTATAAAAGTGAATTTTTGCCTTAGTGTTGATATGCAGTTCATCAGGAAGTTTGAGGGATATGTAGTTCATGGTAATGTTAAATTCTTAAAGTAAAAGTGATATTCTCCTTTGTTTTTCATTTTCATCCTTTTACTTAAATTTTTAACATTACCATGAAATGACTCAGGATGTTTGAGAGTGGTTTCGCCCTCATTGGATTTCATATGGAGAAAGTAGAATTTTAGATCTCACTCAAAATTCAGCAGACTTATTTGTTTTTCAGGATTTCAGGATTAGAGGGATTGCAATGTTTCCATTGGATTTTATCATGTACTAGGGTATGGAACTTGTATTTAATCAAGAGAACCAAGCCCTCTATGCAGGGGAAACTCCCAATAATCAAGATCATGTAGGGTACTAGGGTATGAAACGTGTATTTAATCAAGAGCACTAAGGTCGTTCGACTATGTAGGAGGAGACTCCTAATACAACAGTGGTCCTTCTAAAGAATGGGATGTGGATGCAGAAAATCCTGATTTGGATCTCTCTCTTGCAGCCTTATAGTCTTTATTGTACTTGCAGCCTCATATATTAATATAAATAAAGGCTGATTTTGAGATTTGGATATATAATAAAGGTTGGTTTTGGATATTCCGATATTTTTATTTTCATTATGTGATCATTCATGAGTAAATGTGATGTAAATTAAATCTTAATGTTTAAGTGTAATAAATTATAATGTATCATTTATGCTTTATGATTGCACATATATATATATTTAAATATTTGCAATATCTATATAAATCTTAATGTTAAGTGTAATAAATTATAATGTATCATTTATGCTTTATGATTGCACATATATATATATTTAAATATTTTCAATATCTATATATATATATATATATATATATATATATATATATATATATTCGCGTTTCACCGTTTCCAAAATTTGGGGAGGTCGCGTTTCGTATCGCTTCCCGTTTCGGAAACTCGTAGCCGTTTCCCCGTTTCGTGCAACTTAGGCATGCATAGAGTTGGAGCTTCAGTTAAGTGGAGTCTTCATCAGTTTGACTACAGAACGAGGTGGAAGTTAGTAGTTCAGTTAGAGCAAGTTATTCTTCAGTCTTGGTTGAAGGAAGGACGAGTTATAACTCCAGTGATGATTGCAGAGAGAACCAGTTTGACTTAGTTAACTTGTCAATCACAACTCAAGTTCTAAATCTGTACTTGCCTAGTTTAGCATAGATCGAATCTATAAAGAGAGGACGGAGGCGTAAGGAATTCACAAGTTTTGTGCACAAAGGTTTGTGACAAGACAAAGCTCACAGGTTGTGAGAGAGCCTTGTTTGTGGAGAGCGTAGAGAGCTTGTGTCCTAAGTAATAGGAGATCACAAGTGCGCTAGGATTTAGGAGCTGGGATCAAGGGTTGGCACGACAAGTTCAAGCTATATCAGCAGGAGAACAAGTATGTTGTTAGAGGGACATATTGCTTTTTATTTGATTCAATTGCTCCAAGACAATCAATAAAATAGCCACATCAAGGAAGCAGGTTTTCCTAGTTGGGTTTCCTGAGAAATCAAGTGTGTGAATTTGTGTGATGTGTTTTTATTCCGCTGCATCTGAATTGTTAAGAAAATTTGTATCTTGGTGAAAGGAAGCTAGTTTCAGTTTTCAGTTATTCATCTAAGTAGTTGCAAAGTTTCAAGGAAAATTTAACATTTATCTGTCACAATGTACATGAAGGGGAAACAGAGAGTACCCAGGAGAAGGAAATTACAGGGAGGTAAAATATAACATAACATTCAGACATGAAATTCAAATGTGCTTTGTGCTTGTGTAAGTGACCCAACAACCTGTCGGGTGCATCTGCTAGGGCAAAGGTGTGTAGATCCAAAAACCCCTTGGGCTACATTTGGGGAAAAACTGCCTTTATTTATCTGTCTCTTCCTCCCTATAAAAAATAAGGAGTGAGGAAGAATTCAAACTTCTACAAAGGAAGAAGAAGACCTGGATTGTTAATCAAGGATTAGTGGTTCACAATGTAACTAATCATCAACTAACTCATCCATGATAACTTCCCATGCGACACATTTGACTAGTCGTTGACATGCTTTTAATCTCGCATGCATACAACTAATGTGTAGGCAACATTCAAAAAATATTTCTGCTGTTCTTTCCTATAGGACCTATAGGTAACACAAAAAATAGTCTGAAAACGACAGAAGCACATATCACTGCAATTAAGTATGTGGAAGTATTTTAAACATCTTAAATCATAGAAAATTTATTTTTCGCTGCAAAATATCACCAAAATGGATGGAAACATAGTCAAATTGAAGCCAAAGGATGGACCATTTCAGATCCCATCACTATCTTATGCACTTGCATCACTATTATCCAGAAAGCTACATTTATATTTTGGCTCGTTGATCTTTCTGTCTTTCTTATAAGTTTAGGGAAATTTACCCCTTTGCATGTTTTTTGTAGACACATTTTTTTGTCAAAGCATCATTGTAATTTTCTGCTCATCAATTTTTCATTTTTGCCCTGGTCTTTTCTTGTTTACTTTAGTTGGAACTGCTTCTGCATTAATGATAAAGGTAGATATGATCCTTGAGGAAAGGCTAAAAGTGTGTCAAATATGTATATCTTACAAAGAAGCTTTATAGATAACCACATTCGATTGATGATGATACAAATAACACAACTTTTCAGAAGCATCTCTTTAACTGAACACAGAAGCAAAACTGTATAGCATATTTGGCTCCATATTAAACATCACAAAAAATAATAGGTCCCTGAAAGGGTTTCTGTAATGAATATAAATAATTAATAGTAACAATGATTGGTATATTGAAGAGGCATGTCTCTTAGGACATGACCATTCGTGAAGGGGCACCCGTGTAGGAATATATATGGGACCCTCACTTGTAACCAGCCATATTCTCATTCATACATTTTATATATATACATATATCCTCAATGGACATCTTCATATTCCAAGTGTTTTGGAGTATTTAACTTGTGAGTATGAACTTTGTTCGCTACATTGGTATCAGAGCTATTCGATCCTTCGGCCGCTCAACTGTTGCACAAAGCCAATCTAATCTGGCCTTTGGCCATAAAAAAAAGAAAGAAAAGAAAATAAAATCAATGAAAAATTGTAAAGAAAGAATATATAATATTAAAAGAAGATATATATATATATATCCCAAAGGAACCCAACAACCCACTTGACACATAGCTACTAGTAAACATTTGGGGGTCTATGACTTGTCCTCCTCTTCGTAAACTGGGTCACAATGGGGGGATTTGAATCTTGGATCTCTTAGTTTTCTTAGAACTCACATTACTTCAATCACTAATTGAGCTGCCCCCCGGGACTATATGTATATATATTTTATCTGTTTCTTTAAACTGAAAAATAAATAATATAAATTATATCAGAAAAAAGTATAAAAAAGGAGAATTATATATCTTAAAAAATTTATTTTAAAATAATAAGCTGGCCCAAAGTTGTCAACTGGCCCAATGCCGCCACAGTCAGGCTTCTCATGGCCAACGTTAGCTTGCTCCACCACAAGGCCACCTCGATCAACTGCCATGGCTGCTATCTGCACCCGCTGCACCACTCTGCTCGACCATACCACAGTCACAGCGGAATTAGCCGCCGCTCAATGGTAGCCACAACCGAACCAACCACCATTTCTTTTTGTAGTATGCCATCCACAATTCCCAATGATTAGTCGATCAGTCGCAGTACCATTTGATCATACCATCCAACATACTCCATGCTTACACACAAAATCATAGTCTACAAAGCCTTATTTGTTCATTGCCCGTTCAATAGTTATTGTCGGCAATTCATGTGTATTATCACCGTCCCCCTGTGCATATGTGCTCCACTATTATTTTAATCAACTCCTCTGAAAGCCGCGACCTTACAAGGCTATATTTCAATTCCTTACAAGTCAATTTGAAGTTAAAAGAAGGCTATATCATTTGGCCGTAATTGAAGTTTATTTATATTTTATTTTTTAATAAAGAAAAGTTGTTATATATATATATATATGAAAAGAAAGAGTATTATAATTAATATGAATATTTTAAAGGTACGTAATTTAACAAGAAAAAAGGGGTAACTAGATATTTTTATAAAGAAAAGCCAAAAGGGAATTTTTTTTTTCCTTATATAAGGAGATTAAGGTGTATAAAAGGAGTTTTGAAGTAAAAAGAGCAGTCATAAAGTCTTTTATATAAGGAGAAAGAGGTATTATAAAAATAATATCTAAATTCAAAAAAAAATAAAATTATATTGCAGGGAAATATACCTCAAAGAAGACAAGAAAGAATGGAAGATGAGTTCCTCATGTAAGTCAACATTTTGAACTAAATGTCCATTTTGTGAAATGAAATTTGAGCATGGGTCGTTTTAAAAAAATACAAAATATGTGGAAATATATTTATTATGAAAGAATATGAAGGTAATGAGCAGATGCAAATGAAAATATTAGAGAAAGAACTCACAAAACTTGAACAAAAATTTGAGGTATCAGAAAAGAAACATAAAGTTGTCGAAGATATGTTTTACAGTGAGTCAAAAGAAAAGGACAAGGTAATTTTGTGACAAAGGGACCATAGTAAAAAATTACTTGCGAAGGTCAATAAGTCCAAAGCTACAAAGAAAAAATTACAAGAAGAAAATCAATATCTCGAAAAGAAATTCAATGAGAATCTATCGGAGAAGGAAGAAAATTTGCACTTAAAAAACCTTAATCAAAAGTTATTAGAAGAAATCAAAGATTTAAAAAATGAGAAGCTTGAGCATCAAAATGAAGTTAAATCAAAAGCTAAAGAACTTTCACGTTAAAAAAATCATAATAAAAATTGCTTACTCAGTTTAAAAAACCTAAAGATAATAAGAAATCATTGAAGAATAAATTCAAAGAACTTATCGCCAAAGAAGCATCAAAATCTTCAGATGTAGCAGTGCAAGTTGAAGAAAAAGGAACAAACACGGATCCCATTAATCTCACAATTCAAACAAATCCAAATCCAATTGAAGTGAAGACATACTCAAATGCTGCAGTTCAAAAGATAGAAAGTCCAAGAGGAAATCCAATAAGTAGTTCAACAACATCCATACTTGAAGTAAATAAAGAAATTACCAAAAGCATGATGAAGGAAAATTAGGTGACAAGAAATCTGTATCAACATCCTCATCATAAAAGCATTGGATTTCAATGAGAAATCCGTATCGACATCCTCATCGACACGTTGACACGTTGACGTTGAAAAGGGGCCTTATTAAACTATATAACCAGTTAAACTTGAGGTTAATTTCCTCTAAGTGCAAAAGAACTCAAATCTAATAGAATTAACAAGTTAAAAGACTAAACTAAACTAATTGCGTTGAAAATTGTAGCAAGTGAAGGTCTTCTCTGGATTGTGTCTTAGCCAGAAAGACAATGAGTTGTCTTTCCCTTGACCATGGAGCGAGTTCACGGAGATTGTGAGTGTGTTTCTAGTTTGCGGGAATAATATTCACAAGTTCGTGTGTAGTGTTGGAGGATCAGTCACATGGATCCTTCTTTAGTTAACTACAGGATAGATGGTAGTTCAAATTTAGAAAGGGACGAGTTGGGAACTTCAGTGTTTGATTGGAGGACGAGTTATAACTCCAAGTGATGATTGGAGCAGAGAACTAGTTTGACTCAGTTAGCTAGTCCGTCACAACTTGACTTCCAAATTTGTAACTTGCCTATTATAGCATGGACAATCCATAACAGAAGGATGAAAGACACAAAGTTAATTCACTATTGTTGTGTGCACGAGTTTGTGCGTGATCTCTTTGCTTGTGGTGTGTGTAGCCTTGAGGAGCAAGCATGCACTGGGCTGGTGAGCAGACTTGCAAAAATATTTGGGAGCTGCGTCCTAAATAATAAGAGACCTGGGGTGCACAGAAATAGGAGCCTGCTGCACTACAAAATAAGAGCTTTTGTGTGCATAGAAATAGGACCTAGTGCACTAGGAAATAGGGCTGTTGGTGTGCAAAATTTGAGCAGGAATCAATTGTTTTTCAAGGTGAGGCCAAGCTAATTTAGCGAGAGAACAAGTCTGTTCTTAGTGTGACAGATTGCCTTGTAAGAGATTCAATTTCTCAAACGCTATTGATAAAATACTACGACGAAGAAGAGGGTTTTCCCAAGAAATAAAGTGTGCAAATTTGTGTGACTATGTTTTTATTTCTGCGTTTATATTTTGGTGCTTATCAATGAAGAAATTTTGTATCTTTGTGAAAGAAAGTTTGCAATTGCATTAGTTTTCAATTATTCACTAAATAGTTGCAGAATCTCGTGGAAAATTAACATGGTATCAGAGCAGAGATCAACATAAAGATCAACACCAAGTTGATCATTAGTGAAGAGTGCAGATCAAAGTTTTGAAGGAGGAGTTCTTGGGATAAGCAAGATGCCGGTTCAAGGAATGAGAGCAGATCACTATTTAGAGGGGGCCTCTAACTTCTGCTCATGGAAAGAGCGAATATCAGTAGTGTTGGAAGATCATGGGGTGCTCGAATTTATAAAGCAAGCTCAAGTGCCACCCCAAGATCCCCAACAGTTGGCCTAGCATAATAAGAATGATACCATGGCGAGAATGATCATTCCAGAAGGGGTCAAGGACCATATCATTCCTCATCTCCATGGGAAGAAGACATCATTTGAGATGTTTAAAGCCATCTTAGATCTGTATCAAGGTTTCAGTGATGTCAGAGAGCTAGCTCTCAAGGAGAAGCTAAGAAGTATCATGATGAGCAAAGGAGAGCCCATTGTCATATATCTTTCAAAATTCACTTAGGTTTGGGATGAACTAGGTGGGGTGGACAAGATAGTAGCAGAAAAAGACCATGTGTGTCTTGCGTTTTTAGGACTCCATAAGTCTTGTATGGCTTCCAGGATGCAGTGAGTGTGAGAGAAAATTTTCTCAGTTGGGAAAGGTTTTGGAGTGACTGCGTTCAAGAAGAAATCCGAAGAGGGACGAGAGAGGGTAGATTGGCGAAGACAGAGGACGAGGAGAACTTTGCCCTGGCAGGCAAAGGCAACAAAGCCAAGGGCAAGAAGGGAAAAGGCAAGGTTGAGAACCAGTCAGAAGGGAGAGAAGAAGAAGAAGGATCTAAGCAAGATCAAGTACTTCCATTGCCATGAGTTTAGGCACCATGTCACTAAGTGTCCTAACAGGAAGAAGGGGTTCAGTAAGCATCACGTGGTTGCATCAACTGAGGTAGATGGGTTTGCTTCTCATTTCAAGAAATACTTCTCATTGATTGCTTGCATGGGAAGCTTAGTAGGGAGCAACATATGGTATATTGATTCTGGAGCAACCTTTAATATGATTGGGAACAGGGAATATTTCAGCTAGTTGGAGGAGGACATGCAAGTACATATTGAGCTAGGAGATAATGGCAAGTATGCGACCAAGGGAGTTGGTACTGACAGCTTTGAGAGGGGTTCTGGGAGTGTTATCCATCTCAAAGATGTTCTCTATGTTCCAGACCTGAAGAAGAACCTTGTTTCCTCTGCAACCCTAGAGGAAAAGGCTTATGATGTCCTCTTCAACAAAGGTAAGGCTTACCTCAAGCATCTAGCTTTTGGATCAATGAAGTAGATAGGTGTGAGGATGAAAAATCTCTATAGGTTGCAAGTCGAGACGTGCAACCTTGAGTAGCAAGGCAACAAGTGAGCAGAATAGAGATGTAGGAGAGCTTTGGCACAAACGCATGAGACACTTGCGTCATGAGGTGCTGAAGACCCTACAGCAGATAGCCAGAGGGCTACTGCAATATAGTATTGACAAGAATGGAGTGTGCAAGGAATGCACACTTAGCAAGTATGAGTCATCTTTCTAGAGCCGAGATAACATAGCCAAAGGGATTTTGGAGCTGGTGCATTCAGATGTATGTGAGCCCTTCTCTTCTCCATCACTTATGAGACACAGGTATTATGTTACTTTCATAGATGATCATTCTCGAAAAACTTGGATATTTTTTATGAAGAAGAAAGATGAGGTCTTAACCAAGTTCATGGAGTTTAAGGCCTTGGTAGAAAACCAAACTGGGAAGAATATCAAAGCAGTGAGGAGTGACAATGGCGGGGAATATATCTCCAATGCCTTCAAGGACTTGTGTGCCAAGGAGGGCATTAAGAGAGAGCTGACAACACCCCATAACCCTTAGCAGAATGGGGTGGCTAAAAGAAAGAATTGCAGCATAGTTGGAGCGGCCAAGGCCATGTTGCATGATCAAGGACTGCCTATGTTCTTATGGAAAGAGGTATGCAACGCTGCAATATTTCTACAAACAGAAGTCCACAAAGGGTGCTTGGACGAGTTACACCAGAGGAGGCTTTCACAGGTAAGAAGCTTCATATTTCACACTTCTGTATCCTTGGCACAAAAGTTTATTGCCATGTGTCCAAAGATAACAGGAAGAAGCTGGAGCCCACAATTGAAAAGGGTATTTTCGTGGGTTACAATGAGACATCTCAGGCGTACAGGGTGTATATTCCATCACTCAAGAAGACAGTTATCAGGTGGTACGTGAGGTTTGAGGAGGACAAAGCTTTGAGGGAATCCTTAGAGCGATAACAATTTGGAGTACCAAAGGAGGAGCTACTCGCTCCTGAGGAGGAGCCTTAGCTAGGATCATAGATTGAGTCTCATCCAGGTGGCAAGAGGGCTGCACAACAGGATGATGAGTAGGACAAACTAGGACAAGAGTAGGCAACTACTCAGTTATAGACTCCTGGCATAGGGAGGAAGAGAGCCAAGTGGGTCGACAAGTTGATTCAAGAGGCCCAAGAGCATGTTGAAGCTCCTAGCTCTATGTTCTGGTAGAGCAAGCAGCCACAAAGGTACACCGGGTATATGGCACTGCTGATAGAGTTGTTGGACACAAAGCCTTCTTGTTATGAGGAGGCAACCTCTCAGCAGGTTTGGGAGGATGCCATGGTGGAGGAATATTCCTCTATCATGAAGAACAATGTCTGGGAGATTGTGCCATGTCCAGAGGGCAAATCAGCAGTAGCCTCGTGTTGGATGTACAAGGTGAAGCATGGAGTAGATGGGAGTGTGGAGAAGTACAAGGTTAGGTTTGTGGCCAAGGGATTCTCATAGGTTGAGGGCATCGACTATGATGAGACGTCTGCCCTAGTAGCACGATATTCATCCATCAGGATGATTTTGACACTTGCTGCATAGATTGGTTGGAAGATCCACCAGATGGACATGAAGACAACATTCCTCAATGGAGTGGTTGAGGAGGAGATCTAAATGGAGTAGTCAGAAGGGTTTGAGAAGTTCAACAGAGACACACATGTGTGCATGTTGAAGAGAGCTCTTTATGGGCTCAAGCAGGCTCCAAGAGCATGGTACACTCATATTGACAACTACCTTCGAGGATTGGGCTTCACTAAGAGTGAGGCGGATCCCAACCTGTACTACATCATGGTTGGAGGGCTTCTGCTCATTCTAGTTCTCTATGTTGACGACCTTATATTGACTGGAGCAGATAACTTGATTCAAGATTGCAAGGTAGACCTTGCAAGGGAGTTTGAGATGAAGGATATAGGGCTTATGCACTATTTCCTTGGATTGGAGGTTTGGCAGGGTGATGGTGAGATCTTCTTGGGATAGGGAAAGTACACACAAGAGATTATCAAGAGGTTTCATATGCAGGATTGCAGGCCCATGGCCATGCCTCTAGTCACAAATTGGAAGAAGGTGGATGCTAACATAGCAGAACGAGTAGATGCTACAGTATACAAACAGCTCATCGGGTCATTGATGTATTTGGTCAACACAAGACTTGATATTTATTTTGTACTAAACTGAGTCAGTTCATGATGGAATCGACTAGAGTTCACTGGGTTGCTGTGAAGCATGTTTTGAGATATATCAGAGGCATAGCAGATTATGGATTGTGGTACAGACATGTTGATGGGGTGAGGCTTGAGGGCTTCACAAACGTAGACTGGGCAGGGTGCTCCACAGATCGGAAGAGTAGTTCAGGTTGCATCTTCAACATTAGGTCAACAATTGTTTGTTGGTTTAGCAGGAAGTAGAGATCAGTTACACTTAGTTCAACAAAGGCCGAGTACATGGCTGCCAGTTTGGCAATGTGTGAAGCTATTTGGATGAGGAAGTTACTTGTGAGACTTTTCAAATAGGGTATGGAGCCTATTGTGATACATTGTGACAATCAGAGTTGCATTAAGCTCTCTCAGAATCCAGTGTTTTATGATCACTCCAAGCATATCAAGATCAGGTATCATCATCTTAGAGGTTGTGTGCAGAAAGGGATAATGAAGCTACCAGACATTCCAACATAGGAGCAGACACAAATATCTTGATGAAGGCATTGGAAAGAAGCAGTATCGTCTATTTCAGAGACAAGTTGGGAGTTGTACAAAATCCCTTCCTCTCTAAGAGGGAGTGTTGAAAATTGTAGCAAGTGAAGGTCTTCTTTGGCTTGTGCCTTAGCTAGAAAGACCATGAGTTGTCTTTCCCGTTGATCATGGAGCGAGTGCATGGAGATAGTGAGTGTGTTTCCAGTTTGCGGGAATGATATTCACAAGTTCATGCGTAGTGTTGGAGGATCAATCACGTGGATCCTTCTTCAGTTAACTACAGGATAGATGGCAGTTCAGATTTAGAAAAGGAGGAGTTGGGAACTTCAGTCTTTGATTGAAGGAGGATGAGTTATAACTCCAAGTGATGATTGGAGAAGAGAACCAGTTCAACTAAATTAACTAGTCTGTCACAACTTAACTTTCAAATTTGTAATTTGCCTATTATAGCATGGACAAACTCTATAAAGGAAGGACAAAAGGCACACAATTAATTCATTATTGTTGTGTGCACGAGTTGGTGTATGATCTCTTTGCTTGTGGTGTGCATAGCCTTGAGGAGGAAGCACACACTGGTTTGGTGAGCAGACTTGCGCAAAGATTTAGGAGCTGCGTCCTAAATAATAGGAGACCTGGTGCGCACAGAAATAGGAGCTTGCTATACTACAAAATATGAGTTTTTTTGTGCACAGAAATAGGCCCTAGTGCGCTAGGAAATAGGGTTGTTTGTGTGCAAAAGTTTAGGAGCAAGAATCAAGTGTCTTCCAGGGTGAGTCCAAGCTAGTTCAGTGAGAGAACAAGTCTGTTCTCAATGTGACAGATTGCCTTGTAAGAGATTCAACTACTCAAACTCTATCAATAAAATACTACAACAAATAAGAGCGGTTTCCCAAGAAATCAAATGTGCAAATTTGTGTGGCTATGTTTTTATTTCTGCGTTTCTGTGTTGCATGGGTACCCGCACCCGGGGGTGGGGTTCTCGAACCCGTCCCGGGTTCCCGCACCCAAGTACCGGATTCGGGTATGGGTTCTTCCTAGACGAACCCAGAAGAACCGGGTTCTTCAAAAAAAAAATTTGGGTTCTTTTCCTTTAACGGGTTCTTGGGTTCTTCGGGTGCTTGGGTTCTTGGGTTCTTCGGGTTGGGTTCTTTGGGTTCTTCGGGTTCTTGGGTTCTTCATAAAAAAAATTATATTAAAAATTTAATTTTCAAATAATTTTTTTTTTATTGAAATTTAAAAAATAACTTATAACAAAGGTAAAACTTATAACAAAACCTAAAAAACCCTAAATCAATTCTTGTAAATCAATTTGGAATGAAACATTCTTCCATGGTCCTTACCATCAAAACCTGTGTTGCACGGGTACCCGCACCCGGTTTTTTAAGTTTTTTACAAGTCTTGTTTTTTAAGAATTCTTGTAAATCAATTTGGAATGAAACATTCATTCCCGAGCCAAATAACCATCAAATTATAAACTGTAAATGCACACATACAGGTTCAGACATTTTCGGTCAAATAGAAAGTAGGATTGAGACCAGCCATAAGCTGTAATCAGCTGATGCTGTTAAATGGCGAAGGGCTATTTTGGACAATGGCTAAATTAAGTATCAAAATCTGCCAATTTCTCACAGCATTCTGATAACATCATGTTAAGATTAAAACTAGGAAAATATGCCTAAATCATATATGGTCTCTACAGACTTGTACACCAAGTAATCTCTAAAAACTGCGAAGATGTTTTATGTTTAGGTAATTAATATTCAGGCAGAGCTTCACACTCAAAGACAAACTATCCCTCAAGCCATCAGATGGCTGCTGTGCATTTTATTGGGAAACAAAGACTGATAAGCGTGTTTTGTGCAAGGGTAAGGCTGCCACTGTTTTTTGGATTGCTTTACCACAGAGCACACCATGCATGGGGCAGGTGGATGATTAGACATCAAGAAAATTCTAGACCACTATCAGGTTGAGAAGAATCTCCTATGAAAAAATTGTGTTTTTATATGGGAGAGACTAAACATTCAAAGCAAAGTTACAAGCTCAAGCTCCAGCCAGAATGAGCAATTTCAATAAGGAGAGAAGCTGTCTTGAAATTAGAGGAGGAGGCAGAAATGCTAACACTCCTTGGCTGTGTAGGAGGAAGGGTCTGTACAACCACAACCTAATTCATTGATAGGCATCCTTGCAAATGAACCTAAGCTGCATAGTTATTTTAAAGCCTGTGTGTGACAAAATCTGTCCCAAGTTTCACCAAAATAGCTGAGTCTAGCATTTATCCTAGTATGTATTTTAAATTTTCAGTTTTAGTAGTAGCCTTGAGCTCTCTCACATAGCTGTCACAGTGTCATGGTTACATGGAAAAGATTCAAAAGAACAGTGTTTTGGTGATAAATTTTGAAATTTCAATGTCAATGTTGAATGTTCAATGATGTGCATGTTTAAATGATTATCATTAAAGTTTTCTTGTTTAAAGTTGAAAAAATATACAAATTCAAATTTCATATATATTATTAATTATAAATTTATAATTTATAAAATATAATTATTAAAATTTAATATTATTATATTACCCGACGAACCCACGCACCCTGTTTCCAAAAATGCCGTCCCCGTCCCCGTCCCCGCACCCACGTTTCCTGGCAACATAGCTGCGTTTATATTCCTCTGCTTATCAGTTAAGAAATTCTATATCTTTGTGAAAGAAAGTTTGCAGTTTCATGAGTTTTCAGTTATTCACCAAGTAGTTGCAGAATCTCGTGGAAAATTAACAAATTGCATAAAAGGAAATGAAAGGATTGCAATTGCCAAACTTGTGATAAAGATGCCTTTCATAAATAAATAATGCTTTTAAGAAAAAGGAACAAGCACAACTTACAAGGAACTTCCAGCTAATAGGCAAACGAAATTGTAATAGAGCAAGCTATGAACAATAGTTAATTGCAAGGAAAGGAATGCTGAAAAAATATATGAAATCAAAAGAATGGAGTTAGTTCATAAGACTTATCTAAAAAATTTGCATGTAAAGCTTAGACACTATGAACTATGTTTGCATGAAATGAAAATTGAATGGAAGTGTAAACAACTAAGTCATTCAATCAATCACATGAAGACCTTCCCCAAATGGTGAAAAGTGGGATGCCAAGGGGAAAAAATTCCCAAGCTCCCAAGAATAAGTGCCTCTTTATTATGTTAGCTCCCTCTTATAAAGTGAGGGATGAAAAAGGGAATTTTTTGGGGAGGAGTTTACAACTGATCCCTCAAAAGGGAAAGGTACTTACGTAAGGGAAAGGTACTTACTTCCAATAGTTACAAGTGATAAAAAAATCAAACTAGAAGCTACTTGGAAATAATTACAAAATTTGGTTTGATCTTTCACTCAATGGTAAGATCAAAACCCAAAAAACTTAGAACTCCCTTTATGGATGAAGAAGAGAAGTCTCAATGAGTTACAAAATGGTGAATCCTTGAAGGATCCTTGGAATGTAGAACCACTTAAAAAATGTACAATGAAAGGGTTTAATGGTTCAAGAGTTTGCTTTGTCCTTGTTGCTCAAATCCACCAATGTTCTTCCCCTTTCCAAGGCTGCCCCAAAATCAACCAAAAGTGAGCTACTCCTTATCCGTAAATCTGTCCAAAATGGCAGTCAAGGACAACAATTAGCAAGGTTCCTTTAAACCAATCTCCAAAGCTTAGCATGGGTTAGTTTCAAATGCAAACAAAACTACCAAGTAAATCCAACTAATCTCTACTCTATTTTGGCTAAGGAAACCAAGTGAACTTGGTTCCTTCTTAGACAAATAGGATCACTGCTGTGACCAACAACCCAAGAAAAAGCCTTTTGCTTGATTTTGTAAATGAAAGCACAAGTAAGGTGACCAATAAAATTTAGATCTGAAATGATGGAAGGAAGAAAATATAGAGGCTTGTGGAAACCCTCTTTGATCTTTCTTCTTTGAGTTGCTTTGGAGAGTCTTTGGCCTTTTGAACTATGTATTCCTTGAAATCAATGGAGTTGGCTAGTCTATCATAAGGCATCCCCAACTCCAATGCAATTGGTAACCTGTTTCAAAGCATACCCAATCTTGAACGAACAAGTATTAGTGTCAAAGGGAACTTGCCATATGATGGAAAATTTGGATTTGTTGTTCAACTGAGAACATACAAATCTCAACTAAGCCTAGGATATGTGCAAGCCCAAGGAAAACTACAAGTAATTGTAGCTTTCCTTCCTTACACAAGAATGCCATCAGGCTATAACACAAAATAATTGCAATGCAACAAAGAACTCAATAGAAAAATACGGTGTTACCTCATGCTACAAGGAAAAACAACATAAAACCAATCTTGATGACCTCCAAAGTCTTTACTTCTTATTACTTAAATAAAAATTTGACAGTGTAACAACAACCTTCTAGCTTCCAATTATGAGAGGCAATGAGCCCATGGGTTACATTTATACACAAATGGGAGGAAATCCCAATGCAAAAACTGAATGGCAAGTGGAAGAGGTGACAATCTCTATGCAAGGTCGAATTCTCCATTTGTATAATGGATCGGCTGTAGGTGTCCTTGCTGGCCAGCGTAGCATCTTCCTTAAGCTGTGCATAATCCTACTTGACTGGCAATGTATTCTTTGAGATCTGCGTGCTATTCTTTGAGGACGCCATGTGTGAGAAGAGTGGAGTCGTAGGGGGAACCAATCCCCACTTAACTGACAACCAAAACTAGTTATAACGCTCACCAAAATATGCGTCCTCAAACTTATGCGTATCTCTGCTAGAGGCAACTTCCAAACAGATCTGTGCATTAATTCTGATTGGCTGTGTAGAGTTCAGTGGGAGACAAGAGGGGGACAAGTGGGGGATAAGCTCCAATCACTGAAGCAACAATTGACATCTGATCCATAAAACCCGTGCCCAAAACATGCCAAAATGTGCTGCGTATTAGCTGTAGGGACTGGCAATTTATACTTAATTTTAACTTAGGCCTGTTGCACACTTTTTGTCAAAGTTCCAAGGAAGCAGATATGCCAATTTTTTTTCAAAAGATTGGATCTTCAACCATCAGTTTATTGAGTTATTATAAGCCCATTATGCAAATTTATAATGTAAATGATGCTAGTAAGACTGTTTGTATATGTAACAACCTAAAGAAACCTATTATTTTGGCAAAAATTTCATCCTAGGAGGTTTTTCATCTTACTGATTCATGTGTGTTTGTAAACACGGATGGTCGACAGAGTTTTTTCCTCCAACCTCATCCCAAAGCTAAGGTGGAATTCTTCGTCAAAATCTTAGGTAAGTCCTAGTGTTCTAGTCGAGTATTATGTAAAAGTGATTTGAGAATAATTTAAGTTAATTGGGTAAATTATTTTATTACAAATCACTTTGTCTACTAGATCATATTGTGTCGTAGAATTGGGTATATAATTTGAGAGTCTATACCGAATGGGTGTCCCTCCTTTGAGGTTTAAATTATAAAAATCTTACGTAAAGAATATTTTAGTGCATGGTCCCTCATACTTAGACACCATGGCTAAAATATTAGAGGGTGGAAAAAATTATTAATCCCCTCAGGTGTCAATTAATTAAATTTTTTTGGCAAAAATAAATTAAAATCCTAAGCCAAAAAGTTAAATAATTAGATTCAAATTTAAATGTCTAGAGAAATTAAATTCTCCAAGTGGAAAAATTTGTGGGTCTCAAAGGAATTAATTTTTGTAGGTCCCCCACCAAGGGAATATTGGAAATTTCAAGAAAAATTGGACTCTTGGACCTTGGTGGTTAAGTCATAGTCAAATTTTCGAGGAAATTAGCTCAAAATAATTAATTTTTATCTAATAAAAAATGGATTTAATGAAAAATTCGAAAATTCCTTAAACATAATTATTTCGACGACAAAGATTAAAAGATTATCAAGGATTTATCAACGACTGAGATTAATTTGATGAGAATCAAGCCAACTAGTTGTTATTTTTCCACTTGGAGGGTTTATCTATAAATTAGAGACATTTGAGTCTCAAGCCATCTGATTTTTCGCTAAGAAAATTTTGTAGAAAAGTTGATGTAACGCTACCCTCCCATTGGGAACATTTTTTGAATCATAATAAAGACTTTGGGGTGCAATTCATGGTGTTCAATGTTAATTGATTTGTGGTATGTGCTGGCATGAACTTTCCTATATTGTGCTTAATTATTTTTAAAAGTTTGTTTTTCATTAGATGGGGATAAGAACATTCTATTAATAGATTTTGGGTCTATTTTAGGTGATTTGATTCACCATATGTCTAACAAGCTTTCTTGAGAAAAATATATAGTGTTTGCAGGTTCTCTAGTCCTTGGGCTCCAAGTTCACAAACTGTGGGCATGAACTGACCTTGTTTGGACTTCAGATATTTGTTGTGGTTTATCTAAATTCATTAAGGTTGTAGCTTGCATCTAATTTCAAAAGTTTTATTAGCCATTTATCAAAGGAAATTTTATAAAATTTATTTCTCAAAATTTATTTCAAAATCCTTGTATATTTGTAAATTTTTTTTTGTAGGTGAGATAAAATGGAGAATGCTAAAATAGAGCTAGATCTAGTCTCTAATTTTTTTTGCAGGGCCAACTATTGAAGGGTTTGCAGTAAATTCCGGATTTGAAGATTTTATTTTTTATTTATTTTATTTTATTTTGCAGTTGGGTTTTCAAATTTTAGCCCTCTCAGGCCCGAATCCGGCCTCTCCAAGGTTAGCGTCAGCCTCTAAGTTCTCTGCATCATCCTAAAGGGCCATTGCATAATCTTTTATGGCCTCTCGGAGGCCTGCATTACCCTCCAGACCTCTCGGCCTCTTCTTTTCGGTCCTGCGTCAGGGGTTTTTGGCCTTTTTAGGCCTCGCCATGGGTCTAGGAAGCCTCAACCCCCTTCTCTGCTTTAGACGACAACCCTAGAGAGCTTGCCGTGGGTTTCTAAGCCCCTTAGGGCCTAGCCGCAACACTTCTAGGGTTTTTTCTTGCCGTTCCTCGCCTCTGTTTTTCAACTTCCCTTTTGAGCCCTCTTCTCCTCTCTTTACCCCCAACATTGACCTCTTTGGCCTCTTTTCCCTAGCTGTTGACTTTTTTGAGCTCTTTTCTCTTGCCCTTAGCCCTCTTCTAGCCCTAATTTGACCTCTGTCCATTTTTGAATTTTTTGGGACTAAATACTTGGTGGGTTTTGCAGAAATTTGGCTCAAAAGCTTGTGTTTTTAGGTGACAACTTCATTGCAAAATTTTGGCAAATTTGGGCAAAGTGATTTACAAGGCCTTGGAGCTAGGGTTTTCTCTCTAAACCTTCATTCTCTGACTATTTTGTCACAACTGTAATAATATCTTCATAATAGTGAATTAAAAGCCTTAAAAACATATCTAATTGGTCAAAACCAATGTTACGAATATCGCGATCGGGATTAAATCGACAAGGAGAAAAATCCGGAAAAAATCGGTAAATACAAAAATGTTCATTTTTTTTTTCAATTTTTTTAATATCTAAAGCATCTACAACATAAAATAAATGCATTGACACATAAATATGATAAAAGAACTAATATATAAGATGTGTAATATCATTTCTAGTGCTACATCACACATAACGGTGAATCATGTCCTGAATATTAAGTCCTGGCTCCCGAGTCCCAACTCAGCCTCAAAATATCAACAAAAAATATAATAATGTATCTCATATCATGAGTCATAATGTCATATACAATGAAATGAACCAAATAACTAATACTACTGATTTCCTCTGCCTCTCTTACGAGAAAATGCAATAGCTTTCCCTCTAAATGTAGATGCCGGTGGAGTTGGCAGTGGACTCTGTTGTGCTCTAGAAGTTGAAGAACTAGGAGCTACAGGAGGTAGACCACGTCCTCTACTGGTGACAGAGTTAGCCTGGGTAGGTGGTGTCACCTCCTCCTGTTGCTCCTCCTCCTCCTCCCCCTGTACGCCCTCCACTACCTCCTGCTCTAACCAATCATTGACAGACTCCATGAGAGGCCTCTCGCCCTCAACCCTCCATGCAGCAGTGTTGTCAATCCCATCCAATGAGATAGGTGTCCTTTCAAGTTGCCTCACCCACAATCGAAGATTGTAATAGACATAAACCATGTCATTAAGTCGCTGGGACTCCAACTTGTACAAAGGTCATAAAATAATAATTATAAAAAAAATTATTTAATGAATTCAAAAAATTAATTGGAAATTTGGAATATTTTAAGTTTTAAGTTCAACCTATTGCGTTTCTTGGTGTGTATTTTTTCAAATACACTCCAATTGTGCTCGCAGCCTGAGGAGCTACATGTTTGGCTGAGGATTCGAATGGCAAGCTTTCGCAGATGGGGTACTTTGGCACCATAACTTCTCCACCATGCATCTACAACAAAATTACAAATAAGATGAACATAAGAAAAAAATGAAATTTAAAAGTTGAAGCAAAGTATGAAGTTATGAACTTGAAGAGACAATGGAATTTGAAACAAACTAAAAAATACTTGGCATTTTAGTCTTCCTATCAACCACAACCATTTCAAAGTTAAATGTGCCACTTGCCATCCTGTATATCTCCATTTCTTTGGAGATTTCTGCACGTTCTGCTGGAGATGACACCATCCTCTGAACATAGGTGAAGAATCCATCCATAACCTTAGCATCAAATAAGAACCCACAGGGGTAAGCAAATGCGGGGTTCAGGTAGATCCCTGTAGCATGAATGGGACGATGGAGTGTGTTGTTTCATCGTTCATCAATCACTGCCCATAGGAGGAGTTGTTTCTGAAACCCCTCATCTCCCTTATCATCATAGTAGGTCCAAATGGATTCTTTGGCCCTGTCCATGGCCTCATACAAGTAGCCCATTGTGGGCTTGTCACCATCAACTAATTGAAGAACCTTTACCAAAGGTTCAGTAATGTTGCATGCCTCCTGCACTTCCGCCCAAAAACTTTCCTGGTATGAAACTAATCTGCATATGGCCTCTCCCTTTGGTTTGCGGCTAAATGCCAAAACACGCCACTGATCTGAAAGAAACATTCTTTTCACATTCCACATAGAATTCACGAGGGATTGAAGAGATATGAAACTGGTGGCAAATCGTGTAATGGTGGGGCGCACCAACTCCTTGTTGTTGGTGAATGTTGTAGGAATTTACAGGGTAAGTTCCTCAGAAAGAATACCAAAAGGACACCGCCCACAACCAGATCACAGATCAATACACCAGTATTTTTGACGTGGTTAAAACCCTCAAAGAGGGAAACAGTCCACGGCCTGTCCCAACGTGGGTACTACAGGCAATTTATTAATCAAAGAATGAAAATTTACATAAGCTTCTCTCATGCACGGATTACCCGAACAATGACCCTCCATGCGCTTTAAATAGAACTCATGGACCAATCGGGTGTCAAGCCACGGATCAAGTGTCGGTAATACCGAGGAGAGAATGAACCGTCGGATCACTACATATCGTGACCGTCGGATTGTAAGTTACAAAATGTACAACGGTAAAGAAACACACTTTACCTAACTCTATACCTAACTCTATACTAGACCAAGTTGGACTTAACTATTTCCTATGTGTCGGAATATCCTAACATCCCCCCTTAAGAACAACTTGGGATAGGATTGAAGGATTTACAAATATGACACAATAGGAGAAGGAAGGAGGCACTAGAGCCTATCCCCCCTTAGTGACAACTTCCTGAACTCCAAGCATATATCGAAGTTTAGTGAACTTCGCCTCTGTGAGAGCCTTTGTGAAGATGTCTGCAACCTGATCATCTGTTGAACAATATTGCACTTCAAGAACATGGTCATGAATGAGCTTTCTGATGAAGTGCATGTGTAGTTCAATGTGTTTGCTGCGCTGATGCTGGACTGGATCTTTGCATAGCTGAATGGCACTTTGATTATCACACCAAAGTGTGGTTGGATGCTGCTGCTCAAAACCAAACTCTGATAGGATCTGACGAAGCCACAAGGCTTCCTTACTAGCTTCCACGGCACCACGATACTCTGCTTCTGCTGACGAAAGAGAAATGGCAGCCTGTTTCTTACAAGCCCATGTAATAGGTCCTGAACCAAGAGTGAAGACATAACCGGCAGTAGACTTCCGATCATCAGGGTCACCAGCCCAATCAGAATCAGTGAAACCAACTAACAGAGGAGCTGCTTTGGCACTGTAATGAATCCCAAACTGTACTGTACCTCGAACATAACGAAGTATTCTTTTAGCTGCTTTCCAATGACTTTCACGGGGGTTTTGCATAAAACGAGCAACAAGGCCAACAGCAAAGGAAAGATCAGGACGAGTATGGGTTAAATACAAGAGTTTTCCTACAAGTTGACGGTATAAGGTAGCATCAACTTCAGGAGAAGTACAAGAGACTGAAAGTTTGACTCCAGACTGAAAGGGAGAAGGGGCTGGCTTACAGTCTTCCATGTGAAAATGACGAAGAATATCACAAGCATACTTGGACTGGGAAAGGAAAATACCCTCCTTGGATTGCAAGACTTGAAGACCGAGAAAATAGTGTAAGTGTCCTAAGTCTGTCATTTCAAATTTCTTTTTAAGGCTGGACTTCACATGGTTTATAAGGTTGGGATCACTACCAGTAAGAATAAGATCATCAACATAAAGAACAAGGATGATAAGAGAGTTGCCCACTTTCTTGGTGTAGACAGTATTGTCAGAATGACACCTAGAAAAGCCAGATTCTAAAAGAAAGCTATCCATTTTGGCATACCAAGCCCGAGGAGCTTGCTTGAGGCCATAAAGGGATTTCTTAAGTCGACAAACAAGGCTGGAGTCTGTTTGTATGAAGCCAATGGGTTGTTCCATATAGATTTCTTCCTGCAAGTCCCCATGCAAGAAGGCAGATTTAACATCCATCTGATGGACTTCCCATTTTAAAGAGGCAGCAAGGGAAAGAACAAGGCGGATAGAGTTCATTTTGGCAACAGGGGAGAAGGTTTCAGTGTAGTCAATGCCTTCAACCTGTGAAAAGCCCTTAGCAACGAGACGAGCTTTATGTTTATCAACTTTCCCATCTGGTCCATACTTGGTTCTGTAAACCCATTTACATCTAACAAGTTTGCGTCCCTTTGGTAGAGGAACAAGATCCCATGTATCATTTGTCATCAATGAATGATATTCTTCATTCATAGCTGCTTCCCAATGTGGATGGCCTGAAGCTTCTGCAAAAGTGTCAGGATCATGATTTACTGGAGCTTGAGCCAGTAAAGAAGAGGCTCTTTCAAACTGAGAACGTGTACGTCGCTGATCTGTAGGATCACCGGCAAGATCACCTGCTGCATCCCGAGTAGCACGGACCCATCTTGGAAGTTGAGGATCCTGAGAAGGTGGGGGAGGATTATCATCCTCGCTTTCATCATCTGAAGAAGAAATGTTTTCAAAAGTAGAAGAGATAGGAAGAGGTGGCACATCCGCCGGACTAGGCTCGCAGGCCGATTTATTTTCATCAAATTTTACATCTCTTCTAATGATAACATTTTTGGACTTAAATGGAATAAGTCTATAACCTTTTACATCTTCAGAATATCCAACAAAAGTACATTTCTCACTCTTAGGTTCTAAAGCTTTATGCTTTTCATCTGGAATATGGGCCCATGCTTCACTTCCAAACACACGAAAGTGACTTACATCTGGTTTAATGGAACTCCAAGCTTCTTCTGGAGTGATATTCTCTAGAACCTTAGTAGGAGTGCGATTGATTATATAATTTGCACAATTAATTGCTTCGGCCCAAAAACTAAGACTGAGTCCTTTAGATTGCAGCATACAATTAGCCATTTCCTTTAAGGTGCGATTTTTCCTTTCAGCTACACCATTTTGTTGTGGAGTGTATGGAACAGTATGTTGCATTTGAATTCCATTTTCGGTGCAAAAGTTGATGAATGTGTTTTTAACATATTCTCCACCATTATCAGTTCTTAGCTTAAGAATTTGATGTCCAGATTGTTTTTCAACAAAGGCTTTGAAGGCCAAAAATGTGTTAAATACTTCGCTCTTGAGTTTTAAGAAGTATACCCAAGTGCGTCTGGAGAAATCATCAATGAAAGTTAAGAAGTACTTGCAGCCAGAGAATGAAGCAACAGGAAGAGGACCACATAAATCACTGTGCACAAGCTGTAAAGGGGCTGAGGCGTGCCAAGAGGCACGTTTGTCAAAACTGTCCCGATGATGTTTTCCGAGTACACATCCGGAACAAACACCATCTCTGCAAGATACCATAGGAAGACCTGTCACCATATTTTCTTTACATAGATGCTGAAGGGAGCGATAGTTTAAGTGACCAAATCGCTCATGCCAAAGTTTGCTCACTTCATCATTATGAGCAACAAATACTGAGGGAAGATTTGATGACCCAAAGTTGTGAAACTTATACAACCTTGTGGAATCATCAGCAAGACCAGTAGCTAGAATCTGTTTAGGATCTTTTAGATCCTTGATTACAACATCATGAGGTGAAAATTCAACAATTTTACCTTCACCTGAATGAGTTATCTGATAGACAGATAGAAGGTTGCAGGATAAGGTTGGAACACATAATACATCATTAAACTGACCATTGTCTAGATGAACAGTTCCAGTCCCTACAACATTAAGAGATCTATCATCACCAACATATATATTTTTGGTGTTACAATCATTTAAAGAAGAAAACATGGCTTGGTTTTTGGCCATGTGATAAGAGGCTCCAGAATCAATGAGCCACTCATGAGAATGAGAAGAAGAAGAAGATACATTTAATGCATAACCAGACTGAGATGATTGACAACGACATGCAGAAAGTGCCATTCCGGAAGTTGAAGTTGAAGTAGGCTCCACATGGATGTTATGTTTCTTCATTGCGGCTTCCAAGGCTTCCATCTTCTTAAAGCATTTAGATTCTAAGTGGCCATCTCGATTACAAAAGTTACAATGTCTATCAGTCTTCTTCCATTTGTTTTTATTGGTCTTATCATTTTGCTGAAATGATCTTTCATTTTGAGGCTGAGTTGGTTTAGGACCATTCTTTTGAGGATATGACTTCTTAGGATTCTTTGAATTTGGTTGCTGCTGGGCGGCTAACGCTTTCGTGGAAGAGTTTCCAAGATTAAGAAGACCAAGGTGTAAGAGTTTTTCTTGTTCTCTTATTAAGGAATCACAAAAGGAGTCAAAGGAAGGGGCCTTGTAGTCTTTTCCTTGACAAATGAAAGCTTCCCTTGTAGAATGGAAAGTGGAAACAAATACAGAGTAGGCTGGTCCCAACTTAGTAAGGATGGAATAAATAAGGTTACCATCTTCTTTCTTAACTTTAACACCTTCCAAGAGATATCTAAGGGTCTTGAATTTGGACAAGAAATCTTCAATGCAAGAAAAATTATTAGGATCCAAAGTAAGCAACTCATTTTCAAGTTGATGGGCTCTAATTTCATTTTTAATCCCAAAAACTTTAGCGAGTTTTTCTAATGCTTCATGAGGAGTCTCAAGTTCTGCAATGTGGAATCTAAGATCAGGAGAAATAGACATCCCTATCAAACCACGTGCTTGATCTTGTCTATTTTCCCATTTTGCAGCCTTGTCTTCATCTTTTGGTTTCTTCTCTTGGTCTGTGGCTATTCTGAAGAGACCTTTACTTCTAAGTAAATCTTCCATGTAGGCTACCCATTGGAAGTAGTTAGTGCTGTCAAGAATGACTTGGCATGGACTTTCCATTTTTAAAAAAAAACTGAAGCTGAAGATGCTGAAAGTAAGTGTTCCAATGGATAGATCTCGAAAAAATAGGCGGTTTTAAAAAAAACGGCTCTGAAAAAGGCTTCCGGATGAAGAAGTTATGGCTTTTTGAAAAAAAATTGTTGACGTTGCCGGCAAAGTGCGCGAATGTGTGGGAATGAAAAAATCCGCCCCCACAAAATGGAGACTTGAACCCAAGACCTCTACTCTCTTAAAATAGCTTTGAACCAATTGATCTATACAAAAAATTTGAGAGAGAGAGAGAGGGGGGGGGGCCTTGATTTGCGTGCTTGCCTTGAGAAAGCTCTTTTTCCCTACAAAACACAAAACACAAAACACAAAACCCAACACGAATATGCAAAGAAAAACGAACCTTGCGGCTCGAAGTTAGCTTTAGCCAAAAAACTAGAAATTTTTTAAAAAAATCTCAAAGTTAGCTTTAGCCGAAAAACTAAATATTTTTCTCAATGTTTCTGATTTTCCGAGATCACACTAAGGTGCAGGGAAAAGAGCATACGCATGAGAAAAATCCTTCCTTTCTGTTTCTGATTTGCCCAGATCGCACAGAGTCGCAGGGCAAAGAGCATACGCAGAAATGAAAGGTATAGATCCGGTTAAAAAAAAAGGCTAAATAAACCGAAACCGAAATAAGCAGAGAGAAAATAACAGTAAACTGCAAAAAACACTGTATACCTCCCGATCTGAAAAATGACGCAGCTAGGGCTACCGGAAACCTTTTCGCGTGAAACGAAAGGGGTTCCTCACTGGAACAGATGCTCCGAACGCAACAGAGCAGTCCTCTCGGCCCGAAAGCAGTCAGAAACAACAGATCTAGGAAACGACAGCCGCATGCAGTTCTACCGGCTTCAGATTTGGATCACCAACGGACGCGGCCCTCAAATAGCTCCGATACCATGTAGGAATTTACAGGGTAAGTTCCTCAGAAAGAATACCAAAAGGACACCGCTCACAACCAGATCACAGATCAATACACCAATATTTTTGACGTGGTTAAAACCCTCAAAGAGGGAAACAGTCCACGGCCTGTCCCAACGTGGGTACTACAGGCAATTTATTAATCAAAGAATGAAAATTTACATAAGCTTCTCTCATGCACGGATTACCCGAACAATGACCCTCCATGCGCTTTAAATAGAACTCATGGACCAATCGGGTGTCAAGCCACAGATCAAGTGTCGGTAATACCGAGGAGAGAATGAACCGTCGGATCACTACATATCGTGACCGTCGGATTGTAAGTTACAAAATGTACAACGGTAAAGAAACACACTTTACCTAACTCTATACTATACCTAACTCTATACTAGACCAAGTTGGACTTAACTATTTCCTATGTGTCGGAATATCCTAACAAATGTTCTCATCAAATGAAGCACAAATGCATGATTACATATAAATTTTGTAATGCTTTTTGATGAGTCAACAATATCTTTGACAAAAGGAATTTTTCCTATGTCCTCCAACATTAAATCAATGCAATGTGCAACACAAGGTGTCCAAAATAAAGTAGGATGCCTTTCCATAAGCATCTTGCCAGCATCAACATAATTTGCAGTATTGTTCGTTATGACTTGGACAACATGTTCTGGACCCACTTCCAAAATAAACACATCCAACAAATCACATAATAATTTTGCATCTTTGATATGTGCAGATTCATCAGCATGTTTCATAAACATTGTCTCATTCAGACAATTAACCAAGAAGTTTATAAGGCTTCTTCGCTTTTGATCGGTCCAACCATCTAACATCACAATGCATCCTGTGTGTGCCCGTGATGCCCTAAACTCCTCCAATCTTTTGGTGTAGTCAACCTTTTCATCTTGAGAATGCAACCTCTAAAGTCATCATAAGAAGGGACTTTGTACCTTGGGCCAACAATTGCAATAGCATCAACAATAGACTGGAAAAATGGATTATTCTTTGCAACGCTAAAAAGAATATCACTCTAAAGAAGAAACTTGCCCAACTTGTCAGCTTCTTCTTTCTCATTTTTTTAAAGTATTGAAGAGATAGATGGTTGTGAACCAGTTGTGGTTCTAAGAACAAAATATGATGAGGCAGCTACAGGGTTGGTTGTAGATATTGATGCTGAAGTAGAACTAGTGCCACTCTCATATTCACCTCCTAAGACTCTATTCCCTGCTAGTTGATTCCTCAGAGTTGACTTGGACTGTTTGGTTTCCTCTATTTTTTCCAATGATCTGAGTGCTCTTCGGATGATTCTGGATTTGTATTGGTGTAAGGCCCTACTTCATGTTCAAGGATTGTGCAAGGTGATACTTCAATCTTTACACCCCCGTATCATATGATGGCCATACAACTTGCAAGACAAGTTTGATCTGTGAAACCCTCCATCAGGTTCACCAAATTCCCACAGAGGGTCCAATTTCCTTAGCATGTTTGTAACTTGGTTGAACTCTTGAGTTTTAATGTAAGATGAAGTTTGAAGTTGAACCTAGGGCACAAGAAGAATTGCAAGTTAAAAAAATAAAAATAAAATTTACATACAACACATTGAATTTTTGACCCAAAAAAAACCTTAACACAATGCAACAATAATAGAAAAAGTGCACATTCAAATCCAAACAAAAATGATGCAAAAAAATAGAGCACAAGAAGAAATGAAACTAATAAATCTAACAATCAAGTTTTTGCATTTTTGACCAAAATGAACCCTCTCCACTCTATGCAACAAAAATGAAAAAACACAATCAAATCCACTCAAAAATCATTGATAATCAATGGGTTATAGAAACCCAAGCAAAAACAAGAAAAAAACAAAAAAATGGCCAAATTTGGTGCCCATACCTGGAAACCATGCTTTGCTAAAGAAATTTGGTCCAATCTCGAATTTGTCTTGCTTGGAATGCTAAAATCTTTTGTTTTTCTCCTTCTCAGCCCTTGTAGTTGACTTCCTCTCCTCCTGAGCTCTCAAACAAGCCTGCTGTCTGCAAAAAATGACAAACAAAAACCCAAAAATCGCTTTAAAAACTCTCTGTTCGTAGCACCCACGATTTTTTTGCATTGGATCGCTTTTTTTTCTTCGAAAAATCGCGATTTTTTGAAAATAAAAAAATCACCGAAAACATCGGCGATTAAATCGTTTGGGCGAAAAAATCGCGATGTTCGCAACACTGGTCAAAACACTTCAAATTTTGCATGGTAAAATTTTCATAAATTTTCGCTGCTTGGGCGTTGAGTATCTAGCCTAGATCTAGTTTTTAGCTTGCTGCAATATCTCTACATAACTGAATAATCATATCTGATATTTTCTGAATATTGCATCTAAAATGGCTCAAAAAATTAAAATTTTTAGTTTAGCTTATTCTAAGTTTTAGGTATATTTTGGCGCTTGTTAAAGCACTAATAACTCACTGTTTACACATTTACTTATTGCTGTAATAAATGTCTCAGATATGATATAACAGTTAGTAACTCATCATAAGTGGGCTAAAATTCACTAATTTACATTGGCAAGTCATTATATTATTCATTGATCATTTTATGATTCATATGTTTGGCAATTTCTTTGTTTTGAAGCGAGATATTTACTGTTATCCCATACATCATCATAAATAGCTCTTTCATAATTTTTTAGGTTTATGGTGGTTCATGTTGTTAAACTCTAACAATTGCTTGTCTTGTATTAAATTTTGAGAATTTGTTAACTTGGCACTAAGATTCACTCATATATCTAAGTTCTAATTTTGTTGAAGAGTTAAATAACTTTGGGCATTTGAAATCTAATTGGCATTGTGGCATTGGCATAAGATCATTGGTAATCTTGTTATAAAATCATCATTGGAATATCTTGAGTAATTGTAATTGGCATCTTGTGTTGATAACCATTGGCTAATTGATAAGTGGATAAGCGTTTTAAGCTCCTTTCATTTTTGTCATTGGTTAAATATCTTGTGGATTTATCTATTGTTGGCACAAAGTAAATTGACACTTTCTCGGTTGTGAGATTGCACATAACTCATTGATAAGTACTCTTGTCGTTAAGGATCCGTCATAACTTAAAATACTTAAAACATTAAACTAATCTCAAAACTAAGAATTTCACTCATTATCATTGCATAAACATTCTAGGCTTAGCTTGCATTAAAAACTTACATCCAAGCATAAGCTTGGTTGATAGACTTCTATGGCAACTCTTTCTCATTTAGCTTGAGGGATTAAACCCTTCTTAGTGTTTAACACATTGACCTTGCAGTCGTCAAAGCCACAGTGTTTGCAGCTCCGGAGGCACTAGTTGGTTGGAACACAGGGGGAGGTATCTTTAATCAAGCCTTTGCTTGCTTCCTGTTGGCTTCCATCCCACAACCTACTCTAAACACTGTGTTGATCACTTCGCGTCAGCTACCCTATAGCGGTGTACATTTTCGCAAGAAGATTCCATCATGCGCGGGCAGTGAAGATTATCCATATTTCATTGTCATCTTCAGTCATTATTTTGTAAAAGTTGTAAATCCATTCTACGTGTTTATAATGTAAATGATCTTAGTAACACCATCTATGTATGTAACAACCTAGGTAATCTTACCATTTCGGTGACGATTTCTATCTAAGTGGTTTTTCGTCTCACTAATTCATGTGTGTGCACGAATGATCAACATAGTTTTTCCCTCCAGCCTCACCCCAAAGCTAGGGTGGATTTTGTCGTCAAGATCTTAGGTAAGTCCTAGTGTTCTAGTCGAGTCTCTGTAAAAGTAATTTGGGAGTAATTTAAGCTAATTGAAAAAATTTCTTTATTACAAATTACTTGGTTTACTAGATCATATTGAGTTACAGAATGAGGTTTTATAATTGAGGGTCTATAACTAACGGGTGTTTCCTCTTCATGTATTAAATTTTAATATCTTGACATAAAAAATATTTTAGTTCATGGTCCTTCATATTTAGAAACCATGGCTAAATTATTTGAGGGTTGGAAAAATAATAAATCCCCTCATGAGTCGATTAATTAAATTTTCTAGCAAAAATAAATTAAAATCCTAAGCAAAAAATTTAATTAATTTCAAGTCCTAGAAAAAATTAATTCTCCAAATTAAAAATTCGTGGGTTCTAGAAGAATTAACTTTTGGACGTTCCCGACTAAGAGAATATTGAAAATTTCAAGAGCTTTTGGACCCTTGGGCCTTGGTAGTTAAGTCAAAGTCATTTTTTTGAGGAATTCAACTCAAAATAATTAATTTTGAGTTGATTAAAATTCAATTAAAAGAAAAATTCGAATTTCCTCAAAAAATAAAATAATTTCGATAGAGAACATTAAAAGATAATTAAATCTTCTTCAAGGGTCGAGATTACTTTGACGGAGATTAAACCAACTAGTGTTTGGAGAATTAATCTATAAATTAGAGGTCATTTGTCATTCGAAAGGATCCTGTCATTGAGTCGTGTATTAGCTTCTGAAACTCTCTTGTAATTTTTTTTTTGGAATTATAAAACACAAAGTCTTTGGGGATTTATTTGATGGCAGTATTCCTCTCCGGTGCTTTATGGTAATATTGTTCTTAATATTCCACTGATCTTATTTGATAAGTTGCTGATTAATAACTTTCATAGAGTAATCTATTGCACAGGTATCTTGCTTAGATTATTGAGTTTAAGGTAGTATTATAATTTGACTTGGGCTTTTGGGATGGCCTTAAATCGGATATTCAAAAGTTTGTGGTGGAATGTTTGGTTTGTCAACAAAATAAAGTTGAAACAATTAAGACCCTGGGTCTATTACAACCTTTATCCATTCCAAGCCAATGTTGGGAGGAGGTTTCAATGGATTTTATCACAGGTTTACCCAAGTCTGAGGGAAAGAGTGTCATCATGGTGGTAGTTGACAGACTTACCAAGTATGCACATTTTTGTGCATTATCACATCCATTTAAAGCCAGTACAGTTTCTACTGCATTTATGGAAACAATTCAAAAGCTACATGGAAACCCAAAGATTATTGTAAGTGACAGAGATCCCATTTTCACTAGAAATTGTTGGACAGAATTATTTTCCTTTCTTGTTTCTCAGTTAGCTCATAGCTCATCTTATCATCCTCAATCTGATGGGCAAATTGAGATAGTAAACAAATGTTTGGAAGGATATCTTCGTAAACAGACATAATGGGTCAAATGGTTGCCTCTAGCTGAATGGTGATATAACACGTCCTTCCATACAACAACAAAAATGACCCCATTTATGGCACTTTATGGATATCAGCCACCATCCATCACATCATATTTAAAAGAAAATTCTAAGGTTCAAGCAGTGGAACATCACATCGAGCATCAACAACAAGTCCTCCAACTCTTAAAAGATAACCTCGTGTTGGCGTAGAATAGAATGAAACAACAGGCAGATCAACATCGCAACGAAAGAAGTTTTGATGTAGGTGATTGGGTATTCCTACGGCTACAACCATATAAACAAATGTCCCTCAAGCAAGCTAAGAAGGATAATAAATTATCACCAAAGTATTATGGTCCGTACAAGGTGTTGCAAAAGATTGGTACTATGGCATACAAATTGGAGCTTCCTGCAACTTTTCGAGTGCACCCAGTTTTCCATGTTTCATGTTTAAAGAAGGTTATAGGCGACAAGCTCCCAGTTCAAACAATATTGCCAGAACTTGACGAGGAAGGAAAAATTATATTGGAACCGGAAGCAGTCACAAAAACAAGAACTCGACAGCTACGAAATCGATCAATTTCGGAGTATCTCATCAAGTGGAAGAATTTATTCGCTGAAAATTCCACATGGGAGGATGAGAATTTTATACATAGGCATCCAGAACTACTCAAGCGTTGAGGACAACACTTTTTTGAAGGAGAGGGGCATGTTAGGTCCCTATAATACTAGTGATTACCCCATTACTATTGTAGTTGTATCCCTTATTGATATTGTTGTGCCCCTATTGTCCCCATATTGTTATTACTGTGCCCCATAGAATCCCTTTATTGTTATTTTTGTGCCTTTATATTATTATTGTTAGGTTGGCTGGGTTATATTGTGACTCCTTAGACTCCTATATATAGAAATGAGGTTTTGTCATTTGAATCATCAAGGAATCATTCATTTGTGTAATGTAAAGGAGGTTGCCCCCTCGAAGAGGCTAAATTCTAAGGCGTTGATCTATCTTTTCTATCTTTTTGTGAGCTGGTTTCATAACAGAGATCCCTTAGTTCGACAATTTTGTTTATCACACAGAGGATCCTATCATCTTGTATCATTGAAGATGACAACTCGAAGAAGTCCAAAAGATGTGAATAGATTACTAGACAAATAAACATGACACACCTTTTTAGCAATAAGCTTTAAGGACAAAGCTTTTCTAAAGGTGAAGGCATTGTAATGGATATAAATAATTAATAATTAATAGTCATAATGATTAGTATACTGAAGAAGCATGTCTCTAAGGACATGACTGTTAGTGAAGGGGCACCCGCTAGGTATATATGTGAGACCCTCATTTGTAACCAACCATATTCTCATTCATACTTTTTATTTATATACTGCTATCCTCAATGGACATCTTCATACTCCATGTGTTCTGGACTATTTACCTTGTGAGTATGAACTTTGTTCATTACAATTTCATTATGCTTTTTATATATTTAAATGTCCCCAAGTTATTTGTCTTGAAAAAGCAAGGGGGAAATTAGTTGTCATCATCTGAGGCTATAAGCATTGGCAAAAGTAGTTGCATTATGCTTTTATGATTCCATTGCAACCTTCCTTGGTAATTCTGCTTGAAATTCCATCTGCACTCAAAACGTACTATCTTCTTATCCTGTCACAGACTGAAAGCAAAAGTTCTAGTAGGTTCATCCCATTTGTAGAGTAACTTGCATAGGTTAGTAACTACCTCCTGAAAGGAAATAAAATTGGAAATCCCTCATTTCTTTTGAAATGAGTCTCTACAAAGTTAAAAATTCTGAACCATCTTTTTTAAGGCACAATCAAGAAGTGTATATATTGGTTTGCAATTTCTTGTATCTAGCACACTCCACATGCCAAGCATCCTTTATTGAGTGCCTATTCTCAACTGACCTTTGGTGGACAAGGGACAAGGAACAAGGGGAAATCAATTGTTGTCCGTTAAGGTAAAAGCTGGTAGAACTAGTTGCATTATGCTTTTGATTCCATTTTAACCCCTGCTAATTCTTCCTGAAATTCTTTTGCACTCGAAATGTACTCTTCTTATCCTGTCACAGATTGAATTGGAGTAGTTCAAGCGGGTGCATCCCATTTGTAGAGAAACTTGTGTAGATCAACGACTACCTCTTTTGCAAAGAATTAAAGAAAAATAATTCCCTCATTTCTTATCTCAGGTCTATACAAAGTTAAAAAATCTAAAGTGTAGCGTCTCTCCCACCCCTTATACTCCCTTGGGCTGTGGGAGGTTGTTAATTTTAGTTAACAATGGTATGTTCTATGCTTAGCACAATTACTTCAATGTACTTTAAGCAACCCAATGACAATTTCCAAATTAGTTTCCAATAGCAATCACATTAACCATAAATCACATTGACAGTAACTGTAGATAGAAAATAAAATAAAATGCAGAAGACAAGCCAAGACAAGAGGATGCCAGATTTGGCAGATGCTAGAGAAAAAAACCTTAATGTGGGGAAAACCCTTTGATCAGTTCTTCTTATTATTATATCAAATGTTCAACAGAGAGAGTGTGTAATAATACAAAGTCAAAGTCAAAATTGACTTGCCAAATCATTGTCCAAAACAACCCTGTAAAATCTGCAATATTGCTCTCAGCCCTTTAAAGATTAAATAATCAAAGTACTTATTCATTTTTACATTAATAATTGTATTAAATAATAGTTATTAAAAATGATTTATTATGATTAAAATAAATGAAAAGATTAAAACAGCCGACATCCTCTTAAATCTTCTCTCCTCAAAACTATTGAAACCCTAATTCAAGCTCTTCTTCTATCTACATTCATGAAGTCCTGATGATGGATCCCTGTTGGGATTTGAAACGTTGACGAAAAATGGTTTTCACTGTGGGTTCTCCGGTTACTAAGTTAGAAGATATAAACCACAAAAGTCTTAAATCCAGAATCATTTCCCTATGCGGAGGGGATACATGGAGTGAAATCGTTTTACTCGAAAAATTTAGGGTGAAGATAGCTAGAAGAGCTGCAGACCTTCAATTTCTTAAAAATTGTCGTGACAATAAACTCATTCCCTCATTTGCGCAAATTAACCATAGACTACATAACAAATTTAATAGTAAGGCTTTTTTTCAATTAAGCATGACTCTAATACGGGCAAAAATCAAGAGGGTGAGGGCTTCTCTGGATAACCTTGGACGCTCAGCGCTCTCAGCACACCTAAAACTAGCCAGCAGCATCAACAAAGAATTTTGGTCTGTAATTGATGCCAGGGCTGCTCTAAAAGCGGGTAATGAAGGACACATTGCTCAAACCAGACAACGTAAGAAGCTGGCCAAGTTATTGAACAGGGCGTTTTACAGCGATAGAGAAGGTAAAGAAGACAATCCAGATGAAAGAGCTAACAGTAACATCGAAAATTCGGTAGGTCCGGAATCAGGCTCTGCGAGGTCTGATGGTTCCATAAAAACAAGGGCAAGCGTAATAAAAAAACCTGTTAAAATCGATTGACATCAGGAATGAAAGATCTCGAACTTCGGCCCTTGCAGAACATTCCTCAAAAACCAAGCACCAGGTTTGCTTGGAAAACGCTTCAATTATCGCGCGGGAAGAAAAACATCATAGGTGAAAGATCAGAGAAGCTCTTGAGATTATCAAACATCCACATAATCTCAACAGGGACAATGGTATTGAGATTAGCGGAAGCTGGCTCCCCTTAATCAGAGAAATTAAGATCCCCAGTACTTCTCAGGTATAGTGCTCAGTAAGTTGATATCTTCCTCTCCTATTCTAGCATTTAGTAGTTATTAGTCTTACTTTCATCATTGCTCTCCATAATAATTTTTCAACAATAAAAATAAAATAAAATAAAATAAAATTTCAATACTATTAAGTATGAATTATAACATTTACAATAATAATGATGATATTAGCTATTAATATTATCATTAATTATTATTATGAAATGTTATTATTTATTATTTATTAAGGCCTATGAATAATTCTAATAATTAATTAATCTATTAATAAAATTAATAAAAATTAATTATTTAGTAGCAATTATTATGATTTGGTATTATTATGAACTATCAACATTAAATATTAATTAGTTATTAATGATTATTATTTACTTTAACTCACTACATTAACATTATTATTATTATTAATCATAATATTATTAATTATAATATTATTATTCATATTAATATATTTTAGTATTTAATATTTAATATTATTAATTATAATATTATTATTAATATTTAATATTTAATACTTAATATTTAATATCTAAGATTAATATCAATATCACTTTTTAGTGTCATAATAATTTAAATATACATTTTTATATATTCACATACTCATATATATTGAATATTAATACAAATAATTAAAAATGAAAATAAATATTTAATATAATAGTTTTGATAATAACTATTACTATTATTTTATGAATTAATTATTATTTAAGATATAAAAAATAATAAATAAAAAATTAAAAAATTAAAAATTAAACATTCAATAATAAATATTGATGTTAAAGATTAAATAATCAAAATATTTATTCATTTTTACATTAATAATTGTATTAAATAATAGTTATTAAAAATTATTTATTATGATTAAAATAAATGAAAAAATTAAAACCGCTGACATCCTCTTAAATCTTCTCTCCTCAAAACTATTTAAACCCTAATTCAAGCTCTTCTTCTATCTACATTCATGAAGTCCTGATGATGGATCCCTGTTGGGATTTGAAACGTTGACGAAAAATGGTTTTTACTGTGGGTTCTCCGGTTACTAAGTTAGAAGATATAAACCACAGAAGTCTTAAATCCAAAGTCAACGATGGTCAACGTAGTAGCAAACAGTCCACTTGGAGCTCAATCAAATTCAGCCTTCCTTGCTGGTCAAATTCAGCCCAAAATAATCATAAAATCTGTGGTCAAACTTGGTAAACATGAAGTCAAAGTTGCGGTCAAATAGGCATGCGGTCAACGCAGGTCAAAGTCCTCCTTTTGCCTCGGTTCCTATGCCCAAAAATGCAGCTTGCTGAGATAGAAATTCACCCTGAAAATCGAAGAAAATCGAAGTCAAAGGATGCCGAAAAAGTCAAAGTCAACGCAGGTCAAATTGCTGAAAAGTATGAAATTTTCGGCCCTGTAATTCCGTCCAGAAATTCAATCTCCTTGCCACACATGTGAGAGAAAAAGAATGCCCAATAGCTGTACGAACCAATGAGAGAAGTAGAGAGAAGAATGTGTGAGTGATGATGATGCCAAATGAGGTGAGAGGTCACTTGTATTTATACAAGTCGAGGAGGGTGAAGTGATAGGTCCATTGGGCTTCATGAGCCTACGTGATGATGTGGTCGACCTAAACAATTTGCACACGTGGGCATAAATTCAAAAACCCACTTTTGCTTGTCCAAATTTGATGATCTTTATATCAATTTTGGTCCTCTTGAAAAGAGGAATTTAATGCAATTATCATCTCCATCAAATGAGCTGTCCCAAGGTGGAATTTGGCCCTAGTTTCCAATTTTAACACTCCCTCTCAACTAGGGAGAATTCCACCTGCCAATCCATCCATCATCATTGATCATCATGCCATCTTGTTGTCATGTACCATCTCTGTATCTCATCTCATCTCTGCTCTGCTGAACACTGATATGAATAATGAAGAAGAATCGATCGAGAGTGAGTCACAAGACCTTACCACTCTCCACTGACAAAAGTCAGTCCAGAGGTAGAACCTCAATCAGACTTGATCCCAGATCAAGTTGTTGAACACCATGCATCTTAGACATAGGGAGTACGACAGTACACGATGTGTCCATCTGTAGTGCTATGGTCCCTATCCACTTTTCCCAACTCATTGGCTAGATGAGAGGTACTTCCCATGAGTCCCGGACTACATGGGTAGGATGTATGCTGGGGCATCAACAGGAGAAGGTGAACCACTCATCTTGCTCATATGCCATAAGAGAAGGTGAATCACTCATCCTATGCATATGTCAATCGTAGGGGAAGTTGAAACACTCACCCAAACATACGTCATCAATCGTAGGGGAAGGTGAACCACTCACCCTACACACATGTCAACCATCTTGGGGTATGTCAGAGGAAGGTGAACCACTCACCCTGTACACAACGCACCAATAGGGGAAGGTGAACCATTCACTCTATGGTCACTCATAACTCCAAGAAGCACCCCAAGTCCCCTGCAGCTCCTAGAGCTCAATGTTCAACTCAAGTGGGACCCTCATGGGAGGGTTTTTCCACGACTCCAAGACTCTCTCGGAAGGCTAAGAATTTGACCTTCCCTAAGGGTTTCGTGAGGATGTCTACAACCTGCTCATCAAAATTGATTTGTTGGAGCCTTATTGCTCTTCGTTGTACCAGATCCCGGATAAAGTGGCAGAGATTCTTTGAAAGACGAATCGCACTCTGGTTGTCGTAGAAGATCACAGTGTTGTCCGACACGTGCTCAAATAGCTCACTAAAGAGCTTCCTCAACCAAACAGCCTCACAACAAGCCATACTAGCTGCAATGTATTTGGCCTTGGCGGTGCTTAGAGCAACCGATTTCTTCTTCCTGCTCATTCAAGAAATTGAAGCAGACCTCAATGAGAAGCAACATCCAGACGTGCTTTTTCGATCCACAACACTGCCAGCCCAGTCAACATCAGTATATCCATGTAGCCTCAAATTCCTGGCAGTGTATCTCAAACCATAGTTGATTGTGCCACAGAGATATCTCAAGAGATTCTTAGCATCAATCCAGTGTATGTGATGAGGCTCGACCATAAATTGACTCAACGTATTCATAGCAAAGCATATGTTCGAATGAGATTTTACCAAGAACATTAAGGCCCCCACAAGTTGTTTATATTCTGAAGGGTGGGCCCAGTAACACTTCCCCATAGCTTCTTGAAGTTGAGTTCCATCGGAGTAGACACAGACTTGCAATCCACCATCCCACATCTCTCGAGTAGCTTCACATTGTATTTTCCTTAAGAAAGGAAAATATCACTTGGCTTTTGCTAGACCTCCATGCCTAGGAAGTAGTGCATCAGTCCTAGGTCCTTCATCTCGAACTCGGAAGCTAACTCTCTCTTACATTGATAAATGAGAGGGTCTGCACCTTTCAGAAAGAGACCATCTACATAAAGGACCAAGATGAGAGGCATGCCCTTTTGAACTTTGAAGTATAGGTTAGGTTCAACATCTCTCTTCGTAAACCTCAACCTCATAATATAGCTATCAATTCTCTCACACCAAACTCTAGGGGCTTGCTTGAACCCATAGAGGGCTTTCTTCAACGCGCATACATGTGTCCTTTGATCTTGTACTTCTAACCCCTGAGGTTGTTCCAAGTAGATTTCCTCCTTAAGTGAGCCATGCAAGAAAGCAATCTTAACGTCCATTTGATGTAGGCTCCATCCTTGAGTGGCAGCAAGAGCAATAATAGTTCAGATAGTGGTATATTGGGCAACTAGTGCAAATATCTCATCATAGTCCTCCTTCCTTTTGAGAGAAGACTTGAGCAACGAACTTGGCCTTGTATTTCATAACATTCCCATTTGCTCCATGTTTGATTTGGTATAGCCATTTGGAGGTGACTACAGACTTGTCATTCGGTCTAGGCACCACATCCTAGACATCATTTTTCATGATAAATTCATATTTCTCATTCATCGCATCCTTCCAGACTTGGTGCTTTATGAATTCTTCAAACGTACATGGCTCAGTTTGAACAATAATATTCATAGCAACTAAAGTACCCTTGATACTTGTTCGGGTTCTTACTTTCATGGAATGTCCCTCTTGGAGCAATATGTCTTTCAACATCTTCGAGAGTATCTTTGAGCCACAAAGGTCTTTTCCTTGAGGTAGAGGGATCACCAAGAGGTGGATCAATGGGATCCATCGAGCATAGGCTCATTTGTTGGAGGTTCATCCTATTTTTGTTAACATCATCATTATCCTTCCTTGGAATGGGGAGATCTTCATCGAAGGTGACATCATGGCTTATTTCCACATCTCTTTGACCAAGCACATAGATTCTATATGCCTTTGAATTTTCACTGTAGCCCACAAATATACCTTTCTTCCCAGATGCTTCCAACTTGTTTCTTTTCTCTTTAGGCACATGAAAATACATGGGACAACCAAATATTCTAAAATGAGAAACATCAGGTTTCTTACCAGTGAAAACTTCTTCGGGTGTCTTGAAATCCAGTGCTTGATGCAGGTTCCTATTTTGAACATACACGACAGTGTTGGTAGCTTTTTTCCATAAGAACTTCAGTAGACCTTGATCATGGAGCATGGCATGGGTGGCTTCCATAATTGTTCGATTCTTCCTTTCAGCAACTCCATTTTGCTTAGGAGTGTATGGAATGATTGTCTCCCTCTTAATGCCAGCGTCTTCGCAAAATTCATTGAATTCATTTTATTCATATTCGGTTCCGTTGTCGGTGCTCAATATTTTGATCTTCTTCCTTGGTTGATTTTCCACCAAGGATTTGAAAGAACGAAACCATTTGAACACTTCATCCTTCTTCTTCAAGAAATAGATCCATGTTTTGCGAGAGAAGTTATCCACAAAAATTGCATAGTATAAGTATCCTTCCAATGATGTCACTGGCAACATACTAGATAGGTCAGAATGGACCAATTGAAGAATATTAGTAGTTTGGCTTTCACTTGAAGGGAATGGACCCCTTGTAAGTTTCCCAGCGTTACAACCCTGACAAACTCCTTCATGATTCATGTTGAAATCGGGCATACCTGTGACCATCTTCCTTACCCCAGGTAAGGCTTTGTAATGTAAGTGGGCGAACCTTCGGTGCCATAGCTCAGATTGAAGAGAAGCATTGCAAGTCAAGGCTCCCAAAGGACTTCCTCCAACTTGATAGAGACCATCAACCTTAAATCCAAGTGTGAATGCATCTTTAGGTTTTCTTTGCCAAATACGTACCTTTCCATCAATGAATGCTACCTTGAAGCCTTTATCTTCCATCGCAAAAATAGACACCAGGTTCTTCTTCAAATCAAGCACATACAATACTTCTTGTAGATGAATGGTTTGACCTTGATTTAAGTGAAGAGTGACAATACCTATCCCTTTCACGGGGTAGGTGGCATTGTCTCCAAGTATGATCTCCAAATTAGTCTTCTTTTCAATCAAATTTGAAAGGGCCTCTTTGTACCTAGTGAAGTGCCTTGAGGCTCCACTATCAATCGACCAATGATCCAAAGTATCCGGAGGAGAGGCAGTAGATAGAGTGGAAATAAGATAAAATTCCTTTTGTTTTTTTACAACATTACTTTCCTCATACCTGGAGTTTCTCAATCTTTTGGGAGGTCGACCATTTCCATATCGAGCAACGGGAGCATTCATTTTTCCTTTTTCCTTTATAGTTGAACGTGTTGTTCCTTTGATTGCCATTTTCTTTGTTGTTTTTGTTATTGTCATCATCCCTTGGAGAATTCTTCTTGTGAGAACACTCTCTAGCATAGTGGCTGAACCTGTTACAATTGAAGCATTTTCCTTTTCTTCCTTCTTTGAATCCTTGCTTGAACCCTTGACCCTGTCTCCTTGGACCAACATTATTTTTCTTCTTTGCATGAGCGGAGAAAGCAGTAGGTTCATTTCCATTTGAAGGCTTGTCTCTCTCCATCATCCTCGTCTCCTCTTGAGTGCATCTAGCCAATAATTCATCGAAACTAGGAATCTTGTCATCGTTAAGAATGGTGGTGTTAAACACATCCCATGCTCTTGAAAGGCCCCCAAGTGCAATGCGAGTGAGCTCCCTGTCAGCAATAACTTCTCCAATTGATAGAAGGTCATTGTGATTTGTGTCATCCTCATGAAGTAGGATTGAATAGACTCCCCTTTATCCATCTTGATGTCCTTCAACTTGTTTTTGAGAGAGAGGATTTGATTTGCATTGTTCACTTTGAACATCCCAACGAACTTATCATATCTCCTTAGAAGTTCCCAAATCAGAAATATAGGCAACCAAATGCTTTTGAATAGAGTCAACCAAATTTTTCTTTGTGTTGGCCTCACATTTTTTATACTTCGCCTTAGCAGCAATTGGTGCATTTGAAGGAGGCTCCACCACTTTTCCCTGCACATATTCCAATACTTCATGCTCCTCCAAAGTCAGGTCCAAAGTCATCTTCCATGCATGATAGTCAGATTTGTCATTGAGCTTGTCCTCAGTCTTGAAGTAAGATGAAGAAGCCATTGAAACTTGTTCAATAAATCTTTCTTGGTGATTGCTTTTCTCTCTCTTGCTTGGGCTTTGTCTTCATTTGGGTTTTGATACCATGTTAATTTTAGTTAATAATGGTATGTTCTATGCTTAGCACAATTACTTCAATGTACTTTAAGCAACCCAATGACAATTTCCAAATTAGTTTCCAATAACAATCACATTAACCATAAATCACATTGACAGTAACTGTAGATAGAACATAAAATAAAATGCAGAAGACAAGCCAAGACAAGAGGACACCAGATTTGGCAGATGCCAGGGAAAAAACCCCAATGTGGGGAAAACCCTTTGATCAATTCTTATTATTATTATATTAAATGTTCAACAGAGAGAGAGTACAATAATACAAAGTCAAAGTCAAAATTGACTTGCCAAATCATTGTCTAAAACAGCCCTGTGAAATCTGCAACACTGCTCCCAGTCAACAACAGTCAAATCAACCCTAACCAGGAAGTCAACGGTGGTCAACATAGAAGCAAACAATCCACTTGGAGCTCGATCAATGATCTTGCATAAATATAGAGATAACCATAAATACAGAGATGCAACAGAAATAATACTTCATTTCATTAATGTAAAATACTGAAATATGCTTACAAACAGAAATGGAAATAAACTAGCTTAGGCGATGGTAGCTTATCTCTGAGGAGAGATGTCGCAGCTACATGCGTCTGAACTGTCTTACAATGAGGCTCGAAGGCCTATTTATTTTTGAAAAACAATGGAAAACCCTAAACGTCCAAAACCCTAACCCTAGGAGATGAAGCGGCAAACTATGGGCCTTGTTATGGGTAAATTGGTACATCAACTTCCCGGGGTCGTAACTTTGGCATACGATCTTCGTTTGACACGCACAATACCTTGTTAGAAAGATCTATCCAAGGACTACAACTTTGAGATGAGCAACAAGGGTCCATGGATCCACGCTGCTCTCAGTTTTCCCAAAAAACGTCGTTTAGGGCCTCAAAACGACTTCGGAAGTTCAGGACCTAAAAAACTGCCAAAAATAGTAAATTGTGCTACAAATAAGGAAACTGAAAAACTGAAAGAAACAATGGTGGGGGTCCAAGTGGAATTGGTGGATGGCCACCAATATCCACCTAGATCATTCCTCCCCCCTTAGGAAGCAATGGTCCCCATTGCGTTGAGTTCCTCCATGAGATGAGGAAACTTCTGCTGAACTTGGTCCCTGGTGAGCCACTTGCACTGGTGAAGGAGTTGGCCTGCTTTGACAATGCGATACAGTGGGATCTTCTGTTGGCGAGTGTGCTTGATTTGCGTGTCCATGATCCGATCAGTTGCAGCTTGTTCCATGCAATATGGATTTAACTCTGTTGGTGTGCGCTGTTTTGTGTCTAGTAATGGTGGAAAGTATGGCCGAAGGCGATCCATATTGAACACTGGGTGCAGGCCAAGGAATGAGGGAATGTTGAGCTCAAATGCATTGTCTCCTACAATTGGTAGTGGTTCAAGGACCATATCGGAGTGGTTTGAGTTTCCGATAGACTCCGGTAAGGCGTTCCTTTTGCAAACGCAACTAGACTTTGTCACCAACCTGAAACTTGTGTGGCACCCGATGTTGATCATGTCGCTGCTTGTACTTCGCATTTGATTTCTCCTAAATGTCGTGGACTTGCTGGCGGATATGTTGGATGTGCTCAATGAAGCTGTTTGCCTTATCTGCTTGGGACTGGACATGAGTCGAATTTGCTTGAGTAGCTGCAAATGGCATGGCCACATCAATGGGACATAGTCGCTGGAATCCCAAGCCCACTTGAAAAGGGCTGTGGCCAGTCGAGCTGTGGAGAGCCCGATTATAGCTGTGCTGAACATAGGGGAGGCTCTCATCCCATGTGCGTGGATGCTTTGAGTTGTACATGCGCAGAATGTGTACGATCATCCTGTTGACAACCTTTGTTTGGCCATCAGTTTGGGGATGGAAGGCTGTGGACTTAGTGAGTTTGGTGTCTAGCATCGACCAGAGACTGGACCAAAATGTACTGAGGAACCTGTTGTCCCGATCTGAGATGATAGACTGTGGGATCCCAAAGTGTACCCACACTCGTTTAAAGAAGAGTTTAGCAATGGCTTCTGTTGTGATATTCTTCTTGCAGGTCGCCATAATGGCCATCTTTGAGAACTTGTCGACGACCACAAAAACACAGTCGTTTCCATGCTTAATCGAAGGAAGGCCTGACATGTAATCCATGGAGATGGATTCCTAAGGTCGACTAGGTGTAGGCAGCGGAGTATAGAGGCCTTGCTTCTTGATGGTCGGTTTGGAAATGGTGCAGGCAGTGCAGGATTTGATGTACTTCTCGATATCCTGTCGAAGATTTGGCCAATAGAAATACTTATGCAGTATTGCCACTGTTCTCTCGACCCCGAAATCCCCAGCAGCTCGACTGTAGTGTGCTTCTCAAATCATCTCGACACGTTCGCTTGAAGGAACACAAAGGTGACCCAGGTGGCATAACAGGGCATCCTAGAGGTGAAAATCTGGATCATGCTGATCCTCCAAGAGTGTCTGGTATGTGTGGCTGAATTCTGGATCGCTTTTGTAGAGAAGTGGCCAATCAGAAGTCTCGTGCCCACAAGAGTTGAGCACGGTGGTTAACGTCATGATCGGTGGTCGACTGAGGCAATCTGCAACATTATTGGTGCTGCCCTTCTTATACTTGATATTCAAATGGAATTGTTGAAGGTATGTGGACCACTTCTGATGGCGATCATTTTGCAACTTCCCTTACGTCTGTATGAACTGCAGGGGCCGGTGGTCTGTGTAGATGACCGTTTCCTTCCCTAAAATGTAATGCTTCCATTGTCGGCAGGCCTGCACAATGGAATGCATCTCTTTGTCATAAGTGGGATACTTCTGGACTGTGTCTGAAAGTGTTTCACTGTGATATGCCACTGGATGCCCGTGTTGAGTAAGGACTGCTCCAATAGCATAGTCAGAGGCATCTGTCTCGATCTCAAATGGTTGTTGCAAGTCTGGTAATGCGAGCACTGGTGCCGAGTAGAGGCAATGTTTCAACTCTGTGAATGCCTTCTGTTGAGATTTATACCAAAAGAATTTTGCTTTCGCTCCTCCCTTGGTGACTTGACTCAAGGGCCAAGTGATATGAGAAAATCCCAACACGAACCTACGGTAGAAGTTGGCAAGACCCAGAAAGTTGCGGAGCTCTGTCAGAGTGGTTGGAGATGGCCAATTCCGAATGACTTGGATTTTGGCTGGATCCACATGCACCCCCTGTTCATCAATAATGTATCCCAGATACTGAACTTGGGTCATGCCAAAAGTGCATTTCTCCAAATTGGCACATAACTTGTGTTGCCGCAGTGTTTGGAGAACCTGTCGGATGTGGTGGAGGTGCTCTTCCCAACTCTGGCTGAAGATTAGGATGTCATCCAAGTATACCACTACAAATGAGTTGGTGAATGGCCGCAAGATGTCATCCATTAGCCTCATGAAGGTTGCAGGAGCATTCGTCAACCCGAAAGGCATAACCAACCATTCGAAAAGGCCCTCCTTGGCTTTGAAGGTAGTCTTCCACACATCGGAGGGTTTGATTGGTACCTGGTGATATCTTGACTTCAAGTCGATCTTGCTGAAATATTTTTCCCCCTTCATTTGGTCCAGAAGGTCATCAATCTGTGGGATCGGGTACCTATTCCGAACAGTGATTTTGTTTAGCGCTCGATAGTCAATACAAAGTCTCCAAGTTCCATCCTTCTTCTGTACCAACACGATTGGGCTCCCACAGGGCGATGAACTCGGTCGGATGTGACCTTTCTGCAACAGCTCCTAAATCTGCCTCTTGATTTCATCGTTCTCCATAATGGAGCGCCGATAGATTGGTCCATTGGGCAACGACGCACCGGGGGTCAGATCGATGGAGTGTTTGACCTGACAGTGCAGAGGAACCCCTGCAAGGGAGGTGAAGATGTCCTCGCACTCCTCCACGACCTTGTCCATTTGTAATTGTCGTGCGGAGGGGCCCTGTTTGGAGGTCGTGGCCACCGTCTTCTTCTTTCCTTGAGGGTGTATCACTAGGAAAACAAATTTCTCGGTTTTGGAAATGAGTTTACTGCATTGGTTTGCAGTAACCAAAGAGATGGCAGTAGGCGGTGCTACTTCCGGTATCCTGTACAACTTATTTCCCAAAGTAACAATAACAACACGAGGCCTTGACTCATATACAACATGTCGCTTCCACAAGTATGGTTGGTGTTAAAATTGGACAACTAGGTCCAAACTCCATGTTCTGATGCTCAGATTAAGAGGCTAATATTTTTGTTGGATCCCTCTTTTTGAGAGGTGTAAAATCCATATAAAAATAGTCTTAATCCGATGAGCAGAACTTATATTTTGAATTTATTATTCTTAATAAATTATATGTGCTAGGTCAGCCGGTTTTGTAATGTAGGCTCACATGCCCAACAGATGTGTCACACACCCTCATTGATGGATATATATACAGGAAAAGTTGGAGAGAATTTGAAGATAACACAACTCACATCTTCCTCTCTCATCCTATAAGTACGAGCTACTTGGAGGGTTGTTGTGACACATGCTGGGCTGGCTGACCAAAGGAGACTTTGCTGGTTGAAGCATCCTGTTGACCGCCGAAACGAACACATACATTTTTCTTGTTTCTGATTTGTCTTCTGTAAGATCTGCTTATATGTTCTATCTGCATTTTGCTTATCTACTTGTATGATTGCTGTGAGAAAAGTGAAATTGCTCTTAGCATAGAACATCTACCAAAACTTTAACATGGTATCAGAGCTGAGGTGAAGACAAACTCACTTCAAGTGATCTCCTCTCCACGTCTTGGGTTTTTGGAGAAGGAGATTCACACTAGATTTCACCGGCCTAGTATGATGCCCTAACGGAGAACGCAGTCATGAACTTATACGCTGTTCTAAGCAGCCCTAAACGCAGTTAATGGATGCCTTTATATAGAGGATTATATGCGTTGTTCTTAAGGAACTTACACGCTGTATGATAAATGGTGGACGCAGTAATAAAAGGACACAGTCAACCGCAGTCTAAATTCCACAGTCCTGAGGTGTAGCTGGAGTTATGTATACGCTGTGCAAGGAGTTATGTATATGCTGGACACACATATATAATGCAGAGGAGGTTCTGGCAGTCATACGCTGGAGTTATGTATACGCTGTATGAGAACGAAGTAGTCTATGTATCAAAGACGCAACCAAGGTATGACGCTGTAGAGAACCACAGTCAAATCAAAGCCACAGTCAAGATCACGTATACGCTGGGTCAGCCACAGTTAGGTATATAGAACCACTGAATCAATGAAGGTCACGTATATGTTAGCCACAGTCAGGCATATATAGAATTGCTGAAGAGGTCTATACGTAGTCAATGAAGACTCTTATACACAGTTAATAAAGATAGTTACACGAAGTCTCCATACGAAGTCAATGAAGACTCGTATACACAGTTAATAAAGACAAGAAGGCGTGCGAATAAGGCGGGGAGATGCGCATGTCTTATGCGCATAAAGCCAGGTAGCTTCGTATGTTCGGGCTTGGTTTTATGTAGAGATCACGGTTGCGCAGTGAAGGTTATTAAAGGTCTGTTCATGAGTGCAGACTTACGGAATAGCGCTGGGGTTTGCGCGGTCTTGCCGTAATACAGTCTTGTGAACAAAGGTGGATAATGCGACGTGGAAGCACACAGTTATAAGAACAGTTTTATAAAGACTGTTTTATAGTTTTATAAAGACTGTTTTGTAAAAGTGCGGACAGGTCATAGCCTCGGTTATAGCTTCGGTTGAGGACAGAAGCTGGAATTCATGAACACGCAGAGGTTTATATGCAGCGGGCTGTCGAAGCGTTATACCGGTGATTTACTGTGGAGCTGTCACGTGGACAGGCCAGAGGACTGCTACGTGGACGGTAGCATATAATTGGTGCAGGTTTATGGGTGCTGGCGTGCTCGGATAACCGCACAGGAATTTGTATCAACCACGGGCTGTCGGTTGATATATCTGTACAAGTGGATTGTTGCTGGAATGTCACGTGGACAGACTACAGGTCTGACGCGTAGACGGGAATAGATTCGCAGGTTTATCTACATACGCTGGTGCGTTTGGAGCAAACAAGTGAAGGGAACTGCGCAGGTCTGCTGAAATATACTTGCAGACCTGTTCATGACCCACGCAGTCTCAATGTCCATGCTGGATAGTTGTATGCAGTCACCACGCTGTCTGCAGTCAATGATATACGCAGGAATATATATGCAGGAATATATAACTGCTGGAATATATATGCCATCAAGCCGCAGTAAGGAAGGAATAGATGCAGTGTTCGCATGCAATGAAGACACTTATGCAGGACTTAAATATCCGCAGGCAAAAGAAGACAGTGGCATCTTCATGCTGTCATGGGAGACAGATCAACAGAGTCATAGAAGGAAGCCGCAGTCATGAGAGACCTGTAACTGCCAATCTCAGTGTGAAGATGACATCATTACGTAACCCTATATTGTAGCCACGTGATGCCCTTAACACTGTAAAGGAGTAGACTTATGCACAGGACATTGAGAAACATATATGCAGCCATGGAATTTATATATAGGTCATGGAAATTATATACAGGACTTCGAATCTTTTATATGCAGGCCATGGCAACATTTATATGCAGTTCATGGATACATCTATACACTGTCATGTTGACACCTTATGCACAGTCATGGAGATACGCTATACTTGTGAAGACAAGATTTTGAGGACTGACAATAGTACTGAATATGAGTCAAATGAGTTCAAAGACTTTTGCAGAGAAGCTGGCATTAAGAGGGAGACTACCACTGCATATACTCCTGAGCAGAATGGTGTTGCTGAACGCAAGAATAGGACTATTGTGGAAGCTGCCCGTGCCATGCTATGTGACCAGGGTCTTCCAAAGTTTCTGTGGGGAGAAGCTGCAAATACTGCTGTGTACATTCAAAACCGATGCCCTCATTCCGCTTTGGACTCCAAAACTCCCGAAGAGGTTTTCTCTGGTAAGAAACCTGATGTCTCACATTTTAGAATTTTTGGATGTCCTGTCTATTTTCATGTGCCGAAAGAAAAGAGAAGTAAGCTGGATGCTACTGGGAAGAAAGGAATGTTTGTGGGCTACAATGAGACTTCTAAGGCATATAGAGTCTATGTACCTGGTCAAAGGGAAGTAGAGATAAGCCATGATGTCACTTTTGACGAAGATGCTTCCCTGAAGAAAGTAGTAGATCTTCCTAGATCTGAAGAAAACCATGAAGAAAGACCTGGAAATCTGGAAGAACCCCAGGATGAGACTATGCCTGATGTTGAAGGGTCAATGGACCCTATTGATCCTTCCCCTTCTCTAGGAAAGAGGCCATCATGGCTCAGGGACACCCTCGAAGATGCTGAGGGTCATGCTGCCCCAAGGAGAACATTCCGAGAAAGCAAGAAGCCGTGTAGATACCAAGGGTATCTAGCTGCCTTGAGTACTATTATACAATCTGAACCTGGATCTTTTGAGGAAGCCATCAAGCATCAAGTCTGGAAGGATGCTATGCATGAAGAATATGAGCCTATTATGAAGAATGATGTCTAGGATGTGGTCCCGAGACCGAAGGACAAATCTGTTGTCACCGCTAAATGGCTCTACAAGATTAAACATGAATCTGAAGGGAGTGCTGAAAAGTTTAAGGCAAGATTTGTTGCCCATGGCTTCTCTCAAAAGGAAGGAATTGACTATGACGATATATTTGCACCTGTGGCTCGATATACCACCATCCGATCCATCATAGCCCTTGCTGCTACGCAAGGATGGAGTCTTCATCAGATGGATGTCAAGACCGCTTTTCTGCATGGTGCAATAAAGGAAGAGGTGTATGTAGAACAACCTCTGGGATTTGAAGTTCAAGATCGAGACACTTATGTCTGCAGGTTGAAGAAAGCCCTCTATGGGTTAAAGCAAGCACCCAGAGCTTGGTATGAGAGGATGGATAGTTACTTGATGAAGCTGGGCTTCACTCGAAGCAATGCTGATCCAAACCTTTACTTTAAGGTTAAGGAAAGAAAGCCTCTTATTCTAGTGCTGTATGTGGACGACCTCTTCCTGACAGGTGATGACCCTCTCATTCATCAATGTAAGAGGGAGCTTGCTGCTGAGTTCGAGATGAAAGACCTAGGACTGATGCACTATTTCCTAGGCCTGGAGGTCTGGCAGAGACCTGGAGAGATTTTCCTTTCTCAAAGAAAGTATATTGTGAAGCTTCTGGAAAGATTTGGGATGGTGGACTGTAAGTCCGTGTCGACACCAATGGAACTCAACTTTAAGAAGTTGAGTGGCAGCGCTGCAGGGCCTATCTTGGCCAATCCTACTGAGTATCGTCAACTCATAGGAGCTTTGATGTTCTTAGTGAACACCCGTCCGGACATATGTTTTGCAGTGAATACTTTGAGTCAACAGATGGTTGAGCCTCATCATTTTCACTGGGTTGGTGCTAAGAATTTTTTGAGATATCTTCGGGGCACAATAAACCATGGGCTGAGATACACTGCCGGGAGTGTGATACTCCGGGGATATACTGATGCCGATTGGGCTGGCAGTGTGGTGGATCGTAAGAGCACATCTGGATGCTGTTTCAATCTTGGTTCTGCTTCGATCTCATGGATGAGCAGGAAGCAGTAGTCGGTGGCTTTGAGCACCGCGGAGGCCGAATACATTGCTGCTAGTATGGCCTGTTGTGAAGCAGTTTGGTTGAGGAAGCTCTTTAGTGAGCTGTTCCAACATGTGCTAGATACCACTGTAATACTCTGTGATAATCAGAGTGGGATTCGTATGACTGAGAATCCTGTGTTCCACGACCGATCCAAGCATATTGATATCAGGTACCACTTTATCCGGGATATGGTACAGCGAGGCGCCGTAAGGCTCGATCATATAGGAACTGATGAGCAGGTCGCGGATATTCTCACTAAGCCCCTGGGGAAGGTCAAGTTCCTAACCTTCCGTGAGAGTCTTGGTGTCGTGGAAAGACCCTATGATGTGGGTCCTGTTGGACGATGAGCTCTGGGAGCTCTGGGGGGCTTTGGGGATAGCTTCTCGGAGCTATAAGCACTCATAATGCTTCTGCCCCACCCTTGTGATTATTGAGCTGGTTCGCCACTCATTTAATCTGTGCCCTGTATGCATCCTACCCATTGAGTTCAGGGCTCATGGGAAGTACCTCTCATTTGGCCAATGAGGTGTGGAAAAGCTAGAGACTATTAGCAAAGACTGATGGACGCATCAGAGATTGCCGTACTCTCTATCTAGGATGGCATGGTCCAACCACTTGATCTGGGATCAAGATTTGTGAGGTCTGGGACCTCTGGACTGATTATGTCAGTCGGGGAATGATGTCTTTGTGACTGACCCACTTCTGTTCTGAAATAAAGAAGCCAGCAAAGCAAGTTTCGGCGGGATGACTCACGATGTTAATTGCACTAATAGATGGAGTTCTCCCTAGTTGAGAGGGAGTGTTAAAATTGGACAACTAGGTCCAAACTCCATGTTCTGATGCTCAGATTAAGAGGCTAATATTTTTGTTGGATCCCTCTTTCTGAGAGGTGTAAAATCCATATAAAAATAGTCTTAATCCGATGAGCAGAACTTATATTTTGAATTTATTATTCTTAATAAATTATATGTGCTAGGTCAGCCAGTTTTGTAATGTAGGCTCACATGCCCAACAGATGTGTCACACACCCTCATTGATGGATATATATACAGGAAAAGTTGGAGAGAATTTGAAGATAACACAACTCACATCTTCCTCTCTCATCCTATAAGTACGAGCTACTTGGAGGGTTGTTGTGACACATGCTGGGCTGGCTGACCAAAGGAGACTTTGCTGGTTGAAGCATCCTGTTGACCGCCGAAACGAACACATACATTTTTCTTGTTTCTGATTTGTCTTCTGTAAGATCTGCTTATATGTTCTATCTGCATTTTGCTTATCTACTTGTATGATTGCTGTGAGAAAAGTGAAATTGCTCTTAGCATAGAACATCTACCAAAACTTTAACAGTTGGCCTAATAATACATCACAAACATCAAGGGGAGCAACGTCACACAATACCTCATCCGTGATGGGGTTGATGTTGTATGGAAAACGACACTGCTGGCTTATGTGAAGATCCCGTCCTTGGTGAAGCCACCAGATGGTGTACGGTTGTGGATGTGTTGTGGTCGGTAAGCTTAGCCGCTTCACGACCTCTGCTGAAATGAGGTTCTTTTGGCTCCCGCTATCGACAATGAATTGTAACGGGGAGCCCTTTACCCACATCTGGGAGTGGAAGAGGCGCTCGACCTCCTCTGATCTTCGGGTTCCTCCTTTTGGATCTTCGTGGTGGCAATGGTGGCGTTGGGCTTTGAATCGATAATCTGCTTCCCTTTGTCATTCCCCTTATCAGGTTCCGACTCAGAGTCTGAACATGCATCTGATTCCGAAAACTTTAGCTTGGCCACTAGTGACTGCTTGGCCTGACACTCACTTGTGTTGTGAGTGGAGCTCTTATGGAACTCACACAACTTTCTCGTGTCCTTCTTTGGCTTCGCGGTGTTGTCCTTTGCTTGCGGCTTTGGCGGGTTGTCCTGGGCCACCTCGCCTTGGCTTTGTCCTTTTTTCAGTGGTTTGGGGGCGTCTTTCCCTTACTTCGAATTTGTAGATCCAAAGTCTTGCTTTTTCTATTTAAACTTCTGCTCGATCTTGATAGCGTATCGGTACGCCGTGCCGAGCGAGATGTCCATGAACTCCATCTTATCCTGGATGTACCTGTGTAGGCAGCCGCGATATTTGAGTACCAAATGCAGCTCAGAATCCTTGCTACCCAACTTTGTGCGAAGGGTATGAAAAATATTGGTAAACTCCGGCACGTCTTGGTCCCTTCCCTGCCGCAGCATGGTCCACTTTATATATTTATCCTCATAGCTTTTGACAAGGTAGTACTGCTCCTTGATGGCATTCCAGAATGAATTCCAAGTGGGTGCGGCTGAAAAAAGTGAGGCCGTACTTTCATCCTTCTGTTCACAGTAGGTTTCCCACCAGTCCTTGACGTGGGGGGTAGCTTTGAGAAGAGCAAAAGTAATCTTTTCCCGGCCAGAAAAATCATGAACAGAAAAATACCCTTCTAACAGATTTAACCATTTATCTATAACATCTGCATCTATCTGACCCTCAAATATGGGAATGTCAAAGTTAACTTGTACCTTAAAGGGTGTGGCGCTTCCAGAGTAGTTGCTGGAAGTAGATGTGTCGCCCTTGGGTAGCTGTTGAAGGATCTGGGCAAAGTTGTCCATCATCGCGTTCCTTTGTCGCTCGAGGGCTTCTTTGAGCAAGATTTTGATAGGATCTCCTGCCCCCTCGTCTTTCTTTTCATCCGCCATGGGAGGCCGTCAGGATTTGCGAGGCTGGTCTTGCAAAGGTTCGACCAGTTCAAGCCCTAACTCCTTATATCCCGACTTCGTTGGGGACATGCAAAGAAAAACAAAGAAAGAGTAGACTGCTCTGATACCACTGATCCAGATTTAAATAGGAACGCAACAAATTACGAAGATAACCATAAATACAGAGATGTAGCAGAAATAATACTTCATTTCATTAATGTAAAATACTGAAATATGCTTACAAACAGAAATGGAAATAAACTAGCTCGAGTGATGTTAGCCTATCTTTGAGGAGAGATGTGGCGACTACATGCCCCTGAACTGTCTTACAATGAGGCTCATAGGCCTATTTATTGTTGAGAAACAATTGAAAACCCTAAACATGCAAAACCCTAACCCTAGGAGATGAAGCGCCAAACTATGGGCCTTGTTTTGGGTAAATTGGTACATCAACTTCCCTGGGTCTTAACTTTGGCATATGATCTCTGTTTGACGCGCACAATACCTCGTCAGAAAGATCTATCTGAGGACTACAACTTTGGGATGAACAACATGGGTTGATGGACCCATGTTGCTCCCAATTTTCCCAAAAAACGCCGTCTGGGGCCTCAAAACGGCTCCGGAAGTTTAGGACCCGAAAAGCTGCCAAAAATAGTAAATTGTGCTACAAATAAGGAAATTGAAAAACTGAAAGAAACAATGGTGGGGGTCCAAGTGGAATTGGTGAATGGCCACCAATATCCACTTGGATCAATCAAACCCAGTCAAATTTGCCCTTCCTTGCTGGTCAAAGTCGCCAAAACAATGATAAAATCTATGGTCAAACTTGGTCAACCCAAAGTCAAACCTGCGGTCAAACAAGGCTGCGGTCAACACAGGTCAAAGTCCTCCTTTTGCCCGGTTCCTGTGCCCAAAAATTCAGCCTGCTGAGACAAAAATTCACCTTGAAAATCGAAGTCAAAGGATGTCTAGAAAGTCAAAGTCAACGCTGGTCAAACTGTAGAAAAGTCTGAAATTTTCGGCCTTGTAATTCTGTCCAAAAATTCGACCTCCTTGCCACATGTGTGAGAGAAAGAGAATGCGCAATAGCCATGCAAACGAATGAGAGAAGGAGAGAGAAGAATGTGTGAGTGATGATGATGCCAAATGAGGTGAGAGGTCAGTTGTATTTATACAAGTCGATGAGGGCGAAGTGACATGTCCATTGGGCTTCATAAGCCTACTTGATGATATGGCCGACCTGAACAATTTGCACATGTGTGGGCATAAATTAAAAACACACTTTTGCTTGTCCAAATTAGATGATCTTTATATCAATTTTGGTCCTCTCGAAAAGAGGAATTTAATGCAATTATCATCTCCATCAAATGAGTTGTCCCAATGCGGAATTTCTAGGTGAATTAAAGAAAATAATTCCCTCATTTCTTATCTCAAGTCTCTACAAAGTTAAAAAATCTAAACTGTAACGTCTCTCCCACCCCTTATACTCCCTTGGGCTGTGGGAGGTGTTACTTATAACTTCACCTAACCCTCACAGTCTATGGTGAAGATGGGATTACAAAAATCCTCTTTCTTTGAAGCTTGCAGAATTAACTTATGAGATTACCATTGTAATCAACTCGTCGAGAGCTTTCCGACGATATAAATTTTATCTCAATGTGGCTTTTGGATTGAAAGTTATGTCCTTTTATAGTTTGACCAATTAACTCTTGCCACATCAACATGACACTACCACGTGGCACTCCTGTGGAATCCATGCAGCTCTGCCGCATCACTTTTGGCAGCTACGTGGCATCCACGGGACCATCACCGTGCCTTCCTAGTGCTTGCCACTTCATCCTAATTCGCGGGTCCCACAAAGACCCGGCCTCGTCATACAATTCTACGATTGTGCTATATCCGATTATGATGGGAAATCTAGGTGCACCTCATTTTGCTCCATTAGCATCCTCCTCGGACCCCCGGATCACTTTTTCACATTCAAAGATATTCAGTCCTGGCCCACATCCAAGGTTTCACAAGTTTGCTCCATGCCTTCGCCCCCAAATGTCTTGGATACATTTTTGCTCATAAGGGAATCTGACCTCGAGTTGATAATCACTCCTATGGAACCCACCCTAGATATACTACGCTTCCTCCAAATTCCAGTTCGACGCATAACTGACCCCGCCTAGGTGTTCCACCCAAGTAGGCTCCACCCCGGATAAATTATACTTTACATGAAATTAGACACCATTCAAATCTGGTACTTTTCAAATAGTGCACACTCGTTGGCTGGTCAGATGCCCATATATCCGGATACTTCTGCCATTCGATTAGATATCTGGCTCGTCTGCCTGTCCTGATATAATCTAACAACTGGGGAGTTGAAAAGTTATCCAACCCCAGATGCAAAACATAGTTTTGCTCCAAACTCGTAGGAGGGAAACATCAAGGTTTTAGATTAAGGTTTCCTAATGACAGGGCCTTTCCCACAACACCGCAATTTCCATGAATGAAAACCAAATCGGAACATTTATCCCTACCAGGGATTTCACCATGACCAGAACAAATATATTACTAGTCCAGCCATATATCAGATACTGAATAAGTCTAAGAGATAGTTCCAAAAAACAGATTTCACAGGGACTTCACATAACATGCTTCCTCCGTGAAGCTCTGGACATCACAACATCACATAGATGCACATAATTACAGAATGCTCACTTGTCCTTCAAACAAGCATCAAATAAATGTAGATGAATCCTTCAAGCATCACATAGCACTTGATTACTTTCTTCTCTTGAGAGGGAGTCTACAGCCTTCAACAAGGCATTGAACCATGATATTCACAACATGTTAGATTATAGAAATTACATACCATAACAGGTTAGCTGAAGCATATTAAGAAACCATGCATATTCATGTAAATAACTCTGTAAATCACGAGGATATCAACAAACACATAGATCCATAAGTTAAATCATGACCATGAAGGCATCTAAAGCAAAGCATTCACCATGATCATACAAAGATCTCAACAACCTTCCTAAGGTAGAGTTATTCCATATACACAACACATAAATTGAACTCCTAATAAGATAACCCACCATCATGGTTATGGCAGTGAGCTTCCAAACGTATAAATATATAAAGATGACTGAAACTTATGAAATCACAGATTAGTCCCGAGTGATTTTAGATCACTAGTCAGGGACATATCAGACAACCTGCAAATGACTAAGAAGGCTGCATCCACATAACTCAAGCAACTCATAATCACCATAGATATACAAGTTAGCTGGTCAACCATGATTAGATAGTGAATAAGAAATTCTTACATAAATGACACATCACTAATCATTAGTCATAAGCACAATAAGACATATCATAGCCTGTAATCTAACATGCATAACCAGGAATACTTATCTGAATAACTTGAAATGGCTGACAACTGAAGGAAGGACTTCCACTCCACCCAACCATAGGTCAGCTGTAACGTTTCTTGCAGTTGATTACCCCCGAGTTGGATCCAGGGTCTGAGGAAATGCTTGCACAGGGGAAGGGTTCGCACCAATGGGTTGAACACGATTTCAGGAGATCAAGTCCACTGTTCTACTGCTTCACTAGCTCAACAACCAATACTTAGTGGTCCATTTACTCGTTGATGCTCACACAAGCCACCCAGGCTCGAACAAAAACTCAGTTGTTATTAAACATAGCCACATGGATGATCACCTAGGTTACAAAGAGTAGGCCATTAGTTCAATGGAAAAGCATAAAAAACCAGGGGAATACGAGCCAGCTAAGGCCAACCACTCTGAATCTCAGAGCATCCAACGCATCGGTCTTCTCTTTTTCTGCTATCTTTGTGTGCCTTTTTTTGTCGATTCTCTTATTCTTTTCCTACGGTTACAAAAGCCCAACTTGGCTCTTCAGTTTTTCCTTTTCTCGATCTGTGAGAGGGAAACCCAAGGAATGGGCACCATCTGCCCTTTTTACCGCCCGGTCCAATCTCGCCCCTTCATCTGTCAGGAGGTGGTTTGGTCTATTACGCCACCTCCTCACTCTTCATGTGAGGGCGTTGTTTCCACTTCTTCACTTTGTAACACTCATCAATGAGCTCTGCCAGCTTCAGTTCAGAACCAATCACATCGCATAATGCCTGTTAGACAACTGACAGACCGAGTATACAAGCAACCTTGGTATTTATTCAGTTGGTATGGGTTGTGGCTTTTCAAGCAATACAAGCGGGTGAACACGCTTTAGGTAAAGTAAGTGAGCAAGCAAGTTTCCCTCAGGCTAAGGATCCGTAAGGCTGTCCAATCTTTAGCTGTGTTAATTAATTAATTAGTTTTTAAATTACAATTAGTATATGTTTAATCAGAGGTCCAGCCAGTCATGCTCCTTCCACGTTGGTGTTACAATCACAATCATCATTACAATATGCAGGGGTAGAACAGGGGATGTTACATAAATTGTTTCTGTTAAGGCACACAATGAAAAGGTGTGTATAATGGGCTCCATTTTTCTGCATCTGGCACACTTCCCATCTGTAGCGTTTTCTATGAGCATTGAGGGCCTATGCTCAACTGAACCTTTGGTGGACAAAGGACAAGAAAGGATTTTATTAATGGGTGTTATTGCTGAATTTAGGGTTCTAGAGCAGTTAGTGTGACTGGGTCCTGGAATACTTGTTGAATTATTCAAAGAGATCGCGAGTTTCCTTGGCTTCGTGTACATTGAAGGAATCCTGTTTGTGCACTGTTAATCCCTGGACCCTCAAGAGTTGCTGAAAAAGGAATGTGATGTATGAAAGCAGTTTCTTTTGGAGGAAGGATTTTGCCAACAGTGAATTATGTTTCACTTGGGTTCTCATTTTCTTTAGCCCACCATTTTGCTCTGTTGATCTGTAAGGTCTTGAGAAACCTAATGGCTTTTGAGAAATTTAGCCCAGTGTGAAATTGCTATGAGGAAACTTCTGAATTTTGTCTGTGTTTAGAGATAATGAACCACAAAGTTTCTGAGCCATTCTGCCCTACTTCTATGAGCATTGAGGGCCTATGCTCAACTGAACCTTTGGTGGACAAAGGACAAGAAAGGATTCTATTAATGGGTGTTATTGCTTGCTTTGAATTTAGAGTTCTAGAGCAGTTAGTGTGACTGGGTCCTGTAATACTTGTTGAATTATTCAAAGAGATCGCGAGTTTCCTTGGCTTTGTGTACATTGAAGGAATCCTGTTTGTGCACTGTTAATCCCTGGACCCTCAAGAGTTGCTGAAAATGGAATGTGATGTATGAAAGCAGTTTCTTTTGGAGGAAGGATTTTGCCAACTGTGAATTATGTTTCAGTTGGGTTCTCATTTTCTTTAGCCCACCATTTTGCTCTGTTGATCTGTAAGGTCTTGAGAAACCTAATGGCTTTTGAGAAATTTAGCCCAGTGTGAAATTGCTATGAGGAAACTTCTGAATTTTGTCTGTGTTTAGAGATAATGAACCACAAAGTTTCTGAGCCATTCTGCCCTACTTCTTATATCCACTTAACAACTGGTAAGTTGTCCACCATAAACTTAAGTTGCAGCATTGTTCCATATAAGGTGGGGACAGGGCCATCTGGAGCTACTTTGTTTGGCTTGAAATATTTTTTCCTTCACAAGGGCTGTTTGTGCTTCATTCATTACTAAACAATGCTCTTGTGACTAACTTGTCTGATGATTTTTTTTTTAGCTTGCTATTTGGTCAATCATGCCAATGGTCTACCTTTTTTGTCTTTTCTGTAGACTGTATGTCCAGAAAATTACGATAAAGCCCTTGATTGAATTTCTGTTTGACAATTAGACATCTTAAATATATGCCGACAGTAGAGACAACTAATTAAGAGCCATCATTAATGATTTGATCCCCAGCAATGCATTACCAAAGGTAGAAAGGTTGATGAGTTGGTCCTAAGTTTTGAACCATATTAACGGATAAAAATTTGATAGCCATTTGGACTTATCAAATTTCCTGAGCGATCAGAAAATGCTTTCGAATCATGCTTCTTTGATTCACTCTTTGTCTATATATAGATGTTCTGAGAAAACAATCTCACTGCACTCTCATACACTTGAGCAAAGAATGGGGTTGCCGGTACCAGGGCAACACTTGTGCAGCTCTCCTCGTTCCCAAGAATTGTGGATGGAAGGCAGATCGACTGCCAACTGCATATGTGGCTGCTAACCCCAAAGGACCCAATGAGATTTGATCATGAGACCTCTGTGGGCTGAGAACAAGAGCACCTACCAATTGAGCTCACTCCTGGGGCTATATATATATGTGTCTGTGTATGTATGTATAAGTCCCCAAGGTTTCACTCAATCAGTTGAACTGTCCACCAAAATCACATAGTCAATGGGGAGGAGATAGGCCATAGGCTCAAATCTGGTTAAGCCCCTAGATGTTATCAGCCAGCTTGTGGCTGATATCATCCTGCATCACGATATCCCAAGGAAAAGGGGGGATCCCATGAGGTTTTCCATGCAAAAATGATGTATGTATTTATATCTACAAGCCTCTTTAAGATTCTAAAGATAGCAAAGTTTTGATCCCAAGATCCTTGTGGACTTAGAACAAGAGTATCTGACAATCGAGCTATTCCTTGGGGCTATATGTATGTATGTATGTCTGCCTACATACAAATACATTTTTATTTATTTATATCTATGAGCTTTTTTAAGATTCTAAAGATATCAAATATTTACTGCAATTAGACAATGTTAGGTGCCAAGGGCCACCCTTGTTTTAATAGATCTGTCTGTTGGGGTTATGTCCCTATGAATACCACCATGGTCAGGGCATATGCATAGAGCACTGATATGTATTTTGAGGGATCACCCTCCAAACCCAAGCCATTCAACAGTCTAGTACGAAGAATTACATCTGAAGTTTCCTAGACTCTAGAGTAGTTAGGTTTGTTTTCCTTTGATGAAAGATAATATCTCTTATTTTTATTTAGGTTAAATACCATTATCGTAAAATACCTTTTAGTTGAATATCTTATTTGTTGGTAAAAATGGCAACCTGATCCTTGAAACTTCTCAAGAATTTTTTGATTCTCAAAATCACAAGCTTGTGAGGGATTTCCTATATTTCCTTGGGGTCTAGGTTCAATTTTCATCCTTCCAAATCGATTTGATTCTATTCCTACATTGTTCTGTTTCCAAGTTGGCTCACATTATTTCTTTAATATTGGAAGAAATATTCATATATTAGAGAGAACTCTGGAAGGAAATCTAGGAGTGTTTGTTATGAACAAAGTTCATAAACACAGTAGAATACTTGGAAGATCTGAAATATATAAATATCCAAGATAGGACAAATATATTATATAAAAATGTACAAAAGATATGAGATGATGATGAGAATGTTATAAATGAGGGCCCGCTTATATACCTAGGCAGGTGCCCCTTCATAAACGGTCATGTCCTTAGAGACATGCCTCTTCTATACTAATCACTAATTAATTAATCATCATTATACTTATCATTATTATTTGTATTTATGTAATTTACATATATATTTTATTCATAACATTGCCTTCCTCTTCAGAAAGAAAGCTTTGTCCTCAAAGCTTGTGGTTGACAAGGCGTGTTATTTGTTTTTATGTCTTTGTTATCTATACACATCTTTCAGAATTCTTCAATTTGTCATCTTTCTTGATAAAAAATGATAAGATCCTCTGAGTGATAAACAAAATAGTCGAATTGAGAAGGGATTTGACCATCTTAAATTAATCTTTTGTGGAATCTTGCGTTACTGGAAACTTTGTGTGAATTTTTATCACAAGACTGAATTTCACTGACATTAGTTGTCTCCATAACATAAGTTACTTGTTTCTGTTTTGAGTGATACAAATATGCAGACTGATTGAGTTTTCTGCTTTTATGATTCGGATGTCGATAAGGAGTCCTTGTGATTAGATCTCCCCTTAACTTGTTTGTGGCGATTTCTTGGTTTACTAGAGGTAACTGATTTCCTTTAGGTACAGGAGTCACTTGGTTAATTGTTGGATCTTCACTTGAAATTTCCGTTGTTTGAACTACAACATCTGAATATGTTTTTACTTCCACTGGTTTGTCATCATCTTGAGTTCTAGTATTGATTGGATCAATATTCATTCTTTTTTCTTCAACTTGGACTGTTACGTCTGAAGACTTTGATGCTTCTTTCATGATAAGTTCTTCTAATTTGTTTTCCAATTATTTCTTGTCTTTATTAAGTTTCTTAATTTGTGTCAATAATTTCTCGTTGTGGTCCTTGAGGCGAGTAGCTTCTTCGTTTTTGTCTTTGATAACCTTTTCAACTTCTTTTCGCATATTTTGCATTTCCTTCTGGTTTTCTTGAAGAATTACTTTTGAGATATCTTTTACGTCTTCTGGTGTTATTGAATTTGATTTCAATGTAATGTCTTGTAATGTTATTTTTTTCTTTTTGTAGGAAAATGTTAAAAACTTCTTCATATTTAGGATGAAGGACCTTAGAGATTCCATCCAGGGTGAACCCAAAATTATATCACTATCATCACAAAATAAGGTTTTAACGGTGAATTGCGAGATAAAAGTATAATCCCCAATACTTAGTTGTAGATTGCTTATGTCATATTGTTTGTTACTCGTTTAAAAAAATTCATTTCAATTATATTTGATTCAAGAATCACTAATTGGTTAGCACATTCAGTGCTAACATAATTATTATCTTCAGTATGATCAATAGAGATGATAATATCCCTTCTTGCAAGTGATCCTTTGATTTTAAATATTGCACTAACACATTTACTAAAAGTTTTAGGAAATCTTTCATTATTGGTCTCCATTTTGTATTCCTCAATAATTCGTACTTTGACTAAAGATTTTATTTTATTCGTATAAGAGACCCACTTTTTCAAAAGATAATAAAGTCCCTTTTTATTTAATGAACTTGAACACCCTTATGGATTCCTTTAACAAATTTTTTTATTTTTTATTTATTTTTTATTTTTATTTATTATTATTTATTATTTTTTTATTTTTTATTTTTTTTTCCATATAACTTCGTACTTTAAAACTGCCTTCTCTTTTTTCCTCATAACTTCGTACTTTAAAACTACCTTTAAACTGATTTTTTCGCTTGACTCTTCTTCTTTCTCCTTTTATAACTTTGATGGAGAACTTCAGGACTTGCTTGAATTTTTTCCGTTAAATTTGTATATTTCAATACTCTCTAAAAATATTTTACTTTTTATAAATCTTTTGTTTTATAATTTAATATATTTTCAAGTCCTTTTTTCACTTTTAAACCTTTTAGGCAAATTAAAAATCACTTTAATACATCCCCTTTCACGCTTTCAAATTATGATGAGAAGATGTGATTGGTCACTGTACAAATGGCCACTTGCAAATTTAACTTGGAGTACAATTTTTAAATTTAAATTGGATTACAGTTGCAACAATTTGGTTTGCTAAGATAATTGTTTTATTCAGCGGTGGCTACCCCTTGAAATCTAGAATTGGTTGGGTGCACTCATTCAATTGTACGGACACACTGCCACTAACGATTAATTGGTATGGATTGATAGTACAACCTTCAATAACCAATCAATTCCTTTTTTTTAAATAGTGATGGTATTGTGGTGAGCGATGGTCTTGTACAAAAAAAAAATTTCCTGTATATATTCCAATTGATGTTTTTGTATTTCAATTAATTTGTCATGGATAGTACAATGGATGGTGTAGGATGATATGGTTTTTGGAAGGCATAATCGTTCAATTACAGTGGTGGCCAAAACGACTATGGATTTGTGTACGCGGTTGCACGGGATACAGGATGACAGTGGGTGTAGTATTGAGTGTCTGTGGTGACGACAATAACGACTAAATTAGTGTCTCACTGTGATGGCAAGACGCTGCATACGACTGTGGCTGGCTATGTAGCTTTCTTCTTTTTTAATTTTTTTCTTTGATTATTATTTGACCCTCTTTTTTAGAATTTTATTTCTTTTTTTTTTTAAAGTTTTTCTTTAAATAAATATATACATATATTTTTTTTTCTTAATTTTTATTATTATGTATGTACATATTGAACTTGATTTTTTTTTAATATATTTCGACTCTTTTTTTATATGTATAGCCCCTTTTTAATTTTTTTTTTCCTTTTTAATGGCCAAAGGCCTAACGACAAAATGGAGAATCTCCAAAATTGTGTAGCGAAACGCTTCGATCACGACAACAATGAAATTGATGAAAATTGATGGCCAAAGGCCGAATCAGACTGGCTCTGTGCAACGATTGAGCAACGAGAGGATTAAACAACTCTGATACCAAATGTTATGAACAAAGTTTATAAATGCGGTAGAATACTCAAAAGATCTGAAATATATAAATATCCATGATAGGACAAGTATATTAATATAGAAATGTACAGAGATATGAGATGACGATGAGAATGTTACAAATGAGGGCTTGCTTACATACCTAGGCAAGTGCCCCTTCATATATGGTCATGTCCTTAGAGACATGCTTCTTCTATACTAAGCACATTATTATAATTACCATTATCATTTATATTTATATTATTTATATGTATATTTTATTCATAACAATGTGGTTGGCATGTCCACCTTGATTGGCTTTCTTTGCAGGCTACAAAGGTGGAAGAACCTTGCAAACTGTCAGGCCAGGAGGTAACTCATCAAAGCTAATTGTGTTTTTGCATTAAGACTGATCATATATATATATGGAGGGAGAGACTCATGGGCTTCATCTCCCACTGTCTCTTCATATCCCAATTCTCTATATTTTCTATTTACACTGTTTTACATAGATTCAACTAATCCCACAGATTGTGTCAACATTCCCCCCCTTAATCTGAAGGGATGTTGGTGAGTCTAGGCATCATTCTGAATTTTTCAAACTTTTCTCTTCCAAGCACTTTGGTGAAGATGTCTGCAATCTGCTTATTTGTGGAAAATGGCGTAGATGGATTGTCTTGGCCTCATCATGATGTCGAATCAGATGGTATTTTGTATTGATGTGCTTCGTTCGATCATGGAACTTGGGGTTCTTGGCCAACTTTATTGCAAAAGTGTTGTCAATCATGAGAGGAGTTCAATGCACTTGTTTCTCCTGCAAATTTTCCAGAATTTTCCCAAGCCACACAATTTCCTTTGTTGCTTTAGCTGTTGCCACATATTCTGCCTCAGTTATGGAATCCACTAGGATTGATTGTTTGCATGATCTCGAGGAGACAACCCCTGATCCAAGACTCATAACATAACCTGAAGTAGATACCCCAGTTTCTTTATCTCCATCGAAGTCTGAATCAGAGTATCCAATGAAGCTGAAGTTGCCCACCTGTGTATACTTAAGTCCAAAGTCTTGAGTTCCCTTTAAGTACTTTAGAACTCTTTTCGCAACAAACCAATGTCCCTCACAAGGCTTTTGCATAAACTTGGAAAGGATTCCAGCAACGAATGAAATGTTTGGTCTGGTAGTATTCAGGTAGTTGAGACTTCCTACAAGCTGTCTGTACTTTGTTGCATCCTCAAATTCTTTTCTTTCAATGGATGTGAGCTTTAAGTTCTGTTCAATTGGAGTAATCAAAGGATTGCAGTGTTGCACTCAACCATGCCAAACCTGTTCAACAGATCTCCAATGTACTTCTTTTGAGAGTGGAATATAAACTTAGGATGTTGAGTTACTTCAATACCAAGATAGTAGTGAACATAGCCCAAGTCAGTGATTTAAAAAACTTACCTCAATTCCTTCTTTATGGGTGCAATGTAGCTCTCATTGTTCCCTGTCATCAAATATCATCTACATACACCACAAGATATACAACTGTTTTGCCA